>CM055121.1:612335511-613535511 GCA_029206835.1 Rana muscosa | reverse complement strand
CATGTCGGGCATACGGGGCTAAGCCAAATGCATAAATAAAGAAAATGACAGATCAGAAGGATCCAGTCGTTAGAGGCAAATGGAAATAAAAATTGTATGTATGTGTCTAATATCCCATATATTGCTGCAAAGCAGTCAAACAAAAAACAGGTGACTAAAAATGAAAAAAATAATAACATTTGTGAAAATGTAAACTGTAGCAACTGAACCAAATTGCAACCAGGGAGACCGAGACTACATGCCACAATGTGTACATCAAGATATGCAGCAAAAGACATACGAAAACACAGGCAAGACATGAGCAAAAGGGATTTGTTATATACATATGTAGCAGAACAAAAGAGAAAAAAAGAAAAGGAATTATTAAATTATTAAAAATCAAAATAAAAAAGGAAAACAGGGGAAAGTGAGGGAAATAGACTCAGCTATAAACATCTGCTGGCATGCCAGATGGGCGGCTACTTTTCCATTTCCCCTGAAGCAAAACCCTCGAGGAAGGGCTTAAAACAGACCGCCTCGTTGAGTCCCGGGGGATATGTAGCCTTCAAGGTGTATATCCAATGCAGCTCCAGCTGGAGGAGACCTTTGTTCCAGTCTCCTCCCCTGGAGCTGGGATAGATACGATCCAAGATCAAGAATTTGATCCTGGGGAATTTGCCCTGGTGGACAGTGATTGTATGTCTGCACAAAGGTAGATCAGGATTGCACGTCTGCTTGCTTTTGATATGTCGGTAGGCTCGTTTCCAAAACTCGAGCTTGGTCTTACCGGCATGAAAGCAGCTACAATCACACCTCAGCATATAGATCACCCCAAATGTCCTACAGTTCGCAAAGTGTCTGGGTCTGAAGACCCCGCCATCCGGTAGAATTGGTTTCTTATTCGTATAAATGTATTTGTAGTAACCACACGAACCACACATGAAGGTGCCTCTGTACTTACAATGTTCAATACCCAGGTCACTTTTGAATTCACTTTTCGCTAGTTTGGGGGCGATAGAAGCTGTTCTCTTAAACGTGAAGAGAGGAACCTCTGGAATCAAACAACCCAGAGATGGGTCCATTGTTAACACATGCCAAAATTTGGAAACAATTTTCCTAATCTCGACATGCTGGTTACAATACTTGGTGATAATTCTCAAGGGATTGTCCTGACCTGGGGATTTATGAGAGTACAGAAGATCATGTTTAGTGTGTAGTGTGGCACGTCTGAGGGCTTTCTTAAGAGATGTATGGGAATAACCCCTCTGCAACAGTGTGTCCCGCAATTTGCCAGCCTCCACCACAAAAGTATCATCATTAGTACAGTTCCGTCTCACTCTGAGATATTGGCTGTAAGGTATCGATCTCACTAAGGACTGCGGGTGAAAGCTTGAGGCGTGCAATATTGTGTTGCCTGCCATGGTTTTACTGTACAGACTGCTGCAGAGGGTGCCATCATCTCCCCTAGAGACTTCCACGTCAAGAAAGGAGATCTGATCAGCACTGGAAGACATGGTAAATGTCAAGTTAAATTAATTTCTATTCATTGTCTCCAGACAGCAACTCCAGAGAGCCATCCCACACGAAAAAAACATCATCGATATACCTAAACCATATAAGGAAATGGTCCGTGTATATCGACAAGGCCTCGTCAGTGAGGAACATCTGCTCACACTCCCCCAGGTACAGGTGGGCATACGATGGGGCACAGCATGTCCCCATAGCTACCCCCTGCACCTGGAGGTAGTGGGAGAAATTGAAAGTAAAGACATTATGATATAATATGTAATCCAGAAGAGACAGGATGAACTCGTTATAGCCCCAATCCTCGTCACCTCAGTTTTATAGCTGCCATTCCCTTGTCATGGGGAATGTAGCTATACAAAGCTTCCACATCGATTCTCACAAGATAAGCATTCTCTGGAATTGTAAGGTTATCAATGTTCTGAAGGAAATGAATTGTGTCTTTCACGTGAGATTGCAAACATATAACATGTGATTTTAAATGCTCATCAACTAAGCGACTTGTATTCTCGCTGATCGATCCTCTACCCAATATGATTGGTCTTCCAGAGGGGTTGAGGGGCATTCTTATGGATTTTAGGGAGGGAATAGAATGTGGTTACAATCGGAAAATTGGTTCTAATGTATTCCCATGTGGTTTTGGTAATGGTATTGTTGAAATATGTCAAATCAACGAATTGATAGTATTCTTGATTACATTTTTCTACTATGTTGATCGTCATTTTTTGATAGCAATTTTTATTTTTCAAGATTTTATTGTACATAGCTATGTATTTAGTATTGTTCATAAGGATAATATTCCCTCCCTTGTCTGCTGCCTTGATTGTAATAGTGGTGTTTTCAGTGAGTTGTTTCAATGCCTGCCTTTCCTGATCGTTGATGTTAGTCACTCTGGGGGAATGAATATTTAATTTATCAATTTCCCCATTCACCAACCTCAAAAAAGTCAAAATATTGTGGTTAGAGCTAAGAGCTGGAAACTGGGCTGATTATTTCTTTAATTTTGATCCAAAGGTAGGATCTTGAAAGAACCTTCGGTAGATCAATGCGATCAATGAGATCTGTGGTGTCGCTTTTCTCCAAAAGGGAGACCAGCTGGTCAAATGCTCTATTCTCTCTGGGCGCTAGGTCTATTTGTACACCTGGTTTGTGATACGTGTTCCTAAGGATCAGCTTTTGTGCAAACAATTGCAGATCCTTGACAAATTCCAAATTGTCCATATTCTCATTAGGACAGAATCTAAAACCCTTGTGAAGTATCTGAGTTTCATCTAAAGAAAGGGTGTAGGAAGAAAGATTAACTATGTTCCAAATCTGTTGGGATTCAACCGCATCTAGATTAGTTGCTGAAGGATCCTTCCTTGGTTATGCATTTAAGAGGCATGTGTTGGCTTTGTGCTGGTTAAAAGTGCTTCCACAAAATAGGAAGGATCAGATCTATCCATTCCCTGTATAGTCTGAGATCTTGTATTGTGGTGAGGCATGGAGCTCTTCCCATGTGTTTGTGTTGGTAAAGAAGCAGATGAACCCATCACCAAACTTGGCACCTTACCTGATACCATAGGTACCGTAGAAGAACACCCAAGTGAGTTCTCATTACTTGTTTTTTGTCCTTGTAAGCGATTGCTGCTCCGATTGGTGCGTGATGTCTTCATGCTTTTAGAGGACACCTGTGATGAAAGAGAGGATAGACTGGAGGAAGATTGAGAAATGACAGAATAATGTTCCTTTTTATTCATAAATCTATTGTTCCTATATTGTTGGCCATGGTTCCACCTATATGCCTTGTTCTCTTGAAAGGAATTTCTGTCCCTGACAAACTTGTTATCCTTTTTAATCAGAACTTCCTTGTTAAAGCTTTCCAATTTTTTTTCAAGTTTATTCTCTTTTTCTGAAAATGATTTATGGGTTTTATGTGTTTGTAACTGCAAACAAATAATATTTATATCCTTATCCAAGACCTCAGAGCATTTCCTATATTCGGTAATGAGTAATTGCATCATATCATTGGAACAGGTACATAGAATTTTATCCCACTCCAATTTGAAGGCATAGTCCAAACCCTCCAAAGTAGGAAAGATTTGGACTCATAAGCCTAGGGGATTCATATCCTCTTTAATATAGTCTTCAAAAGATCTAATATGCCACAACATAAAAGACTTTTTTTCTAGGATCTTGGTTAATTTGAAAAATAAAGATATAGGGCATCAAAATTTGTATTCACTTGCTTTAAATGATATTGTGCCTGGATACCAGTGAGCGCTGCTGTGGTTTATAATTATAAGGTTTTCCAAGCACAGGAAAACCTTATGCTGCTTACACACGACCATTTTTAATGTCATTGAAAAAAACAACGTTTTTCTCGACGTGGTTCTTTTCAAACCTGCCTTGCCTACACACTATCATGAAAAAAAATGCTCGAGCAAAGCGCAGTGACGTACGAAATGAACGACGGGACTATAAAGGGGAAGTTCCATTCGGATGGTGCCACCCTTTGGGCTGCTTTTGCTGATCCTCGTGTTAGTAAAGTTTGGTGAGAGACGATTCGCGCTTTTCAGCCTTGTGCTCTTCAGTCCGTTACAGCGTGACGAATGTGCTATCTCCATTACGAGCGCTAGTTTTACCAAAATGAGCGCTCCCATCTCATCACTTGCTTCTGAGCATGCGCGTTTTTTTTCACGTCATTAAAGCCTACACATGGCCGTTTTTCATGACGAGAAAAACGACGACGTGAAAAACGACGAGAAAAATTAGAGCATGTTCCAAATTTTTAATGCCCATTTTTCACGTCGTGAAAAATGCTCTGGAGCCCACACACAATCGTTTTTAATGACCAAATAAAAAAATGGCATCTCTGCTGCACCAACCCAGCACCCCAATTAGGCTCGCACCCACCTGAACCACAAGGTTAAAGGTTCAGGAGTGGGTGCATCCCTTGGGGGCGGGGGTAAGGGGGAGGGGTTAGCTGAATATTTAAGGGAGAGAATTGGAAAGGGGGGGTGTTTGGTTCTGGGGGTCCTGTTTTTTTTTTTCTCCCCTCCTCCACACTTCACCCTGCGAATCTCCCGAGATGGAAGAAATAAGGATAACCACCATTAATGCTAAAGGACTCAATGTCCCAGAAAAAAGGAGAATGCTCCTGAGCGAGTTAAAACAAACCCGCTCAGATGTAGCATTCGTGCAGGAAACACATTTTAAGATGGGCGGACTCCCATACCTACAAAATAGGTTTTATCCATGTACATACCATGCATGTAGTCAGATATCAAAGTCAAAAGGGGTGTCAATTCTCATTTCCAATAAGATACCCTGGTCCCTGTTGGATAAACGAGTAGATGTAGAGGGCCGTTTCATATTTTTAAAGGGACAGATTGGAAGTACAAAGGTGACACTGGCAACTGTCTACGCACCAAATACACACCAAGACGCCTTTTTGAGTAAAACCTTGAATAAGCTGGCGGGGTTTGCAGAAGGGAAGCTGATATTAGGGGGAGACCTTAATATAACATTGGATCCTAAGGTTGATACATCAACGGGGGTCTCCTCCATATCAGGGGGTACCAGGAGGAATATTCTGCAGAAGCTGCAGGACTTGCAGATGGTAGACTTGTGGAGATTACTACATATCGGGGAAAGAGATTATACATTCTTCTCCAACCCTCACCAACTGTACTCCTATATAGATCTCTTCCTGGTACCACACTATCTGTTTTTTTTTTTTTTTAATATCTCTTTTTTATTAATTTTTCAACATATAACACACTTTACAATACATAAAAACACATATACTCAATATTTCCCGAAGAAAGAAAGAAAGAAGAAGAAAAAAAAAACAACATAAAAATTAGAACAATCATTTATGCTCCTATATAAAAACCCCAGCCCTGGAACCCCACACTCCATACTGACTAGGGGAATCAGGGCTGTGCAGAGAAGAGGGAAAGGGGTGCACAGAAGGAGAAGAAGAGAGAAAAAAAAAAAAGAAAGAAAGAAAAAAAAAAAAAAAGGGAAGAAAGAAGGGGAAGGAGAGGATACAGTCCCTCGTTTTCTCCCCTAAGTGTTTTAAGGTTTATTATGTGTTAAAACTCTAATGTTAGTGCCCTTTTAAGTGAAAGTACCTAATGTGAGGTGAAAAAAGTGGTTCCAAAAACTTCTTCAAGCAAAAAAAAAAAAAAAAAAAAAGGGGGACCCCAAATATTAGAGTCCAGAAGGTACCACACTATCTGTTGACGGCGGTGAAGGAAGTAAAAATTGGGAATATAACATGGTCAGACCACACGCCAGTGACGCTACACATTGCGCTTTCCGATTCATCCACGGCTCCGGAGTGGCATTGGCGTCTGAATGAGAGTCTGCTGCAGATCCCCAAAATTCGGGAAGATGTAGCAAAAGAAGTGGAGGCATATTTCCGGACGAACGACACCCCGGGGAGTGATCCGGGAATGATATGGGAAGCGCATAAATAGTAATGAGAGGGGTACTGATAAAACACGGTTCCCGATTAAAAAAAGCAAGAGAACGACAGATAGTTAATGTGTTAGGAGAAATCCAAGCATTAGAGGTACAACATAAGAAAGAACAGACGCTGTTAGTGGGGACAGACCTGGCATACCTGAGGAGACAACTGACAGATTTACTTAGATACAAAGCAGAAGCGGCAATACAAGTAGGGAGAAAAGTAACCTATGAACTTGGGGAAAAATTTAGTAAAATATTGGCAGGGAAACTTAGAGAGAAAGGGAAGACAATATATGTACCCCACATAAAGGGAGAAAATGGGCAGTTGATTTCATTCCCTAAAAAGATTGCGCAGAGATTTAGGGAATACTACTCATCCCTCTACAATTTGACCCCAACTCAGGTGCCCCAGGCCACGATGGAAGAATACCTTCTCTCAGCATATCTGCCTAGGTTATCTTCAGAGGACCGTAATAAACTGGAGATACCTATATCAGTGGGGGAACTGGAAGCAGTGATAAAAACAGTTAAACGTGGGAAGGCGCCGGGCCCGGATGGCTTCACTATCCAATACTACAAAATTTTCTCCCAACATTAGGGGCTTATATGATAAAGGCATTCAATGAGATCGGCCGAGCTCCTGCACTACCGCCGGATGCCCTTATGGCATATATCTTGGTTATTCCAAAAGAAGGGAAGGACCCGGCGGAGTGCGGGAGCTATCGCCCGATCTTATTGTTAAATACAGACTTAAAACTTTTTACTAAACTACTTGCCTTTCACCTCCAGCCGTTTTTGAATCAAATTGTACACCAAGACCAGGTTGGGTTTATCCCAACACGTGAGGCTAAGGACAATACCGTAAAGGTCCTCAATCTGGTACATTACGCTAATACATCAAAAACGCCCAGTATTTTTTTGAGTACTGACGGGGAGAAAGCGTTTGACAGGGTCAGTTGGCGATTTATGTTTGAAGTATTGAGGCAAATGGGACTGGGAGAACATATGCGGAGTTGGTCAGCGGGGGTCTATGCCACACCCCAGGCCTCGGTAAAAGTGAACGGAGTCTATTCGGAGACATTTAAAATCTTAAATGGAACGCGTCAAGGGTGCCCACTCTCTCCGATGCTGTTTTCTCTCTCCCTAGAACCTCTACTAAATAGGATTCTGCAAAATCCAGGCATTCAGGGACTTCAAATAGGTGATCAAGAATATAAAATCTCTGCTTACGCAGATGATTTGATGTTCTCCCTATCATGACCTCATGTTTCATTGCCAAATCTGATGAAGGAAATAGAAGGATATGGGACATTAGCAAATTTAAAAATTAATTACGTGAAATCGGAAGCGATGGGGGTAGCCCTTCCCTCAGAAGTACAACAAAATATACAACCCAATTTCAATTTTAAATGGGTAGGGTCTTCAGTAAAATACCTAGGGATAAATATACCACCAAGATTAGAGAAGGTCTTTGCTGTAAATTTCCCCCCACTATATAAAGTAGTTAGATTCCTATTGGATAAATGGCAACATGGATTCCACTCATGGTTCGGCAGATGTAATGCCATCAAAATGAATAATCTGCCAAAATTTCTGTATTTATTTCAAGCCGTACCAAAAAAAATTGATAAGGCCTATTTTCGGCAAGTAAATGCACTTTTTACTAAGTTCATTTGGGCTAACAGGCGACCAAGGATTAGTAGAAGTCAAATGACCCACCCCAAATGTTATGGGGGCCTAGCAGTCCCAGATGTATTTAAATACCACCAAGCAGCACGTTTGGGAAGGGTCATAGACTGGTGCAGACATATAGAATTCAAACTATGGATAAAATTAGAGCAAGAGATTAGTCAGGTACCATTGGGTACAGCACCTTGGTGCTATACAAAGTTACCGGACGCACTCAAAAATCACCCTTTGATCGGACCAACACTGTCTATAGGTGCCAAAATATGTCTGAACCCTAAATACTCATCAAGATACTCTCCATTATACCCAGTACTGGGAAACCCAAGTTTTGAGCCAGGGATGGAGATAAGGGCATTTCTGAGACTTCGAGAGAAGGGCTATACCCAGGTATCGCTCTTATGCAATCAGAAATATGGCCCACAATAGCGGAATTGACTAAATTGGGAGGCCAATTCGAAGTAGAACATTGGCAGGCAATACAACTTCGACACTATCTGGAGACATTAGGTCCAATGAGTAATTTTAAACGGGAGCTAACTAGGTTCGAAACATACTGTGAGGAGAAGGAACCTATCAACCGAATAATATCAAAGATATACATGATGCTAATGATCTCACCAGAGAATTATGAGCTGCCAGCAATTAGAAAGTGGGAAAGGGACCATAACAAGATTTTCACACCAGCTCAATATCAGAAGATAATATATTTGGCGTTACACTCATCAGTATGTACTAAAATGCAAGAATCAAATTATAAATTACTCACAAGGTGGTATTACACGCCATCAAAACTAGGGAGGTTTTATCCTAATGCCTCAGATCAATGTTGGCGATGTAATGGGGAGCGGGGAACTCTGTTCCATATATACTGGACATAACCTCGGATCAGACAATACTGGTCAGAGGTACGAAGGATTGCCCAAAAAATTGAGTCTTACCCTGTGCCAGACGACCCGGGCTTTTTCTTATTGCACGAAACACAAATACCCACATAGGCTTATAAAAATTCAGTATTATGCCACCTGGTCAATGAGGCTAAGTCATGTATTGCGAGAGGTTGGAAAAGCTCCAGTCCTCCAACAATCGCAGAATGGCTTAACAGGGTCAGAAGAGTGGGGGCCATAGAGGAGTTGGTGTTTTCGGCCCAAGACAGAAAAGAGCAACATATCAAAATTTGGTCATCATGGAATAAATTTACGCAGACAGAAGAATGGAAAAGATTAATGGGGAAGTGAGTCCGCCTGGCCAGAGAAGTATTTAGGAGGTTGCGGTTCACCTAATGGGGGGGGAGGACGGAGGGAGGAGAGAGAGGAGAGAAGGAGGACATTTTATTTTATTTTTGTTTTTTTGTTTTTCTTTCTGCTTCTCTGTTTAGGTTTGCTTTGGGAGGGAGGTAGGGGGGGAACAGATAAAAATGTAAGGGAGAATAAAGTAAGGCCGAGAGGATTAAAGACATTTTAACAGAGAAAGGGACTTTATTGGTTTCTCCCTTTACGGAGAGACATATATAAAGGACATAAGGGAAGGTAACCCATTGACACTGAGTTTTTGAGGAGAGATGGATGTTTAAATAATAAGGATCTAATTAATGGAATGGGATGAGAAATATACTATGAATAAGAAATGCAATGGAAAATGTATAAATAATGTATTGGATGTATCCCTTTTTGAAATATAAATAAAGAATATATAAAAAAAAATAAAAAATGGCATTTTTCTTGTCATGAAAGACGGTCGTGTGTACGTGGCATTATTATTTCATTTACCTCTAACCAGCCTGATGTTTTATTTTATGATACTGAACATTAGTTGTATGCAGGGTATCTATATTTGTGCTCCTAGTAGCAGTGCAGTATCCATTTGCTCAACCTGGTGTGTCAGTGGGGGATGTTCTCAGAGTCAAGGCAAAAGAACTGAGAACCTACATAGTTTTAGCCCAGACTTCTAGACTTAAACTTTCTCTCAGGTTTTTATTACTGAATGTTACTCCTCTTGGGAGTTCACTGTCCTTGTTTCACCTATAAAAAAATTGGGAGATACGTTCGTCCCCAGGACAGGAAGACAGAGGCAACAGTAAAAAAGACACAGTCTGAGGTCTCTAGGCAGGTGCAGTCTACTTTCTCCACTGCTGGTGGTGCTCTACTGCAGCAACACTGTTGTCAGAGAGTAAGTCTCCTCTATGGTTTCCTGGGTCACTGGGAAAGTTATCCTATTGGATGCTTTCAACTCATGTGACCCCACCAGCCATCTTGGGTCAGGCAGAGCCTTTTTAATGTGCTGGCTCCAAGGCTTGGCGCGCATTTTGTTAGTTGGTAGAGTAGGGATTGGTACCCCGCCTGGTAGGAACCGGATTAGCGGTAAGGGAAAGGTTCCTAACGAGAAGAGAAAGCATAGGGATGCATCTCATTTGGGCTTCATACCGTTTGAACACCACTCGGCCAGGCCGCATTCTGCTCTCAGAAGACAATACTGCCATCTCCTGATGCTTGTTTTTTTTTATTGCTGAATAGCAAAATTTAAAAGCAGAACCACACCGCAAGCATGGCTGCAGCGTGGTCTTATTCACTTACATGGGAGACCTTAAGAGGTGGTGCCACCTGTCAGTCTCTGCATAAAGCAACACAGCCATGGTAATGTGTACTCATTCGCGTGGCACCATGTGCACTTGTAGGTGGGCAGTTGGGAGGGGATACAGATCAACCACCTGTTTATACCACCTTTTGGATGCCCATGGCCTACTCTACTAAAATTTGCTTTTTTAGGGCAATAAATACCAAAAGCCTCTGGAAGGTTTTTAATAACCCTTTCCTTGCCCCATCAGAAAAATAATTAAATGACTTATTTTTAAAGGGTTCTGTTAGAAAAACAAATAGTGATTACACTGTATTCTATCATATTTTTTCAACACTTAAACTACATAATAGTGAATTTAAAACAGAAAATACAACGAGACAAGGGCAGTAATCTACTCCCGTATTAGCTGACCCTTTAAAGAACTGCCCACGCTTGTATCACTTGATGTACTGCTGGCCTGAAGAAAGGAGTCCCTGTTTTAGGCTGGTTTCACATTCATGCAGGTAAGCTGCAAAAGAATAAAAAAAAAAATTTTTGGGCCTAGTTACGCTTTTAAGGTTTCTAGCAAAACTGTGCCAATTACATGTAATGCAATAGTCAGATGAACTTCAGGCAAGTTAAATCTATACTCAAAAATAAGTAACAAAAAATAAATGTTTAATGAGGAATAAAGTAAATATATCACCTTATTTATCATTCCCTAGGCAAAGCAAGCAGATGACCTTTGCAGTAGTGTGAGGGGGTAACCATTTGCTTTGCCTGGAGATTAATGAATAAGGTGATATACTTACCTGAAATTCCAAGTGTTGTACAGTGGAGGAGAGCATAGGCATGCGCAGGGGGTGTGCCAGGTGTGCCTGGGCACACCCTAATCATCCCGTGCAGCGCAGATTCCCCCTGCTGATATTTCACCAAAGCCCCCCAACAGGGCTCCTAAAACATCTGTAAAAAAATAATATGAAAATAAAATAATAATAAAAAAAAATAATACAGACACCAACCTCTGCCCTACTGACACCGTTCATGTTTTAGTACATTTTAAAATGTTTTTTACATTTATTTATAAGAGTGTGTGTGTATTATGCATACATACACACCTTCTCACATGTTTCAGCTTTGGGGTGCACACCTATAGAGGAGAGTGAAGATGCTGTGGTAGCAAGGAAAAAGGTACGGTAAGTATAGCACCTTATTCATCATTTCCAGTGGACCCCTTAACATATTTTTTATAACAATGCTTAGGCTCATACTGTTCATCATAAATGACAGGTACTGTATATCATTTGCATTCATTTAATAGATTATGGCAAAGACGCATGTATTGTGCTTTTGGTATATTTTTCGATTTACAAGTTCTTGCATTGCTTCCTGATCCTTGTAAAAGCTCAGCGATACTATGTATAAACAGACATGGAAGACATACTGTACTAGCACTATGCATACAGTACACCCTGGAAACCATCACTTGGAGATGCTACACTCCAAAAAAGGAGAGAAACTGAGATGGGGAAAAAAAACAAAAACCTAAAGGGTAGAAGAGCTGTCTAACCTGATGCGAAATGAAAAACGCACTCAAATAATGTGACAATTATCCTGCATGAATAAGAGGTATAGAGGCAGGGATGGTGAAGAGAAATGATACTTGAGATGATTAGGCATGCTGATAAAGGACAGATAATGAGATGGAATGTAATTGGTATCTAATAAGCATATCTGTCACATACAGTACAGCACAATGACAGCGCATTACCTCCTTCAGCTGTGCAATTTTAAGCTGTGGCACAAATAATAACTTGAACACTGTCAGTGGCACATATACATAGCAGCTTCCTTAAAGCGGTATTAAAAACAAAAATGTTACATATTTCAGCTTACCAATCCTTAAACGTGGTGGCTGTGGGTTAAATACACTAGCAGATTTACATGGACTTGACTAACATCCTAAATTAAAACTCCTCTTAACACTTAAAGCGGAGCCAAACCTATTGATTTAAATGTTTCTCAAAACTGTTTTATATAAGGAATGCGGTGCATGATATCTGTCCCAGCTGGTTGTGTTCTCAATAAAACTGTCAAGCAATCAAATGGCTGGTGTCAAAACTGATGGGCAGCACCAAGGCGACTGGAGATCAAACAGAGACTAATGCCGCGTACACACAACCGTTTTTAATGTCATTGAAAAAAAAACAACGTTTTTCTCGACGTGATTCTTCTCAAGCCTGCCTTGCCTATACACTATAATGAAAAAAAAATGCTCGAGCAAAGCGCGGTGACGTACGAAATGTACGACGGCACTATAAAGGGGAAGTTCCATTCGGATGGCGCCACCGTTTGGGCTGCTTTTGCTGATCCTTGTGTTAGTAAAGTTTGGCGAGAGACGATTCACGCTTTTCAGCCTCGTACTCTTCAGTCCGTTACAGCGTGATGAATGTGCTATCTCCATTACGAACGCTAGTTTTACCACAATGAGCACTCCCATCTCATCACTTACTTCTGAGCATGCACGTTTTTTTCACGTCGTTAAAGCCTACACATGGCCATTTTTCATGACGAGAAAAACGACGACGTGAAAAACGACGAGAAAAATTAGAGCATGTTCCAACGTGAAAAATGCTCTGGAGCCCACACACGATCATTTTTAATGACCAAATAAAAAAATGGCCTTTTTTTCGTCATGAAAGGCGGTCGTGTGTACGCGGCATCAGATGGCAGCTTCCTTATCTGAAAAGGAAAGAAGGGTTTAGTTTCTCTTTAACCAGATACAGCAACAGTTTTTCTTTTGGGATAAAGGTTTTACATAAATGAATAGAAGCTGACCATTGTAAGCACTCTTTGTCAGCTTTATATGGTTTGTTTCAGGCTCAGCCTAACTGGTTCAATGTGGCTTCCTTCCAGGCATTGTGCTTCCGCCCAGCCACTCGAGTGACGTCACCCGCTCACACCAGCAAGGTCCGGCTTGGATTAAACTGCAGCCCGTTCCACCTCCAGGGACATAATGGTTGGCGCCTCCCCATGCAACTTTCCCTGTCAGCAGACACATTAGCCCTGCAGTGCCCAGGTCCTCAGCGTGGTAACATTAGTTATATTGCACAACCTTCCCTTTTATTACCAATAAACTATATGTTTTTAATTGTTAAATAGCGGTGGACATACTTCAGCAACTCATGGTTTATATTATTCCCCACAATTGACCTACCGATCGCTTTTATGACTTTTAATGGACAGCTTGGTCTATTAAAGGAAGTTGAAAAATAACAGACTTACCAGTTAAAACAAAGTGCACCAGACAAAGGTCATTAGTCATACTGCTTATGGACTATTTGTACCCCTCCTGTCAGAGAAAATATCCATATCCTTATTAAGTTTTTTTTTTACATACTCTTAGCAAAGCTGTGAAGAAGCTAATACAAGTCATCACTGGTCTCTTTAACCGTACGTTCTGTGAAGTAATGCATCCTCAAAGATCACAATAGAGCAGGGGTCTCAAATGGTGGCCCTCCAGCTGTTGCAAAACTACAAGTCCCATGAGGCATTGCAAGGCTGACAGTTACAAGCATGACTCCCACAGGCAGAGGCATGGTGGGACTTGTAGTTTCGCAATAGCTGGAGTGCCGCCAGTTTAAGACCCCTGCAATAGAGACTGTGAAGTGGGCTTCATTCTGTTTCTAGTTAAATGACAAATTTGCCTTTAAAGCAGAAGTAAACCCATTGATTTAACAGTTTAAAAAAAGTTACATTCCCGGAATGTAACTGTCATTTTGGTTGTGTTTTCAACCAAATTGTCAAACCATCCAATGGCTGGTGTCAAAACTGATCACATGTGCAGCATCATGACAGTTGAAGATTAAACAGTGACCAAACGATAGGAGGGTTTACTTCCACTTTCAAGCAATATTTACTTCTTCCCGCCCAGCCTATAGACAAATGGCCACTGAGCGGGAGCTTTCCCATCCTCCCTGTCACACACCTCGGGTGTGCCCAGTGCGATCTGTCACCCGATGTCCACCAGACACAGTGGATGACAGATCATTGTACTGGGCCGGCCCCGATACTATGTGGTCGCTGTGACCAATCACATGATAGTTGTACACAATGAATGGCTTTCATTCATAGCTATTCATTGTGTACTATTGTGATTACCTCTGTAATTGGTCACAGTGATCACAGTACAGCAGGGCCAATCACAATGCATCTGTACCATGTGATACCAGTGGCCAATCACAGCTTTCACAATAGTACACACTGAATGGCTATAAATGAAGGAATGGGGCATTCTGGAGCAAAATATACTGCCCAAAATCAGAAAGGTCTGTTTCAGTCATGGGTCTGAAAACCCAAAACTAAAGCTAAACAAACCAAAAAGGACAAAACATTGGACTACTCTGAAGGCTGATCTGACTCCTGTTGAACATTTATGGAAATAGCTGAAACATGCAGTCTGGAGAAGACACCCTTCAAATTTGAGAGAGCTGGAGCAGTTTGTTCAAGAAGAGTGGGCCAAACTACCAGTTGGCAGGTGCAGAAGACTCATTGAGAGCAGAAATTACTTTGCAATAATTGCCTATAAAGGTTGTGCAACAAAATATTAGGTCAAAGGTCCCATCATTTTGGTCCATGTCACTCATTTGATTTATTTAAAATAGTCTGTTGATAATTCTATATCTTTGAAAAATATCATACTAAAGATCAGAATCTTTCATAGTGTTTGTACAATATTACTGAACAATTTACCTAGCAAGGATAACTACATATTTACTTTGACGAAAGGGTCAAGAGTTATTTTCAAACGTTTGATATGTTTGACATGAGGACTTCTGGCCGATGTTGTGTTTTTGAATCAATGTTATGTTTTTGAATTTAAAGTGGAATTCCACCCTGAAAAAAAAATGACACCAAAATGCAGCAAAAAAATTGAAAAGTAAATACATTTTTTACTCACCCGAAATACCGGTTGCTATGTGGATGTTCCTAATCTGCCTCTTCCTTATCCGCGGTGGGTCTCCTTCCGCATCCTCTTCTAGTGAATGGGGCGCACTGCCTTCTGGGAACTGTGTGTAATCCCAGAGAGCAGCCGCCCATTCACAAATCGGCGCGAAACTCGCGCATGCGTAGTAGGAAACGGGCAGTGAAGCCGTAAGGTTTTACTGCCTGTTTCCCTTAGTGAGGATGGCGGTGTGGGACCTGCAGTGATCGAGGGATCAGCATCGCGGGGGCCATCATCGCAGGCGAGTAGGACAGGTAAGTGTCCTTATTAAAAGTCAGCAGCTACAGTGTTTGTAGCTGCTGACTTTAAAAAATAAAAATTGCGGGTGGAATCCCGCTTTAAGGATATACACAACATTGTGTACAATGCTTATTTTGTATTGTAAAACTTTAATGAAATACATTAAACAGAAAATATTCTGTTGAATCAAAATCAGTGCCTGTTTTTTTTTAATTAAATATTGAATAAACAATGATGAATGACAATTTATTTTGTGAGTTTCATGTTATTTCAATTAAAATTGTGGGTTCCTCTTTTTTCACAGAAGGATATCAACAAATGTGTCCCCTTGTTTCCTGGTAAAATTAAAACATTTGTCTTCTCAACAGTACACGTTGGTGATATTGGCAAAGGATGGTGTCAGTTACAGTAGTTCTAAAGAAAGCTCCTACTGCTGTCAGTCAATTCCCCTGAGGAGAGAGCAGGGGGCAGGGTCGAGCCGCGCTGTGTGTGTCTAGGGGCGCATACAGCTCGGCTTGGGAGCACACCCACACTAGTGCCCTCTCAGCACATGGCTTGCTATGGAGGCTTCTTGGAGAGAAGGAGGAGAGTAGAACACTGGTAGGGGACCAAAAAGAAAGGGTTAAGGGACCTCTCTATGCAATATCCTTGCACTGAGCAGGTAAGTATAACATGTTTGTTAATTTAATTTAAAAAACAAAACTTTAATATTTCTTTAAGAGCTCTTTTGCATTGTTAGCATGTATTTACCTACATATTCCAGTGCAGGTGAAGCTTGGCATATGGATGAATCCACTGATTTTAAGCTTTTTGCCAGCAACACATTAAATTGTTGTGTCCTACAAAACTAACCTATACAGGACTCATTTGGTACAGTTATCTGCATGTCCCATCCAAGCAAATAGGACAGTGGGGTAAATTCTGTAACGGTTACTGCATGTGATAACACTGTCACGTGATGGATTTCCATAAAAAATGTGCAGGTAAATATCACAAAAAAAAAGAAAAATGCGGTTAGCGGATACGTTTAATTCACAAACGGAACGGAGAGTAAAAAAAACATGCAATATTTATCACCAGGGTTTTGCTGGTGGAATCAAATGCGGTATTTTGTCAGAAACAGCGCGGGGGTCTCCCCCAATAGCTGGTTGCTAAGGAACAGGCCGGGAAACCGGCTGCTGAGTCCTTAACAACGGATGACTCATCAGCTGTCAGCGGGTTCCCCAAAGCACCTTGTCCTTATGTTGATGGGGACAAGGACCTTTTCCCCACAACCCTGGCCGGTGGTTGTGGGGGTCTGCAGGCGGGGGGCTTATCAGAATCTGGAAGCCCCCATTAACAAGCCCCTATATCCCACCACCTGCATGTTAATGAATATGGGGTACATTGTACCCCTACTCATTCACTAAGAAAGTGTAAAAAGTGAGTAAAGACACAACACAAATTTTTGACAAGCCCTTTTTAAAAAATTAAAAATTAAAAAAACATGTCCACCGAAGTAGATCCATTTACAAAACATTCAAAAGACATAACAAAAAGATGCATGCTTTAGCAAGCCTAAAACACATGTTTGAGTGAAAGAGCCCTAGATGACATCAGTGCTTCAGGTTGCACTGCCTTTTTTCTTACTATTAATTATTACAGTGTTATTAGCTGGAGTCAGTAGACTTAAAATACAAGCTTTTACATTAGATTCTCTCTTCTTCCTTGTCAAGATTAGATAGACGCCTCAGTAGTGTACACTGGATAAAATGTATCGCTTGACTGCAGGGATCTCCACAGGCCATATATGGCAGGTAAGGCTCATACATTTGATTAGTGATTGTTTAGAACAACTTGAAAAATGCTTCGCTGTCACCTGCGAGACTAATTTTCTACTGAAGCTCTAAACAAAATCTCTGTTTAATGTTTGCTTATGTATGTCTGGATCAAATCCCAAGGCTATCGAGCCCTTTTTGTTCCTGTCCATAAATCAGCCTCCTTCCCTAAAGCACAATGAATCTCTGTAAGGAACATGCAGTGGCTGATTACTTTGCCAAGACAAAAATATAGGCTTCAGCAAGGTTCATTCTCATTTTCATTTTGCAGTGTAATGTATTTTAAACAAACCTTAACTAAGTTTCCCAGGAAATTAGAAAGCCATAGTTGAGATAATAAAAAAATGAACGTTTATTCTGAATATATGTGGTCTACAAGTTAAGGAAAAAATTCAGGAAAAAAACAAAACACAGTTTAGTCAACATAAATCTCCATGTCTGAGGAAGAGGTTGAGACTCAAAACATGTTAGTGATGGTGTCTACGAGTTGAGGCTGTTGCATGGAGGGCGCTATACAGCTGATCCAGGTGTTCTATTCTTGCAATGGGGGTCATTGTCAGCCTGGGTTCATTCAGGCTGTCAGCGCCTTTTCTCTTTCATGGATACCGACTTTTACACAGGGAGTGAGTGAAGTCTGCAAAAACTGATCCATGCTGTGAATCTTGCTGTGTGATGACAGCTCTCTGCTTTTGTAAATGCAAATCACAGTTTTTTATTATTGTAATACATTTTTACCTGCAATGTCCAGTGGGCTTCATTTGTCCTTTAGCCATTTATTTTTAATGGACCGCCAACGCACTAAACCGGTGGGAAAACAGGGAACCGCTGGTTAGCATGCTAACACATGTAAACTCTGATGTTCAACCTCTGCTAGGGCATTCATACATCTACAGGAAGTCTACATAAAGTCTACAGTGATGTGACCAGATTTTAAAAATGAAGTCTGGAAAAACTGTAGTGACCACGTACACTTGGTGAGGTAGGGGTGGAGTGCAGCATTCACTGGTGAGTTCCCCTGTTCCAGCATCACATGTTTTTTCCTTCTATATGTCACTTATACTGCAATTGTTAGAATTTTTGAGCAACAAACATTCAGTCATGACAATACACAGTCGTACATGGGACTTTAGAGTTGTGATCACCTGGAGGCTCACCATGGATAGGTCAGAAGGTCACATGTGAGGAGGTATGAGGAAATAGGTGTGTAGCGACCTCACCTCTCACTCCCTCTTACTCTTCTCGGCCAATGGCTCTCGTCTAGGGGACCAGGGAGGAGAGTGTGGCGCACCACCAGCTCGTATCCTTTTGTGTGCAGAGGTGTGAGCTATAACCTTTTACCTTCGGGCCTGTGTCCCTGTCCAAAGCCAAAACTTCCCTTGAGGATGATTCCCACCCTCCAGGCAGGTGGAGGTAGGACCCTTTAGCTCCCAGAAAGTCAAGTTCCACACCACTGAAAGTCCAACACTTATTTATTCTTCAGAGCAATAAACAGTCCTTTGAGAGTGACTGGTTAGACACAGAACAGTTCAGACAAAGTGGGGAGGAGGTCCAGGCACAAACTTGAACTTGGTTTTTCTCCTGTTCCGTTATAGCGCGAACAGGCTTGGCGCACGGTCGCTGCACCGACCGTGAGGGGGTCCCTGCCACAGACCAGATGAATAAGGCCTCTGCCACAGACCTGGTTGTTGGGTCTCTGCCACAGACCTGGTTCACGATGGGTCCCTGCCACAGACCATGAGAACGTGGACTACCTTCTATAAGCAATGGCCCCTCTCAGGGAAAGGACATCCATCCGGACAGTTACCAGAGGCCCAGCCGTCACCAGCAAATGCTGTACTGGGTTTTCGGAAGGGTCACCTCCCTGGCCTCCTCATCCCAGATTCGGGCGTCCACACCGGGGGACGCCCTAGGAGCCCTCGATCCCTTGCGGGACCCAGTCGAAGGTACTGGGCCCCAGGCCTCCAGAGAGTACCTCACCCCAGACCGAAGGTGTCTGGGGTGGAAACGCAACTCCGTCCCCGGGCCTATGGCACCCGGAGACCACCATCACTCACTCCCAGGCTGAAGTTGCCTGGGAGTGGACCCCGAGCAGAAGATGTCTGCCCCCTTTATACCCTCTCCCAGCATGCACATCAGGTTCCCCATCCCGCTGTACTACTGCCGTGAGAGCACACAAAGGGCGCAGCCCTCCAATGGCGGTTCAATCACGGCATATGGCAACAGCGCCACTTATAGGCCGCAGGGAACTGGACACCATTGATATCCTCCACTGGCATAAATTGGTCCGGAAATCCTAACAATTGTTGCATATGAGCCTGGTACCACTCAGATGCCTCCCCTAAATATGACCACCCGCTACAGGTGGATGGGTCAGGGATGAAGTGGGAGGTGGACAGGTCAGGTATGAGGAGCTAGGTGGATAGGTCAGATATGAGGAGGGAGGTTGCCAGGTCAAGTATAAGGAAGTAGGTAGCCAGGTCAAGTATAAGGGGGTATGTAGATAGAACAGGTTTGAGGGGATAGGTGCAAAGGCATAAGTGAAGGATATAAAGGATAAAAAACTGCGCTGGCATAAAAGTTTAAATACTAAAAAATAGGCAGCAGTAATAGTGTGACAACACCTATAGCAAATGGAAAAAGAAAAAACTGTGCCACCTTTTGGAATTTAGACCAAAAACCCAATAGGAATAATTAAACTTATTCAAATACACATAGTAAACTAGCAGATATTGCACCAAATAGTCCAATAACAATTGTGCGAATGATCTGAAACAGTCCACAAATCCATATGGCAGGGGAACCACAGATTTCACACCGCAGTGACTTAATCAAAGCAAACCGTGAGGTATCCACCACCAAAAGAAAGGGAAGCAGCTTACCAGAGGGCAAGCGGTTTGGGACAATCGACTGTGACCCAGCCGCGGCCTTTAATGTTGCAGTCCTCCCTTAGTAAGTTAATGCGTTCCGTTCGGATGGTCCATGAATCATTATATCCAGATCATAAAACCCCAACATGTAATAGAGAGGGCAGACCAATAGTGTAATTCCGTATGGCAACGGTTTATTAGAAAAGTAAGTTATACTTACAAAATAATAGCAATAAAATCAACATGTAACAGTAGAATGCCGGCCGGCATATCAGAAGCCTCACTCCTCGGGCGTGGTGACGTCACTGCAGAGACGCATCACGCTTAAGAGAGGCCGGACCCCATTATGAAGTGCACGGTTCGGCCATCTTAGTTATGGGCAAATATGCCCCATTGCTTGAAAGCTGATTTCACACCTTCACAAACCAAAGTGTGAGGGGGGAACTGTTTAGAGCTAAAACGCTCATCTTAACGGGAACACAGGACTCATCCTGCGGGCAGAAGTTAGTATAATTTTGGCCTGGGCAGTAGTTCATAGCCGGAAGTACCCACGCGGGTGTACTAACGGTTATTAATTGTATGGCGGTGTCTATTTTGAGGAAATCCCAATAAACAAATACTAAATATGAAATGTATATATATATGAAAATATATATATGAATATCATATATATATATATATATATATATATATATATATATAAACACTACATTTAAACTCACTTAGGAGGAAAAAACGTGGGAGTGACATCTAGTGGCAAAAGACAAATTGACATTAAACTAAAAATAGTTAAATCCCTTATTGGAGTGCTATTTAAGTAGATGTGAATGTAAATTTATATATATAGTGAATATAAAATATATTAACATTATGTTTACACTCATTTAAGGGAAAAAAAACCCCACAAGGTGACATCTAATGGTATAACCAAAAAATGCCATTGCATTAGAGGTAATTAAAACCCCTATAGCAGTGCTCAACCCCACAGACCCCTAAACCCCTGTGAAAAATTGAAAGTTATACTTATATACAAACAAATATATATATACATAAGCAACTTACATATAAAAACTTATGTATAGAAAAACTTATATATAAAAAACCCCATTAATCCCAAATCTAGTGAAAAGAAGGGAAATTAGATTTTATGTCTTCCCTGAATAATAACCAGAGAAATATTGAGTTGAAATATGAGATCAGCCAAACAGAAGTCCAATATTTGGATTTACGGATATCCATTAGAGGCGACCATTTCGTAACATCTACATTTTTCAAAGAAACCGACAGGAACTTTTTTATTCCTGTCGGGAGTTGTCATCACCCGTCGTGGCTCAGAGCGGTTCCAAAGAGCCAATACCTAAGGCTCCGTAGGAATTGCTCTGACGACCAGGAATTTTTAAAACAGGCTAAGGTTTTGACAGGCCGGTTCCTGGAAAAGGGTTACAAGGTGGATGCCCTACAAGAGTCTTTGGATTCGGTCAAAAACACCACAAGAGAAGGTCTGCTGGTGGAACGAGGACCACGAGAGGGTGGCCAATTCCCAATTGGAGTACCCTTCATTACCACCTATTCTATTCAGCAAAGGGCTATAAAACAGCTAGTAGGGAAGCATTGGCACATTGTGGCTAATGACAACGTGCTGAAAGATGTACTCACGGATAGGCCGAGGGTAATTTTTAGAGGGGCACAATCTCTAAAAAATCGGATTGCCCCTGGAGTTGTAAATCCCCCTAGCAATGGGAGGATTTTTTTTTAACAACTCACAGGGTACTATCAATGCAGGAGATGCAGAGTGTGCGCCTTGAATTTAAACTGTGTTAGGCGAACGACCACATTTACCTCTACTGCCATGGGATTACAGCACGCCATCAAACCCTGTATTACATGTGCTTCCACCGGCGTTGTGTATCTGCTGCAGTGCCCATGTGGCCTGCAGTATGTGGGACGGACAAAACGCCCACTCCAGGTGCGACTCAACGAGCACATAACAAAAATTCTGACAGGGTTTAAGAACCACTCCGTGTCGAAACACTACCTGCTTAAGCATGATAAAAACCCCTCAAATACCCTCTTCTTGGGTATAGATAAATTCAAACCAAATTGGAGGGGGAGTAATCTAGCCAGAGAAATTTCCAGACTAGAAATGGCCTGGATTCACCGTTTGAAGACCTACTCGCCCTATGGGTTAAACATAGACACTGATGTGAATGCGTTTATCAACAATGCCTAGAAACATCTGCTATGTAAACCCAATGTGAGATGCACGTGGAGGTCTGGTGCTATTAGGGGTATTTTTCTTAATTGAGACATACACTTTTGATATAGTTTAAAATTATGCACTTAAATTTAATTAATTATAACCATATAATATAATTAAAAATAACATTAATGATTTCCCTTCTTTTCACTAGATTTGGGATTAATGGGGTTTTTTATATATAAGTTTTTCTATACATAAGTTTTTATATGTAAGTTGCTTATGTATATATATTTGTTTGTATATAAGTATAACTTTCAATTTTTCACAGGGGTTTAGGGGTCTGTGGGGTTGAGCACTGCTATAGGGGTTTTAATTACCTCTAATGCAATGGCATTTTTTGGTTATACCATTAGATGTCACCTTGTGGGGTTTTTTTCCCTTAAATGAGTGTAAACATAATGTTAATATATTTTATATTCACTATATATATAAATTTACATTCACATCTACTTAAATAGCACTCCAATAAGGGATTTAACTATTTTTAGTTTAATGTCAATTTGTCTTTTGCCACTAGATGTCACTCCCACGTTTTTTCCTCCTAAGTGAGTTTAAATGTAGTGTTTTTATATATATATATATATATATATATATATATATATATATATATATATATGATATTCATATATATATTTTCATATATATATACATTTCATATTTAGTATTTGTTTATTGGGATTTCCTCAAAATAGACACCGCCATACAATTAATAACCGTTAGTACACCCGCGTGGGTACTTCTGGCTATGAACTACTGCCCAGGCCAAAATTATACTAACTTCTGCCCGCAGGATGAGTACTGTGTTCCCGTTAAGATGAGCGTTTTAGCTCTAAACAGTTCCCCCCTCACACTTGGGTTTGTGAAGGTGTGAAATCAGCTTTCAAGCAATGGGGCATATTTGCCCATAACTAAGATGGCCGAACCGTGCACTTCATAATGGGGTCCGTTCTCTCTTAAGCGTGATGCGTCTCTGCAGCGCCCACTCCTATTGAAAACGTCTACGTGATGACGAAACGCGTCTAGGAGGACGCTCAGTGACGTCACCACGCCCAAGGAGTGAGGCTTCTGATATGCCGGCCGGCATTCTACTGTTACATGTTGATTTTATCGCTATTATTTTGTAAGTATAACTTACTTTTCTAATAAACCGTTGCCATACGGAATTACACTATTGGTCTGCCCTCTCTATTACATGTTGGGGTTTTATGATCTGGATATAATGATTCATGGACCATCCGAACGGAACGCATTGACTTACTAAGGGAGGACTGCAACATTAAAGGCCGCGGCTGGGTCACAGTCGATTGTCCCAAACCGCTTGCCCTCTGGTAAGCTGCTTCCCCTTCTTTTGGTGGTGGATACCTCACGGTTTGCTTTGATTAAGTCACTGCAGTGTGAAATCTGTGGCTCCCCTGCCATATGGATTTGTGGACTGTTTCAGATCATTTGCACAATTGTTATTGGACTATTTGGTGCAATATCTGTGTCAGGGTCACCTGTGGCCAGGTGACAGATGCACACCGTAGGGGGACAGGAGTGCACCGCGAGGTAGTGAACCCTATGGCTGGCTTCTGTGGATAGGAAACTGGGTGGTTGTGGAAAGCGGGACCAGAGGAGCACAACCGGGATCCCAACGGAAGCGAGAGCCAAGATTCCCCAGGGCGCGGAGTCTAAGACCCAGCTGGTCTTCTCCAGTGCCTCTAGTGGTGAGGATGTTACGCTGCAGGCTGGGACCAGGTCGCGGCCCCTGGAGTTTCCTAGCTCACGCCCCGTAGGATAAGGGGAAGCAGCAGCACACGATAGAGAGAACCGAATAACAAGCCGAAGGTCAGGGGCCACAAGCAGACAAGGATAACGAAGAACGAGCCGAAGGTCAAGGGTCACGAGCAGACAGGGATGGTCGGGGACAAGCCAATAACGTAACAGAGAGACAGACGTAGCACACGGCAGGCAGGAACCCAAACACACAATGCCTAACAAACACGTTGATCAGCAAAGCAGGCTTGCAGTGCACAGGTTAATATAGTGTTCAGTGATAGGGCCTGGGGTGGAGTCAGGCTGGGAGGAGATTATAAAGGAAGCCAGGTGAAGGAGGTCTGGTCTCTAGATGAACACATGAGGAGGAAGGTAAGATGGCAGACAGACATTAATGCATATCCATGACAGTACCCTCCCTCTTACGAGGCCTCCCCCTTCCCCGCCTGGGCCCAGGTTTAGAGGGAAACTTCAGATGAAACTCCTTTAACAGACAAGGTGCAAAGACCTCAGATGCAGTGATCCAAGACCTCTCCTCAGGACCAAACCCTTTCCAATGAACGAGGTACTGAAGAACGCCTTTACAGAGTCGGGAGTCCAGAATTTGACTGATCTCGTACTCCTGATTATCCTCAGAGACAGGCGCCACGGTAGGAAGAGGACGAGAGAATTTATTGAGGACTAAAGGCTTTAGAAGAGCAACATGAAAGGAGTTAGTGATTTTAAGGCTCTTAGGAATCTGGAGTTTGAAACAAACCGGATTCAGTTTAGCAGTTACCGTGTATGGACCGATGAATCGTGGAGCAAACTTCAGAGAAGGAACTCGGAGCTTGATGTTCCTGGTAGAGAGCCAGACTTTGTCCCCTGGCTGAAGAGAAGGCGGTTTACGCCTGCGGCGGTCGGCAAAGCCTTTGAATTTTTCAGCAGCTGCCCGGAGGGAATCATGAACGTGACCCCAAACGGAATTGAGAGACTCCTGAACCGAAGCCAAAGCTGGAATGTCTGGAGAACAGATCATAGGAAGAGGAAGTTGAGGGTGTTTTCCATAAACTGTGAAAAAGGGTGTCTTCTGCGAACTGGTATTCACATGATTGTTATGGGAGAATTCTGCCCACGGGAGTAGAGAGGACCAATCGTCATGGTGAGAAGACACAAAGGTGCGAAGAAAGACCTCTAACTCCTGATTAACCCTCTCAGTCTGTCCATTGGATTGGGGATGGTAAGAAGAAGAAAAATCCAAGACAATATTGAGGGATTTGCAAAAGGCTCTCCAAAAACGAGACGTGAATTGGACTCCCCTGTCGGAAACAATATGAGAAGGGACCCCATGTAGGCGGAGAATTTCTCGAATGAAAATGGGAACCAAGGCAGGGGCAGAAGGAAGACCAGGAAGAGGAACAAAATGAGCCATCTTGGAGAATCGATCGATTACCACCCAAATGACTGTATTATTCTCAGACAGTGGGAGATCGGTGATAAAATCCATGGCAATATGGGCCCAGGGTTCCTTAGGAATAGGCAAGGGCATGAGGAGACCAGCAGGAGCTTGTGTGGAGGATTTGGACTGAGCACAGACATGACAAGCTTTAACGTAGTCTTTGACGTCTGAGCGGAGATTAGGCCACCAGTAGTGACGACTGATGAGTAGGAAGGATCGGAGGAATCCAGAATGCCCTGCCACCTTGGAATCATGTCCCCAACGAAGGATCTTAGCTCTTAGCTCAGTGGGGACAAAGGTCTTACCAGGCGGAATTTTAGACTTCAGGGTGGTAGAGTGGGCAACAATGCATGAGGTGGGAATGATCGGCTCAGGTTCAGGGGCGGACTCCTCGTCCAAAGTGTCAAATGACCTAGAGAGCGCATCAGCCCGACCGTTGCAGGAACCAGGTTTGTAGGTAATCGTGAAATTAAAACGGGCAAAGAAGAGACTCCACCTGGCCTGTCTAGGATTCAGACGTTTAGCATTTTGTAGATACTGTAAATTCTTGTGATCGGTAAAGATCGTTATGGAGTGAGGGGAACCCTCCAAGAGATGACGCCACTCCTCTAACGCCAATTTAATTGCGAGAAGTTCCCGATCACCGATGGCATAATTCCTCTCTGCCTGAGAATTTTTTTTGGAGAAGAACGCACATGGTTGGCGTCTCTTCTCAAAGATTTGAAGAAGCACAGCTCCCACCCCCATTGAGGAAGCGTCCACTTCAATAAAAAATGCATTCCCAGAATTTGGTCTCCTCAAGAGGGGGCCAGAAACAAAGGCCTGTTTCAGGTTGTGAAATGCAGAGACAGCTTCGGGAGGCCAGTCTCTGGCATTCACACCCTTCTTGGTCAAAGCGATAATAGGCGCGGCAATGGAAGAGTAATTCCTTATGAACTGCCTATAATAATTAGTGAAGCCAAGAAAGCGCTGTGTGGCCTTGAGGCTAGCAGGAAGAGGCCAGTTGGTGATAGCCAAGACCTTCCCAGGGTCCATACGAAGCCCCGAACATGAGACAAAGCACCCCAAAAACAGGACCTCAGAACATTCAAAGGAACATTTCTCCAGCTTGGCATAGAGATTGTTCTCTCTAAGACGTTGAAGTACAGTGCGGACATGGTTTCTGTGGACGAGCAGATTTTCAGAAAAGATCAGAATGTCATCCAGATAGATGACAACAAACTGGTACAGCAGATCTCTGAAGATTTCATTGACAAAGTTTTGAAACACGGCTGGAGCATTACACAGACCAAAAGGCATCACCAGATATTCGTAATGCCCGTCTCTAGTGTTAAATGCAGTCTTCCATTCGTCACCCTCCCGTATTCGAATGAGATTGTACGCGCCTCTGAGATCCAACTTGGTGAAAATGGAGGCACCCTTCAACCTATCGAATAGCTCAGATATTAAGGGTAAGGGGTATCGATTTTTAATAGTAACCGCATTTAAACCCCGATAATCGATGCAGGGTCTTAAGGTACCATCCTTTTTGGCAACAAAAAAGAACCCTGCCCCTGCAGGCGATGAGGATTTCCGGATGAACCCTCTCTCCAGATTCTCTGCTACATACTCCGACATGGCCTGGGTCTCTGGGATGGACAGAGGGTAGGTACGACCCCTGGGTAGAGTTGCTCCGGGGACAAGATCAATAGCACAGTCAAAAGACCTGTGGGGAGGAAGCACCTCAGCTGATTTTTTACAGAACACATCCCGGTAATCGCTGTATGCGGCGGGAAGATCAGAAGAAACAGAAGTGGCAGCAACCGGAAGACTCTCCTTGGGGGTCACCTTGAGAAGACACGACGAGAAACATGAGGAACCCCAGGCCAGGATCTGCCCAGAGACCCAGTCCACATGTGGAGAGTGGAGCTGTAGCCAAGGGAGGCCCAATACAACTGGGGTAGAGGCCTTGGGTAGAATAAGAAAGGATATCCACTCCTGGTGGAGAATCCCTACCGACATCCTAATGGGTAGCGTCTGGAAGCGAATAGGGCCCCCTGGGAGAACAGTGCCATCAATTGCCGAGACTACCAATGGGGTAGTGAGAGGTGAAAGGGTAAGCTTCATAGAAGAAGCAGTTCTCCAATCCATGAAATTGCCGGCAGCCCCGGAATCCAGGTATGCAAGGGTTGACTGAGGAGAAGTGCCTACATGAAGGGACACCGGCAAGAGCAGGCGAGAAGGTGATGTTTCTGGGTCCAATACTCCACCTTCCAAATGTATTAGACCCGAGCGTTTCCCGGACGAAGCGAGCAGGAGTCACGAAAATGACCCTTGCCCCCACAATAGAGGCACAAGCCCAGAGTTCTGCGCCTAGCACGTTCTTCGGGGGTTAGTCTGGTCCGGCCCAGCTGCATAGGTTCTTCAGCAGGTAGAGGATGCTCCACGGAATGAAGGGAGGGGAGCTCAGACTGGCTAGGACCCAGAGAGTGCTGGCGTCTTTTTTCTAAGGACCTCTCTTGAAAACGAATGTCGATCTGGTTGCATAATGAAATTACATCGTCCAGACCGACGGGAATGGCTCTTCCCGCTAATTCGTCTTTCACTCGGTCAGAGAGGCCATGTAAAAAGGTAGCGACCAGGGCCTCATTATTCCAGCTCAATTCAGCTGTGTGGATACGGAACTGAAGAGCATATTGCCCCACTGAACTAGATTCTTGGCGAAGACGTAAGACAGCACTAGCCGCTGAAGAAGCCCGAGCCGGCTCTTCGAAGATATTACGAAAGAGCTTCAAGAATTCGGACAGACTGGAAACCACCGGATCGTTCCTCTCCCACAGGGGGGCAGCCCAGGCCAAAGCTTCACCGGAGAGGAGGGAAATGATATAGGCTACCTTAGCCCGGTCAGATAGGAAGCTTTGAGGCTGAAGCTCAAAATGAATAGTGCATTGGCTGAGAAACCCCCTGCAGGCCTTGGAGTCCCCAGAGAAACGGAACGGAGCTGGCAATCTTAGTGAGTGTGAGGCTGCGACTGGTGCGATAGGTACAGCCGCTGGTTGTACTTGGGGTTGCGGATTCGGGGTTCCCAAGGAGACCTGAAGCTGCTCGAATCGAGAAGCCAGATCCTGGAGGAATCGCATCACCTGGGTCTGATTTGATTCCTGGGTCTCAAGTCTGCGAACTATGCCCTGCAATGGATCATCCGCGGGAAGCGGGATGTCAGCCGGGTTCATGGCTGATCAAACTGTCAGGGTCACCTGTGGCCAGGTGACAGATGCACACCGTAGGGGGACAGGAGTGCACCGCGAGGTAGTGAACCCTATGGCTGGCTTCTGTGGATAGGAAACTGGGTGGTTGTGGAAAGCGGGACCAGAGGAGCACAACCGGGATCCCAACGGAAGCGAGAGCCAAGATTCCCCAGGGCGCGGAGTCTAAGACCCAGCTGGTCTTCTCCAGGGCCTCTAGTGGTGAGGATGTTACGCTGCAGGCTGGGACCAGGTCGCGGCCCCTGGAGTTTCCTAGCTCACGCCCCGTAGGATAAGGGGAAGCAGCAGCACACGATAGAGAGAACCGAATAACAAGCCGAAGGTCAGGGGCCACAAGCAGACAAGGATAACGAAGAACGAGCCGAAGGTCAAGGGTCACGAGCAGACAGGGATGGTCGGGGACAAGCCAATAACGTAACAGAGAGACAGACGTAGCACACGGCAGGCAGGAACCCAAACACACAATGCCTAACAAACACGTTGATCAGCAAAGCAGGCTTGCAGTGCACAGGTTAATATAGTGTTCAGTGATAGGGCCTGGGGTGGAGTCAGGCTGGGAGGAGATTATAAAGGAAGCCAGGTGAAGGAGGTCTGGTCTCTAGATGAACACATGAGGAGGAAGGTAAGATGGCAGACAGACATTAATGCATATCCATGACAATCTGCTAGTTTACTATGTGTATTTGAATACGTTTAATTATTCCTATTGGGTTTTTGGTCTAAATTCCAAAAGGTGGCGCAGTTTTTTCTTTTTCCATAAGTGAAGGATAGATAGAAATAGAAATTGGACAAAAGAGGTGGACAGATTGGGGTATAATTGGGGTATAATAGAGGGAACAGGGGGGGCTTGGAGTACAGTAGTGGGACAGAGGAGGGATTGGGATACAATAGAGGCACAGAGTACAGATACGGGTACAGTAGAGGGTTCAATAAAAGGACAAAGGGAAAACTTAGTACAACAGAAAGGCAGAGTGGGTAACGAGCAGCCTTGTGTACTATGACACTCATGAGGCTCAGCAGCTCCTGGCCATCCCTTATAACTCTGCCCCACCTTGTAGATCCTGCTGATGGCAGGACATTTCAGCCACGCAAACCGCTATAGTTTTTCCGAAGCTCAGTTTAGCAGTTGTAATACACTAAGGAGGTGATGCCTGGTTCCCAACTCAGCTCAGGGTCAGCTGAAGAAGAGGATGTTTTCTTTGAAACATGTCCTGTTGCAACCTAGATACTCTGGTGCAGGGGAGGGCTGGGCCATGGGGCAGGGTGGCAATTGCCTCCCAGGCCGCCCTAACTTATGTTCAAAATTGCCGGCAAGCCGCTGCCCGCTACCATTTTCTTTTTTATTCTGGTCTAGGAAGTCGGGCCGGGGGCATGGCCACGGTGGCCGACCACTAGCTGTTGCATTCCGGGAGTTGTAGTCCGTACTCAAGCTTCCGGTGGGTGGAAAACACAGCAGCGCAGAGGAAACTACAACTCCCTGGGACCGGATTCTTGGAAGCAGGCAGAGGCAGGGCGTCGGGACGCAGGGCTGCAGGGCTGGGCGCTGGCTGCAACTTGACCTCATCAGGGCCCTTAACCCCCCCAGGAGACCATGGCATGCAAGGACCTGCTGAGCTGAGATCGCTGAGGTGAGAGACCCTGACACCGCTAGCTGACCCCCCATCTCCCCCCATACACCCCATGTAACCTGCCCCAGTGATCAGGCTGCATTGATGGGTACTGGAGTTGGCTGCACTGATGGGCACTGGTGAGGCTGCATTGAAAAAACAGGTGGGCCATGGATGGTGAGCTGATTTAGCGGTTCAATGGGTCACTTGACTGGACTTGCCCCCCAGGCCTAAGGCCGCCAGCCCTCCCCTGCTCTGGTAGTGTTCTCTGTTTTGGACCTTTTTGGCACTGGGACATTAGGCAGCGGCTCAGCATCTAGGAAGAGCCAGCACATTCTCAGTGATCCAGATGCTTGGTCATGGACTGATCCCCTGCCCCCTTGGGACAATGCACTGACAGTTTTGCCCTTAATTGCTTCCAATACAAATAGCTTTGTGAGTAGGATCTTTTTACATTGTTTTAATAAAGGCTTACATTAAAATACTACACCAGAGCAATGGCGCTGTCTGTCTCTTTCCCTTCTTTTGTCTTCGCACAGGTGGATACCCTCTACATGGTTGACAGCAGCACACTTTTAGTGTCAGTTTTTTAAGGGAAAGCTCTGCTTTAAAGAAGTTGTAAAGTCTTGAGGTTTTTCACCTTAATGCATTCTATGCATTAAGGTGAAAAACCTTCCGTGGTTCAGTTTCCCTCCAGAGCCCCCCTTTTACTCAGCTGAACCCAATCTTTCCAGTGACGAGAATGAGCCCAGCAGCTCCAGCCGCTGTCACGGGTCCTCATTGGATAGATTAATAGCAGCAGGAGCCGGTGGGCAGGGCCGAGTCCTGCTGTCTGTGTCAATGGACGCAGCAGCAGAACTCGGGAGCCCGCCCGCACGCATGCCCCCATGGAAAGCGGCTCTCCCTGGGGGCACTCGATGCGGAGGAGGAGCCAAGAGAAAAAACCTTGCACGGAGGAGGTAAGTATAACCTGTTTGTTATTTTTTTTAAAACAAAAAAAACAAAATTTTACGATCACTTTAAAGCGGGATTCCACCCGCACCGCCATCCTCACTAAGGGAAACAGGCAGTGAAGCCTTACGGCTTCACTGCCCGTTTCCTACTGCACATGCGTGAGTCTCGCACCGATTTGTGAATGGGCGGCTGCTCTCTGGGATTACACACAGTTCCCAGAAGGCAGTACGTCCCATTCACTAGAAGAGGATGCGGAAGGAGACCCACCGCGGATAAGGAAGAGGCAGATTAGGGACTTCCGCATAGCAACCGCTATTTCGGGCGAGTACACATTTTTGTAGCACTACCCCCGTAGGAGCTGCTGGTTTAGATTTGGGTTTTGCACGGTACCTCTAGGTTCGTTGTCAGGGGAAGTAAGTCTGTAGGAACTGCAATGTCCACACAAGATGTAAAACCTTCAACTGTTGGGTTTTATTTTTGCTGCAGTAACTTGTAGAGAAAGTAGAAGGTATGAGAAGAGAGGGGAAGGTTTATTGCGATCCCAGCAATAAATCATCTGCCTTTCACTTGAAAAGTCCGGTGCTTTGTCCGGACCTGTCATGCTTCGCGTCTTGTGTGAATAAGGTAGGGGAGGGGGGAGTGCTGTGATCTTATGGAAGGGACAGTGTAATATCGCTGGAGGGATCTGTGATGGGGACTCTGTGATATGGGGGATCTGTGATGGGGGGTTCTGTGATGGGAGGACTCTGTGATATGGGGGGATCTGTGATATGGGGGATCTGTGATATGGGGGATCTGTGATGGGGGGGGGGGCTCTGTGATCTGGGGAATCTGTGATTTGTTTTTTTATAGGAAGAATCTGTGATGGGGGCTTTGTGATTGGGGGGTCTGTGATAAGGGGGAGTCTGATGGGGGATCTGTGATGGGTGGCTTTGTGATTGGGGGGATTTGTGATAGGGGGCATCTGTGATTGTTGGCTTTGTGATGGGGGGATCTGTGATGGGGGGACTCTGTGATGGGGGATCTGTGATTGGGGGGATCTATGATGGGGGGCTTTGCAATGGGGGGAGTCTGTGATGGAGAGGAGTCTGTGATGGGGGGATCTGTGATGGGGGGAGTCTGTGATGGAGAGGAATCTGTGATGGGGGATCTGTGACGGAGAGGAGTCTGTAATTGGGGGCTCTGTGATGGAGAGGAGTCTGATGGAGGGATCTGTGATGGGAGGATCTGTGATGGAGAGGAGTCTGTGATGGGGGGGGGTGTGATGGGGGAGTCTGTCATGGAGAGGAATCTGTGATGGAGAGGAGTCTGTGATAGGGGATCTGTGATGCAGAGGAGTCTGTGATGGAGGGATCTGTGATGGAGAGGAGTCTGGAATGGGGGGGGTCTGTGATGGGGGGGATCTGGCAGTGCTCAGGGAGACTGGGACTGGCGTGACAGTGATGAGGGACACTGTAACTAGTGTGGCAGTGCTCAGGGTTACTGGGACTGGTTTGACAGTGATCAGGGACACTGTAACTGGTGTGGCGGTGATCAGGGACACTGTAACTGGTGTGACAGTGATCAGGAACACTATAACTGGTGTGACAGTGATCAGGGAAACTCTAACTGGGGTAGCAATTAGGGTTGTCCCGATACCACTTTTTTAAGACCGAGTACAAGTACCGATACTTTTTTTCAAGTACTCGCCGATACCGAATATCGATACTTTTTTTTAATCTCATGTGTCAGTATTTTTTTTTTTTTTTACTATTTATTTTATTTATTTATTTTTTACAATGCTTTATTTTTTTAAGGGGGGGGGGGGGGTGGACAGTGTCAGTGTGTGTGTTTTTCTTTTCTTTTATTTTTTTTACAATTCATTTTTATTTTATTCTTTTTTTTTTTATCAGCCCTGTTGTGGGGGGCTTTGGTGAGATATCAGGGGTCTTAACAGACCTCTGACATCTCCCCTTTGAGACAGAGAAAGGGACTAGGGACACATATTCCCCAGTCCCTCTCTCAGCAGCCTCAGCTGCGCTGAAAATGAATGGAGAGAAGACAGCGGCTCCTCTCCATTCATAAACTGAAACATTGCAAACACAGTTTACGATGTTTCAGTTATGTGAATGGACAGAGTCAGTGATGACTCTGTACATTCCGACAAGTAAGGAGCCGGATTTACCGGCTCCTACCTCCGCTCTCCATCCTGAGATACCAAGGGGGTGGAGGAGGAGCACGGAGGGGGCGGCAGCACGGAGGGGGACGGCGGCATGGAGGTGAAGGGGGAACAGGTAGCATTTGAGCAGCAGACAGGCAAGGCAATTGGATCAGATTAATTTTACTTACCCGCCTGAAGACCCGCTCTGCTCTCCGCTCTGGTCTCTGCCACGCTCTCCGTCTTGGTCTCCGCCCCCTGCCCCGCTCTCCGCCCTGGTCTCCGCCCCCGCCACGCTCTCCGCCCTGCTCTCCGTCCCGCGCCGCACACTCTCCGCCCCGCCGCACACTCTCCGCCCCGGTCTCCGCCCTGCTCTCCACCCCCCGCTCTGAGAAAAAAAAAAAGTATCGGACTGGGCATAGGGAGCATTTGCGCGAGTACAAGTACTCGCGCAAATGCTTGGTATCGGTCCCGATACCGATACTAGTATCGGTATCGGGACAACCCTAGTAGCAATAATAAGAAATAGTGTAACTGGTGTGGCAGACAATATGATGGTGTAGCCATGAACTGGGACACTGGGACTGGTTTGGCGGTGATCAAGCACACTGTAACTGGTATAGTGATGATTAGGAATACTCTGAGTAAGTGGTGGTGATTAGAATCACTGACTGGTGACAGTATGTAAAAAAAAAGAATTGTTTTTTTTTTACTATTTTTTTTTTTTTTACATACTGTTACAAGAGCAGTATGGTTTTTGTAACAGTGTGATTGCTTTTACAGCCATGATTGTATAGGCAATTGTTTTTGGCAATTGCTGGTTGCATTCCTGCAGCATTTAAATTATACATATTTCTATGCTATGCTGCAGTGTAGAGGCCTGGCACAGCCCCCCCCCCCCCCGGCCTCACAAACTATCCTATTGGCCTATTATATGTGTAGGGCCCTCCTCACTCCCCTCTCTTTCTTCAGCTCGTCTGTCTCTTGTCTAGGGGTACCTTGCAGAGGGGAAGGGAGCGGGGACATCACGCCTGGCCTTCACCACAGGTGTCAGTGTGATATAAGCAAAGTTCTTTTACCTTCGGGTCAGCGCTGTGCACCTGGAGCCTCCACCGAGAGTTACCTTGAACAATGTCTGTCAGGAAATGAGCCCCACACCATTAAAGTTCAACACTCCTTTATTCTTCTTGAATGAACACAATCAGTTGAACTCCCTTGGTAGAAACAGAACAGAAAAGGAGGTGTGGATGCGAGTAGGCCCAGACACAATGTGTTCTCCACTTTCCTTCCTGAAAGTGGGTTGCGGTCTCCGAGCGAGGGGAAATTTCCTTCCAGGCGGTCTCTGATGAGAGGCTCACCCGTCACTGGCAATCTGCTGCACCAGGTCTTCGAGTGAGGAGCTCCCCCCGGTCCATTACGCCTTCCGGATTCGGGTACCCACTCCCGGGGTTCCCTAGGATCTCCTTCCCTCGCGGAACTCAGTGTTGGGCACTGAGCTCCAGACCTCCATCTGAGTACCTCACCTCAGGCTAAAGGTGCCTGGGATGGAACACGACCTCCGGCTGTCCTCTAGGCCTAGGCCCGCCTAGAGAACCGACACAAACCACCGTCCACAGGCTGAAGGTGCCTGGGACTCGACCCTGTGACAAAGATGGCCGGCCCCTTTATACCCTCTCCCAGCAAGCACGGCGGGTTCCCCGCCCCACCATACCGCTGCCGAGGGAGGACAAAAAGGAGGCGTGACACACAGCAATGATTCAACCCCAGCCCAGGGCGACAGCGCCACCCGCTGGGCTGCAGGGAATTTCACATCACCAATGTCTCTGTCAGGTTCAAAATTACACCCGGGAAAGTACATACCCGCTACATATGTAAACAAAAAACTAATTGCATTTACAAAAATGGCAGCCAGCCATAATGTTGGCCCAGACACATTACAATCTGCATTTAATTTATCAACTATGTAGGAGCCTAGCTTAATAATGTATTAAGTTTATATCCAATAAGGGCTTTCACATTACATAATTGTTGTAAAAATCTAAAATAATTGTACAAATCATATCTTTTTATTCTTTTTTGTGGCCTGCTTTATGGCTGGCTGCTAGGCATTTTTTGCGAGAATATTAGACAGAAAATCAAACCTGTGTAGGCAAATGGCCAACTGCTGCACTATACACATGCACAAATACTTACACTATTTGTAATGCCTTTCAACACTTCAAAGGAGCTTCTGAGACATTTACATATTTATTAGTTCACATTTTTATCAGTCTTTAATTTCCTGTGTTTTTTTTTTTTTTACAGCCATACCTGAATGTCATTCCTATCACTACATTAGTCACTTTATGGTAACTACAGGCTTACTTAGAATACCATTGTCATGGAAATTTCGCTATACGCTGCACGTAATCCATGTCTCCTGCGCTAATAGAGCGCTCTTTTAGCCTTTTGGTATAATGCATCTTAGTAAACCCCTGTTTCCCGTATAAGTAAACAGACATGACCACCATCCTTACATCCTTAGCTCCACAGCTCAACCAACTGAACTTGCTGATCATCAGAGCAATCTTTATTCATATAACAATAGAGCTTGGTTGCTTCACAAATCAGCCAATCAAGCACAGGCAAGCAGGAGGAGTTATACAACAACCAATTTAGGTCTGGACTTTGACTGGGCCATTCTAACACATAAATATGCTTTGATCTAAACCATTCCATTGTATCTCTGGCTGTATGTTTAGGGTTGTTGTCCTGCTGTAAGGTGAACCTTCATCCCAGTCTCAAGTTTTTTGTAGCCTCTAACAGGTTTTGTTCTAAGATTGCCCTGTATTTGGCTCCATCCATCTTACCATCAACTCTGACCAGCTTTCCAGTTCCTTCTGAAGAAAAACATCCCAACAACATGATGCTGCCACCACCATGTTTCACGGTGGGGAGGGTGTGTTCAGGGTTATGTGCAGTGTTAATTTACTGCTACACATAGGGTTTTGCTTTTAGGCCAAAAAGTAAAATTTTGGTCTCATCAGACCAGAGCACCTTCTTCCACATGTTTGCTGTGTCCCCCACATGGTTTCTCACAAACTGCAAACGAGACTTATTATGGCTTTCTTTCAACAATGGCTTTCTTCTTGCCACTCTTCCATAAAGGCCAGATTTGTGGAGCGCACGACCAATAGTTGTCCTGTGGACAGATTCTCCCACCTGAGCTGTGGATCTCTGCAGCTCCTCCAGAGTTACCATGGGCCTCTTGGCTGCTTCTCTGATTAATGCTTTCCTTGCCCGGCCTGTCAGTTTAGGTGGACGGCCATGTCTTGGTAGGTTTGCAGTTGTGCAATACTCTTTCCATTTTCAGATGATGGATTGAACAGTGCTCCGTGAGATGTAAATCTTAGGATTTTTTTTATAATCTAACCCTGCTTTAAAATTCTCCACAACTTTATCCCTGACCTGTCTGGTGTGTTCCTTGGCCTTCATGATGCTATTTGTTCACTAAGGTTCTCTTAAAAACCTCTGAGGGCTTCATAGAACAGCTGTATTTATACTGAGATTAAATTACACACAGGTGGACTCTATTTACTAATTAGGTGACTTCTGAAGACAATTGGTTACACTAGATTTTAGTTAGGGGTATCAGAGAAAAGGGGGCTAAATACAAATGCACCCCCCACTTTTCAGATATTAATTTGTTTTACATTTTTATAAACTATTTATCATTTTCCTTCCACTTCACAATTATGTGCCACTTTGTGTTGGTCTATCACATAAAATCCCAATAAAATACATTTAAGTTTTTGGTTGTAACATGACAAAATGTGGACAATTTCAAGGGGTATGAATACTTTTTCAAGGCACTGTATAGAGAATAGACTGGGCCTGAGGATAGAGCCTTGGAGGACCCCACTGAGAGAGAAAGAGGAGAAGAGGAGATTAAGTTGTACTGTAGATGACATTGAAGGTGTGTAAGGATGGTTAGAAGGAGTTAAGGCCAAGAGAGTTAAACAATTGAGGAGGAGGGACTCGATAACTGTGTCGATGGCAGCAGAAAATGTTAAGAGTATGGGTACGGAGTAGTGGCCAATGGTTTCACCAGTCAGTAAGTCAATCCCAGATAGCAAGCAATTGTGCTGCAAATTTGAAAATTACTTGCTAAACTATTGTCAGACTTGCCAGGCTTCAGAAGTTTGTTGCACAATTGCAGCAAGTCGGCATTGCATGACTCCAGATCAACTTTGTTTGCAAATATTCTGCAAGTCTGCTGCAAGTTCTGTTTCGGTTATGTTGTGCAATAGTCATCTCACCACAGGGGGCGCCGTGGCTGAATTTTTATGCTATAGACTTGCAGAGCTCTTGCTGTAGACTCACCACTGCAACTTTGCTCTTGCTAGAGACTTGCCACGCAAATTTGCTACAAATTGGAAAAGTGTCAGCTAGAACTTGTGCTTTAAGTGCTCTGCAAGTGTACAACTTGCCAGTGAAAATGTGCAGCAAGTTAACAGACTTACAATCAGTGGTGGCTCGTAATACAGGGCCCAGGGGCGCTGCCCTTCTATCCTTGCGTCCGGCCCCCTAATCTGCATGCGGGGCACCGGACGCATGGATTCTAAAAAAAATCTTCAAAAAAGGGTGAGCCCACCCAGTTGTGTGTCAATAGCGAATGAATATTCGCTATTGTCACACTGATTCATCTCCCGGCCAATCAGGAAGCGGGTCTTGAAAGCCGTTTCCCGTTTGGCCGAAAGGAGAAGCGATCCTATTGGCCTAGGAGGAGGAGGGAGGAGATGCACGACCATCATGATACTGAGGAGGAGACGCAGGGGAAGCCTGACCAACCCACCCACCAGTCGCCACTGCTGCTGACTGAGCCAGAACAGGTGTCCCCGCACTGTACCCCCGGCTATGCCTGCCATCCTCCACTGGACAGATCACCAAAAAAGAGGGAAACCTGGAGCTGTCTCCTTCCACCAGGCTGCATCTGCTATTCAGGTCAGTAGAGGGGGGCTGCCTGACCTAGTTCACCAGTGCATGATTGCAGGCAGTAAGAGGGGGATTCAGCCTTCTCTGCCTGCCTAGCTGCTGCTGGCTCAGGTGGCATGGACAAGGTTAACCCAAAGTGCCCTTTGCTGCTGGATGATGTGAGCTCTCTCTGTTCCCCCCAGAATGGCTCTGATCAGGACCAGTACAGGAACCTGCTGCTGGTAAACTACAAGTGCAAGCATGTCCTGCCAGCCAGGGCTACTACAGCTCCCCTGTAAAGTTGGGGCTGTTGAGTTCTGTGGACCACACAAAATATTGACACTTTGGGCCCATCCTGGTCAGGATGCAAAGAAAAACACACAAATAAGTTCAGGTAAAATACAGGACTCTCTGAAAACATGTGGTGTGGCTGTTCCAAGATGCACAATAAGGAGGCACCATACAGCCCACTAAAATGGTAGTAATTAGGCTTGTGCAATTCGTTTCGTAACGAATTGAAATTCGTCCGAATTTAGCAACTTTCGGACATTCGGAAGCATTCGAATTTCCGAACAAAGCAATTACGAATAAGACCGAATCCGAAATAAATTATACCGCAAATAGCGAATGCCCGAATGTCTTCGGCATAATTCGTTATGAAAAAGTTACGAATGTACGAATCCATACGAAGCACAATAACACTCACTCTGCTCTGCTCTCTGCTTCTCCCACACCGTGCTGAACTCCCTCTCAAAATGGTGTACAGGGGCGGAGGTTATAGCCGCATGTAAAAAACGAAAGTAAAATACGAGATTTCGAATCCATTCGAAGCACAATAACACTCTGCTCTGCTCTCTGCTTCTCCCTCACCGTGCTGAACCCTCTCAAAATGGTGTACAGGGGCGGAGCCTATAGCCGCATGTAAAAAACGAAAGTAAAATACGAGATTTCGAATCGTTACAAATAACCGCTATGTATTTAGAAAAGTACAAATCCATTCGAAGCACATTAGGCATAATAGGCAGCGTCGTTGTGAGAGAGACACGGAAAATTACGAATCAACGAACCCAAAAAAAGTTACGAAAGTAGGAGTTGTGTCCAGAATCAACGAAAAACAACGTACTCTACCGAAAGTACGAATTATAAAGCAACAAAAAATTCAACGAAAAATGTCGCTTGCAAAAATACGAATGAGTCCGAACACGAAAAATCCCGTCTAGCAAAATTACGAATGATTACGAATCAACAGGACCGGAAAGAAACGAACCGAAACGGAACGAATTTTTCCGTTGTGCACAAGTCTAGTAGTAATACATGTTTATTCTGTTCATTTAAATACTGTTTATTGCAGGGACCTGCAAATTGTTATATACTCTTGTTTATTACTTGCCCATTAGCCTCAGTAAAATATCTGGGTCAAGTACATTGGTGTCAGTTTCTCTTACTTTAAAAGTGAGTTTAAAAGTATATCACTGTGTGTTTGCCATAGGACTGTGTCACCAAGAGTTGCGGTCACACAGTCCTATCTCCTCTTACTAGCTGTGCCACGGGAGGGTAGAGCCGATTGCCAGGGGTTGACAGCGGTGCACTACAGGGCCCAAATCAATACCAACAGCCCTCTTAACTTAGGGTACCGCTATAATCGGTAAAACCGATCGTGTGTACAGGGCTTCACTCCTAAACTATCTCCATCCTCCTCTCTCTCCCCTAGTCATTTTTCTATGTTTCCCGTCCTCTCCCTTTTTGGTTTGGATTTGTTTACTATTCTAATTTTAGTATGTTATGCTCCCATCACTTCTGCGTATCTAATTGTGTGCTTATATTCTGTCCAATCCTTCCATTTCTCATTAAGTGGTTAATAAGCTTTAATTGTGATATCAGTAAGTCATTCCACTATATTTATTTTAAATGGGTTTCAAAATTGTGAGGAAAAAGGTTTTAATTAATGATTAATCCCAACTTTCCTGATGCATATCAGAAAGCGCGAGTCTGACAAACGTTCCAGTTGTTTTTCAAATAGAATAATAATGCTTACAAGGTTGTGAAGCCAACAAGGTGCCAGTATAGTTTATAGTGTTGCTGTAGTGGTTCTCAGGAAAATTCTCAGGAAAATTTTCTGTTTCCAAGTAAATCTGAAGTCACTGTACACTTATTTAAAGAACAAAAGCAGTTTAAAATAAAAGTAAAGGACTGCAGATTCAGTTTGACCTGCAAATAAATGATTGTTTCCCATATGTGCAGTAAGCAGCAGTCTTCTTTCACACTGCTCTACAGTATTTGCATCCACTCTCTAACATCCAGGAAGGGCGGACAAATGTGCATTAATGATAACGTGGCTTGAATAATGTGCCAAGATGGCCAAACCTGCTGCAGACCATCTTGGTTCTGACCCTGGCCTCATTTTTGTCGTTGCTCACCCCTCTTGAATTTTAGAGCGCCAAAACTTGTGTAGATACTGCACTGGCCCTTTTCAGGTGAGGCAATGGAAGGAAGACTGCTGCTTACCAGGGGTCCTTGCAAACTTAATGCTAACACTCTTTTGTGTAAACATAAATCCACCTAATTTTATTTTGCAAATCAGCACTTCTGTGTTTCTTGCCTAGGCGAGAATTATGTATTCTTACTCCCTGCCAACTGCTCATGTGCAGATGTGCCACAGGGCTTTGGGTCCCGAGCAAACCCTGCAGAAAGCAGCGTCACATGGGGTGGTTTCCCCAACTATCTGCACAAAGATGGCTATCAGGGAAGTCCCAAACTTTCCCTGTCTTGCACAAGTGCAGAAAATCACCTGCATATGCGCAGATGCGCCTAAGAGTTCTGCCAGTCCTAAAGGCAGGGTAAAGCCCTTCGGTGCATCTGAGTATGTGCAATAATGGGGGAAATTCTGCATAGGCAGTACTAATGGTGGCCTCCAGCTATCCAGTTGAGTAAGGCTCACTCACAGTAAAAAGAGGACCAAAATGTAGCCAAAGAAATTATGGAATACTTTCATACAAACGACACTCCTGGGAGTGACCCGGCCATGGTATGGGAGGCACACAAGGCAGTGATCAGGGGAATTTTGATTAGTCATGGATCGAGGCTGAAGAGAAAGCGAGAAAAACAGATAATGGAATTGCTAAAGAAAATACAATTATTAGAGCTCCAGCACAAGAGGACACAGAGTCAGGCAGATGGAAGGGAACTGATGCATCTGAGGCGGCAGATTACGGATATCCTCCGATATAAGGCGAAGGCAGTGATACAATCAGGTAGAAAAACGACATATGAGTTAGGAGATAAATGTAGTAAAATATTGGCGGGGAAACTTAAAGAGAGAAGGATGACGACATATATACCGCAAATAAAACGGGGAAATGGAAAATTAATATCACTACCAAAGGAAATTGTTCAGAGGTTTGGAGAGTACTACTCCTCCTTATATAATTTGGCTCCAATGCCATCACCCCTCCCTATATTGGAGGAATATGTCTCCTCAGCACGGCTTCCTCGGTTATCCTCTTTAACTCAGCATAATTTAGAAATACCTATTTCAAACGAGGAACTTAACACTGTATTAAAAACGATCAAACCTGGGAAGGCACCGGGACCCGATGGATTTTCCATACAGTACTATAAATGTTTTAGTACACTTATGTGCAACCAGATGGTGAAGGTATTCAATGAGCTGGGCCGGGCAGCCACACTACCGCCGGAGGCGCTTATGGCGCATATATCAGTAATACCAAAGGAGGGGAAGGATCCGTCGGAGTGTGGTAGCTACCGGCCCATATCACTGTTGAATGTGGATTTAAAATTATTCACTAAAATTCTCGCCACCCGTCTTCAACCATCTCTTTGCCAGTTAGTGGAGTTAGATCAAGTAGGATTCATCCCGACCCGTGAGGCAAGGGATAATACCATTAAGGTACGGAACTTAGTCCATTATGCCAATAAAATAAATATTCCTTGTATCTTTCTAAGTACAGATGCAGAGAAAGCTTTTCATAGAATAAACTGGCACTTTATGCTGGAGACTCTCAAGCAGATGGGCTTGGGAGACCGAATGACTCGATGGATAGCCGGGGTTTATACTACACCACAAGCATCGATTAAAGCGAATGGAGTTTTTTCGAAACCTTTCAAGATCACAAACGGTACACGACAGGGATGCCCCCTGTCGCCATTACTGTTTGCCCTTTCGCTTGAGCCCTTATTAAATAAGATACGTCAAAACCCGGATATCCAGGGGTTGTGTCTGGGAGATAAGAACTATAAAGTCTCAGCATACGTAGATGATCTGTTGTTCTCCATGTCTAGCCCGCACACCTCACTCCCTAATCTTATGAAGGAAATTGAGAAGTATGGAGCCCTATCGAATTTTAAAATCAACTATGCTAAGTCGGAAGCAATGGGGGTAAGTTTGCCCCTCTCAATTCGAGAAGCTCTACAACCAAATTTCAACTTTAAATGGGTATCCACTGCATTGAGTTACCTGGGCACACAAATACCCTAACATATAAGAAATACCTTCTCAGCAAATTTTCCACAACTATATAATTCAGTACGAGCCTTATTGGAGAAATGGCAACACGGATTACACTCATGGTTTGGCCGCTGTAACACTATAAAAATGTGTATCCTACCAAAATTCTTATATCTTTTTCAGGCGCTACCCATTGAGATCCCAGCAACTTTCTTTCGCCAGATAGATACTCTTTTTACAAAATTTATTTGGGCAAGGAAAAGACCTAGGATCAGTAGAGGACTTTTGGTGATGCCTAAACGGTATGGGGGAGTGGCGCCCCTGATGTACGCGGGTATTACCAAGCAGCCCATTTAGGAAGAGTGGTGGACTGGTGCAGACATGCGGAACTTAAGCAATGGATAGACCTGTAACAACAGCTGAGCCCAGTACCACTTCGTAGAGCACCCTGGTGCTATACAGGGTTACCGGCTTCCCTTAAAAAGCATCCGATTTTGGGGGTTACTCTACGAATCGGTGCTAAGATATGTGGTAGTACTGGAAATGCCCCGACACAATCACCTTTGTATCCAATATTAGGAAATCCCAGCTTCCAACCAGGTATGGAAAAGGGTGTGTTTAAGAAACTGGAAGAGAAGGGATGCTATCAGGCATCACACTTCTTGAAAGCGGAAGCTTGGCCAACAACGGCAACACTGACACAACTAGGAGGAGACTATGAAATAAGTCCCTGGCAAGCAATACAATTAAGCCATTTTTTGGGAACTCTAGGCCAACCAATTAACTATAGACGCCAACTTACTGCATTTGAAGTATATTGTGAAGAGAAAGAACCTCTTCCGGGGGTGATTTCTAAGCTGTATAGGCTTCTAAATACCCCGTCAGAGGAATTTGTGATGCCATCTATTAGTAAATGGGAGAGAGATCTAAATAAGACCTTTAGTCCAACACAGCGTAAGAATATTATTTACTTAGCCTTAAATACATCAATATGCACGCGAATACAGGAACTAAACTATAAACTGATGACCCGGTGGTATTACACCCCAGTGAGGCTTCGTAAATTCTCGGCCGAAGCCTCAGACCGGTGTTGGCGATGTGGAAAAGAGGAAGGAACTCTGTTTCATATTTTTTGGTCCTGTGCTGAGATCAGGAAATATTGGCTAGAGGTCCAGAAGATCTCCCAAAAACTTACTGATTTTGTAATACCAGATGATCCTGCTTTTTTTTTACTTCATTTTACACACATCCCTGCACAGACATATAGAAAGTCGGTGCTGTGCCATTTGGTAAATGCTGCTAAGGCATGTATTACAATGCACTGGAGAGACTCTAGACCACCCGCTATTGCAAGGTGGCTTAATAAGGTCAGAGAGATTGGGGCCATGGAAGACTTGGTACATTCGGCTCAAAATAGAAAGGAACAATATGCCCAGACGTGGTCAGTATGGGACCGGTTTGTATACTCAGAGGATGGGAAGAGAAAGATGGATGGTGGAATGGGAGAAGGAAGTCCACCGGCGTAGGAAATGTAAAGAACCCCTGCACCTTGTCGCGAGGGGCGGAGGGACGGGGAGATGGTAGGGGGTGGAACTTTTTTTTTTTGTTTGTTAGTTGATTTTGTTGATTTGTAGGGTTTGGGGGATATAGAGAAAAAATAGAATTAAAGGTGGATTAGAGAATTAGGAGTGATAATTTGGGAATAGAGTTAAAGCAGGCGATATTTCGATTCCAATTTGGGTAAACTATAAGAGTATAATAGGTGATTACCTATGTAAAGAGGAAGAAGGAATTTCAAATTAACGAAAAGGGAAAAGAAAGAGGAAGAAAAATGTAATGTAGAATAATGGATTTGTAAGAGTGGAAATGCGATGTAATTATGTATTCTCTACCACCTTTTGAATAAATAAAGAATAAAAAAAAAAGAAAGAGGACCAAACCAGTCTTTTCTTTACAAAGGCTGCACAACAAAGACTGTAGAAACACTGAGGAAGATAAGTATTAACTAGGTGCTTTGCACTCAGGGAAGTGGGGGGAGTTATTTAAAGTACAACTTTATTTCTAAATAAGGGCACTTGTATATAAAATGGTAAATATTTACCTGTCCCACAACCTGGATCGTGGCGCTGGAAGCAGGACAGGTAAGTATTATTGTTTTCCTTACAAGCTGGCCTTAAACAATACTAGTGAGTTACTTTACAACTTGTTTACATGATCACTATTACCTTCTGTTCTAAAGACCAATTTTCCTGCACCAAAAGATTCTGGTGCCAAACATTCCTGCTTTAATATCCAAATGTTTGCATGTATATGCATGGTTAACTGTGAGGAAATAGTAGCAGCTATAGTTAGAGTGGTATTAAACCCAGAAACAAAAATGTATTATATTGCAGCTTTCCAATGCTTAGGTGTGGTGGCTGCATTCGTTTTCTTTTTTAAAGTGGAACTTTAGTCAGAAAATTAAGTACTGATAGATTACTTCAAGCTGACCTCTGCACTCATCTTGCTCTGCACATGCTCAGTTGCCCTCTATTCTTGGCACTGTGCCTAAATCAGATCCACTAGAGTTCGATCAGCTGACAGCTTTAAGATATACAGTTGCTGAAGGGGGCAGAAAGCAACAGGAATGACACAGACAGGGCTGAGGGAAAACAGAGTATTGAGGGAGAATAGAAATGCACGAGTGGTGACAGGACAAACTCTGCTGCCAGGGAGACACAAAAGAGTTAAAGAGTTAAACCAACAAGGATAGTGTCTTATCTTATTCTCTCCTTTTTCCCTCATGGGCAGCCTGTGAACGTCAGCACTGTAAGCTCCCGGTCACTCCGGTGCAACTTGTCATGCGATTTGATAGCTTCAAATCACATGACAAGTTACACCCTATTGTCCACAATGGAAGCGGGCAAATTGGATTTGCACCTATCTTGAAAGAAGTTCTTGCACTACTTTTTGCAAGTTCAGGTACGAGTTGCATAGACATCTGTGCATGAATCACAGATGTCTTCCAAGTAGCACCTAAAGTAGCGCTACTTTGAAATTGTGCTTGTGTCGTGTTCGGTGTGACCGAGGGCTAAAGCTTCCATCAGCCTTCCTCTCAAGCTAAGCCAGGACAAGGCTGGGTATATATACATAATTGAATTACATAAAGTGACGTATAGTTTTTGAGATCAAGGAGGGGGGGTTTCCAATAAGGAAGTGACTGCTCTGGGCTTAAAAAAAATGGCGGCCTCCAGAAAGAAAAAAGAGGAGAAATGTTGGAGGCAATTTACAGCACACACTAATTTTCGTAGCATTGTTAATAATGTGGAATGTGTGTTCTTTTGTTAAAGAACATTAATTGTTGTCAAACTGTTATGAATTCTGCTTAAAGCTTTTATTCCTTTATTTTCACATGGTGATCCAGCCGGTAAGTCTGTTATTTATCAACTACTTTTAAAGTGGTTGTAAAGGCAGAAGGTTTTTTACCTTACTGCATTCTATGTGATAAGGTAAAAACCTTCTGCATACAGCATCCCCCACAGCCCCCCCTAAAATACATACCTGAGTCCAATCTCGATCCAGCGATGTGCACAAGAGCCGAGGCACTCGTGGCTCACTTGCACCTAGAGATGTAAAATTTCCGGAAATTTTGAAGCTCGGAAAAAAAAACGTTTTTTCCCATTTTTTTTGATGGGGGGGGAAATTAAATTTTTGGAAAAATTGAAAAAAATGCTACATTAGCACATTTTTGTCTTTTTAAGATTGAAAGTCATTCTGTTACGAGAACGTTGAGAAAAACTATGTGCATTGTCATTATTGTTGTCCTCTTCACTTCGATCCATGAAGGATTTTTTAATATCTACAGGACACTTGTTACATACAAGAATGTGTTTTGTCATCCTGGTAGCATTTGGAAATGCATATTTAATCTGACAATATTTGCAAATCACATTTTTATTTTCAGAAGAACTTGTAATGTGAAAATGCCTCCATATGCTAGATGTTGGTCTAACCATTTTTCTGAGGGGAGTAGGAAATAAAAACAAGAAAAAATGACTACTTTGCAAGAAGACACTAATCTATGGTTGTGTGTGGGGGTAGGGGAAGAACCAGATTACTGGAAATGTAATTATTATTTACACAAAAGTTTATAAAGATAAACTAATGTAGCTAAATGATTCAGTTTTCTGGATTCAGAATCAGATAAATGTAAACTCTTACCTTTTTTAATTAAGTATATACTTTCACCTTTTTGTTGCTCTGTATTTTCTTCCAATGCTTTTGAGGCCTAGTGAAGAGGACAGAACAAACCAAACATACCCACTAACATGCAAAAGCAAAACTGAAACCTTTTTCTTGTTACAATAGCAGCACAGCACCTCCTAAAGGAAGAATTGCATACTGTTCTTGCATTGGAGGGTTCAGTTTGTTACCTAGGACTTGCTTGTCCTCCTGTACAGAATTTAGAATAATCTGATATCATAATTTCTTTTTAGAAATGACTTGGAAAATATTTGAACACCCTGTCTTAAAATATTTTATTCATCATGTTAAAATAAAATATTCCACAATTTTTTTTTCTTTTTTACATTTTTCCAATTTTTTGGAAAAAAACAAAAAAGTCTTCAGGAAAAAAAATGGAAAAAAAAAAGTTATTTTTCTCCAAATTTTTCCGTTTTCTTCCGGGCCTTCACATCTCTACTTGCGTGGGAAATTAGTGCAGCGCTAATGATCAAGGAAAATGCACACTGGAAATCAAACAATGTGAATATTAAACAAATGTATGAAAACAATAAAACTACTGGTGAGAATAGTTCGGAGAAGCACATGGGCTTCGAATGAAAATGCGAGGAAAGTCCATGTGAAAACAACACAGTGCAAAAAGGATTCCTCCCATAGGACAACTTCAGAGTGAGAAAACAACTTGTCTGCAGTTCATCTCAAAAATCTTCAAAATTAGATGGATTAGGTACTCTTACCAAATGGGGTGGACACATCTGTTATACAACAGTGGGTCATACAGGCTTGCAATCCCAGTAGATCTGGATCAAGGTGAGATGGATCCCTACGGTCCTGGAAACCTGGATCAATCCTGGATAGGAGCTATGGTCCAATCAGCTGAGATGTAAACTTAGCACTCTTCAATCAACAGGTGCGTATCAATTGATTCCATACGAGCTCCAATGGTGAAAAATGGACAATGGGAAAAATAGAAAGAGATGCTACCAATGGTGCAGATCAAACCAGGTTTGGTTTATTTAAAAAGGCATACAAAAAAGTAAAATGGTGATCACAGTAAAAACATTTAAAAAAACAATGTGGGGTGCAGTAATGCTCGCCCTACACATTTCGACTCCAAAGGTCTTCAACTGGAGCATGTCCTAATTGAAGTTGTCCTATGGGAGGAATCCTTTTTGCACTGTGTTGTTTTCACATGGACTTTCCTCACATTTTCACTTGAAGCCCATGTGCTTCTCCGAACTATTCTCACCAGTAGTTTTATTGTTTTCATATATTTGTTTAATATTCACATTGTTTGATTTCCAGTGTGCATTTTCCTTGATCATTAGTGCTGCACTAATTTCCCACACCTTTGCCAGACTTTGTTTTGTTTGAGTGCTAGCGGTTCCCTTTTTTATTCATTTGGGTTCTAGCGCAGTTTTTCCCTCACTTTTACACATCTCTACTTGCACCACATTGGTTCAGATACAGCAGTGGGAGTCAATCAGAGCCAATGATGCGGGGCTGTGTCTTATGGATACACAAAGTAGGACTCGAAAGCAAGCACACACAAGTGCCATGGGGGCACTCAGCGGGGAGAGGAGCCAAGAGCACGGACCCAAGAAGAAGAGGATCAGGACTGCTCTGTTCAAAACCATTGGAAAAGTTTTACAATCATTTTAATAGCTGTCCAACAAAAGTGGCAGTTGTGAAAAACAGTTTAACACTTACAGGCATTGCTTACATTGATCAACTTTTATTTATTTATGTAAAACCCCTATCCCAAAAGGAAAAAAAAAAACTTTTGCTTTAACTGCATTATTAGGAGTTTGGATCATCTAATTCTATTATTTCATGTAACACTATCCTCTCACCAGATTGACAATTTACTGTCCAAAGGTGTCTATTTGCTCCTCAGTCCAGAACGGAGACATTTTCCAAAATCTGCTGACTTAGTATAGGTTAAGTCCAACAAGGTAAATGCCACCTCATGGACTTATCTCTTTAATTGCGCCAGGAGCACAGCAATCACTATATACCCAGCACTCTGACAGGAGAGACACTGCCTTCTCATACAGCAGCAGCTCTGCCTGCCCCTCCTCTCTGCTGTTCATTAACAGAAGGCTTTGTATTTTATGAATGGGTTCACATAATACAAAGCACTCTGTGATTGGGCAGGAGGGAAGAGGGATGGGCAGACTGGCTGAATATGACTCTGCAGCTGCAGAAGCTAAGACCAGAAGGTCCAGCGTTAGAGTACCAGAAGTATAGTGATGGCTATGCTCCCGTCACTTAATAAAAATGGTAAATTATAAAGGTAAGTCCACAAGGTGGCATGCACCTTGTTGGGCTTAACCCCTAGTAATCTGGTGCATTTTTGAAAGTGTCTGAATTCCTGGAGTTCAACTTTAAGAATGGGAAAGCTTTAAATTAGAATAGAGACATATTAAGCTTTCGTCATTCTCTTCCCTGTCTCTTTACATTTGACTTCTAAGCTATGTGTTTCAAATCACGCTAACAAATGAATATGCCACTGGCTTTCATATAGAGAGCACCCATCAATGCACACTCTAGCATTTCTTGATAAATACACTATATATCCGGAGAGCATCACATCTCTAACTAATGCAACGTTAGCATAGGGTCATTTCATGAGAATGGAGTTTGAAATTATTCATCCTAAAAATATCCTTCTATTCTCCCATGGCATTTAGCAGAGACCTATTTTGAGATCTTAATGAATCTGTGTGACTGTCTCAGCTGTGTTCACCCATTCAGCCTCAGGCAAAAGGTAATTAGATGGTTTGATTACTTTTCCTCCGAGTTAAGAATGTAGATTAAATAGACAATGACATTATCTTATGTTAATTCTGTCATTAACTCCTCCTCCGCATCCAATGTTAAATTCTGCTGCTATCTGACCATGTGACACAGGTAATAAATAGTCAGGTGAGTAGGTAGAATGGTGCTGTATAGTAAGCTGAGGAAATTGTTGATTAATAAGTGTAAATGTATACACAGTGTACATAAAAGATTACGTTTTAAAAATAGAATCCATTATTTTGGTATACGACTGATCGGTGGAGGCCATGGGTAGGAAGACCCCGAGCAGTTAACACTCTTATGTATCATGTTTTCCATTTTTTAAATACACATGAAAGTAATCAGCTTAACGGGTCTCTAAAAGCCAAAACATTTTTACATTCATATACAGTGCCTTGAAAAAGTATTCATACCCATTGAAATTTTCCACATTTTGTCATGTTACAACCAAAAATGCAAATGTATTTTATTGGGATTTTATGTCATAGACCAACACAAAATGGCACATCATTTTGAAGTGGAAGGAAAATTATAAATGTTTTTCTTTTTTTTTTACATATAAATATCAGAAAACTGTGACGTGCATTTGTATTCAGCCTCCTTTACTCTGATACCTCGAACTAAACTCTAGTGGAACCAATTGCCTTCAGAAGTCACCTAATTAGTAAATAGAGTCCACCTGTGTGTAATTTAATCTCAGTATAAATACAGCTGTTCTGTGAAGCCCTCAGAGGTTTGTTAGAGAACCTTAGTAAACAAATAGCATCATGAAGGCTGAGGAATACACCAGACAGGTCAGGAATAAAGTTGTAGAGAAGTTTAAAGCAGGGTTAGGTTATAAAAAATATCCCAAGCTTTGAACATCTCATGGAGCACTGTTCAATTCATCATCCAAAAATAGAAAGAGTATGGCACAATTGAAAACCTACCAAGACATGGCCAGCCACCTAAACTGACAGGCTGGGCAAGGAGAGCATTAATCAGAGAAGCAGCCAAGAGGCCCATAGTAACTTTGGAGGAGCTGTAGAAATCCACAGCTCAGGTGGGAGAATCTGTCCACATGACAACTATTAGTCGTGCACTCCACAAATCTGGTCTTTATTGAAAAGTGGCAAGAAGAAAGCCATAAGAAGTCCCATTTGCAGTTTGCGAGAAGCCATATGGGGGACACAGCAAACATGTGGAATAAGGTGCTCTGGTCAGATGAGACCAAAATTTAACTTTTTGGCCTAAAAGCAAAACGCTATGTGTGGTGGAAAACTAACACTGCACATCACCCTGAACACATTATCCCCATCGTGAATCATGGTGGTGGGACCATCATGTTGTGAGGATGCTTTTCTTCAGCAGGGACAGGGAAGCTAATCTGAGTTGATGGGAAGATGAATGGAGCCAAATACTGGGCAATCTTAGAAGAAATGCCCTGTACACACGATCGTTTTTTCCGATGAAAAAAGTCAGATCGTGTGTGGGCCCCATCAGACTTTTTTCCATCGGTGTTAAAAAATAGAACATGTTTTAAATTTTTCCGATGGAAAAAACCGATAGGAAATTCCGATCGTCTGTGTGGAACTCCAATGGAGAAAAAACCCACGCATGCTCAGAATCAAGTTGACGCATGCTCAGGAGCATTGAACTTCATTTTCTCGGCTCGTCGGAGTGTTTTACGTCACCGCGTTTTGGACGGTCGGAATTTTGTCTGATGGTGTGTAGGCAAGACTGATGAAAGTCAGCTTCATCGAAATTCCGACGGAAAATTCCATCGGATTTTATTCCATCGGAAATCCGATCATGTGTACAGGGCATTAGAGTCGTCAAAAGACTTCCTCCAGGGGCGGAGGTTCACGTTCCAGTAGGACAATGACAATAAGCATACAGCCAGAGCTACAATGGAATGGTTTAGATCAAAGCATATTCATGTGTTAGAATAGCCCAGTCAAAGCCCAGACCTAAATCCAATTAGGAATCTGTGGCAAGACTTAAAAATTTCTGTTCACAGACGCTTTCCATCCAATCTGACAGAGCTTTGGCTATTTTGCAAAGAAGAATGGGCAAAAATGTCACTCTCTAGATGTGCAAAGCTGGTAGAGACATAATCTAAAAAGACTTGCAGCTGTAATTGCAGCGAAAGGTGGTTCTACAAAGTATTGACTCGGGGGGGCTGCCTTTAATCTCCTCCTCAGGTTTTCCTCAGGGAACAAACTCCACAGCTTTCAACCAATGGCAGCAAAAAGCCATTACTAATTTTCAACGTCTAGACCCCCAGGGCGACATGCTACCCTTTTCAACGCTACAACATAAATTTGGCATCTTTTCCCAAACAATTTTTGCAATATGCACAGGATAGGCAATTTCTACATTTCAAGTTCCACCCTCTACAACTCCAAATACAATCTAGGTTCTCTTTAGTCTTTAAGTACGCAAAAGAAAAATATAATCTTATGGAAGGGCCACTTGCATAGATTCCCCGAAATCTGGGCAACACTCACACACATAAATTCTGAAGAAACCTGGCAGGCCAACCAAAGAGGCTGAGTGTGCACCAACCAAGCGGTCTTGACTCTTGAGCGAGAATTGGAGAGAAATCTTATTTAAATGCCCAAAATGCTTAGCTCCCTAATTTCATCAATCTACTGTCCAGCAACGGAACCCTATAGGAAGAAAGCCCTATCATTACACAACCCAGAGAGTGGTTGAGAACCCAGAAGTTTAACCAGATTGGAAATCCTCTGCCTGTTGGGAATAAAAATATCTATTCTGGCATGTTGTCTAAAGGCAATTTTATTTAAATGAATGCCCAGAGAAAAGATTGATACTCTTAAACATGCATTAACCTGTGTTCAGAAATTCAACTTGAACCACCTTAGTTAGCTAAAGACCTGCTCTTAGGGATGGTGACAACTTTTTAGTACAATACTGAAACAACTATAGGGCACCCTGGGCAAGCTGTATGTAGTTGACTGAGCTACTGCATAGATTTTTTTTGTCCTTTTTCACCTATTTTGCTGTAATTGTTGATGCTGGTTAGCAGCTTTTGTCTGTTTTCCTACTTTGCAATTATTATGTTTGAATAGTTAAAACTGTCCTTATAAAACTGTTACATATTTTGTTGTATTCAAACACCAGACATATAGAGAAAACTCACTGTAGCATTGTCCTACTTTTATCAACACATGTGACGGTGGAATTTGTCATTATAGAAATGTATTTAATCCTTACATTTTATATACCGGTACATGTTTGTCTAACAACAAGATGCCAACAGATTCTTAATTATTTAAAAAGAAACATATTCTTTTATTCCACTTATTTTGTAGTTGATGTTTTACTTATTTATTTGCTTTGCACAGGAATCTGAGGAATGCACATTTTCTGATTGTGTTCTGTTCATATCTTAATAAATGTTTCTTACTTACTTATGTTTCTTACTGTCTACCTGGAAATAAAAAAAATGTAGTTTCAAGGTCACATTTGCATGAATGCAGAATTGTAATTTCCTGTGCATGACAGAAGGCACTATAAAAGATTCAGCTCAAACACTTTATCCTGATAACTGATTGCTGTAAAATTCTTTTGTATCTAATAACCAGCTCTGGATCACTGTCAGAAGCCATTTCTCTTCTAGATGATAATTTCCAACCCAAATTAACACTGACTTTATTTCCTTGGAACCTGCCAGCTGAAAAATATGTTTGCTGGCGTGGGTCCACTCTACAGTTGGCAAGTGCGCTCAAGCAGAGCCATGACTGTTGGCGGCCAGTCAAGAAACCAGATACTGAATGGAACTGTGCAAAAGACAGCTTGGTTTTTTATTGAATTTTCTGATACATGGATGACTACCATTACAGCTTCTGCAGTCATTTTTTTTTTTTTTTTTTTACAATTTATTTAAATTGAATTTATAATGCTACATAATGTTTTGCTGGTGTCCTTCAAATACAGTTTAATATTTACAAAAAACAGGTGCATAACCAAAGTAAGGTATAACACATGTACTGTACGTGGATTTGGCTCAATAGCTGCCACTTAATTAAAGGATTATATGTGTCAGGCTTTAATATCCGGTAAGGCTGTCAGCGTAGAAACACAACTTGGATACAGTATTGTTTGTTGTTGCATCTATTGATAGAGGATTACCTGTCTTGTCTGTATTAACTCAGTGAGTTCATAATTCTATCGTTTTTTCTGAATTTATTATTTATAAAAAAAGGGACTCTTTTTGAAAACCAAAGCAGTTTATACAATATTAGAGTGTACTAGAAATGTTTTTCTTTAAAAACACTTTATTTTATTTCAAAAATATATTTTTACAACATCTATATATACTGTATATAGTCTATATCCTTTACATTTTCATACATACTTCCAATTTATCCTCCAACAAACTTCTATACACTCTCACTATCGTATACCAATCCTAATTACTCCTTTGATCACTGCCAGTCACCTTTTTCACCCCCTTCTTATAATATTCCCCATCCAATTCTCTATTTATCCATTTATCTTTCATTCCTATCCACCGTTACATGCGATCATTCCATACGTCCCATATCTTATGATATTTTTGTATCCCTCCTCTATGCTCATACATTATTTTCTCATAGGTTAGCACTTGATTAACTGTTTTTATCCATTGGTTTACCGAAGGTGGTTCCACCTGCATCCACCTTACCGCTATTTTCTTCCGTGCCAAAAATAATGTTTCCTGCAGTAAAGTTTTAGTATATCTAGGCCATGTCTCATCTTCCAGTAATCCCAACAAGCATACTTGCAAGAATTTGAAAAACACTCTTAAAGTCACATCCGTATTTAAGGGTAAATATTAGAAAAAATGGCCCTAGATCAGACTATAAAGGCAAAATGGACGAGAGTATAGTAAAAATATATTTTATTGATAACAATTAATCGCACACAGAGCAAGTATCAAAAAAATAAAATAAACACAAACAATTAACACACAATAGACATAAATGTATGGCGTGAACAAGATGTTGACACCATATAGACAGCAGTGAGCCCCTGTGTGTCAACACGTTTCACTGTTTTGCTTCATCAGGACACACTCAGGGGTTGTTGGAACAAACAGGTCTCACTATCTATAATACAACACATCAATCAGATATTGTGTAATAGTAACACGAATAGATAAAAACATTAGCCGTTGTCATATCCGAGTGACATATATACAATACACACAACTACCTTGTCAGCATAAAAACATCCCCAAATGGAAATCTTCCAAATGAACGTCAAAAATCACTGTGTGGATAAGGGATCATAATCTTCCAATGCTAGTAACCATATGACCATATGATGAGCTAGAACAATTAACATAATAATGCATATTACCATCAAAGCCGAGCCATGCTCAATACTTGGATAGATAGAAACAAATATATATAGAGAATTGTATTTACTAGCTCAAAAAATGTCACTCCATGCAGAATTTATTGCAAAATATCATTCACAGATGATAAACGGTGAAGAGAAGGTAAATAGGGTAAATGGGGGAGGGGGGTGGTATGAACATAGCCTTAAAGAACTGTATTTTATCTACAGTACCAGTGATATACATATTCACCAAGAGCATAAGTATGTCCTTTTTAATATGAATAAAAGCCTCCCCTGCAGCTAGCAGAAATGAATAAGGCTGCACATAGTCCAAAGGCCTATTAAAGCAGCCTGGAAAAGAAAAGAGACAGGCAAACATAAGAATATTGTTATATAGGCTGTTTAGTCAAAAGTATAACACTTCTCATGTTTTACATAGATATCACGCACTTACCATGGATGATCTGTAGTCTGATGTGCCCCCCAGGAAAGCATATACCACAATGCAGCGTAGCATAGGGGGCTATTTATAGCTCCCTGTGCCTGATAACAGCTGTAGCCACACATGGAGCTGATTAGATGCACTTTTTTTATTATCTATCTATACATGTTACTATTACACAATGTCTGATTGATGTGTTTTATTATAGATAGTGAGACCTGATCTTTCCAACAACTCCTGAGTGTGTCCTGACGAAGCAAAACAGCAAAATGCGTTGAAGCACAGGTGCTCACTGCTGTCAGCATCTTGTTCACGCCATACATGTAGTCAGAGTCTGGATACAGGATACTGCGTAGTAGTAGCAGCCGTGACTGCCAACCCCCAACCCCTGGCGACCTGAGTTGTGCCATGGTCGCCCGTGAGAGTACGCCTAAAAGAGGGCATACCCAGAGTATGAATAAGTAAAAGAGTGAAAATAAGAGGGCCCGGGTGGGCGGGAACCCGGAAACACAGCTGACGCCAGCCAGGGGGAGGATGGGGAGAATATAACGCCCCACCCTCCTCCTACAAATTCAGGCTAGCCAATGGCTAGCCTTCTAACTTGTAGTCAGAGTCTGGATACAGGATACTGCGTAGTAGTAGCAGCCGTGACTGCCAACCCCCAACCCCTGGCGACCTGAGTTGTGCCATGGTCGCCCGTGAGAGTACGCCTAAAAGAGGGCAAAAATGACACTGACTAGGTATGCAGGATAATTTAATGAAAAGCAAACATGACAGTCAATCCAACAAAACAGTGAAAGCCCGCTTCACCTCTACATGGGGATCTGGTATGTACCTCTTGTAACATGATGAACGCCAACGCCCCATATACTGAATAACATGCGACGGAACCCCCTGCTTGGAACCCGCAGACGCCGCCCCAATCCTGAACGAGTGCCCAGAGTACTGGCCGGGGTCATGACCCAGCCTACCGATCAAAAGCCTGACATGGGACATGAAGAGACTGGAAGTTAGGGCCCGTGTAGGAAAAGGGAGCAAAGGGCTATCAAGCGGGGTGGCAGCGAATAAGCCCATGAGCTGATCCAGAACCCCCACCGGACACCAGGCCGTGCCGGTCCTGTAATAATGGACAACAAAACCTAGCCCCACCTGAGAGTTCTTGCACCTGGGGAGCTGCAGTACGAAATGATCCGCCAACCTAATGAGATCGCCCCTGAGGAGAACGGGAGCATGGGGCCCTGCCCTGGTCACTTCCCCCGGCCGGAGGAACCCAAAGAAGCTGAGGTATACCGCAGCTTTCAGGACCAAGTTGGGACCCAACCCGAAGGGAGAGTGGGACAACAAATCTGACAGCCCCCGGAAGATGACCTCCGAGATAGGTAAACGTCTGACCACTGGTCTACCTTGCGTCTTCTGAATACCCTTGAGCATGGCCCTGATAGGATGAGCCGCAAAAACCGATGATGACCCAGGATGGAGTAGGGAAAGGAAATGTTGAATACCAGCCAGGTATGATTTGATGGTGCTGTGGGACAAAGACAGATTACCATGACAATGGGCCATGAATGCCAAGAGGAACTTGACATCAATCGCCCTGGGGCCCGGGTACTGGGACAAGAAACCATCAAAACACCTCCACCCCGTTCTGTACGCCTTGAGAGTGTTAGCGGACAAGGAAGCATTGATGAGGCAGGCTGCTTGAGACCCGAGAGCGACTAGTCCAACGTCAGCTGGGCAAACGACGGGACAGGCAAGCCTATCCGCCTCCGGATGCTGCAGAAAGAAACGAGGAAGGTCAGCTCTGGACAAGGCATCTGCCGCCCCGTTATAGACCCCCCTCACAAATTGCCCCTGACAATGGAAGTTAAATTTGAGGCCTAACCAAGTCAACCTGCGCATGAATGACATGATCAACAGGGAAGCAGATCTCCCCCTGTTGATGATCTCAGCCGTGGCGCTGTTGTCAGTGAAAAAGATGACGGTCTGCCCGGACCACGAGGGACCCCAGGTGCAGGCAGCAGCCACAATGGGGAAAATTTCAAAAAGCGCTGAAGTCCTGGCAAACCCTGGAATATCCGCCACCTCTGAAGGCCAGGGGCCTGCCAGCCACTGGCCCCCGAAAATGGCCGAAAACCCCACTGAGGCCGCAGCATCCGAGTACACCCTCGGGGAGGCTGCCGTGGGTGGACGGATGAATAAAGCAACCCCATTCCAGCTGCATAAAAACTGATCCCACATCAGCAGATCAGCCTTGGCACCCGCCCCCAAACTCACCACCGAGTCCGAGTCTGGGTAGATCGGAAGGAGAGCCAACAGGCGGGAGACAAAGGACCTGCCCTGTGGGATGATCCTCATGGCAAAATTAAGCATGCCCAAGAGAGACTGCAGCTCTCTCTTAGAACATACTGGGGATCTAACTAACTCATGAATGACCCCCCAAATCCTGATCAGCTTGTCCTGAGGTAGACAAGCGATCATACGGTCGGTGTCCAAAGTGATCCCTAAAAACGTGATCACGGTGGATGGCCCATCGATCTTGTGGACAGCCAAGGGGACGTTCAGATCCCTGAACAACTCAGTGAGAGTGGCAAGATCCTTGGGTGGCCGTGCAGGGCTTTCCAGCAGCAGGAAATCATCTAAATAATGAACAACCTTGCCACACCCCAGCTGTGCAGAAAGGATCCACTCCAGCGCAGTGGCGAACGTATCAAAAAGCCAAGGGCTGCTCTTGGACCCGAACGTCAGCTTGGTGGCAAAGTAAAACTGCTCCCGCCATCTGACACCGTACCATTGCCAGAGAGATGGCATGATCGGGAGGAGTTTGAAGGTGTCCGCAACGTCCGCCTTTGACAACCATGCCCCCCTCCCTAACCGCAGGATATGCTGAACAGCGGAATCCACTGAAGCGTACTTCAAGGAGAACTCTTCCGAAGGAATGAGCGAATTTAAACTAGGTACTGGCGATAAATGAGGAGCCGACAGATCGTAAATTAAACGGTATTTATTAGAAAACTTTCCTTTGACCACCCCGATGGGGCTCACTCTCCATAAATCAAAAGGCGGGGAAGAAAAAGGCCCAATGACAAATCCCTTGGAACACTCCACCCTCAACAACTCATCCACCAACTCAGGATTGGTGACAGCCGACACCAGATTATCACACTCGTGTGAGTGACACGGAAGGGTAATCAGGCCCGTATGAAAACCCTCCACAAAACCATTCATCAAAAACTGCTTGAGAGCCGGGGATGGGTGGAGATCCAGCCAGAACCCCAACCTGGAGACATTAACCCGGCTCAGTCAAGATACACTGGATGGCTTGACTGGACACGCGGTTTTGGGATGGGCCCTGAAACAGTTAGCACAGACATGCAGCAGTCTGCACTGGTTGTAATTACATGATGTGTAATTGTAATTATTACACAGCTGTGACCTGCCCAGCATATGGATGGGCCTGCCAAGCTTGTCTACCAACCCTGAGGACCCTACGGCAAGACTGCCAGATCCTGACCTACTGGTCCCAGCTACCCCTGGATGATCAACATTGGGACACCAGTTGGTGGTGTGAGCAGCCGACTGACAGGTAGCACATGTTGGAGATCTCTGACTGGCGAAATGTCTGCAAAACAATTCTGTGTCAAAGACACTCCGACATGATACCACCTGAAACTGCGCCCACATGGCAGCGACCTTAGACGAAAAAGACCTATGATAGTCGTAAAAGGTGCTGCCACCATACTTGTGGGCCAAATCGACTACCTTGTGTAGATACAGGTCCAACTCCTCCCTCCTGCCGGGACTAACGCCACAAATTACATCCCTGAAAATACCAAACGCAAGGACAAACTCAGCCACGTTAAGCTTACGGTTCAGCCTGGGATCCCGGGCCCTGAGGACCACCGAGACCTCCCCGCAAGCATATGCCTTGTTTTCCACAATGTCCTGCGAGGCAATGAGCAGGGATGCCAGGTTGACGTCCTTCCCCTCCAGGATGTCCTTCTTCAGATTAGCTGGGACAAAATGGGCAGGGGAAACAGAAGGAAAAACACTGGCCACAGCAGGATCAGCCAACGGTAGCGGCCCACCTGTGACACCTGACGGAGATCCAGATGGACCAGGAGCTGAGGAAGCCACCGGAACCACCACATTGTCTGGACGGGCCTCCAGCACATCCATCCTATCTTGTAAAAGCTGGACCGAACATGAAAGAGTATTTAACACCGAATCGATCTGCGTCAAAGCGGTGAGGAGGGACGCATGCTCCGTATCAGTGGAAGGAAGAGGCTGGGCTGGGTTTGGAAAAAGGAGCCTGAACAACTCCGCCTTCCTGGCCGACGCCGAGAAAGGAATGCCCCTGGAACGTAGTTCGGCAATGAGTTTGGGTATAGTCCAGCTCCTCAAGGAAGGCGTGCTGCCGAGCTCCGAGCCCCTTGCTGGTGTGGAAGGACCAGCTGGTGTGGAAGGGCCCGCTGGCGTGGAAGGGCCCGCTGGCGTGGAAGGGATGAACGCAAACTCCACGCTCTCAGAGATATGCGACATACTCCCAATCTGTGAACAAAACACAAATAATCCACCAGTCAACACCACTTATCTACCTAACCCCCGCCCACCTGCCCTAACGTAATGATGTGTGCAGTTGATGCCAAACCAGGCGCCTGAAGAAGCTAATGACCGTGACCCCCTGCGTGAGTGTAGCGTGAGCCCGAGCAACCTGTGGCGCCGGACAGGCAATTAAAAACGAACACTCAGGACTTAGTACCTACAGACCGTGGTAGGCAGATATAGGCATGTAAGTGACGTGCACGTATGACGTATGAATGTACAGGCGAGAAGATTGCATCAAATCAATTAAAAAACGAAAACCTCAGCCTGTACGGATCCGAAGACGTGACAGATCCTGGAATGTAACCTACTAACTACCCCTGAGTAAAAAGGCCACAGTACGCACCTGAAGCGTCCGAATGAACAGAGAATTCCACCTGTAACAACATTTAGATGTACGCACTGAACAAATGACGCCCAGAGCGAGCTGTGCCCCTCTAACCAAATTCGTGGTGATTTGAGCAACACAGAGTGTACGTGTACTGTGGCGGGAATGACAAACGAGAGAAATGAAGAAGCAACCCTGACGGTGACCTAACCCAAAGCTACAACGAACCCTAGTGGGACCCAGTGACAAGGCGTGAACGAGTGCTGACCACGTATGGAAAAAGCAGCCCCGTGGCCTGCCGGCTGAACTAGCGCCCCGGCAACCTGCAAATGACAGCTAGTGCAAGCTAACCTAAGTGGGAAGTGGACCAGAGGTAGCCGATGAAGTGAACCGGGGGAACCTGGCATAGAGGACACCTCAAGCCCAGACCCCTACTCTAGTAACCCGGGCCCCCCCCCCAAAGGACCTGATGAGGGGGCAGTCGAACCAACAAGAGGTGGAAGGCGAGGCTGGCAGAGTAAGAAAGGTGACACTGCATCCCACCTACCAGATACCTGAGCCACCGCCCCTCCCCCGCTAGATGACGGCGAACCTACCTGTACCAAGAACTGGAACCCCTGGACGACCTGCGAAAAGAAACGCACCCTGGGCGTGAGGTGACATAGAAAAATTAAAACCCTAGCAGAAAAACAAACAGGTACATCGACATGTATTCCATAATGCTAGCAACGAAAAGCAAGCGACCGCCCGCCCCCCTCCCCAACCAGCCCGAGACCTACCTGAACCGATCACATGGAAAAGAGAATGACAGCTGCCACGAGAGGTCCCTGTAATGGAACTTGCCAATGCTGCGCCAGCCCTGAGAGGAGAAAAAAGGCCCAACCTGCCGCCAGACGCCGGGACCGCTGAAAAACCCCGCCAGCTGCTTCCTGTAGCGGGGAAGAAGAAAGTGAGACTCCTGTACTGACCCCCCACTGACCGACCGTCAGTAAAGAGCACCGACCCTATCGGAAGGAACACCGCTCCGCACGCTGCCTGTGACCCCGGAACCGGAAATGACGTCACCGCCGGATCCTGACCTGTAACCCGGAAACACAGCTGACGCCAGCCAGGGGGAGGATGGGGAGAATATAACGCCCCACCCTCCTCCTACAAATTCAGGCTAGCCAATGGCTAGCCTTCTAACTTATGTCTATTGTGTGTTTATTGTTTGTGTTTTTTTTAATTCTTGCGCTGTGTGCAAATAATTGTTATCAATAAAATATATTTTTACTATACTCTTGTCCATTTTTCCTTTAAAGTCCGATCTAGGGCCCTTTTTGCCCAACATGCATACCTTCACATTACATGGGATCGATTTACCCAACACATTCGACAGCTTTCCTATTGTACCAGAAATGTTAGACTGCAGGAAATTTAGGTGGATATTTCTGCTTGGTTTTTGAACAAAGGTTTTTGGGTCAATTGCTTGACAGATGAGACATTATATTTTGTTCAACTAACTTTTGAAGATATATATTTTTTTCACATATTTTATTTTCACCAGAAAGGCAGTTCCCTGTCAACAAAACAATAATAAAGAAATATCAGTACATCAGTATGCACAACATCAGTATAACCAGCCAATAAACAAAATCTAGATCCAAAAAGGGATCAATGAGCTTTCAGAATGTACTTGTCAGGTATAAACAATACACTGTGTCCACATAGAACAAGGAATTATCGTGGTACTGGACACCATGGGAAACAAGGACCGCCCAACTAATTTAAGTATACATAAAGATTGAGAAATAAAAAGTAGACCAAAAGACAAGGGTAGAAGGGAAAGACCAGGGAGCCCAGAAGGCAGGAGGAGAATGGGTGAGGGGTGGGGGAGAGAAAAAAAAGGGGGAGATTGGTAGTATGTATCAGTGGGGAAAACCCAGGAGCAACTTTCAATCAGCAATCTACAGTATTCTTCAAAAAGAACCCTCCCCTCCTTTAGAGTAGACAAACATATTCCATAACATCCAAGTTTTAGAGTACCGTTCATGTTTATGCTGTGCTGTGAGGATTAAATCCTCCATTTTATTTATTCTTCCACTTTTTTAAACCAAAGACCTTAAAGATATTATTACCCACTGTTGTCCTGAGTACACAGCAGCTGACCACCCCTTCACAATCCCCTGTTCCTCTAACATGCACATTAGCTACTTAGCAGCACATACGATTTCTCTATCACTGCCTATAACATAGCACCATGGTTATCCCTATTAAAATATGCTTTATAAAGAGAAATTTATAGCAAAATTTAGGAAGTCTGATTTCTAGGGATACATTAAAGCTGAATTTCGGTCAAAACAAATAGAACACTAGATTAACCACCTTACCTCCAGAAGATTTTACCACATGTATGACCAGATATTTCACTATTCAGCACTGCTCTACTTTAACTGGCAATTGCGTGGTCAATCAACACTGTATGCAAATAAATTGTTGTAATTTTTTCTTACACAAATAGCGCTTTCTTTTAGTGGTATTTGATCACTGGGTGACCGAAAATTTTCAAAAAATATTTTCTAATTTCTGTTATAAAACACATCCTTTAAAAAAAAAAAATCGAATTTCTTTAAAACTGAGGCCAAAATGTATTCTGCTGCATGTCTTTGGTGAAAAAAAAATCCCAATGAGTGTATATCAGTTGATTTGTGAAAAAGTTATAGTATCTACAAACTATGGTATATAGTATGTACTGAAATTTATGCAGCTATAGACGCTTTACTGTAATGAGGATGATCAACGACTTATAGTGGGACTGTGACAGGGTGGCGGGCATTCTGGCGCTAACAGACACTATCTGGGAGGGTCAGTAGTGAAACTAATACAGTGATTATTGATAATACTGTACACTGGCACTGTTCTAATGACATTGGCTGAAAAGGGGGTTAACATCTAGGGGCAATTAAGGGGTTAACGGTGTGCCTAACAATGTGTAATGTGTGCTGCTTTTACGTTACTATCTGGCTGTTTTTCCTCTCTGCTTTTCAGGGAGAAGAAACAGCCAGATCACTGCTCCCTTGCCCACATAGTTATGCGTGTTTGTAAATACAGAACTCTATGTGTGATTGGACACAGTTGATCAGCTGACTTCAGCTAAAATCATTGGCTGCCAAACTTGTGCTGTGTCAAATCATGCAAACTGCCGAACCCAGAAGAAAGGGCCGATGTACAGGTTCATGATTGTGCCTGCACCTGTCGCCCGCTCGCAGTATATATATTTACTGTGAGTGGTTGGCAGGTGGTTAAAGAAATCTCTTCAATTACCTCTTTCTGTCTTTACTTGAGATGAGGAGCAGCAATCCGGGCTCCACATTTCCCACAAAAGGCCAAGTTTAAAAAACCTCACAGGACAAATGGAGCATCACAATCACTTATACGTTTACTCGTTTTCACCAGTCAAAGAACTAGTTAAAAGCACAGTTAATGAATTAAGGCCATACGTGACGCATAGCACAACCAGGGTCAGACACAAGATCTACCACATTTTCATGTGCCCTATGCAATATGGAAAATTAAGATTCCTTCCTTACTTGGAGCTCCCAAAAAAGCATGATGGTTTTAAGTTAAAAACAAAAGGTTACTGAAAGGTGTTGAAATAATCTTAAGAGACCTCTAACACTGGAGGCTTGGCACTAAGGCAAGTATCCTTAGTATTTGCTCCAACTGTGCTTTGTGTTTTTCCTTATGTGCTAGCAATATAAATTAAGCATAGGAGGCTATCTAATGTCATTTTATTCTGTTAGATAGGCAAAGAAAATTCGCCTGCTGTTACTTGGCCATTCAGTAATGCAGCATTCACATTCTTCTGTCTTGATTACGATTTTTTTTAGGGGATTGATTTTGTTCTATTTGTCATTTTTAAATACATACTCTGTATCTGAAATTAATACTACATGTTTAAAATGTATTTATCAATTAGCCAAATGAAAAGAGTCTTTTAGAGGTATTGAAAGAAATAAAAAACATATTCCCATGGTAATACAGTACAACGAAACTGATCACTGGGGCATTAGACTGTAAAACACTGGTGTATATCCTTAACAAAGGATCAGAAGATCTGAAACTTCTAATCTAAAGTAAGCAAGTTCTTGATGTGTCTAAAATCTTCATACACAAGGGAAACACAAAAGACAAATTAAAAGAACAGCCCTTTGTTGGCATTAGGTATGTTTTGCATAATATATTAGCTAGGAATGATAGTATTATTCATATCTTAACTGAAAAAAATAATCATCTCCATTAAATAGCAGTTACATTTTTAAAGAATCAAGAAAATGAATGTGAAGGTGTTTCACTAAGGTACTCATAAGGTGCTCACTCTGCAGGCTGTAATAGCTGGAACTTTCCTGTAATGATTTATACAAAGTGCAGCAGAAAACACGTTGAGAAAAATAAATTCCGATTAAGAAAGATTCACTTTACATGCAAGACAAGTGTTAATATTCCAGATGTTAGTTTGGATCTGGCTGTTGGCTGCAATTAAGTTAAGTTGCTGAGGAGACTGTAATGGGCAAGTCTATCTGGAAAAACATGAAACTAATCTCTTGTTTTAAAATCCAGCGATGCGGGACACAGCAGCAGAGAAGAGCATGCTAAAAGTCAAATTAAATTTAACCAAAATCATTAAACTTAAAGAAGGAAGAATAAAAGAAAGCATGAGAATAACATCTGATAAAAGACATATTTTGAATATCTTCTTCTAATTCAAGTCCTCAGCAGGAGTTTGTTCACAGAAATCCATTATAATTTAAATTGTTGTCCAACATGAAATAAAGGTGGTTTTATCTTTAGCAAGAAGCAGTGCTGCAAGTAATCTTCATGCAAGAGAAATTTGCCAACATTACAGAGGACAAATAACATCGAAATCTCTGTGCCACAGGCAAAACATACTAAAAAAAACAAAAGAAGGGAACACAGATGAATGTGATTATGACTGCTGTAGTCTTCAAAATGTGTCTCTATCTTCCACATTTGTGAACACTATAAATGTGTTTCCTGACACAGCATGACAGCATATACGTATGGGTAGGCTCCGCACCCCTGCCCAATCTCAGGACCGGTTATACTATAAAAGTAGGTCTCCTCCCTGCATGCAGTATTCTCTTTTTTTTCCTCACTGCTACAGCCGGTTATGCTACTGCTGAAAGCAGAATTTTTATTTTTCCCTCACCTTGCCGGACGCTTCTGGCCAAGCCGCACAGGTTCAAGCCTCTCCCGTGACGAAGCTCCCCGCTGTACAGGCAGACATGAGCGCCTATATGGGGGAGACCCTCCCCCCCTCAGGATCCAGGAAGATATGGGGGTGAGGGCATCTGGTCTCTAGGGATTGCTTCTTTATCATGACGCCATGGATGGACATTCATTGGACTTTCTGTTTGTACATGAAGCATGCAGGTGGTAAGGCAACACATGGTGCACAATTCCATTCAGTTACTGCTGCAAGTATGTGGTTAAGCTTGCATTTCTGAAGGGTTGTGGTTGTGTCTGCAATACTGCTAATGATTATAGCGGGTGGCTGTGCTGGGCTGAAGCCTTCCTATTAACTGAACAAGCCTGGCCCTACAGTCTTGACTTATTTTCTGCAGGTATACTGTTAGTTTGCATTTCTGAAAAGCATATATCACACAGGCGAATCTAACTGGCTATCCATAGTGCCACTCTGTTTACTAATGTTTCACAGATTGAAGTCTGTGGCCGAGTTCACACTTGTGCGACACGACAGCCGCCCTACTTTGGATCCGACTTTGTCCTGCGACTTGAAGCTGACATACGTCTGACTTTCAATGAACGGGGATCCGACTTGGATCCCCGCCAATACCAGGCACTGTGTTTGGTATGAATCTTAAGGCCGCGTACACACAGCCGTTTTTAATGTCATTGAAAAAAAACACGTTTTTCTCGACGTGATTTTTCATGTTTCCTCTCAAGCCTGCCTTGCCTACACACTATCGTGAAAAAAAATGCTTGAGCAAAGCGCAGTGACGTACGAAATGTACGACGGCACTATAAAGGGGAAGTTCTATTCGGATGGTGCCACCCTTTGGGCTGCTTTTGCTGATCCTCGTATTAGTAAAGTTTGGTGAGAGCCGATTTGCGCTTTTCAGCCTCATGCTCTTCAGTCCGTTACAGTGTGACGAATGTGCTATCTCCATTACGAACATTAGTTTTACCAGAAGGAGCGCTCCCGTCTCATACTTGATTCTGAGCATGCGCATTTTTTTTCCCGTCGTAAAAGCATACACACTACCGTTTTTCACAACGTTAAAAAGAACGACGTGAAAAACGTCGTGAAAAAATAGAGCAGGTTCTAATTTTTTTTAGCCCATTTTTCACGTCGTTAAAAATGCTCTGCAGCCTAAACACGATCGTTTTTAATGACCAATTTAAAAAATTGCATTTTTCACGTCATGAAAAACGATCGTGTATACGCGGCATGAGGGGGAACTCCACGCCAAATTTTTAAATTAAAAAAAGGCATGGGTTCCCTTCCAGGAGCATACCAGGCCCTTCGGTCTAGTATGGATTTTAAGGGGAACCCCCTAAGCCAAAAAAACAGCGTGGGGGTCCCCCTCAAAATCCAAACCAGACCCTTATCCGAGCATGCAATCTGGCAGGCCGCAGGAAAAGAGGGGGGGACGAGAGAGCGTCCCCCCTGTCTCCTGAACCGTACCAGGCTGCATGCAGGTTTGGTGCAGGGGGGCGACCTGCGGCCCCCCAACCCCAAAGCACCCTGCCCCCATGTTGATGGGGACCAGGGTTGCCAACTTTCGGTAAATTTACAAACAGTTTGTAAAATCCATAATTGTTTCATCTGTCTATGAATGTCAGTTACGGACATGCAGCCTACATGTCCGCAATGGACATTTAAGGACAGATGCAAAAAGTACAGATTTTACAAACTGTTCGTAAATTTACTGAAAGTTGGCAACCCTGATGGGGACAAGGGCCTCTTCCCGACAACCCTGGCCGTTAATTTGTCGGGGTCTGCGGGCAGGGGGGCTTATCGGAATCCAGGAGCCCCCTTTAATAAGGGGGCCCCCAGATCCCGGCCCCCCACCCTATGTGAATGAGTATGGGGTACATCGTACCCCTACCCATTCACCTGGTGGAAAAAAATGTCAATAAAAAAACACTACACAGGTTTTAAAGTAATTTATTACACAGCTCCGGGGGTCTTCTTCCGACTCCGGGGGTCTCTTCTGACTTAGGGGGTCTTCTCCCGACTCCAGGGTCTCTTCCGACTTCGGGGGTCTTCTTCCAACTTCGGGGGTCTATGTACCCCATACTCATTCACATAGGGTGGGGGCCGGGATCTGGGGGCCCCCTTATTAAAGGGGGCTCCTGGATTCCGATAAGCCCCCCGCCCGCAGACCCCGACAACCAATGGCCAGGGTTGTCGGGAAGAGGCCCTTGTCCCCATCAATATGGGGGCAGGGTGCTTTGGAGTGGGGGGCCGCAGGTCGCCCCCCTGCCCCAAAGCCCCAAACCCCCCATGTTGAGGGCATGCAGCCTGGTACGGTTCAGGAGGGAGGGGGGCCGCTCTCTCGCCCCCCCTCTTTTCCTGCGGCCTGGCAGGTTGCGTGCTCGGATAAGGGTCTGGTTTGGATTTTGAGGGAGACCCCCACGCCGTTTTTTCGGCTTAGGGGTTCCCCTTAAAATCCATACCAGACCGAAGGGCCTGGTATGCTCCTGGAGGGGAACCCATGCCGGTTTTTTATTTAAAATTTGGCGTGGAGTTCCTCCTCAAGATCAGCAGAGCACAAGTCGCATGCCAAAGTCGGATCATGCAAGACCGCGGTCCGACTTTGATCCGACTTCAATGATAGTCAATGGGCTGAAGTAGGATCAAAGTCGGACCAAAGTAGTACAAGGAGCATCTTCAAAGTCGGACCGACATGTGTCGGACCAGTTAAGACGGCTCTCATAGGGAAACATTGATTTTCACACGTCATGCGACATGAGCTCCCAATGTCGGAGCGTTTGTCGGACAAGTGTGAACCCGGCCTCAGTCTGCAGTATTGCTAATGCTTGAACTGATAACAGGTGATACTGAGCCCTTTCCTTTTAATGCAGGGCCTCACCCTGCAGGCTGGGCTCACTGTGTATTGATGCTTGGTTGTGGTATGATCCTTGGTGGTACATGTGTCTAAGGTAGGTTTAACCTGCTAGTGCTAATTGTCAGATGACTAATAACTTGCGCTGCTTGCCTGTGATTACATTAACTCTACAGTAGGAATGACTGTGATGCGTTTATTTCTATGCATTCACATGCTGACCTTGATGTTAAAATAAAAGTCAGGATCTGTTTAGTCACATTCCTTAGTACTTACCTGTTAGCAAAAGGCAATTGCTTGTGTTATTTGGGGTACCCCACAGAGAGATATGTGGTTTGTAGTGGTTACTACTTATGGCAAATACCCCCAGGCATGGCTCCAGGCTTTCAGCTCATCTGTGAACCAGTAGCAATCAGCCTTCCTAGAGACCAGCAACTTTACCTAAGGTGAGGGCAGGTAGGTATATGCTATATCCTAAAAGAGTGCACATTATGGGCATAATGAGTGTAAATCTCTCCAGCCCTCAACACCAACACCAGTCAACTTGCTTCTGCATCAGGGGACAGATCCTCTTCAGCCCTGAAGGAACCACTATGTAGTTAACTGCCAGAAGAGGCAGATCAATAAATCTCTACAGTAATCATAGTGGTCTGGTGGTAACTGGTGTGTCGGCCAAAATGCAAAACAAGGTTGCAGGACAAAGACAGTGACAAATGGGCAGAGACTGAAAAGGCCTACAGTCACTCATGGTTCCATACCAAGCCTAATCAAACAGCTGTGTTTATTTAAAGGCAACCTCTACCTCAGAGCTTGCTTCTGGGAATTTACTATCAGAAGCAAAAGGTGGATACTTTAACCCCGTCCAAACTGACTGTGTGGAGCTCAGGTACTAAGCTATTCAAACAAAGTCATCTAAAGGGTACCTCTGCCTCAAAAGCAGCCGGACAAACAGGCTTCATCAGATTAACCAAGGGTGCCATTCTTACAACAGAAGAAACAATATTCTTTGCAGAGACCCTGGGACAGCAAATAGATGCAGAGATGAAGACGATTCACACCACTGTTAAGTAGTGTTTTGTGACCTGCGATTGAGCTCACTTCAGTAGCCAGACTGTCAGGACCCCAGACAGGATGAAAGCAGAGCTCTGGTCAGTGATAAACTCTCTATGATGGCGGATCCTAGATTGAAAATGGAGTAGCCAATGATGCAGTTCAGCCACTGCGGATAAAAAACTGTATGCTGTTTCTCCAGTAATCATTGTGGTCAGTGAACCCTTATGGCCCATCCCACAAGTAAACACATGCCGCTTTAAGTCAGAGTGGTGACAGTTCAAGTCAGATCTGGTGATATCTAGAAGGAGGATTAATTCCTTATGTTAATCACCAATGACCAGAGGATAGCCAAAAGGCAAAGTAAAGAAGAGTGAATGACAGGTTAAATCTGGGAGAACTATAGCGGAGAATAAAGAATCAATAATCATCTTTATTTGCCTAAACCCAAGCCTCCCAATAGGGTCAGCTGACAGTTATATGTAAATTTGAGCTTAGGATCCGTGGGTCCTGTGCATTAAGGAAGCCAATGGAATTTTTTCATTTCTCTCTACCAATTCATTGCATTTCCTCCATGATGCATCAGAGCACAAGGGTTGTGATTACATGGACGTTAGTCAAAAGTAAGACTTGAATAACAGAAGGATGAGGATCCAAAAATTGCATAGGCCATCGTTGCAAATAATCTCTCTAGCCGTCAGTAAGGCTTGACCTCCACAAATCATACCCCATGATTTCCAAGGAGTATCGTTCATAGCGGTGCGTCCCCCAGTCGCTGCGACTTCAAAGTAGTCCCTACACTACTTTTGATCCCACTGTGATCTAACTTGGGGCCATGGACATCAAGAATACATAGGCATTCATTCAAGACGCATAGAAATCACAGTAAAATCGCACGATTTTAGGTTGCAATAGTGGAAACCTAGGCTAAGACTGTAGATGGTCTTTAGACCTAGCAAGTTGCATAATCACATGGTTGCATAGTGGGTGAGGTTGAGGATAGACACAAGTCGATCAAGTCCAACCTATGTGTGTGATTGTATGTCGGTATTACCTTGTATATCCTGTATGTTGTGGTCGTTCACAAATGTGTGTGTTTATACTGTATACACACTTCGAAATACCCATGTTTCAGCAAGTACCTTCGCTTGGCCATTAGAGTTCACTACGAGTTCATCTGGCAGACTGTGACCTTTCCACAAACTCCAGGCATTTCCTGGGATATTGGGTCCAGTAGGGGCCGACTTGCGGGAGCAAGGACTTCTGGTGAGCCTTGTTTGGACAACAGACTGGCGCAATGACTTCCAGGTTCTGGGAAAAGAGTCCCAGTACAGACTCTGATCGAGTCGGGAGGAGCCATCATCGAGAGACCAACTAGTCTCATCACAACAATGACCTACTGGGAAGCAATTCTGGATCTCTGAAAAAAATACAATAAAGTTACACTCAGAGAGAGCAACAGTATAAGTATCTCACTTGAACAAATAGCTCTTTTCCATTGGTTGCATCCCACGGTCGCAAGAGCGATAAAGTAGCCTGTAGTAACCCATGTGGTCCGATTGGCCCAAGGGAAGGTTGACAACTGTATTAACTGGTTTTGTAGTAAGGAAAGACTTACTTCCTGCACTAGAAACAGTGACTCCACAGAGGAAAAATGTCTCCTCTTGGGGAGGTAGCTAAGCTAACTAATCTTTCAGCGTATCAGCTATTAGGCATACCAATCATCACAAGTTGTTACTCGTTGGGTATTCATGCCAATGGGGGACAAGGTGTCCAAAAGTCAGAGTTATAGCGGTCGCAGACTGAAGTCTTTCTGAAACGCAACAAAAAGAGCCTCAACTATGCTGAAAAGACTCAGCAAAATGGGGAAGGCCTATCTTCGTTGTAAGAAGGAATGCAAAACTAGTCAACTTCTGTCAGAGGTATCTCCCAGCACGTTAGGTTAGGGTTTTCTAGAACTTACGGCCATATGGCGTAAGATACAAAAGCCGTAGGATGACAAGGGACAGTCTACAAAACAAAAAGCCAGTCAAGGGATCGGTAACAAGTAAGGCTATCAAGATATTGGTCTGACAGTAACCTGGGTGGCTTCCCAGAGGTGGAAGCAGAGAAACTATTGACAGCCAACTGGGCCGGCAGATTAGCCAATATGTATATTAAACAAACCTAATAGTCTCCAGGATCCTTATCCGGATTCGCAGCCATTCGGTGGTGATAACAATAATTGCCCTGTGGCTTGCAGGCCATGATATCCGCGGGTAAAGTCTCAGATTCGGGAACCTCCTATTCTCCTTCCTGAGATCCAACACCTCATACAGCGTGGCCAACGGTATCTTCCTAATTCATACAAGTTATATCTAGATGCTGGAGACCAAGAAGTGGAGGTCTCACCGTTAGTGTTTGAAATCCTATGGAGGTCAGAGTGCCTACTCCAGACTTCAAGTACATTAGATACGAGAAAAACCTACAGAATTGAAAGGATGGAATTCTCTGTTCCTTACTGTAAGGATTGAATTGTATACAAGTAAGCCTAGAGACGGTGTGACAGAACCCACTGTCACTGTGTGTTTTGGAAGGGACTGTGGGCTGGCCTCTTACCCACAGATTATGGCCCAGAAGAGACTGAGAGTCTTGGGGACAAGCTGGCATTAAGATAATGTAATGCTACATCCCTTCTCCCCCATTCCCCCTCTTGTTGCTGTGTTTAATTGTGTTGGTTCAGGGCATGTAGACAATGGTCTGGACTGGAGACATCTCTCTGCAGGGGATGTGTATTGAGGGGCTGCCTGCTTACCATAATCCCTTTATGTTTAACTGTAGTCTTTGTTGCAATGTACAGTTCCCATTGGTTCTTCCTTGTCCCCTACCCCCCTCTATGACAAGGCTAAGGGGATTGTCCCTAACTGTGTGTAAAAGTGTATGTTTTGTATTTAATAAAGAGTTGATGCTCTGCATGTTTAACCCTCAACACCTGTGTGGATTGTATATAAATGAGGGAAAGGGAAGCACTCACAATGCCACATCCATTGGATAACTTGGAAAAGCGTGAAAAGATAGCTCAAGAATAGAGATACCTAGGGGTCAGACTTTGAAGGCAAAGACACATGAGATAAACAAAAAAATGTTTTATTTATAAAAGACAAGACAGTAACTATAGTAGAAAAAATAGATTAAAACACTGTATACGAGATGATTGTATAGATGTGGTCCCTGTGTGCGTCTATGCGTTTCGCCGTGAGGCTTCTTCAGGACGAACAGAGATAGTAGGAAAACACGCCTTACTATCTTGGGAGCAGGAGGGTATAATGTATATTATCCCTTAATCAAAAAGTTTTTTGGTATATATTATTTTATAAGCAGGCCCATAACCGTTGTAGTGAGCGTGGAAACAATTCACATCTCTCAGAAAAACAGGATGAAATTTCAGGTGCTTCTTAGAGCAACAGGCAGCTAGACACGAAAACCTCAAGACTCAGCGTACCAGCTGAAATAGCAGTCTGTATGCAGAAAAAGACTGCATGGGGACATCAGTGAGCAAACTTGAGGCTAACAAAAACTGCAGCCAAGCATGTATGGGAAACAAGTAGATCCCTTAGATCCAGCCAGAATTATAAGCAGAAAGTAGACCAAGCCCTAGTGGCCACAGATCATATTACACGCAGATGTCCCCAGGAGACAGCAGGATGCTGTACACGATTGTGTGGATTGTCTCGTGATTGAGGGGTTAAGGGCTGGTTATGGCGAATCTGCAGGCTGCGGGTGCGTTTGGAGGACAGGAGACACAGGTATGGCGGATGTGCCCACCTGGGGTATTAGAGATCCGTCACAGTGGTGGCAGCAGTGGGATGTCTGCTGGAGTCCGGGACATCCAAACCACCACCAGGATTCAAGATCTGGGCAGCCGCCGAGGAGCGATACGGGGACCGGCCAGCATGAGAGCAGAGTGTGGGAGGAGGCTGCAAGGCATGCAGAAGCAACATAAGGGACCAGCGACGGAGCACACCATGCTCGGCTGGGGGGATGTGATCCGCTGGCAACTCTGGCATGAAACGCTAAGCCACGAGCGGCACCATCAGGGGAAGATCCTTCCCTCCTCCACAGAGATGTACTGGACGCAGTACCATGCACGATAGGTGTTCCTGAGGGAACGACCACGAGATGAGTGGAAGACGAAGCTCGGAAGATTGGTCCAGGAGGAGATGAGGCTGGACGCCAGCTACAGAGCCCTCCGGTGGTTCGCGGCTCAACTGTGGCCAGGTACAGCAGATAGCAGCCCGAAAGAAGGCGTTGGCTACGGCGGCGTGGGGCTGCTCCATCAAAAAATGTACGGAGACCCAGACTTTGGGAGCGACGAGGAGTGGCGACTGGAAAACATCCTGGACTACCAAGATGATGTGCTGGACCTCCCTGAAGAGGCGTGTGACCTGGAGGAATTGGAGTTCCTGGTTGAGCAGGAATGGGAGCTCGAGATTGCCTACAAGCGGCTGTTTGACGGTGATCAGCAGCCTGGCAAGGCTCCCGTTGCCTGGGACTCTCCGGGAGAAAAAGCAGACAGTCACGAAGATGCGGAGCAAATGGGGCCAGTGGTGCCCCTACGTTTTCCCGTAGTTGTATTTACTAAAGAGTTGATGCTCTGCATGTTTAACCCTCAACACCTGTGTGGATTGTGTCGTGATTGAGGGGTTAAGGGCTGGTTATGGCGAATCTGCAGGCTGCGGGTGGGTTTGGAGGACAGGAGACACAGGTCTGGCAGATGTGCCCACCTGGGGTATCCGAGATCCGTCACAGACGGCATTAAAGGATACATGAAACTCAGTCGTGTCCTCACTCTCTGGGATCCAGTAACGGTTGCATATCTTAGCAACCAATTCCGAAAGACCTGGGCAGCTTATTCTTTCCCCCATGGGGTCTTCCAAATAATGTGTCTCACACTATCTCACTCTCCATTTAGAGGGATAAGATATCCTAAATATGGCCAGTAACATGAAATAAGTATTCCTTTTGGAAATTGGTCTAGAAGGATCTCAGACATCCAAGTGTCAAGCCATAAACTACCTTGTTGCTGAAATTATCAGGCAAAATGGCTCTAGTCTCTTCCTCAACACTATACTAAGGTTGGTATCTTTGCAACCTGGGTTAGAAAATCATCCTTCTGGCATATCCAAACTAAAGTGTTTGAAGTTCCATAAACATTGAAAATAGATTCAAGGTTGAAGAGAGACATAGAATTGGCCCTTCTTCTAGGAGAAAAACTATAGACACATCAGGCCTAACGGCATCGGAAAAAGACAATCACTGTCCAACGAAGACAATCGCAGTGGTGCGGATCAAGTTAGTAAAAGCTTAGATGGCTAGGACAAATCCATCAAATGAGGGCAGAGACCGCTCTTCCAGACTGATTGCGCATCCATTGATGGAACTCCAGAATAGTTCCTCCAGAATTAATATGTAAACTACGACCTGGTCTACAATCAACACGTTGGGTCCATTCTTGTGGACCCAGCAGTCTTAACTACAATACAGCTCAGTCCTTAGTGGGGATAGATCTAATCCTCGATTTAAACACTTGAGCAGTACCCACCCTTGTTGTCTGGTGATTTGGTACATTCCATACGTATATGCTGTCATGCTGTGTCAGGAAAGAGGAAAATGTTATACTTACCTGACGGTAATTTTCCTTTCCTGATGCAAGCATGACAGCATATAGGTCCTCTCCCGAAAAAAAAAAAAAAAATGAATGAACATGTAAAAAAGGGCTTTGCAGTGATACTAAGTTACGAGAATACTGCAGGCAGGGAGGAGACCTACTTTTATAGTATAACCGGTCCTGAGATTGGGCAGGGGGGGCGGAGCCCACCCATATGTATATGCTGTTATGCTTGCATCAGGAAAGGAAAATTACCGTCAGGTAAGTAAAAAATGTCCTCTATATAGACTGTGCTGCAAAAATGTGAATCAAGATTACTAAACAGTTTACCACATATAAAAGTGCAAAATAAATAAATAAATGAACAGCACCAAAAAAATACAACTAATGTCCAATGTATCAGTAAGTCCCAATCAAATAATAAGTTGCTTAACCACTTCAGCTCCGGAAGACATACACCCCTTCATGACCAGGCCATTATTGCGATACAGCGTTACTTTAACTGACAACTGTCCTTTTTTCCCACAAATAGAGCGTTCTTTTGGTGGTATTTGATCACCTCTGCGGTTTTAATTTTTTGCGCTATAAACAAAAAAAAGACTGACAATTTTGAAAAAAATATATATATATTTTTTACTTTCTATTATAAAACATACCCAATAAAAAAATTTAAAAAAAATCGAATTTCTTCATCAATTTAGGCCAATATGTGTTCTGCTACATATTTGTGAACAGACAGAAGGAGGGCAAAGGGGTGACCACTCTTATATCAAGCCACCCCCTTCTGTGCCTCAACACCACAGGCCAAATAAAGCAGCAAGATAACAATGTCCTTACATTGATAGAATTATTAACTCTTGAATACTAAAAGGAGTTGTAAACCCTCATGTTTTTTTCACCTTAATGCATCCTCTGGATTAAGGTGAAAAAACTTCTTGCAGTCACTGCCCCCCCCAGCCCCCCTTCCCCCCGTTATACTTACCTGAGCCCAGTTTTCTTCTCCTCGGGGACGAGCACACCTATGGCTGGTGTCTTGTGTCCTGATTGGATACATTGATAGCAGCGCAGACATTGGCTCCCGCTGCTGTCAATCAATTCCAATGATGTGGGCGCCGGGGGGCGGGGCCGAGTCATACATTCGGCAGCTATGGATGCCTAATGAATGATTCGGAAACGCGCCCGCAAGGAAACACCCTCGGGAGAGCGCTTCACCCTGGGGGTTATCTAATGCGGACAGGATCCGCGAGACCTGCCGAGGGACCCCAGAACAGGTGTATCGGGGCCACTCTGTGCAAAACGAGCTGCACAGTGGAGATAAGTATGACATTTTTGTTATTTTAAAAAAAAATGATCCTTTACAATCACTTTAAATCCACTCTATCAGCAAATAGAGTCCTGGGTGTAGGCATTTTTACTTATGTTACTAACTGAACAGTCCCTTAGTGGGGAGAAGGATATGTTGTAGTCTCTCAGAGAAGATGAAGAAATGTGTACAATCAGAAGCAACCATACAAAAAAGCGCTATTTGGGCCAGGTCTTGTGCGGACAAAATGAACAGGCAAAAATCAATAAGCAGAACTATTTATCGATTTAATGTTGCCATAGGTTAATATGTTAAAAAACAATTCAATTCTCCTTCGCATAGATGGTCAACAGTCAGCTTGCTCAGCACTATAGTCACACCTTATAGAGGCGGCCAATAGACCAGCTGGTTGGAAAGTTTGCTGCAGCGATGGAATCCTCATGTGTCCCCTGTGAAGTCCACACGGGCAGGGAGGGGAGAGGAAAACAGCCCACATTCTGTGTGGAACGGGAGCCGAATCAAGCTTCAACCGAATCTCAGCAATGAGTGGTAAATCAGCCAGCCAGCCGTGGATGGAAAGAGGAGCCAGAAGGCAGTGTAAACGAGCTCCAATAGGTACACAAAGGACGAGGGACTCCCGGGTGTGACGTCAGAGAGCTCAGGGAGACCGAATCCAAAGCGAGGCTTGGAGCTCAGAGTGGTGAAGAGCAAGCCAAAAAAGGCAGGGAGAAAGCGTGCTTGGCTGTAGTCTTGACAACACGTATCAGGGCATGGCCCTTCCTCAGGTCTGTGACTTAGTCAGCCAATGGAGTTTAAATAGGAAATGACTGCAGGAAAGTGAACATTTTTAAAGGGAACCATATCAGGTTTCATCCACTGCAGCAAACCTATATTATTAATAACAGATTCATAACAAAATTGCTAAATCATAAATAACTGGGACCTTCATAGATACTAAACTATGAAATGGATTTATAAATTGGCTTCTTTGTCCCACAAGGTGTTAAATGAGGGACTTGAGAATCATAGTATCATCTAGACACAGTATCATCGCTTTTTTGTATGGTTGCTTCTGATTGTACACATTTCTATCACATCTCTCCTAGTGTGTTCTTCCACATAGCAGCTTATTGGGCACATGTAGGATGCAAAGTTTTATTCCCACTGTCATATACATCCCGGTTTCCTGGCGCCAGACTTATGGTGTCTGTCGAATGTTCAAAGAAGATTCAAAGGAGCAGCGAAACTGTACGACGCCGCAATCATACATTTCCAGTCGAATGTTCAAGCTATAGTAGAATTCTAATGTTGTATGACTAGTAATAATTATATTTATTAATTATTATTACTAGTCAACCAACATTATAATTCTTCTATAGCCTATGGGCGGAGCATTTGACCGGAAATGTACGATTGCAGCGTCGTACAGTTTAGCTGCTCCGTCGAATCTTCTTAGAACTTTCGACAGACACCATAAGCCTTCAATGACAGATTCAACGTTTGTATGTTTTTCGATGCTTTGTTGAATCTTCATCGTTCATGTTGAATTGTCAAGTTAGTTCTAGCTATTTTACTGCTCCTCCTTTTTGGTTACAATCAGCCAATAACATTCATCATCATCATCATTATTTTTATTTTACTTCCCCCACCCAATTCCAGCAGCGATCTTTTCTCATGTCGAATCTTTTCTCTCTATAATGTCGAATCTTTTCTCTCTATAATGTCGAATCCTCGAATAATCTTGGACTAATAGAGTTAAGGTTAGGCACATTCGACCACAGGTTTGATAGACACAGATTGTTATTGTCAGCATCATGACGAATCTCCTATCTATATCGAACTGTTTTCGCAACGAAAACAAAAATAAAGCATTTGTTTATGTCGGATCTTTCGGTTTTCGGATTCTGTGCTTTAGTTTTCGTTTGTCAAAAACGATAACGAAAATACCTGAAATTCGGATGAAAATGCATTTGAACGAAAACGAATGCACATGTCTAGTGAGACACCACAAAGTCGGAGACACAGTGAAGCTGGAGACACAGTAACACTACCTGTGATTATAGTTGCCATTAAAAGTCCCCACTACAGTTCTCAGATCAGCAGATGACCTTGATGAAGAGCACCTAAGTTGGCTGATCAGAACTCCCCCCAGCACTGCCACTCATCCCTTTCCCCCCACCAGCACTGCCACTCATCCCATTACCCCCCCCCCCCCCCCCACACACACACACACACACACACCAAGGAGTAATAGAAGAAATAAAAATAGAGAATACATGGAAGGAAGAGGAAAAGAGGGGGAGGAACAAAGAAAAAGGGAGAGAAAGAATAAGAGAAAAAACAAGAAAGACGGCTAGAGAGAGGGATGGGGGAAAAAAAAAAGAAATTAGGATAGAGAGAGATAAAATGGAAATAAAGGAGAACAAAGAGAAAGAGTGGCACATCCTAAAATGTACCATAAGGGGTTTTAATATTGTACGAGTGGAAGGGACTCAGGAAGCGCTAAATGTCCATGGGTTAGGGGCGCAAATTACTTGTCTTGCCTTGGGTGCTAACAACCCATGCTATGAAAATAATTTTACTGTTAGCGGTCCCCACAACTTGGGAAATGTTATAAAGGGGTCACGGCACTAGAAAGGTTGAAAACCACTGCTCTACGGAATGTTAATGTAGCACCAGATCCTACTGGCTTAGGCCAAGGGACAAACAGCGATGTCTGCATGCAGTGTACAGTGTCTCTGTGATAGAAAAAGAGGCAAGTGCCTGCTCACCAGTCCCACCGACTCTTGGTAATGGAAGTGGCGTGGCCTCAGTGATAGGCCTTGATGGAGCACTGCTCAAGGGTACAGCGGTCCAGTGACACACCGCGTTTCAGCCTGACTCGATCTGGCATGGACGCGCGAAGAGCGACCTCCAGGTCGCCGCTGGTCAGACAGAGGTAGCTGGCAACGGATGTTCCTGCAACCGCACGCGGTTCAAAGTTTCCTCCTGCATTAGGTTAAGAACTTTGTTAAACATTCTACATGTCTGCATTTTTTACTAAACAAATTACAATTGAAAGTACCATATTTTTTTACAGTAAGAGAAGTAGTTATAAATTATAACGTGATTATGCATTTGGTCATTTTAAAGACCGTTTGTAACATTTTATTGCCGTATTCAATCTTCATTTTGCTTTATGTAAACAGAAAATGGGACAGGCATTACACAAAACTTATTGTATGTCATTAAAATCATAGGGATATATTTATAAATTTGTTAATTTTTCTGTCTTTTGCTGTCATTGGGTAGCTCACTGTAGCTATGACATTCAACCATGAGTTTGCTGAATCAAGTCTCATTTGCTGCACTTCTGGATTTACCTTTTTTTTTAATGGGCAATTCAGATCTCCGTAACATTAGCTGCATTTTTATTTTATGGAAAACATAAGTTCACATTCCCCATTAAGAAAGGGTAAATCATTTATTTGATTAATGTTTCACCCATTGACCAGGACTCACCATGTGAGCTCCTGCTTCTGTCTGCCCACCACCACCACCACACACATTTGATGCTAATTTGATATCATAAATATGCGAATATTAGCCTCAAAATCCTTTTCTGTATTTGTCCCCCACCTGCCTCTGGGGAAGTTTATAACTATCACTAATAGAGGCCATTACCTGATGTACGCAAGCAAGGACAGTTTTTTTTTTTTAAATAGGGCCCACATGCATACGTTTTTACTTGATTGGACGATTTTACATGTGGTTTCATCTGCCCCGAAAATTATATTGTGTTTGGAAATCATTTATAAATAATAACCGCTATAGACAACAAATGGTATTTGTGCTTTTTCATTTATTTTTCATTAAGTATTTCTGTATGCCAGTACAGCCACGCATGCATTGAACTGCTTAATACTTGTATTTCTTTGCAGGCTTAACAAATGATCTTCTCATCAAAGCAGCACAGTTCCAGCACCGAGACTGCATACAAATGATGTTTCCACTAGAATGGCCAATGGCTAAATCAATACAGCCAAAGACACTGATAATTCACTAAGCATTTTAGGACAGATTGTGCTGGTACATGGTTTTATTTTATATGAATAATTAGGAGACACTCATACAAGGACTTTAGGTAATGATAAATAAAATATTCTGCAATATTTTTTACTCAGAAACATAGTTAACTGCAGTATTCAATCTAAGATAAACGATGGATATTTATTTAATAAGGCTGTCATACGGATAACATAAATAATCTGCATATATTATTTTGATTATCATACAAACACTGCTCTGTTTAAGCTTGTTGGCACATAATGGTTGCATTTAGCTAAATTGATGTTTTAGAAGGTGACAGCTGGTACAGGAAACCTCTCCCCGTACTGTTGTCACAGGGACAGAGGGCAGTGGGGAGCACCGTAACAGTGAGAACATGTTACATGCCCCACCCCAAAAACGGATGAAATAATGCAATTACTTCATGTATTCATTAGAGTATAATTCTCTTTCCCGCCAAGTATATGCACATATGCGGCCTCGGCTTTAAGGGGTTATACTGGGACGATGCATGCAGCTGCATGCATCATCCCGGTACCGTTTTTTAGAGCGGGCAGTTGGCTCTTCAGGTATAACAACCTGGTAACCGTTATTTTTTTTTAAACCGCCGCCTATAGAGATTTTTAGGTACTATTGTTTGTCACCATTCCACAAGTGCGCAATTTCAAAGCATGACATGTTGGGTATTTATTTACTCGGCGTAACATCATCTTTCACATTATACAAAAAAATCGGGCTAACTTTACTGTTTAGTTTTTTTTTTTATTCATGAAAGTGTCTTTTTTTCTAAAAAAATTGCATTTGAAAGACCGCTGCGCAAATACAGTGTGACATAAAATATTGCAACGATCTACATTTTATTCTATAGATTCTCTGCTAAAAAAATATATATAATGTTTGGGGGTTCTAAGTAATTTTCTAGCGAAAAAATTGATTTAACTTGCAAGCAACAAATGTCAGAAATAGGCTTATGCCTTGTACACATGACCGAATTTTCCGATGGAAAAAGTTTGACGGATCTTTTCATCGGATATTCCGACCATGTGTATGCCCCATCTGACTTTTTCCTTCGGAAATTCCGACGGACTTAGATAGGGAACATGTTCTCAATTTTTCACACGGACAAAAGTTCTATCAGAAAATCCGTTCGTCTGTATGCAATTCTGACGGACTAAAAACCACGCATGCTCGGAAACTATTTGACGCATGCTTGGAAGCATAGAACTTAATTTTCTCGGCTCGTCGTAGTGTTTTACGTCACCGCGTTCTTGGCGGTCGGATTTTAGTGTGACCGTGTGTATGCAAGACAGCTTGAGCGGAATTCTGTCGGAACTCCGTCGGACAAACCGTCGGACTTTATTCCGACGGACAATCCCGTCGTGTGTACAGGGCATAAGTCATGAAAGGGATAATTAAAGGCAATTTTTTTTTTCTGCTGTGGATAGATGGAGATAGATAAGAAATCCTCCACGCACCAACCATCGCCGTCGTATCTCCTGCTCTGCCCACCCGGGGAACACCGCTGTGGCGGTGGAAGGTATAGCAGGACAGAACAACTCTACACTTGATACTGTTTTTAACAAGGCTGACACATTGTAAGTGTACACCAAATTGAATTTTCTAAATAAAGAATTCTTTACTGGATCATGTTATGTGCACCCTTTTTATTTTTTTATAACGAGTCATATATAGATGGAGGCTTTTGGAGACCACTGACAACGAGTATATGGTATCCATTCATCATCTTAAGATCAACATAGCTGACACACTCCAGCTGGATGACATCTGAGATGCAAGGATATACTCTGAACTGGCTTACATCTGGTAAGTGTTTTTCCTTTGGGGATTAGCAGACAAGCAGTGTGCGGAGGAAGACTATCTCTTCTTGGGATTTCATCTCTTTTTGGGATTTCATATGGTTCATCGCCATTGATATAAACTTTTTTATGAATTTACTCTGATAGTAGAGTTCATATGGACTATGCATTTATGAGTGGTTATGCAAGCATATTTTCTATGGACCGTGCACCCATTCAATCCTTTTAGCGCTATTAATGTTTAAATGATTATTTATTTATTTAGACATATTTTTGTTTAGATAAGAAATCCTATTAGATTTTTCTTGAGTCTGTGTCCCCATTAGAGAGATTCACCCTATCTATTTGTCCTGTTTACCGTTATTAATAAAAATGAAAGTAAGAAAAAAATCCCAAATTTTAGGTTGTCCCCAGACAAATAATAGGGGTCACTAATTTTGATGACCTGGGGGGCCCCAAGGGATTCCCTTAATTTCCCTAATGGGACACAGATGGCAGAAAGGGGTTATAGCCCTTCCTTACTCTATCCAAAGTGAAAAAAAAGTTTTGCCTATAGTTCTACTGGAACTAAGAATGGCAATACATTTTTTTTTTATGCAACTATCTGAATCTGTCTGGCTATCAGTAACTTGAAATCCCCTGTATAGTATGCTCAGACTGAGAGAGGGATGGGCAGCACTCTGATCCAATCAAACTCCACTTCATGCTTATATGCAGACAAGGAACATACTACCAGAAGGAAAGTGATGACCTTATCAATCTGCTGCTGCCCCTTCACTGTCCAACCACAGACTGGGGGCAAGAGGTGACCAAGCTGTTTTGCTTAAGGCTACTTTCACACTGAGGCGCTGGATGCGCTGGCGGTATAGCGGCGCTATTTTTAGCGCCGCTATACCGTTTTTTTTGCCGCGATTTGCGGGCGCTACCGGGGGTATTTTAACCCCCGCTAGCGGCCGAAAAGGGGTTAAAAACGCCCGCAATAACGCCTCTTTGAGGCGTTTTGCGGGCGTATTAGAGGCGCTACCCCATTGATTTCAATGGGCAGGGGCGCTATAGGAGCGCTATTTTTAGCGCTCCTATTGCGCCTCAAAGATGCGGCTTGCAGGAGTTTTTTGAGCCTCCTGCAAGCGCAACGCTCCAGTGTGAAAGCCCTCGGGCTTTCACATTGGATAGTATTGAGAGGCTTTTTTGGGGCGCATTGCAGGCGCTATTTAGAGCGCAATAGCGCCTGCAAAGCGCCTCAGTGTGAAAGGGGCCTGACTGCAGAAGAAAATAGTGAGGACGCCAACCTTATTGAAATGTCTTGTAGGACTATTTAAAGATATACACAGCAGAGCTATTTGCTTCTAGCAAACAGCTTTAAGTATTAATAATAGCTGTAAGTATTAAATGCACAGTGTGGATACAGTTTACGTGCCCAAGTAGACCAGTTGTCAAAAATCCCCTTGCTGGTAACCTGCTGCTCTGACAAATTTGCAGGCCAGGTATTTTAAACTCCTCACCCTTTGTTATCCATCTAGCTCCTACCACTGTCTACTCATTCCCTCCACTGCTAATTAAAAAGCATTATGATGCTTACTCCCACTCATTGTGTCCATCTGTGCCAAGGCAAAAGTCCAACTTTAACACCATGTTCCTGTGCAAAAAAAAAAAATCCCACTATTCTAACGGTCTTTTGTCTAGCCACGGTTTATGATTCTTCTGCTCTGCTGGTGGTGAGCAATCATGACTTCTGCAGTAAGGCTCCATTCACACTAATGCGTTTTTTGGTGCATTTTGCATTTTGCAGAAATGCATGGGAATTTTTTAACATGGGTTCCTATGAAACATGTTCACATCAATGCATTTTTGTACCTCTGCGTTTTTGGAAAGGGTCGGGGACTTTTTTTCATGCAAAAAGCAGCGTTTTGCATGTAATAGAAGTCAATGGACCTGCATCAAAAACGCAAGTACCAAGTTTTTGATGCGTTTTTACCGCGTTTTTACCGAGATTTTGCCGCGATTTGCGTTTTTTTATTTTATTTAGGGAAATGTATAAAAATAAAAATTAATTTATAAAAATTAATTAAAAAAAAACGCAAATCGCGGTAAAAACGCGGTAAAAACGCATGTTGAAAAACGCGGCAAGCACCGCAAAAAGCAAGGCAAAAACGCTTAAAAGCAACATGCAATAGTGTGAATCGAGCCTTAAAGGCCCTCAGACTGATGTATGAGCACTGTGCCGTGCAGTGATACTCTGGAACCAAGGTGGTGCAATAATTTGAGCCCAGGAGACAAATTATTGGTGATCCAAAAAGAGATGATCCAAAAAGAGATGATGCTGCTCCAGGTGAGGATGATACAAATGGATTAACTGGGCTGGATGCTAGCCCCGGCTCGCCACCGTAATACAAGTAAAAAAGTGAAGGATGCGACTGCACACCACTATAAATCCAATAACAATTTATTGCAGGAACATAGACTGCCAACAGGACATAGAACACAGCAAAGAGGTGACGCGTTTCACACTTTACTGTTTCTTAAAAAAGAAACACCTTTACCAATTTGACACATTTGGTACACCTTACGGCATGCCAGAATAAATCTTCCAGTCTCAGCTCTCTGCTTATCAATACCATTAATGAAATATTGTAGAAACACAATGATCATCTCTTAGAATTTAATTCAATCCAAAAATTCATTATTGGATTGGCATTCTCATTAAGGACATTACGCCTGAAGGGTGGCAGGCCCTAGGACCATATATGAAATTATTACAAAACAAAAATGAGAATAGATATTTGCAGCAACAACTCACATGAGTTTGAAGAGGCAAAGCAGAGTTAGAATTAGAAAGTACCACACTATTAAAAAAGACTAGCTGAACAAATAGGAATGCATTTTAAAATAAATAGGAACAGGGTACGCTTGTTAACTGCACAGTCTCTTTCTTCAGGCTGACCATTTTTATTTTTAAGTAAAAAAGCTAGACTATGCATTTCTTAATTTTAAAAAGATATAAAGATACAAATCTGTTACTAATACAGTGTAGCGCCCCCCCCCCCATATTTGGGGGCGCTATACGGAAATTTAGGGGTAGTCTGAGCCGATAGTTGGGCTCAGACCAATCAATGATTCAATATTGCTCTGCTCTGGGTGTGATACTGCCTGGCAGTAGTGTTCTCCGTTGCCTGTAGGTGGCACTGTCACCGCCGGCATAGGTTAAACTACGGGGGGTATCACTACACCTTAGGTGTTCCCTCTCGGCAGCTGTGCAGGGGCAAGGTCAACCCGCTGCGCATGCTGGGAGAGGGTACATAAGGGGCAGATGCCATTAGGCGTGAGGCGATTCTAGAGGAACCCCAAGGTGCAAGGGGGGACCTCTGGTCCAGTGAGTGTGCCTCGTAGCCCGCATGGCACGAGGTGCGCAAGTTTGTTTGGGCCTTCAGCCTGAGGCCCTGTTGCTGCATCGTGGGCCCAACTCCGCTGACAGGGGCCTACGCTTCAGAGAAGGATCCCAGGCTGCCCGTTTGTAGGGGGCCCAACTTAAGGAAAGGAGTCCAGGGGAGGATCAGTCCCAGGAGATTAGCGACAGTACTGCTGTCTCGGGGAAGAGGCCTGGAACTCGCCTAAAGAGGGATTCATCGTCTCTGATATCCGTGCTCCATCCCAGATGCTAGGACCACTCTCATAGGGACTATCCGGGTGAGCAATACCCACTCAGGCTTGAGTGGCGACGAGTATAGATACTGAACTTTAAGTGTTGCGTGCCTGAACCTTCCCCTACTTCTTTCAACTTTCTGCTCTCTCTCTTCAAGTTGACTCAAAGAGAAAAAGAATAAAGCCTTGCTGATTAGGTTTTACTCATGTGTGGACATTGGCCTTATTCCTGGAGATTTTGGTTTGCCTAGACAACGGATCTAAAGGATCCAATCCAAAGAGGTAATTGCTGCAGACCCAAAACAAAACCAGCCGGTCCCTTAAATGGGGGTAAGTGCTACAACAGAGATAGATTAAGTAAGAGCCGGTTCACACAGGGGCGGCTTGGGATCCGACTTCAAGTCGCCCCAGGTCGCGCAATATGAGAAAATCAATGTAAGTGAATGAGAGCCGTATTAATGTACACTACTGAAGTCGCTCCGACTTCAGAAAAGGTTTCTGTACTACTTCAATCCGACTTCTAGGCAACTTGTAGGCAACTTGTACCCATTGGTTTCAATGGAAGTTGTCTCCAAAGTCGGATCACTGTCTTAACTGAAGCAACTTTACAGGAAGAGAAAATAGTTTTCTCAGGCAAACCCCTCCCTCCCCCTCCCTCCCACAGAGCTGAATCTTGTTTGATTGGCCACTGGCAAAGTCCCCTGTCCTGGAGGCAACTTCAAGTCGTGTTGTAAGTCGCCCCAAGTCGCGCTGTGGTTCAGGCTCAAGTCGTGTCCAAGTCGCCTCGCAAAGTCACGCACAAAGTTGTGTTGCATCTGTGTGAATCGGCTCTCAATGTATATAAAAGTAAACACTGAAACAAGTAGATTTTACTAAAGTCTGATTTTTTTTTATTATTAAAATAGCAATCATGTGTAGTGGATGCTGAATTCCCCACTCATCCAGCCAGTGCCACTGCCACCGGACACACAGGCAAAGGAACCTACCGACAGGCACTGGGGACAGAGACAGAGCCACAGCTGCATGGGTTTTCCTCCCCCTCCCTCTCCTCTTCACACACACAGAAGTGCTGGGCTTATAGGGACTGTCACCCCCTCTATTCTTTTTCTCATTGGCCATAGCCAGGCCAGTGAGAAGCAAAGCCAGAGCAGCAGTGGAGCTTGGGACATGTAGTCCCAAATGGGAGCAGTCCAGTATTAGTGGCTGCACAGTGGACCCCAGCCCACAGCATGCCCAGAGAGAGCTGGAACAAGTCCAGGGATAGAGAAGAGTAGGGAACACCACTAGGCAGCATGAGAAGACCTGGGAGATGAGAGAGACCACAAGGTAGGAAAAGAGGTGCTCTTCTTATTGGCTATCCAATGGGGGGACATCACAGCCAGGGCGGCATGGCAGACTCACCCACCAGCAGCTCCACAGCTGGACGCAGAGCAGCTAAGGCAGGGAGTGCTGTGTAGCTGGGTTCTTTGGTCGCCAGGTAGCCAGTCGGGCAATCTGCAAGAGACTGCTCTAGGATAGAATTATATATACTGACTAGAAGAAAAAGGCACCCTCTAAATCAGCTTTAAGGCTTACCTGGCAGGGCAAACTTGAAGGGGAAACCCAATAAAGCAACACACAACACTAATTTATTGACACTACACCATACATTTAAGTAAACAGAACCTGCCTATTCAGATTCTCTTTACACATACTGTAAAATATACTTGCAACTTGTGGGCAGCTTGTGTCATGTGCGTGTAAAGTATACAGTACAGTATATGGACGCTGCATCTGCATGCCATTTTCTCTGTCTCTTACTAACAGCTGGACCGCATTACTGCATGCTTACCTAGGTACGCCACAACCGTCTCTGTGGTACACACACATAAAAACAAAGAATTCTCATGTGCATGCACCAAATACAATAAATGTAGAAAGATAACAAACAATTGCCTGTTTTACATCTGTAGAATGAGTTTAAAAATTAAAAGCAATTTCCAACCAATCTTAATTTACAGTACGGTCTTGCTTGACATGAACAGGTATACCATAATGAATGAAAATGCTTCCCCAAGCCTGGTATCATCTGTTAATGAACTGTGAAACATCAAGTTACAGCTAATGACATATAACGCTGACAAAAACAGAATATGAATTTCAGTTGTGTAAGCATCTGGATTTGTGCTTGTCAGACACACATACCTAACCATGTAAAACTGAATTCCTAGAGCCTCTATATACTATAGACACAGCATTCCTGGAGGCTAGGCACATAAGAATATGGCCTACAGTACAGTACTTTAGCTGTATTACCCATAGCAGACTGCATGTACATTGCAGGCAGTTGCATGTTTTTATGCTCTGTTGAGCTTCCAAGAAAATGTATTAAATATTTCTGTTCTGCAATTAATACAGATTTGTCAAGAATGATTATGTCCCCTAGATTAAAAAATGTCCTGTGGTATAAAACACAGAAAGCCAGTCTAGATTTATTCTATAAATCAACAAACTTAATTATTTTGTTTTGGACAGGTTATAATTAAACTAAAACATTTGAAGCGAAGAAGCCCCTTTATGAAAGTAATAAATAACCTTTGTTGTGACACACAGGCAATCAATCAAATACAATTTGAGTTCCATTCTTGTCTCTACTGACCATTTTAATGGACAACTCTAATGCCCTGTACACGCGACCGGTTTTCCCGTCGGAATAAACTTGGATGGTTTTTCCAGCGGAATTCCGACAGAATTCCTCTCAAGCTTGCCTTGCATACACACGTTCACACTAAATTCCGATCGTCAAGAATGCGGTGACGTAAAACACTACGGCGAGCCGAGAAAATTAAGTTCTATGCTTCCAAACATGTGTTGAATTATTTCCGAGCATGTGTGGTTTTTTTCCCGTCGGAATTGCATACAGACGAACAGAATTTCCGTCTGAAAAAAAGAGAACATGTTCTCTATCTAAGTCTGTCGGAATTTCAGATGGAAAAAGTCCGATGGGGCATACACACGGTCGGAATATCTGATGAAAAAATCCCTTCTGACTTTTTCCATCGGGACCGTTTGTACGCGGCATAAACATCTGATAGCTGGCAGGGATGTGGCATAAAGCTTCTGTGTAGGCTGATGATGGCTGTTTTCCTTATATACTGTAAGAATAGCTCCTCTTTACATTTCCCTTTTTTAAAAAAAGCATAGTTTCCGAGAAAATAACAGCTGCAATGGACAATACTTTGCTTTCTGGTAAATAAAATATTGGGTCATTCAAACTTGGTTTTGATTACGGTAACTAAAAAAGCTGATTAACAAGCATTTTTTTGTTGACTGAAAAATAATTGTATGAATAGCTGTCAACAATGGATAAATACCCAGCAAAGTAAAGAAATAAAGTCTTCATTGTATAAACTATGGCCCATGACATCAAGCACTTAATTTTGTAGCTATAAAAACATATGAATGTAGTTATGAAAGAATTGTGATTTATAGTATATAGCATACAAATTCACACATTTTTTATGTAGCGGGGTATTGCCCTTTAAACCTCAAGAGACTACAGTACCCAGTACACCTTGAGGCACCCAGGGTGCATTGCCCCGTGCAAAGACTGCTGGGGTGGACTTTATAAGGGAGAGGCAGAGCCCAGTTCTTTCTCTTTGGACACCGCCCTCCCTGCAAGAGGATCCCTGTGCTGACCTGCTGTGTGTACAAGGCCTGAAGCCTGGGCCTTGTGCTTTTCCAAAGAGCCTTCCGCTCCACCGAGGAGCCTGCGAAGCGTCTGATCCTGCTGCTGAGTGCTGTCATCAGGAGTACCGAAGACCCGGGTGTTGTGGACACTGTGAAGCGAGTCACAGTAACGGAAGTAACGGACAAGGACTAGTCCGGTCGGGTGAGAGAGCACCTGCTCTGAGCTACATTACAGTATCTTTAGGCCCATTAGCTTTATTCAGGGCCATCACAGTGATTGCAGTTACGCTCTGGGAGACTATCTGCAGAACTGAGTTATTAGTCTCTCCGGCATTATAAAGTTACCGATCATCATTTCTTTGTTGGATTACAATTGTTCTTGAAAGTGCACCACTGTGTTTTGCTAGCGAAGAGTTCTTCCACAGAACTATACCCAAATCATAGTCAGGCCTGACTGGGTAGTATAGGACATTGCTGGGCGCCATTTTGCTCACGAGAGAGGATAGCTGCAGCGGGGCCTATTAAACTGTCTATCATATTGCTGAACATTTAATGTTTTAATAGCTATACCCATATTGCAGGGCTCTGCATGTGACATTGCATACTGTTTTATCATTTTAACCTTTACCAACAGTAAAATAATAGAGTTAAGTATATTGGTTGTCAGTGTCATTTACTGGTCTATACCATTACTGTGTGCCTTACTGTGGGATTGTGTCATAGAGAATATTAGAGTGATTGCAATTCTATCATCCCCTTTACTAACTGTGCCACGAGAGGCCGATTGCTAGGGGTTGACAGCGGTGCACTACAGGGCCCGAAACAATCAAGGCAGCCCTCTAAACTGGGGGTATCGCTATACGTGGGGGCTCGTCCGGGATTCCTGTATACTGCACGCTGCAATCAAGCCGGTCAGAAGCACCAGAATGGACCCTGCTGCCGTAGCCTGGTGGTGCAGGGATGAAGGCATCCTACCCGGGAATGGCCTGGTGGTTGAAATCCAGAGAGAGGCCTGGGTAGAGGAGCAGCTAACTCCAGTCTTGAGAGCATTGTCCACGGACAAGAAGCCATGGGTGATTGACATGAAGACAGATACTGTAAATCCCCACACCTATGCATTGTGTGAGTGGAGGAACGGAATGTCTGACTACTTCAAGGTTGCCAGCATAAAAACTACAAACCAAGTAGAACTCCTCCTGATACACCCAGCAGAGAATAAAGATGGCCCCACATCCACTACTTCAGGAGGCCCCAGCACAGGAGCAAGCGCCCAACAACAGGGTCCCGGTTCACCACCATTGACCACCCTTAGCTCAGAATTATGCGCTGTCTTGGGGGAAATTGTGGCCAAGTGTAAAAAGGACCCTCCAGACTACCTTATGTCAGGATACAGGAAACTCAGGACTTTTTCTGCGAAGAAACCTGTACCTTCAGTGGAGGATGGATTTAAAGAGTGGCTAGTTGGCGCCACTCAGGCCCTAGAAGAATGGGAGGTGCCAGAACAACAAAAAAAACAAAGGATTGCGGAAAGCTTAAAGGGGCCTGCTCTGGAGGCCATACGTAACCTCAAGTTAAGCAAGAAGGACTGCAATGCACAGGATTATCTGGATATTCTGCAGAATGTGTTCGGCGGGGCGGAAAAGGTCACTGAACTCACTTACCAGCTGGAGCAATGCTACCAAAAGGAGGGAGAGAAGCTGTCAGAATTCATGCGATGTCTGGATAAGATCCTGCATCAGATCCTACTGAAGAAAGGGATCGATCCAAGAAAAGTGGATGAGGCCCGTGCTCAGCAGGTGTTGAGGGGAGCTCAACCCTTGGACCCCATTGCATTAATGCTACGCACCCGGCAGGACGGGAGCAGCCTGGAATACCCTGACTTGATCCGGATAGTCAGGGAGGAGGAGGCCATGTTGGAAGACAAAAGGAGGAGTCAACACACCGAACCAACTGCCCGAGTCAGAATGTTAAGTGCAGAAGGGGGTGATTCAGAAGTTGAACTCCTAAAGACCCAGGTGTCACAACTAGTAGAAATGGTATCCATGCTGACTAGCCAGGCCTCTGTGCTACACCATAAGAACACGTCAGAGGAACTAAAAAAAACCTCCTAGTTCCAATACGGAACTTGTACAGAAGCCTAAGAGATTGATAACATGCTTCAAATGTGGGAGAATCGGGCATGTCAGAGCAGTGTGTCCCAGCCCAGATGAAGTTGCATCCAGATACCGCAAGCCGGCGGAAAACTTCAGAGGGCCCCGGTGAAGGAGTCAGCCGGGCGCCCACTACTTAAAGAAAGCTCCAAAAAGATTCAAAAGCAAGAAGAGGCAAAAGAGAAGGGAAACAATGCCCCTCCTAAAAAAAAAAAACATACCACCTGTCGGGAGTTAAAATTTAACAATCTGAGGGAAACCAATGCATACCAGGTCCAAAAAGGGTTGAGGTCCAGAGAGAAATAGAAAAAAGAAAAAGAAAACATCAATAGGAAAATCAAGGAGTCCAAAGAAGGAAACACCCCAGAAGAGGTTTCCAGACAAGTTAATAGGACCCTCCCCTCAAGTCTCCGTTCAAGTGGAGGGAGTCTACACCAAGGCTCTCCTAGATACAGGAGCCCAAGTGACTCTTTTATACAGAGACTTTTACCGGAAGCATTTGAGTCACGTGCCCTTACAGAAGCTGGAAGACCTACAGATAGGGGGAATTGGCACTCGTAGCTTTCCCTACGACGGTTATGTCTCAATCAGGCTGGCCTTTGATCCATCAGTGACAGGAAAGGCGGAAGTCTTTGACACCCTGGCGGTAGTTTGTCCTCGTCCGTCAGGGACCAACACCAGTTCCATGCTAATAGGGACCAACACTGACCTGGTCAGGAGGCTGCTGACCCCTTTAGTGCAGGAGCGGAATCCCACCACAGACAAGATTCACTCCATGCTGCGACAGGTCTACCAGAAGTTAGTCCTGGAACAAAAGGCCCTGGAAGAGGGGGTGGGAAAAGTCTGGAGACTGTCAAGAAGGGAGAAGATATTGCAGCCTGGTGAGGTGACCTGTCTTCAGGCTACGGTAAAACTCTCCTGGGAGCAACCTGGCCCCTTTGTGGTCTTGGAGCCAGACCCCTTGAACACCCACCCAGGATTGGAAGTGATCCCTGAAGTGGTCCCATTGAGGGCATTGAAGAAGGCGAAGGGCCAGATTCCAGTGAGCATCAGGAATGTCACTAGTTCTCCCATGAAGATTCCCGCCCGGGTGCTGCTGGGCAACGTAAACCCTGCTACCCCAATGGGCCTGTCGGACTTGAAGAAAGCAGAAGGAGGGGAACTCTCCCTGGGGGAACTCTGCCTGGAAGACACCACCTTACCACCGAAGTGGAAGGAGAGAGCCAAGGCCCAGCTGACTAGATGGAGAAAAATATTCTCGAAAGACGAGTTTGACGTAGGGTGTGCAAGGAGTGGCACTCATAAGATTTGTCTGCAGGAAGACAAACCTTTCCGGGAGAGGGTCCGGCGAGTCCCCCTGGCTGACTTGGAAGATTTGCGTGAACAGTTGGCAGAGCTTAAGAGAACTGGGGTTATTCGAGAGTCCAGAAGTCCATATGCCTCCCCCATCGTGGTGGTCAGGAAAAAGAACGGGTCGTTGAGACTCTGTATAGACTACAGGACTCTCAATAGGAGGACCATATCCGACCAGTATACTACCCCCAGGATAGAAGATGCCTTACAGAGTCTGTCTGGAGTCAAGTGGTTCAGCGTCATGGACCTGAAGAGTGGGTATTACCAAATCCCAATGCACTCTGAAGACAGAGAGAAGACGGCCTTCATCACCCCAGTGGGATTTTATGAGTTTAATAGAATGCGCCAAGGCCTATCGGGGGCCCCCGCCACTTTTCAGAGATTGATGGATAAGACAGTGGGGGACATGAATCTTATCGAAGTTCTGGTGTATCTAGATGACATCATTGTCTTCGGGAAGACTCTGGAGGAGCATGAAGAGAGATTGGATAAAGTCCTGAAGAGACTCAGTGAAGAGGGACTAAAACTCTCCAGGGAGAAGTGCTAGTTTTACCAGTCCTTGGTCCACTATCTGGGACACATAGTGTCTGCAGAAGGAGTGTCTACAAATCCCGACAAACTGGAGGCAGTTACCTCCTGGCCCAGACCAACTACAGTGACTGAGCTCAGATCCTTCCTGGGGTTCTGCTCTTACTACCGTAGATTTGTGGAAGGGTTTGCGAAAATTGCCAAACCCCTGAATGAGCTGCTGAAGACAGAAGGAGAGGAGGATGATACTGGCCCCAGAAAGCCTAGAGAGTCAGTGTAAGGCCAGTGGACAGAGAAGTGTGAAGAAGCCTTCAAAATGTTGAAGAAAAGTCTGACCACTGCCCCAGTCCTGGCCTATGCTGACCCTAAGAAACCATATGAACTGCATGTAGATGCCAGCCATGATGGTCTGGGAGGTGTGCTGTACCAAGAGTATGAAGGACAGTTAAGGCCAGTTGCCTATGTTAGTAGAAGTCTAACACAAGCAGAAAAGAACTACCCCACCCACAAGTTGGAATTCCTGGCCCTAAAGTGGGCAGTCGTGGATAAGCTCAGAGATTACCTGTATGGAGCTGACTTTACAGTAAAGACTGACAATAATCCACTCACCTACCTCTTCACCACGGCCAAGCTGGATGCCACTGGCCACCGTTGGTTGGCAGCCCTGGCCGGATTCAACTTCAGTCTCAAGTATAGGCCTGGAGCTGGGAATCGTGATGCAGATGCATTGTCCAGAAGGGCTCATGCACCCACCCACCACACAGAAGACTGGACCCAGGTGACCCCGGATGGGGTACGGGCCTTGTGTCAAGGAGCACAACTTCAAGCTAGTGGTGGGTCAAGGGCGGAAGAGATTGGAGTTTCGGTAGTGAGGGTGCCCAAGTGTTATTGTGACGTGACCCAGATTGTCGAGGATGACCTGCCAAAGCTGTCCAAGAATGACATAAGAAGAGACCAGTTGGAAGGTCCCTGGGGAAGATTAGCTTTGAAGGCATTGGAAGGCCAGGATCCAGGCAGGCTCCTGCAGGACCCCTCAAAGGTGGCTCGACTGGTCCACAAAGAATGGGACAAGCTACAGGTGCATCAAGGGGTGGTCTACCGAAGGGGCTCCTCTGATGACCTGGAAGAGAAGTGGCAACTGTTCTTGCCGGAAAAACACAGAAGAACTGTCTTGTCTTGGCTGCCCTACATGATAACCATGGCCACTTGGGGGCCGAACAAACCTTCCAGCTTGTGAGGAATAGGTTCTATTGGCCTTGTATGCGGGCTGAAGTGGAGGAGTACTGTCACTCATGTGCTCGCTGCGTTCAAAGGAAGACATTACCACGTCAAGCTGCCCCAATGGGCCATCTGCAGAGTCAAGGACCCTTGGACTTGGTATGCATCGACTTTCTCTGTCTAGAACCTGACTTGAGTGGACATGGAAATGTTCTGGTGATAACCGAACATTTCAACCGTTTATGCCCAGGCCTTTCCAACTAAAGACCAGAAGGCCTCCACCGTAGCCCAAATCTTGGTGGGAAAAATACTTTGTGCATTACGGGCTACCACAGCGCCTGCACTCAGACCAAGGGAGAGACTTTGAGAGTCGACTGATTAGGAAATTGCTGGACTCTTTAGGTATAAAGAAAACTCGTACTACCCCTTATCACCCCCAGGGTGATGCCCAACCGGAAAGATTCAACAGGACGCTGTTAAATATGTTGGGGACTCTGAGCAGCGAGAAGAAGCAGCATTGGAGCAAGCACATAGCAGCAATAGTGCATGCCTATAACAGCACAACCAGTGATGCCACAGGGTACTCTCCCTATAGATTAATGTTTGGCAGGGAAGCAAGACTGCCTGTGGATCTGGCCTTCGGCATATCGATGGATCACACATCAGCCACCTCACACAAGGGATATGTAGACAGGCTGAGGAGGAGCCTGAAACTGGCGTTTGAACAGGCCCAAGCGGCATCAGAGCAAAGAGGAGCCCGGAACAAGAGGAACTTTGATCTTAAAGTTCGGATCCAGGATTTGCAACCCGGAGAGTGCTGTTGCGGAACTTGGGAGTCCCTGGGAATCACAAACTAGCAGACAGATGGAGACCTGAACCTTATGTGATCTGCAAAAGGTTACCAGGCTTGCCGGTATATCAGCTGAAGCCAGAAGGGAAGATAGGGCCGCTGAAGACCTGGCACAGAAACCATTTACTTCCACTTTCAGAAGCAGTTCGGATACCTCCTGTAGGGGATTCCCCTGGACCATCCTCAAGTCTGAATACACCTAGGCCCAACACTCGGTCTCAGGCATCTCAGTCTGGAGGAATGGATGTCACTGATCAAAGTGATGATGAAGAAGAAGAGCTTGAATGCTTGTGGCCATCCCAGGCCCCGGAGCCTCTGTCCATAGACCTTCCGCCCTCTGAAGATACTTTAGATAGTACATTGAATGTAGAAGCCACCGAGTTTGTCCCGTCCAGTTTTCACTCTGAGGAGTGGGAAGATGCCATAGAGTCGCCTCCTGCTGAAGATCAAAGGAATTCTCTGTGTCTTCCTGCACCTGATCTGGATGCTCCAGAAATATTGGAACCCAATATACCTACCCCAGAGGAAGAGCCTGTGGTGACGGAGACAGTTACCTCAAGAGAACAGAGAGCAAAGAGAACCATTCGTCCTCCACGGAAGTTAACCTATGCCCAAATGGGAGAAAGCTCTGAGGACACAGTAACTACTGCAAGAAGGACAATACAAACACCTGGTCCCTCCACTGTGCATTTGGTGGAGGGCAACCCCAGCTCACTTTCTGCCACAGTTAGGCAGGTTACCCCCATTGATGTGACCTGTGGGCAGGACAAGCTCCCTTCCCAGTTTTGGTGGGAGCTTCCCATGGCAACTTCCCTTGCAGCCCTCAATGACCTTGTCTGTGCATATTGTTAATACTGTCTTTGGGGACCAAAGATTCTAAGTGGGGGGAGTGTGTAGCGGGGTATTGCCCTTTAAACCTCAAGAGACTACAGTACCCAGTACACCTTGAGGCACCCAGGGTGCATTGCCCCGTGCAAAAGACTGCTGGGGTGGACTTTATAAGGGAGAGGCAGAGCCCAGTTCTTTCTCTTTGGACACCGCCCTCCCTGCAAGAGGATCCCTGTGCTGACCTGCTGTGTGTACAAAGCCTGAAGCCTGGGCCTTGTGCTTTTCCAAAGAGCCTTCCGCTCCACCGAGGAGCCTGCGGAGCGTCTGATCCTGCTGCTGAGTGCTGTCATCAGGAGGACCGAAGACCCGTGTGTCGTGGACACTGTGAAGCGAGTCACAGTAACCGGAAGTAACGGACAATGACTAGTCCGGTCGGGTGAGAGAGCACCTGCTCTGAGCTACATTACAGTATCTTTAGGCCCATTAACTTTATTCAGGGCCATCACAGTGATTGCAGTTACACTCTGGGAGACTATCTGCTGAACTGAGTTACTAGTCTCCCTGGCATTACAAAGTTACCGATCATCATTTCTTTGTTGGATTACAATTGTTTTTGAAAGTGCACCACCGTGTTTTGCTAGAAAAGATTTCTTCCACAGAACTATACCCAAATCATAGTCAGGCCTGACTGGGTAGTATAGGACATTGCTGGGCGCCATTTTGCTCACGAGGGAGGATAGCTGCAGTGGGGCCTATTAAACTGTCTATCATATTGCTGAACGTTTAATGTTTTAATAGCTATACCCATATTGCAGGGCTCTGCATGTGACATTGCATACTGTTTTATCATTTTAACCTTTACCAACAGTAAAATAATAGAGTTAAGTATATTGGTTGTCAGTGTCATTTACTGGTCTATACCATTACTGTGTGCCTTACTGTGGGATTGTGTCATAGAGAATATTAGAGTGATTGCAATTCTATCATCCCCTTTACTAACTGTGCCACGAGAGGTTAGAGCCGATTGCCAGGGGTTGACAGTGGTGCACTACAGGGCCCGAAACAATCAAGGCAGCCCTCTTAACTGGGGGTATTGCTATATTTAAATTCAACTATTTGTTTTAGGATTTAATATTTCCAGGCCAAGAGCCCAAATATTAAACATTATTCCTACCTTAAATCAGAGTGTACTTGCCTCAAGGTCTGTGGACTTTCACCTATGGCAGAAAAATAATTTAGTATCAAAACCCAAAGTTCTACCTCAACAAAAGAAAGAGATTTTATGGCAAAGAACTGTCAATACTTTGTGGTGGGAAGGGAAAATGTTGCATGATGTAATTAAAACAGAACAAAACTCTGCAATAATCACTGCAATATTCCATGTAACTTGACATCAATGAGCTCCCTCTACAGTGCCAACATATTCTCCCTGTCTTCTTCTGTGTTTTGCATCTTCAGCCATTATGATTGGCCAGCCAGGTATGAAGTGACTCCCGTACATGCCCATAAGAGTTTAATCAACCTCGCCTACACAGCATTCTGAGATTGTACAGTAAGCTGCGCATACACAGTTCATTGTACATTCTAGTTTGTGTACAGGAAGGTAAGGCATTTTTATAGCAGGGGACACATAGTATGTTTCTTCTGCAATAAAAAAACCAAACAAACGCTCCCATCGACGACGGTCTCCCTCTGCCAACAGAATTTCCCTTTTAGCTGGGAGCCCCGTGAAATAACGTACCTAGGCATTAAACTCCCCATCAACTTATCTGAATTGTACACCAAAAATTTCCTACCTGCGCCTCAAAAAATACAGGGAGATTTGCTCAGTTGGAATAAAGGCCCGTTCTCATGGTTTGGAAGGGCAGCAATTTTAAAAATGAACATTCTCCCCAGATTGCTATATCTGCTACAGGCCATCCCGATCAAACTCCCCCCTCCTTCTTTGCTTCCTTTTATGGTCCTCACAAGCCCCTAGACTGAGCTGGGAAAAAATAATACTCCCTAAGCGGAAAGGGGGAATAGGGCTACCAGATCTATGCGCGTACTATAGGGCCTGCCAGCTCACAAGTATTGTGGATTGGCATGTCCACAAAACTAACAAAGACTGCATACAGGTGGAAAACGCCTTTACACAAACACCACTAGCTCATCTTCCCTGGATTGATCCGCGATCGATCCCTAAATCTTGTTCCAGCCACCCACTGATAGGTCCTACACTGCTAAATTTCCGAGCAGCATGTCAAACTTTTAACATGACCCCTTTTTCTGGGCCCATGATGCCCCTTACCCACACTCCTGACTTTCCGCCAGACCTTCTTGCTAAAGATATAACTGTACATCCCATTGACCCACCGGTCAGAGCACACCAGTTCTTCAATGGCGAAGGGCTCCTCTCGCACACGGCCATGTCTTCCAAATTCCCGGACCTTAACCTTCCCTTCTTCAAATTCCTTCAACTCAGACACTTTTTTCACAGTACCCCATCTCTCTCCCACTGGTACAGGGATTTCACCCCCTTTGAACACATTTGCAACGAAACAGAACCCCAGAGTCATTTAATCTCAGCATTGTATTCGCTACAACTCTCCGAATCCACCCCCAACATTAAGACCAATCAGCTTTGGGAATCAGACTTATCAATGCCCTTGTCCAAGGACGATTGGGATTGCATATGGGAGCACACGCACAAAGGGTCCATCAATGTCTCCACCCAAGAGAATAGATATGAACTATACTCGAGATGGTACCGAACACCGGATAAGATCCACAAAATTTTCCAAAGTGTTCCCCCACTTTGCTGGAGATGCAACTCAGCTACAGGTGGTTCCCTCATCCACATATGGTGGGAATGCCCACTAATAAAAACATTCTGGAGAGATTTTTGTAAAAAAAAAAAAAAAACATTCTGGAGAGAAGTACATAAACTAATTGTCCGTATCACCTCCTACACCCCGGACTTCACTCCGGCACAATATCTGCTGCACCACACATCTCTACTATTGTCTACGTACCGTAAATCCCTCACGCTACACCTAATTAATGCAGCCACCCAATGCATACCTGTACACTGGAGAAGTAATAACCCCCACCACTATCACTGAATGGCATTCCCGAGTAGACAAAACAGCTGAAATGGAAGGACTCGTCCACCAAGCGAACGACACTCACACTAAATTCCGAAACACTTGGGCATGTTGGACGCATTACAGAGACTCTAGGGTGGTTAACACCCCACAAGTTACACATACGCCCCCAACAGGGACAGAGAGGGCTGGTGTCCACTGATCAATATAAGAACTCCGTCACTCCTAGACCCCCCCCTTACTTCTTCTCCTTACTCCCAACCTTCAGTTGTAGACTTAATTTCACATCCATGTTAACAGGATATTTACGTACCGCCCCCTACTACTCAACACACTCAGTATATTAAGCTGGACAGCAGGGCGAGAACCTCTCACAACCACTGACGCTGATGAGATAATCAATTATCTAAGGGATGGTACATGCGTACCTCTCAATGAGCCGCTCCTGTCCTAATACCAAGTTAAACTGTTAAGGGTCCCCTCCTGCTCACAGTTAAATCCCTTTAGGGGTGACCGGGTTTATATAAAAAAAAAAACGGCCATAAAAGAATGGATACAGCGAGTTGAGTACATCTCTGAGATGGAATATCTGAGCCAGGGAGAGCAGGGAAAAGGGGAAAGCTATAGAGCAATCTGGGAAAAATGGAGAATCTTTAAAATGTCAGATAAATATGCTCAGGGAATGACAGAAAAAGATAAAGAATAAGGGGGGTAGGGACCGGGGGGGTAAGAGAGAAGGGAGGGGGGATGGGGTAGGGGTAAAAGGGAATGTAAAGAAATATGTAAATGTTGTTATTTTTGTACCAAGTTTTTTACACCATTGTGGGAGTGTGTTGTATTTGATAAATAATTTCCTAATAAAGAATAAATGTTAAAAAAAAAGGGGTGACCGGGTTTTGGGATGACCCATACTGGTTCGTCCTCTCAACTCTTCCGCATTCCTCATCCCTCACACAACATATTGGTTACTCAGGTTGTATGGGGTTCCGCCCGGATTTGAAACCCCATACGTCTCATAGTTGTTAAAGCCCTAGTTCTATATAGGGACTTCCAGGGTTTGCTTGAGTACGCCTTACTGTCGTTTACGGAATGTACCTAGATCTCCTGTTCTACTACATCCTTTCCTGTTTTTGTAATGATATTTCATATGACTGATGTAACCATTAAATGCATTGTTATAACTCTGTCAATGATAAAAAATCAAACTTGCAATATTTTACTAAGGCAAGGCTCAAAAGTATGCCTATAATTTTATTGGTGGTTCAGATAATGTACTTTCACAGCAATCAGCAGTATTAGTAGTGTGTATGGGGCCTTAGGGAACTGTATGTGAAAGGAGAGCATTGAAAGCACTAGGGTGGCTGTAAAAGGTGTATGTAACTCAGTGACTCTGTCAGGACCAGAGTCCAGACAGAATCTCAGTAACTGGTGGATTAAGAGAAAACATATAAGGCTATATAAGGTGATAAGAGACCAAGAAGCAACAGGTTTTAACCTGGCCAGGTTATGGACATTAATTTATTTACATACTATTAACAAGCGGTAAATGCACTTCAATACAAGCTCTCATTGACCTCTGTATCTACAGACACTGCTGAGCAATTCACTCTCAAAGTTCACAAGAGAGGTACTAAAGCTGTTCATGTGGGAGCTCAGCATTCTGCTCTCCCCATCTCAAAGAACATGCCCTTTGTTTCCATTAGAGGCTAGAAGGTTGATTAGGCTGTCAAGACGCAGATGTAAGAGAATGACTTGATTCAGTGTGTTTGCTGTGAAAGTTAAGGATGAACTTCTCCAAGAATATGTATATTCTTGAATTTCCATAGCCTGGGCAGAGGTTCTCTTTATGTGAGAAAAAGAATAAGTCCTTTTACTGCCACATTACAGGCCTACATAGGTTGAAATAAATTTGGGCCAGAGGATGATGGGTTAAACATAAAGACCAGACGTGTCAGGATCTGAATTACCTGCTGGTGGCAATGTGTTTCCCAGAGTGGGAGGTTGCAGTTCCAGTGTTCACCAACAGGAGTCTCCCAGCAGCCAGCACCCTTCAGTAATTAGTCCCCACCTGTTGCTGGTTGCTGGGAGAGTATTTAGGTCCTCCTCCTTTGGTGCCTCTTGCTTTAGTGTTTTGCTGCTGTCAGAGCCTGTTGCCATTTTTCCTGTTCCTGCCCTGTTCGCAGTACCCTGTATCCTGTAAGACTGTATGCTGGCCTGCAACTGCACACAGACTTCACCTAGAGGAGTCATCTTGCCTGCTGGCATGTCCTTCCTGACAGGTTATGTGATGTGAACTTCTGTATATTTACTGTTGTCTCTTCAAATTGAAAGTGTTATTGTAAATCTAAAGGGTAACTCCACTTTCCTGGAAAAAAAGCAAATAAAAAAATAATATTAGGTATTATAAATTACCATACCATTTAACTCTGCAGTGCTTTACCATTTCAATCTGCATCACCTGGAGAAGCTAAGAATCAGTCAGATTTTAGGCATCCTCTGCAACAGAAATTTCACCTGAGATACTTCCTAAAGCCTAGTACACACTGGCTGAATGTCGGCACTGAGAAGCTCATCATATGATCCGGAATGAGGGCAGCCGCAAACAGCTGTAACATAAGCTCCCTCGCCACTCGTTCTCCTGGTCTTTCCTTCCCCCGCTCTCCATCTAGATTACCCGCATCAGCAGACAGGATGGAGAGCGGGGGAAGGAAAGACCAGGAGAATGAGTGCAGAGGAAGCTTATGTTACAGCTGTGTGCTGCTGCCCTCCTTACGGAAAATACGATGAGCTTCTCAGTGCCGACTCCTGAGTATCATGTCTTTATTCAGCCTGCACTGCATAACTAACTAGCCAGGGAGAGAAGGTGAGCGCTGCAGAGGGGACCAGAGAAACAGGGGGGAACAAGAGAACCAGAGAGGGGTGGCGGTCCGCTGTCACTGAAACCGGCCCACTGAGCCATCGGTCCACCGGGAAACTCCCCGTAGTCCCGATGGCCAGTACATGCCTGACTGGTGGCAAGAGCATGGGCTCAGCGGTGTCCCTCCTAACTGCAACAGACAACGAGGAAGGTGTGCAGTAACATGGGACAACACATTTCACAGCGGAACTCTGAACATTTAACTGCTGCACACAGTGTACTGCTCATATCTAAGCCAGGGTACCACCACCATAATGTTGACTTTCACATTAATGCAGCCCTGCCTGGTCCCGGGCATTGATGAGCACATACATGGGAAAGGTACCCCCATGTGCAGGGTGGGTAGGCCCCACTTACATGCTTCTAGCTCACAAAACAGTATCCACATACTCCCTGTTACCATTATTTTTAACTTCTCTACATCTACCCTTATAATACTTGTGTGTGCAGTTCTCCTGAATATTGTGGTGTGAAGACCAGTGGAGGCTGGTGCTCAAAATTTTTGGGGGGGCGCAAACAAACTGAAAAAAAAAATCAATTGCCGCCACTGTGCCCATTAAACGCAGCCACTGTGCCCAAACGCCACCAGTTTGCCCCCTCAAATACAGCCAGTTTGTTTCCATATACAGCCAGTGTGCCCCCATATATATACAGCCAGTGTGCCCCATATACAGCCAGTGTGCCCCCATATACAGCCAGTGTGCCCCCATATATATATATAGCCAGTGTGCCCCCATATACAGCCAGTTTGTCCCCATATATATAGCCAATGTGCCCCCATATACAGCCAGTGTGTCCCCATATATATAGCCAGTGTGCCCCCATATACAGCCAGTTTGTCCCCATATACAGCCAGTTCCCCCCAAATGCAGCCAGTTCCCCCCCATATACAGCCAGTTCCCCCCAAATGCAGCCAGTTTGTCCCCCATATACAGCCAGTTCCCCCAAATGCAGCCAGTTTGTCCCCCATATACAGCAAGTTCCCCCCAAATGCAGCCAGTTTGTCCCTCATATACAGCCAGTTCCCCCCAAATGCAGCCAGTTTGTCCCCCATATACAGCCAGTTCCCCCAAATGCAGCCAGTTTGTCCCCCATATACAGCCAGTTCCCCCCAAATGCAGCCAGCGTGTCCCCCATATACAGCCAGTTCCCCCAAATGCAGCCAGTTTGTCCCCCATATACAGCCAGTTCCCCCCATATTCAGCCAGTTTGTCCCCCATATTCAGCCAGTTCCCCCCAAATGCAGCCAGCGTGTCCCCCATATACAGCCAGTTTCCCCCATATTCAGCCAGTTTGTCCCCCATATTCAGCCAGTTTGTCCCCCATATTCAGCCAGTTCCCCCCAAATGCAGCCAGTTTGTCCCCCATATTCAGCCAGTTTGTGCCCCATATTCAGCCAGTTTGTCCCCCATATTCAGCCAGTTTGTCCCCCATATTCAGCCAGTTTGTGCCCCATATTCAGCCAGTTTGTGCCCCATATTCAGCCAGTTTGTCCCCCAAATGCAGCCTGTCCCCCCCCCCAGCCCTGCACTTACCTTCCTCGGTCCGCGCCGTCCTCGATGTGTTCTCCCGCCCTCGATGTCGCTTCAGCCAATCAGGTTACCGGTAACCAGATCCGGTGAATCTGATTGGCTGAAACTTCCACACAGTCTTCTTCCAGGAACGCACCCCCGTGCGTACCTGGGAGGAGTTTTTGGAAGCCGAATACTGCGTGAGAGCTGTATTCGGAAAGCCTATCAGAGCCGCTGGCTCTGATAGGCACTTCCAAGCCACACCCACCGCCGGCCGCCGCTCTAATTCATATGGCCGGCGCTCACCAGGAGGCCGGCCATATGTATAGTGGGCAGTGCGGCAGCGGTGACAATACACAGATTCATGCAATGCATGAATCTGTGTATTGTCTTTCAGTGGCGGTGCGGGAGCGAGAGGGGGCGGCGCTCCGGCGCCCTCTATGGACGCACCGCCACTGGTGAAGACACATTCTGTCAGGAAAGACGTTCTCTCACTCATCCCAGCAATCGGGGTCTCAGAATCTCTATGCACAGGCAGACCCGTTCGGCGCATGCGCGATAGCGGCAAACGAGCGTGCGCGGGCACGCGATAGTGGCGAGCGGGCGCGCACGGGTGCGCGATAGCGCGCGCGCGCCTATGACGCAGTTTGGCGCCAAAGACTGCCTATTTAAAGAGAGCTGTCACTCTGCATCCTTGCTGTCCGGTCTACAGCGTTTCCTGAAGACCCTTGTTACCTGAACCTCTGATCTAATTGCTCTGGTACCTGACCCGGCTTCCCTTGGCTTCTCCAGTCTGCTGCCCGCCTCCGACCACGGCTCGTCCCGACTTCTCTTCTGCCTTCTCCTCTAACCAGTTTGCTGCCCGCCTGATACACTGACCCGGCCTGGACTTTAACTATTCTTGGATCCTGCTTTGTACTCATCTGCCCGCTTGTGTCTGACCCGGCCTGTCTTCACCAAGTCTGCTTCCTGATCCTCTGGTGCCTGCTGCGGACCACTGCACGTCTCCCACCAGTTATCCACCGCTGCAGTCTGCTGCTTCTACTTCCACCTGCCTCAGTTCCTGCCAGGCACTTGTGCTCCTTTGCCCTCCTGAGCCCCTGTCTGCTCTATCAGGGGTTCTCGAGTCAGAGGTCTACGAGAGGCCACTCCCTGCACGTCGGGCTCACCTACCAGGTACGTGACAGTACCGGACAGCCATGTCTGAGCCCACGCAGGGAGCCTCTCCCATGAAGGAACTCTGCCGTCACCTAGATGGACTTACTACGGCAGTCAGGAACTTACAGGAAGGCTATACCCGCCTAGAGGAGCGTGTCCAGACCCTGTCTAACACGGCACCTGCCGCACCTGGAGCTTCTCCCGCACCCTCAGTCGTCATGTTACCACCTGAACCCCGGGTTCCTCCTCCCGAGAGGTTCTCTGGAGATCGTAGTAAATACAGAGCTTTTCGTAACGCCTGTGAGCTCTTTTTCGCTCTGCAACCCAGGACCTTTTCCCTTGAAACCACCAAGGTGGGCTTCGTCATCGCCCTACTATCAGGCGAACCTCAGTCTTGGGCCCACCGCCTTCTGGAGCATAAAGACACCTGCCTCAACCTCCTGCGCACGTTCTTTGAAGCCATGGATCTTCTCTACGAGGATCCCCAACAAGCAGCCACCGCGGAAGCAGCATTATGTTCCCTGCAGCAGGGTCGCAGGCCCGTGGAGGACTACGTGTCCGAATTCAGACGTTGGAGTTCGGACACAAATTGGAACGATGCTGCCCTGCGCCACCAGTTCCGTATGGGCCTTTCCGAGCCCCTTAAGGATGAACTGGCTCGAGTTGGCATCCCAGCAACACTGGACGCTCTAATTCTTCAGTCTACCTTAATTGACAGGCGGTTAAGGGAACGAAGAGCTGAACGTACCGCTGGTCCCTCTCGTCCTGTATGGATGCTACCTCGTGTGTTCAACCCTGCTCACTCCGCTCCTCTGGCTCCCGCTCACCCGTCTGCTGATACTTCGGAACCCATGCAACTTGGCCTGCTTCGCCCCTCGCTCACCCCCGAAGAGCGCCAACGGCGGCGATTCAACAATCTCTGCCTCTACTGTGGGGAACCAGGTCATTTTGTGAGGTCCTGTCCTGCTAAGACCCGTAAGTGTTCCTCTATCTTTTCTACCTACTCACCTACTTCGTTTGACAACTCAACTCATCTGGCTGTCTCTGTCTCCTTACAACTTCCAGGAAGGAATATACTAACTACCGCAATAATTGATTCCGGAGCATGTAGCGGTTTTATGGACGCTTCCTTTGCCAACAGATTCCAGGTCCCCTTGCAACCCCGAGCTAAGGGACTTTCTGTACACCTGGCCGATGGATCAGCTATTAAGTCAGGGCCAGTCATACTGGAAACCGTCCCTTTAAGTGCAACCATCTCCGGTAATCACCGGGAGTTACTTCGCCTGGACATCATTGAATCCCCCCTGTTTCCCATCATACTGGGTATGCCCTGGCTGAGGGCACACAACCCACAAATTGACTGGACCACGAGTAAGATCAGCTTCCCCTCTCCTTACTGTCGTCAGCACTGTGTGCCAGAAGTTGCTGACGCTCCCTCCTCACTGCTCTGCTTAGACGCTGACTCCGAAACCCGCCAGTCCGTTCCCGAAGTTTACCATCATTTTTTGGATGTATTCAGCAAAAAGGGTTCAGAAACACTTCCCCCGCACCGATCCTATGATTGTCCGATTGAGCTCCTCCCCGGGGCAGAGGTGCCATTCGGAAGGATCTTCCCTCTAACCGAACTAGAGCTCGGGACCCTCAAGACCTATATCGACGACAACCTGGAGAAGGGGTTCATCCGCCCTTCTACTTCACCAGCAGGAGCAGGAATCTTTTTCGTCGAAAAAAAAAGACCATTCCCTACGCCCTTGCGTAGACTACCGTGCGCTAAATAAGATTACAATTAAAAACCGGTACCCTCTCCCTTTGGTGCCAGAACTATTCCAGAGACTCGGGGCTGCAGCCATATTCACTAAATTGGATCTTCGTGGGGCCTACAATCTGGTCCGGATTCGTAATGGGGACGAATGGAAAACTGCCTCCCGTACCCGATTCGGGCATTTTGAATATCTCGTGATGCCCTTCGGTTTGTGTAACGCCCCTGCCACATTCCAACACTTTGTGAATGACATTTTCAGAGACTACCTAGACTTGTTTGTGATAATTTACCTGGACGATATCCTGATTTTCTCCTCGTCCTTGTCCACTCACCGAGAGCATGTCAGGAAAGTGTTAACCCGACTCCGTCAGCATGGCCTTTACGTGAAACCCGAGAAATGCGAGTTTGAACAACAGAGCATTCAGTTTTTGGGACTAATTATCTCCATAGAAGGTATCAAAATGGACCCACAAAAGGTTTCCGCCATCTTGGATTGGCCAATTCCTACAGACAAAAAAGGGATCCAACGCTTTGTAGGATTTGCAAATTTTTATCGCAAGTTTATCCGGGGATTTTCTACCATCATCTCGCCCATCACCAGTTTGACGAAGCAAGGCATACGATTCCATTGGACCCCGGAAGCCCAAGTTGCCTTCTCCACCTTAAAGGATCAGTTTGTCTCGGCCGCGGTCCTGAAACATCCAGACCCCGCTCTGCCTTACATTTTGGAAGTAAATGCCTCTGAGATCGCAGTGGGGGCGGTGCTCTCCCAGAGACAGGGTCCCAAGTCGCAGTTGCATCCAGTCGCATTCTTCTCTCGGAAGTTGTCCGAAGCTGAGAGGAACTATGATGTGGGGGACAGAGAGCTACTCGCAATTAAGGCCGCGTTGGAAGAGTGGCGCTACTTACTAGAGGGGGCAGCACATCCTATTTTGATCTACACAGACCACAAAAATCTGGAGTACTTGAAAGTAGCCAAGAGACTGAAACCACGTCAAGCCCGATGGGCACTTTTTTTTACCAGATTTTCATTCCATATAACCTACAGGCCCGGGTCCAAGAACACCAAGCCAGATGCGCTGTCACGGATGTTTAGCGGAGCTGAAGCTCTCTCACCCCCAGACACCATCCTGACTCCCGGAAATTTCCTTCTGCTGCAAGGAGACCTACTTTCTCAGATTAAGCAGGCTTCTACCAATGAGACCTACCCACCGGATGTTACCCTACAGTTGAAAGACGACCTGCTGTGGTTCAAGGACAAGATCTTCGTGCCTCCACAATTACGGATTAACGTTCTCAAATCTTGTCACGATCATGAACTGGCTGGCCATTTTGGGGTGCACAAAACATCTGAACTTCTCCAGCGCACGTTTTGGTGGCCTCAACTGTCTAAGGACTGCAAGGACTATGTGGAATCATGAATTACGTGCATTCGGAACAAGGGCAGCAAGACCAGAGCTTGGGGTCTGTTGAGGCCTTTGCCCATTCCAGACAGACCTTGGAGAATGATTTCGATGGACTTTATTGTGGAACTACCATCATCAGAAAATTGCACTACCATTTTTGTGGTAGTAGACAGACTTTCCAAGATGGCCCACTTTCTGCCCATGAGATGTACACCTTCTGCCCCCGAGACCGCAAAATTATTCATCAAAGAAATCGTAAGACTGCACGGCGTTCCTGTGAACATTGTATCTGATCGGGGGGTGCAGTTTACATCCAGATTCTGGAGGGCACTCTGCGAATCTTTAAAGATTGACCTTTCCTTCTCTTCAGCTTATCATCCCCAGACCAATGGTCAGACGGAACGCACAAATCAGACCCTGGAGCAATATTTGCGCTGTTTCTCTTCCTTCTCTCAAGACGACTGGGTACCACTATTACCCCTCGCCGAGTTCGCCTACAACAATTCCGTTCATTCAGCAACCAAACAGTCACCGTTCTTTGCAAACTACGGCTTCCACCCTCTGTTCCTGTCTAATAATATTCCAGAGTGTGCGGTCCCAGCCGCCCAGGAGACCCTGAACTTCCTCAGTACCAACAGTAAGTTGCTTCAGGAGACAATGGCAAGGGCGCATAATAAGGAGGTGTTCGACAAAAAGAGGAGGGGGGAACTTAACCTTACACCCGGAGATCTAGTCTGGCTGTCCACAGTGAATCTAAAAATGACATGCCCTTCTAAGAAACTGGGCCCCAAATTTGTGGGTCCTTTCCCTGTAACAAGGAAAATTAATGACGTGGCATACGAGCTGAAATTACCGGAATCTTTTCGGATACACCCGATATTCCATGTGTCGCTACTCAAACCTGCAGTCCCAGATCCCTTTCCCAATCGAGGTATTGGCCCTCCTGAGCCCGTGCTCATCAATGGTGAGGAAGAGTTTGAAATCGAGTCTATCCTGGACTGCAGGAAGAGACGCAACCAAACCCAATATCTGGTTAAATGGAAGGGCTATGGCCCCGAGGAAAATTCCTGGGAACCGGAAACCAACATTCATGCCAAAAGGTTGATCACGGCCTTCAAAAGGTCTCACCCAGGTAGGCTGGCTCAGTTGGGCATCCGGAGGCTGCCCGTAGGAGGGGGGCAATGTCAGGAAAGACGTTCTCTCACTCATCCCAGCAATCGGGGTCTCAGAATCTCTATGCACAGGCAGACCCGTTCGGCACATGCGCGATAGCGGCAAACGAGCGTGCGCGGGCACGCGATAGTGGCGAGCGGGCGCGCGGGTGCGCAATAGCACGCGCGCGCCTATGACGCAGTTTGGCGCCAAAGACTGCCTATTTAAAGAGAGCTGTCACTCTGCATCCTTGCTGTCCGGTCTACAGCGTTTCCTGAAGACCCTTGTTACCTGAACCTCTGATCTAATTGCTCTGGTACCTGACCCGGCTTCCCTTGGCTTCTCCAGTCTGCTGCCCGCCTCCGACCACGGCTCGTCCCGACTTCTCTTCTGCCTTCTCCTCTAACCAGTTTGCTGCCCGCCTGATACACTGACCCGGCCTGGACTTTAACTATTCTTGGATCCTGCTTTGTACTCATCTGCCCGCTTGTGTCTGACCCGGCCTGTCTTCACCAAGTCTGCTTCCTGATCCTCTGGTGCCTGCTGCGGACCACTGCACGTCTCCCACCAGTTATCCACCGCTGCAGTCTGCTGCTTCTACTTCCACCTGCCTCAGTTCCTGCCAGGCACTTGTGCTCCTTTGCCCTCCTGAGCCCCTGTCTGCTCTATCAGGGGTTCTCGAGTCAGAGGTCTACGAGAGGCCACTCCCTGCACGTCGGGCTCACCTACCAGGTACGTGACACATTCATTGTGCTCTGTTCCTTCTTCCAGTTTGCCACACTAAATGAATCTAAGGAACAGAGTGTACAGTATTGTAACATTTGTTTATTTTGATTATCTGCTACAGAACTCTCAGAAGAAACCAAGAAAATTGTTAAACAGATAAAACATTTATAAAACATTTACTAAGCCATAAACAAGTGAACCTGTTACCTTTGCGTACTTACCATAACTGTGTAGACATTTATATACTTTCAAGTATACAAAGGGGAATGAAGAGTAAGCAGTTGTCAGGATGATGAATAACAAAGCAATGTTAAGGGATACAGTGGGGCACAATGCAGAGCTGCTCTTCCTTAGATTACATTAGTATACTTTACATCTTAACCCTTTGCAAGATCAATGAATTGATGATGCCCTATATTTCGTTTATGGGTCTATAAATTCAGCAAAACCTGTATTACTTAAGACACAGAAGTAATGTAACAACCTCTTAACCATGTGTGAATTATTATTATTATTATTATAAAGGATTTATATAGCGCCACAAGTTTGCACAGCGCTTTACAACGTTAGGTTAAACAGTATAGTTACAATACAATTCAATACAGGAGGAATCAGAATGAATACTTTGTGTATAAAAGAGGTTGTTCAGTCATACATTGACAAATTTAAAGTCAGCAGCTACAAAAACTGTAGCTGCTGACTTTTAATAAACAGACACTCACTTGTCCCAGAATCCAGCTGTGCTTACCCAGCCACTTTTTTCACTGGGTTTCGGTCCCCTGCGCTGGCATACTAACTGTGGGCAGCCAACTATGACTGCTTGTGGCTCACTGAGCACTGATTGGTCCTGCAGCTTTCTGGGACCTGTGACATGTCCCAGAAGGCTGCAGGGGAAGGTGGCAGGCCAAACTTCTGCTCAGATCGCCACAGCGATCCGACCGGAAGTTAGTGGGGGCGGGTAACTATCAAGGCGCTCTTCCCAACCCACTGATAGTCAGCTCTTACAGGCTCCCCTGCTGCTCTTTCCTCTATTCAACGCTGTATCCTGGCCTGGGCCAACAAGGCCCAGGCCTAGGGTGGCACTTTGCAGGGGGGCAGCAAGAAAAGAGTCCCCGCTTGCGCTACACTGTGTCCTATCATCCTGGACCACAAACCTTCCTCACTGTGCTATATGTTTTCTGCTGCACCACTGGCATGGTTATATCTTCTTAGTCCTCTCCATAAAATTGTCAGAAATTTGTTCTTAAAGTGGAACTATAGGCAACACTTTTTTTTTTCATTTTGGATAGAGTAAGGGAGGGTTATAGCCCATTCCAGTTTATTTTTTACCATCCTTGTCCCATTGCAGAGATTTCCCTTCACTTCCTGCCACATAGCCAAACAGGAAGTGAGAGGAAATTTATGTAAATTAAGGGAAGTCATTGCCCACCCCCAGGCCCTCAGAACTAGTGTCCCCACTCGAAAATGTCAGGGTGGGTCTTAAACAGCAAGGGGTGTTGACAAAAAGGGGTGGGTCATATATAAATTAGGGGGTGCGCGAGTTTAGTCAGGCCTAGGGCAGCACAAAACCTAAATACACTACTGCCTCTATTACACCACCAAAATCCATGGTGTTGACTGGTGTTGGAGTCTAGAGGAAGAGGGGAAATCACTCTCCATCACATTACAAGACTTAGCTTAATGATTTGCTGATTTGCTGCTAGGCCCGAGTACTTAGGAGAGGTGAGTTTGAGTGGGTTCGGGTAGGGGACGACTTTAAAGAAACACTGTAATTTTGCCTGGAATGGGCAAAGTCAATATGTCTCTTTGAAGTAAAGCAAAACCTGTTTTTTCATTTTAGATAGAAGGGTTATAACTCCTGTCAGTTTATTTTTTGCCAACTGGGCCCTCTTGGGTAGATTTCTCTTCACTTCCTGTCCCAAAACCAAAACAGGAAGTGAAAAGAAATCCCTCCAAAGTTAGGGAATCCCTGGTTGTCACCAGGGTCACCAAAACTAGTGTTTCAAAAGGGAAGATTCCTGGTCTAGTGACCACCCAAACTTTTTGTGATTTTCTTTTACTTTCAGTCATAACAGTAAACAGGACAAATAGAGAGGGTGAATCTTCATAACGGGGGCACAGACAGCAAGAAAAACCTGACAGGTGTTCTTGTTACTCTCCACTCTGTCTAAAACTAAAAAAAAGGCTTTGTCCTATATACTTTAAACTAGGGCTACACTGGCCTTTACTGTAAATCTCTTTGACACTTTTTTTAATAGTCCTCTCATTAGAACACACTGAAATCAAGATGAAGCCAATTAGATGACTTCCAAAAAGCCATTAAATCTCTAAGCTGCAGAGAGATTCCATTTCCCATGTAGACCTAGCCTTACACAACCAATGATATAAAAAACATTCTTAGAAAATCTGTCTATCCTACTTTTTCCAATGTATTATAAATTGTTCACATACAGCAAGGCATTGCAGTCATAAATGGTGCTAATTAGGATCTCCCTGTTACTTTCTGAGCAGGATAACAAATCAGAAAGTGTAATTTTGTATGTAAAAATCATGCATCGTTCCAAATAGTGTGAAGGTCAGAAGCATTTTACTGGCATTTTGCAGTTCAAACAACCAAGCTTGTTCAAAATAGATTTAGTTGATCTGCATCTAATCCATTTCAGTATATTTTAATTTAACACATGAAAAATACATACATACAATGTTAGCATACGTTACTTGGTTATGGCTGCTACTGAACAGTAGAAGAAAATCCAGCTAAAAAAGAAAAGCAAAGCTTACTCCATATCCCCTGTTACATTGTTTTGATTTGTAGTTATTTCATTAGCTTGCTCTAAGCTGCCTCAACAGTCTCAGATTGCTAAACAGAACCAAATGCAGGATGTTTGCTCTTCGATTCTTGGCACGCGTCATGAAAAAGGAAACACGAGCGACTTTCATTAAATTCCTTGCTACCCTTCCAAATTGCTATGCACCTGTGTGATAACGATCAAAGCCATTTATTACTTTTTGGAAAACTTTTTTTTTTTTTCCTCCAAAACCAGGATATGTTGCTATGTTTCAAATATGCAGTGGGAATCAACATAGTTAATTTACAGTGCAGGGAAATAAATTTACAACATTTGTCTTTTTAAGTAAAAGTTTTTTTTATTTATTTTCCATAAGATAAACTGGCAGAAATAGGTTTAAAGTTTCAAGGTATGAAATAAGTAAATCGTGTCAGGAAACAAAACAATATGTTACTTCATCGGAGCTTAGCATGTACTCTGTCGTTTTCTTAAAGCGGAACTACCTTGCACCTGAGCACACAAAACAAAAAAGCCATTTCATTCATTTTTAATATTCAAAGCAAACTCACCCATCCAGCCATGTCTCCGTGCTTTATTGTGCTGAAAAATCTTTTTGAAAATCACCCCTTATCATTTTTCTCTTTAGCCATGTTAAAGAGGTTGTACATTTAGAAAAAAAAAAAAAAACCCTGTAAGACAAAGGCATAATGAGCTACTATGCATCGTTACGCAATACTTACCTTGGAACGACCATTTTGCCTGATATTCTTCGAACCATTAAAAGTAAATGCAAATTAACGAATACACTGCCCAAAAAGAATGCTATTGCCTTTGTGGCTGTGTGTGGTGAAGAGTCTAAGGACGAGCTCGGGCATGTTATTTGAATATACTGTATTTATCTGCGTATAACACGCACCTTCACTTTAAAGCGGAGGTTCACCGAAAATATAAACTATCTTCCTAATCAATCAATGCACTATGTACATCATTAAAAGGCAAGTCACTGTTTTTCTAAATACATACATACCGTAGTATTTAGATTCAAATGCAGACTTCCAGGATTCATCTCCCGTGGGAGTAGGCGTGTCTAAACCTTTCCCCTGAGCCGCAATGATACTTGGGAGTTCGCAGCAATGTATTCTGGGAGCACAGTGTCATGCTTCCCAATATACATTGTGTATCGCCGAGCAGCGAAATCTCGAGAGATTTCACATACTAAGTGACACGTGACGCCGGTCACGTGACGAGTGTGTCTCCGCTTCCAGGAAATACTTGCTTGTGGGCTTCACAATGCCCACAAGCAAAATGGAAATTCGCAGTACAGGATTTTATAACTCAGTTTTTCTTACGAAAATGGACACAGGATAATTGAGGAGACAGAAGAAGTGAGTGTACATTTTAATTGTTAAATCACATAAAATCATCCAAAAAAAAAACAAAATGATCTGCCGCGGAACCCCTGCTTTAAGAGGGAAGTTTCAGGAAAAAAATGTAATTTTAAATGTAGCGGGGTCCTCAAATTGATGGGATACACCTGGGCAATAGTGTGACCCAGGTGTATAATTGTGTTAGGATTCAGACCCCTTTTTGTTTCGTGGAGGATTGGAGGATGTAATATTCTCCTTTGCCTGTGGGTGGCGAGGTACCCACAGGCTTCAGGTAGAATCATCTTCGCAGTGCTCCCTGTTTTGTCCCTTCCTGGAGATGGTATGGCTGGGGCGGGGAACCCGCCGGGCCGTTGATGGGAGGAGATAAAAGGGGGAGACGCCCTTACCACGAGGTCTTGCGGAGAAGGAGGTCCTCGGAGGAGGAGGGTTGCGGTCCGCACCCAGGGCCCTTAGGCCTGGGTGCGGGAGATCCAGGAGTCTGGTCCAGGTGCCCATGGCCTGGTCCGGAGTCATGTTGGCGTCCATCCCAGGCACCTTTAGCCTGGGGTGAGGTATTATCGAGGAGGCCTGGGGCCCAGTACCTTCGACTGGGTCCCGCTAGGGTGGACTGTCCGAGGGTCCCTGAGCGGAGGGACTCGTACCTGAGGTGAGGAGGCCGGGGAGGTTACCCACTGGAGACCCGGAGCAGCACCAACCCGGTGACAGTGGGCCTCTGGGAACTCTCTTGGGAGGACACATCCCCCTGATAGGGGCCACAGCGTATCGAAGAGGGCTCCACTGCTGTTCATAGGGGTTGCTGGAAGAGACCCCATCTTCCTGTTCTGTAACAGCCGGATTGGCTTAGGCGCCGCTGGTCATAGTACAGTGGCATAGAACTTAAACTTTAGGAAGTGCCTCGATCTGCTCGCCCCACCGTTGGCAAGGTTATAGGTCCCAACCAGTTTGTTGCAAAAGAACTGTTTATTGTGCTTTGCGTATTGGAGTGTCAAATAAACAAGTGTTGGACCTTTCTTCGGTGTGCGAACTCCAGTTACTGGAAGCAAAGGGGAGGCTGGTGAGCTTGCAATTACAGACTCAGTGCATTCACAGAACACACCGGCCCGAGGAAACATCAGGAAGTGGCCTTCACCTCCCTACTACAATGGGGAGGACATGGGCCGTGGCGCATCTCACTCTCACAACCCAGGAACCCCTAGACATGAGCTGGAGTGTAACCGATAAAGTCGAAGAGGGAGTGAGGCCGCTACACGTGGGGGCTCGTGAGTCCAGGATAGAGTGTGTTCTAAAGATGGACTTGAGAATGTCTACATTTGAACTTTGCTGCCCAGAGGAGTTCCGAGCAGATCGGCCATATTACTGGCCAAAGTGCGTCCCTGCTCGGAGTTGTGGAAATGACCCTAACACGGGAAAGGCCCATGCGGAGGAGCGGAAAAAGGGAGAGGTCCAGCCGTGTGACGTACTGCACGTGGGGACTGTTAACGCACTGCGCCACGAGGCACCCCATGGCGACATCGTTCGTGGGCGGAGTCAAGAGGAAGCCCGCGAAAATGTACAGCTCATGGGAGGAGTCTGGCCAAGTGTGGGGATACACGTGGAGACTCCGGCGTGGGGTCAGTGCATGATGGAGCAGCAGATAGTCGGGATGACCTCAAGTGCCCCGTGGATTATGGTTCCTCACCCCACGAGAATGACTTCCTTTGCTGCCCCCATCACAGACACGGGGATAAGACTTAGGCCCCGAGGGCGGTTGGCTCTGTACACTTGCAGAGACATGGAGGCCCTCGGTGTGATCTGTCCCGGCTGCTCGGGACTGGTGGTCACCCTGAAGCCATTCGGGCGATGTGAGGAGTGCAGAGAATTCCTTTTTGAGGTCGAGTCGTCCACAGCAAGGCCCCGGGCCCTTCGCCTCAACCACCTCACGGGTACTGCTACTCCGGAAGGGGAGGTCAAGGCCTCTGTCGAGGTTCCCGTGCGCGCTGACCAGGGCGATGGACTGCCCAACAGAGAAAAATCCGAGGATGCTGCCTCGGTCGCCACAAGTTCTCTGCTCCCACCACCGAAGAGGAAAGTTGGCTTAGTACAGGCATCCTATGGACGTGGTCGAGCTTCACCCCGCTGCTTGCCTGGCCTGGATGGCGCCGGTCAAGAAGGAAGTCCCGGACATCCCAGTCCTCTACAAGGGTCAGGTGAGCCAGGGGCTGGGACTGTGGTGGTGGTTGGAGGTGTCGGGGGCCCATTGGAGGTGGAGCCCCCCAGGGAGGTTGATTCTGTGTCCACCGGAAGATATCTGCCTGCGGAGATGTATGACACCTCCGACCTAGAGTCGCTGTCTGATTGCGGAGATGATGGCGAGATAGACGAACTGCTCAGCCGCAAGGGCTGGGATAGAGTGCCACTTCTTGCTTCCCGTGCGGTACGGGATTCACCTATGTACACAGGAGACAGCACGCCTCGGGTGGAAGACCCGCAGCTTACGAGGGAACCTACCCCTCCACCTGTGTCCTCATCTACTGTTACCTCACCTACTTTGGTTGTGGGGACACCCCGCGCTTCTCTGAGAGCGCCGAAAGTAATTTCCAGGGAGCTGGTAAAGGTACCTCGGCATCCGGAAGCTATTGTGCTGCCTGGAACTGGAGAGAAAGCCACTATGCCACCTTTGGCCCGCTTGCAGAGACTGTTTTGCCATACAGTAGCTCGGGAATATGGGTGGGAGTACCCGTATCTACCCCGGGACTTGCTGTATGAGGTGGAAGTCTGGAGAACAAGATGGTATGACGAGTTTGTGTGGGACAAGTTGAAGGTGCCCCATGCTCGCAGGTACCTGGAATGTGTGCCGGCAGTGTCTAAGAGGTTTGAGGACTGCAAAGCTGAATGGAAATTGGGGCGCCATATCCATGCTGACAAGATAGTCATTTGCAGAAGAGAAGGAGAAGATGTCGAGTATTCGATAGAGGCATTTGACAAACACCTGAAACCCCTGTACCTGCCGGATCCAAAGTTTTACTTATAGGAGAAAAGAACTCCTGTTTATTTCTTTTGTGCACTTGAACTTTCTGGAAGAGCCATTCCCAGACACGCAGGACTGTGCCCTGCTTTTGTTTTTGTTTGGGCTTTTCTTTTTCTCGTTGGAGACTTGGGGACTGTTGTGTTTTCGTGTTTCCCCTTTTCTTCATGTGCCAAAGGCAAGGACATTTGGGAATAGTGGCAGAGTAGGGAAAAGCTGGAAGAACGAAGATTCGTTGAGTGTCATGACCGCGGCGTTGTCACCAGGTGGCAGTGTTGCGCAACAAATGTTTGAAAATATTTCACCCACACATCACCTTGCTTGTTGGAGTGAGTGGGTCTCTCGGCTGACGGGCTCACTCATCCCAAATGACACGAAATTATGTTAGGATGTTGTTTTTCTTTCCCCTGCAGGAGAATCGTCAGTCAAGATCATTGAGAGTGGGTGGCTCTTAGACAGTGTGGGAGAGGGGCTGTGACTATGCAGATGTTTAAAGTGTTTTATGACATAAGTTGTTTTGTATGTTCCCCATTCCCTGAGCAGGTCTTGGCACTTTGGAAATTTAGAGGAACTGCCTCAGGGGTTTCACTCCATGTCACCACTTTATGGGAGGCATGGGTGTGCACCTGACGCTGGGGACCAGCGTCAAATTACAGGGGGGAGTGTGTAGCGGGGTCCTCAAATTGATGGGATACACCTGGGCAATAGTGTGACCCAGGTGTATAATTGTGTTAGGATTCAGACCCCTTTTTGTTTCGTGGAGGATTGGAGGATGTAATATTCTCCTTTGCCTGTGGGTGGCGAGGTACCCACAGGCTTCAGGTAGAATCATCTTCGCAGTGCTCCCTGTTTTGTCCCTTCCTGGAGATGGTATGGCTGGGGCGGGGAACCCGCCGGGCCGTTGATGGGAGGAGATAAAAGGGGGAGACGCCCTTACCACGAGGTCTTGCGGAGAAGGAGGTCCTCGGAGGAGGAGGGTTGCGGTCCGCACCCAGGGCCCTTAGGCCTGGGTGCGGGAGATCCAGGAGTCTGGTCCAGGTGCCCATGGCCTGGTCCGGAGTCATGTTGGCGTCCATCCCAGGCACCTTTAGCCTGGGGTGAGGCATTATCGAGGAGGCCTGGGGCCCAGTACCTTCGACTGGGTCCCGCTAGGGTGGACTGTCCGAGGGTCCCTGAGCGGAGGGACTCGTACCTGAGGTGAGGAGGCCGGGGAGGTTACCCACTGGAGACCCGGAGCAGCACCAACCCGGTGACAGTGGGCCTCTGGGAACTCTCTTGGGAGGACACATCCCCCTGATAGGGGCCACAGCGTATCGAAGAGGGCTCCACTGCTGTTCATAGGGGTTGCTGGAAGAGACCCCATCTTCCTGTTCTGTAACAGCCGGATTGGCTTAGGCGCCGCTGGTCATAGTACAGTGGCATAGAACTTAAACTTTAGGAAGTGCCTCGATCTGCTCGCCCCACCGTTGGCAAGGTTATAGGTCCCAACCAGTTTGTTGCAAAAGAACTGTTTATTGTGCTTTGCGTATTGGAGTGTCAAATAAACAAGTGTTGGACCTTTCTTCGGTGTGCGAACTCCAGTTACTGGAAGCAAAGGGGAGGCTGGTGAGCTTGCAATTACAGACTCAGTGCATTCACAGAACACACCGGCCCGAGGAAACATCAGGAAGTGGCCTTCACCTCCCTACTACAATGGGGAGGACATGGGCCGTGGCGCATCTCACTCTCACAACCCAGGAACCCCTAGACATGAGCTGGAGTGTAACCGATAAAGTCGAAGAGGGAGTGAGGCCGCTACATAAATAAAGGACTGTGAAGCAAAATAAGGGTCAGTGCCTATAAATGCAGCCTAATAAGTGCCCATCTGCAGCCTCATCATTGCCATGAATGTAGCCTCACTATTGCCATGAATGCAGCCTCACAAGTGCCATGAATTCAGCCTCACACGTGCCATGAATGCATCCTCACCATTGCCATAAATGCAGCCTCACCATTGCCATGAATGCAGCCTCACAATTGACATGGATACAGCCTTACCATTGCCATAAATGCAGCCTCATCATTGACATAAATGCAGCCTCACAAGTGCCATTAATGCAGCCTCACAAGTGCCATTAATGTAGCCTCACAAGTGCCATTAATTCAGCTTTACCATTGCCATGAATGCAGCCTCACCATTGACATGAATGCAGCCTCACTATTGACATGAATGCTGCCTCTAAATGCAGCCTCACCATTGACATGAATGCAGCCTCCCCATTGATATGAATACAGTCTCACAAGTGCCATGAATGCAGCCTCACCATTGCGATCAGTTCAGCCTGATCCATGCCCATCTGCAGCCTCGGAGGGGACAGGGAGGGGGGCAGGATGAGCGCCAACAGATTACATACAGGAGAATCTCCTGTTTACTCGGCGGCCTCTTTAATACAAAGTCCCGCCTCCTATGATAGACAGAACAGTCGTCCAATGCCAGCCAAGGAGACGGAACTTCCTATTACAGAGGCCGCCGAGTAAACAGGAGATTCTCCTCTATGTAATCTGATGGCATTTGCCCAGCCCCCTCCCTGTCCCCTCTGAGGCTGCTAGATAAATACGGTATATGTCTTTTGTGGCCCTCCAACGAATCCCCGAGCGTCGCGCGTCGCTCTGGGATTCGTTGGGGGCCACAAAAGATATATATATATATATATGTAGCGGCCTCCACTCTCTCTCCCTGATATCACATCATCTGTCTCTGGCTTTTGTCTAGGGGTACCTTGGTTGAGAGAGTGCGGGGTCACCACGCCATTTTCCCACCACAGATGTGTGTGTGGTGTGAGAAGATCCTCTTTACCTTCGGGTCGGTGTTCTGCATCAGAGCCTCCTCCTCCTTTTGCACAGTGTCTGCCAGAAAATGAGCCCCACACCAATAAAGTCCAACACTCCTTTATTCTTCCAATATCAGAGTAAAACACAGTCAGTTGGACTCCCTCAACAAGTAGAACAGACAGGGGGGTGTGGATACGAGTAGGCCCAGACACAATGAACTCTTCTTCTCTCCTTCCAAAAGTGTATTGCGGTCCCTTGGCGAGGAAGATATCCCTACGGGCGGTCTCCGGAGGCTCACCCGTCACTGGCAATATGCTGCACCAGGTCTTCAGGCGAGTACCGCCTCCGGTCCCTTACCCCACTGGATTCGGGGAGGCCACTCCCGGGGTCCCCCTAGGAAATCCATCCCTCGCGGAACCCAGTGAAGGACACTGGGCCCCAGACCTCCATCCTAAACACCTCACCCCAGGCTAAAGGTGCCTGGGATGGAACACGACCTCCGAACGTCCTCTAGTCCTAGGCCGCCTAGACTCCCAACACGAACCACCGCCCTCAGGCTGAAGGTACCTGGGACTCGACCCCGTGACAAAGATGGCTGGCCCCTTTATACCCTCTCCCAGCAAGCATGGCGGGTTCCCCGCCCCACCATACAACCGCTGAGAGAGGACAAAAAGGGGTACGGCACACAGCAATGGTTCAACCCCAGCCCAAGGCGACAGCGGCACCCGCTGGGCTGCAGGGAACTGCACATTACTGGTGTCTCTGCCAGTTTTAAATACACTGGGAAAGTGCATGCCTGCTACATATACAAATTACCAGTGGGACCATATTAAACCCGAACACGGGCCGCAATTGGCCTGCCGGTCGGACTTTGAACATGCCTGGTCTAAATCAAACCTGTGCTTTACCCATAAATTCCCTCTCCAGCAGCAAATACTCACCTTTCCTTCATTCAGCTGGCAGGAGCAAAGAAAATACCAGGAAATCTTGGATATGGAGGAGCATGTGAATCATTCCATGCTACTGTGCCGATCATCAAGTATCACTTCTGTCTCAAGGTGAGATTGCACCGCACTGTGTAAGCTATGACTTGAGCAACATATAGCATAGCATGAACTTCCAAAGTTTTGGTGCTGGCAGAATGCAGAGGTGCACCATCCAGTTGTCTGTAAAAGCTGTCTATGAGACAGTGAATGTTGCCGTGGCTGGACAGGGCTGGGTGACACACCTAATGGTACTAATGTTTGGTGAAGTATGCACCCAGGGACAAACGCCCAGAACACAGATTGCTTGTGCTCTAGACAATCGCCCCTAGGAGCTTTTAAATAGAAAGCTGGTCATAGACAATAAAAAAAATTCCAGTCAGCCAGGGGGCTGAACACATTAAAAACAACCCTATACCTTTATCCACACAAGCAAGGTGGATAGAGGAATCTGCCCCTCAGGAACATTGAATTCTGACAGCAGAACTCTCAGCTGTCTGGATACTCTGATCAGCAGCTGGCTGTAGCTGCTGGTCAACAAACATTTTTCAGCTTGTCTGTTCAGCAGAAGCCGATCTAATAATTGACTTCTGTCGAACGGCGACAAGCACGCAGATTGAAATGTAGCTGATTCCTGCTGAACCAGCTAAATTTCGATATATCTTTGGCCAGCTTAAATATCCTCTGGTGCGCTATCCAGCTGCAGCAGCTTTCAACCTCTCATAGAGTTTTACAGGCTGCCGGCATCTTTCTGCCTGCACCAAAAGGCTGGGATCCCATGCACTGGGGTTAAATGCCAAACGTTCATGGTTTCATAAGCTGACCATACACTGTTAGAATTTTGGAAGATTCAGAGTGATTTTAACAGTGAGAAATCCTAACGGTCAAAGTAGCTGGGCTGAAAATTGTTGGCCAAACGGGGCCAATCAGTTACAGGCGGGGTTCCTGTATATTGACAGCCAAGCCATTTGTGTGGATGGTGGAATCTGTTAGATTTATTTCTTTCAGCCTGCAGGCGAAGCATAAGAAGCCTATTAGTGTGTGGCCAGTCTAAAGCCTGGAAGACGCTATCTGTTTTTTTTTCCGTTCAACTCAGCGGGTTGAGAGGCTCGGGAGGAGCTCAATGATCTAATTATCTGATGTTAGTACAGCGATCTCTCCACTGAGCTATTGTGTTCTGACAGGGGGACTGTCCCCGCCAGAACACAACGGTCAGCGTTCACAACCATTGGCTGCCATCACTGATCAAATGCCGATCAGATGTTGGTTTGTCAGCATGCCTGTTTGACAGAAGCCGGCATATTCGGCCGGATTCTGTCAGACAGGCTGGTGTACACATTGGCCAAATGTTTTCTGTTTTTTGTTTAACCAGCCGATACCGGCCAATATTCAGCCTGTGTGTGTACTGGGCTTTACACAGGGTGGCTTCTTGTGCTCTCTGTAGCCCAAGAGAGCTGAACAGAGCAGAAGAGGGGAAGGAAAGATTAGTAAATGCCACTAGTGAGGGGGTGGATTGAATTGACTCCATTGTGACACACGGCAAATGAAGCCCATCATCTTTCAGTTTGGCTACATGATGCACTCACTACCAAGAGAGGGCTACACAAGACAAAAATAGGATAAAATCATAAAAATGTCCGTTCGAAATAAGTCCTCATAAGCGGTGATGTCAGGAGCCTGTTGTTGTACTGCATGTACTTCTGGACTGAGCTGTATAATGCCGCGTACACACGACCGTTTTTAATGTAATTGAAAAAAACAACGTTTTTCTCGACGTGATTCTTCTCAAGCCTGCCTTGCCTACACACGATCATGAAAAAAAATGCTTGAGCAAAGCGCTGTGACATACGAAATGTACGACGGCACTATAAAGGGGAAGTTCCATTTGGATGGCGCCACCCTTTGGGCTGCTTTTGCTGATCCTTGTGTTAGTAAAGTTTGGTGAGAGACGATTCGCACTTTTCAGCCTTGTGCTCTTCAGTCCGTTACAGCGTGACGAATGTGCTATCTCCATTACGAACGCCAGTTTTACCAGAATGAGCGCTCCCGTCTCATCACTTGCTTCTGAGCATGCGCTTTTTTTTACGTCGTTAAAGCCTACACAAGGCCGTTTTTCATGACGAGAAAAATGACGACGTGAAAAAGGACGAGGAAAATTAGAGCATGTTCCAAATTTTTAATGCCCATTATTCACGTCGTGAAAAATGCTCTGGAGCCTACACATGATCGTTTTTAATGACCAAATAAAAAAATGGCATTTTTCTCGTCATGAAAAACGGTCGTGTGTACGTGGCATTAGATTTAGGCGCATGCTGTCTGGTAAGTCTAGCAGGCTCTTAACATTTCTATCCACAATGTGGAATAGCAGCTTGTCCCTGAATAGATCCAAGGTAGAAGTGCCCAGTGTCTGAATTGTTTGACCGCCATAAGCTATCAGGTTTACTTTATTTGACTGATCAATTTCAGCTTTGGGGTCAATGCTGTGCAATGTGGATAAGGACATGGCATTTGGCACCAGTGTCAATTTTCAACTTGACATGTTTGTTGCATGATGTTGAGAGGGTGGAGAATATTTCTCCTTTATTTGCAATTAAGTCCACACTTTCACAATGAAAACTATTTTGGTGATCATCACTTTCCACTTCATAAATTATGTGCACAGTTTGTTGTTTAGTATGACTAGATGGTGTCATCCAATGCTGTATCCTGGCCAAGGCCAACAAGGCCCAGGCCTAGGGCAGCACTTTGCAGGGGGGCAGCACGGAAAGAGTCCCGCCAGCTTGCGCTACACTTGGCCACACTGCTTCCGGTATGCGGGCGGTCAGCATTCTGCAACTGTGGGGGGGGGGGAGGAAGCCGTTCCTAATTTTGACTGTCCTATCATCCTGGACCACAAACCTTCCTCACTGTGCTATATGTTTTCTGCTGCACCATTGGCATGGTTATATCTTCTTAGTCCTCTCCATAAAATTATCAGAACTAGTGTCCCCGCTCAAAAATTTCAGGGAAGGTCTTAAACGGGAAGGGGTGTGGCCTTGACAGGAAGGGGTGGGTCATATTTAAATTAGGGGGTGTACGAGTTTAGTCAGGCCTAGGGCAGCACAAAACCTAAATACACTACTGGTGTCATCCACACACTATTTTGAGGCTTGGACCTACAACATTATGCAAAATGATTCCATTTGTTGCATGAGTTACACCTTTTGTTTAAAGCCGGACACTTTTTGCGCTTCACTACCACAGTTGCTGTATTGCCTTTTATCCTGTTACACCACATACACTTCTGCCTCTCTTTTTAATTCCTTAGTGGCCCTTTCAAAATGTTCAAACAACATACATATTCTGATGGCTGTTTTCAGTGTTAAATCTTTCTCCCTGAACAACTGAACACAAACTGCATCATTGTAGATCCCACATACAATCCTGTCTCATATCAGTTTGTCTGTTAGTGCACCAAAATCGATTTTTATTAGCCAGCAGTCTCAGTGTGGCTGCATTGGATTGTATTCCTTCATCAGGTTTCTGAGCCATCATGTTAAATGCATGTCTGTCTATTATCACATTACGCTGTGGTAAGCATATCTCATCAAATTTCTTGATTAGGACATCAGGGTCCTCTCTGTCCTCATTATCTTGAAAATGAAATTACTCATATGTATCTGGTAAATTGTGTAAACCATGCTTAGTGTTCAAAATATATAACAAAGCAGCCAGCACTACAAGGGACAACGTGTGTAAAAAATTATAAAAATAAACAGTGCAGCACTAAAACATAAAAATACTAAATAATTGATGATAGCGAATCATTAAAGGGGTTGCTCCACCGGAAAAAAAAAATTAAAAGCCAGCAGCTACAGCTACAGCAGCTGCTGGCTTTTAATATTTGGACACTTACCTGTCCTGGAGTCCAGCGACGTCCGCAGCAGAGGACGAGCGACCGCTCATCGCTCTGCTGCTCCCTCCGCCATCCTCGCTGAGGGAACCAGGAAGTGAAGCCCTGCGGCTTCATGCCCGGTTCCCTACGGCGCATGCGCGAGTCGCACTGCGCCGTTCTGATTGGTGCTCCTGTGTTCTGGGAGCCGAGTGTCTCCCAGAACACCAAGGGAAGTCTGCGGGAAGTGACGTAACTCCCGCAGATTCCCGGAGACAGGACTCCCGGATGTGGGTGAAAATACCTGTCTTAGACAGGTATCTTCACCCCCCTCCCCCCTGAAAGGTGTCAATTGTGACACCGGAGGGGGGGAGGGTTCCAAATAGCAAAAGTTGCTATTTAGGGTGGAGCTCCACTTTAAATAAAAGTAAGGCCTCGTACACACGGCCGATTTTCTCGGCAAGAACCAGCAAGAAACTTGCTGGCAGAGAGGTCTTGCCGAGTAAATCGGTCGTGTGTACGCGGCTATCGAGTTTCTCGTCGAGAAAACCGACAAGAAACCTCGACGAGAAAATAGAGAACCTGCTCTCCATTTTCTCGTCGAGATTCTCCTCGGCATGTTTCTCGACGAGAAAAGTGAGTGTGTGTACACTTACCTGTCCTCCCGGAAGCCCGCGCATGTTCGAAATGAATTCGACGCATGCGCGGTAGCTTCCTAGGCATACGTAGGGTATACCAAGATGGCGGCGACGGCATCGAATGTGACGAGCGCATGCTCGTCGTAGTCGATGACGTCACCGCGTACGCTCCATTCAAAGAACCGCGGGTTCTTTGAAACGAGCGTGTGTACACTCGGCCGGGACAAGTTTCTTGTTTTTTTCAACGAGAATCTCGGCCGTGTGTACGAGGGCTCAAAGTGAAAAAATGAAAAACACAATAATAAGAGAACTCTTGCATAGTTCATATAGGTGAGTCCATAAACTTTATGATGCCAAGTAATGATGATCAATCACCCAAAACCAAAAAGAAGAGTCACCGCTGTGAAAGACTTCTGCCACCAAATGTGATATAAGGAGGCTTACCGGAACGTATGGACCCTATTCAGCTTATACTAAATGGGTCAGACAGACAGTGGTGTATCAACACCTAGGTATAGATGGTTTGCTGTAATCTTCTTCAATAGATCTTATGATATTTAGGAGGGTTTCTCAACAGCCAGTGGAACCAGTATAATAAGGCACTGCAGAGTCAAAACTGGAATCCTCTCATCAGTACTTAATTAGGGCTCTTTCACACGGGACGGATCCGTGAAGATCCGCCCCGTGAAGCTCCGCTTGCTCAGCGGGGATCGCTCCGTTGATCCCCGCTGAGCCGGCGGATGACTGGGCGGTCCCCGCACACTGTGCAGGGACCGTCCTGTCAGAGCGCCGCTCTCCCCTATGGGGGATCGGATGACGACGGACCGTAGAGTCCGTTGTCATCCGATCCGCTCCGCCAACGGATGGAAAAATAGGGTTTTCCTCCGTCACACTTTGGCGGAGCGGAGCGGGTCGGATGTCAGCGGACATGTCACCGCTGACATCCGTGACTCCATAGGGGTACATGGAGCGTCCGTTCAGGTCCGCCTAAAAAACTGACAGGCGGACCTGAACGGACCGTCCGTGTGAAAGGGGCCTTAGGACAAAGGATAGAAGACTCGACATAGTGTAAAACTGTATATAAAATTTATTTAAAAGAAAGGTAAAACACTCACATTTTAGTAAACATCAAAAGGCATTGATTGAATGATGCATAAGGTTTGAGTTATAATGGCATAGGCAGGGCATAGGCAGGACAACGGAACTGACACGTTTCGTCTCAGTCAGACATCATCTGGGGTGTCCTGATGCCTGTGCCACCACAACATTTATAGACAATGTACCCCCTCATATGTATTTAGTGCATCTGAACCAGCAAAATTGAGAAGAGTGTAAAGTAAGCTTGTACCTTTTTTGACTTGTCTGAGAGTCCTGCTTTGCTATACACGTCCCATTCTCTTTTGAATTTCAGCCAGTTCATAGCAATGTCATTATCAAAGATTAGGGGGTTGTATGCCACGTAGATTCTAAACCATGATGTTTCAGCGATTCCAATTCTGTCACCATGTAGATTTTGTAGAAGCAATGATGAACAGTCAGATGAATCTTGTGAAGCGCTTGTTAATTCCAGTCAGCCGAGAGCCACATGTAAAATCTATTTCTATTAGTTTCACTTCATAACTTCCTACTTCCTGTTCCCACCCCCCAGCTCATCACACAGCTATGTAAATACAAAACATACACATACATACAGGCATACCCCGCTTTAAGTACACTCACTTTACATACACTCGCGAGTAAGTACATACACGCGAGTATGTAAAGTGCCTCACAACAAGTACTATACAGACATTTTGCAGCCGCAGTAGAAGGAGCTGAAGCTCTGAGAGCACAGCCCGCCCTGTTCCAGTGTGCCCCTGACACCCCCACTACAGCCCCTGAGACCTCAACTACAGCTCCTGACACCCCCACTACAGCCCCTGACCCTCCACTACACCCTAGAAGTGAAAAAAGGTATTGTTTCACTTTAAGTACATTTTCGTTTTACATACATGCTCTGGTCCCATTGTGTACTTAAAAGTGGGGTATGCCTGTATTCTACACCAATGGTCCAATAGTTGGACATAGCATAGTGCTCAGACTATGGACATTAATCTATTTACATATACTTAAAGTGGAATTCCAGGCTACGCCTAGCTAATCTTTAAAGCAGGGGTGCCCAACCAGTAGCATGGGGGCCACATGTGCTCTCTGATGCGACATGCCATCCCAGAGCATCAGTGTTGCAAATAAAGCCAGTGATAGAGGAAGCAAGCGGCTGTGGAGCAGAGCATGCGTAAGACGATGCTTTCTGTGTAGCGCCAACTCCTGTCACAGACAGAGTGATACCAAATGCACTCTGCCTGGGACAGCAACAGTCGGCGATACTTGAATGAAAGACTGTTATTAAAGGTACATTTATTACTAAAATCGCAGTGTATATATGGGCATATCTGTTCTGCAGTGGTTACTGGGCTGCTTTCAAACTGATCCGCAGGTGTAGCACAGTGCATCTGCGGGTTACCTGCACTGAGCCATAGACTTCTGGTATTACTTGCAGGTTTGGTGTGCTTTCAGAAAGTGCCCTACACCTTTAGGATATAATAGAAGTCTATGGCAAAGTGCAGCTAACCCGCAGGAAAGTCACAGTTGCACTGCGCTGCACCCTCGGTGTGGGTAAACCACAGCGCATCAGTGTGAAAGCAGCCTTAGGCCCCATTTACACGATCAGTCTGACCCTCCATTCATCTCTATGGACTTGTGTCCGTTTACTCCCGCCAACCTCTAATCAGATATGCTAAAAAGAACAGAAGGGGATCCATCCCCTTCCATCTGGGCAGATCGTAGGCAGACAAGTGGTGGCGCACAATATCCACAAAAACATGTATTACCCACAAAATAATCCAAAATAATAATCAATATGAGTAAAAGTCCTTTAAAGTCCTTTAAAGTCTATTTTACACCCTAAGGTGTATGTGAGTAAGGCAGGGGTGAATGGGGATCCACCGTGCACCAGGGCGGCCATCATGGGTGAACAGAAACCATGTTTAGGGGTATAGCTGGAAGACAAGGAGAGAGGCGCCTCTAAGTGCAATAGTGATAAAAAAGTTTTTAATGGTAGAGACAAGTACACTCACATTTAGATGGACAATGTAGGCGTTTAAAGCATGTCAGGATGACAGTCATCAGCAGCAGGTCACAGGTCACAAGGGCTTCTCAGCTTCTGCAAAAAGTGGCAGGAGTGTCTCTAGGATGGAGCGGCCGACTTCCGGGGACAACGATCCTGTGAGGAGAAATAAAAAAAAAATAATAATAATAATACTTTCTCCTTATTATTGTTTATCCCCAGCCCTCTCTTTTCGTCCTGGCCATCCCGATCACATGACCCTCCCATCCCCTCCGTCATTGAACACCAGTATTATTCAGCTCCGCCCCACCCAGTGCATTTGTCCCCATATTAGGCGTCCTTTCACTTCCGCCCTCATGTCTTGCTGAAGAAGGAGCGCGACTTGCCAGGACATCACAAGTCTGCGCTCACGAAACGCGTCCACTGCTGATGACGTCACTTCCTGCAGTCTCACCACATGTGCGCTCCTAGCCTCGCTCTGAAACAACTCATCACAGGATCGTTGTCCCCGGAAGTCGGCCGCTCCATCCTAGAGACACTCCTGCCACTTTTTGCAGAAGCTGAGAAGCCCTTGTGACCTGTGACCTGCTGCTGATGACTGTCATCCTGACATGCTTTAAACGCCTACATTGTCCATCTAAATGTGAGTGTACTTGTCTCTACCATTAAAACCTTTTTTAGCACTATTGCACTTAGAGGCGCCTCTCTCCTTGTCTTGCAGATCGTAGGGCCTATAGAGTAGAGTGGGCTGTGTCCATGTCTGCTCTGCATATGCACAGTAGACACGGACCTGCCATCCGCCCGCTTTGCTCATTGTGCTGACCGGTTACCAAGTCACTTAAGTGGCCCTCGCTCTTCAAAAGGTTGGGCACCCCTGCTTTAAAGTCTTCCCTCCCCCTCCTAACACCTTTGCACCTCTGTAAAGCTGCCCATGGATCAGAGTTTGGTTGGTTCAGCAGGGAATGGCTGAATTTTGGTTATACAGAAGTCAATCTACAGATTGACTTCTGTATAACCGCCCTGCTGGAAAATTTCCTCTCGATCAGCACTGCAGGCTATAGCCTTCAGCGCTGATCTGTGTATTCTGACAGCAGAGAAGTCATCAGCTCAGAATACAAAGAACTCCCGCATCTAACTCAAATGTGTGGCTGGAGGAATCACATCAGTTTTTTTTCTTGAAAAAACTGACCATCTATGGCTAGCTTAAGAAACGTGTATATACATACGTACCTTTTGTCAGGCTGCCCCGGTCTAGTCATATGATCCATATCCTCTGTGTCAGCAGTGGTTGCAGGGGCATTTCCAGGGACATCTGCTGCTTTTCTGGGGGGGGGGGGGGGGGTCATGGTATTTGTTGGGAGACTGCAGAGTCAGTGAAGAGAGAGTGATATTTCAATGGGATACTGGGAAGCAGAGATTGATATCTCTATAGACATTCTGTTACTGAACTGAGGTCCATTCTTCACCTGCAGAGTCCTTCTAATAATTAGAAATTCTTCAAAGGATTTAATACATCTTGCTGCATTACCAGATCAGATCAAGGGACATCTAAACTTTCTACAAAGAGAAATATGACATTGCCACTGTCAGATAGAAATGACTGCCTGAAAGAAGTATGCCAAGTGCATTAAAAATAAGGGTCTTGTCATTGCACTGATGTGGCTCCTTAGGCATTTACTGAAGAAAATGGTATTTAAAAATACATGAGTGACATAATGCAGTCAGTAGATCTGTAATTTCTTGTCTACTTCCTGATGAATGCAGATCTAACTTATATTACAGAAAGAAATGACATAATTGTAAAAGAAAAACATCAAACACAGCTTGACAGCCATTGTCTCTGTAGATTACTGTCATGCTCTGTATGCTTTAGAATATATGGCATTTCTTATTTTTTTACGAGGCTTGAAGCCTAAAGTATTCAAAGTAAATTCCCTTGTAGGGCTGTATTTTTTTAGTTGCAAAAAAATGTAACAGTTTTTTAGGGATATAGTCCTATGAAAACCAATCATGTGCATATAATTTGTGTTCTTGAACCAAAGGAATCTCAACATATTGGTCCTTCCTTGGTAGAAAACAATGTCTATGCATTCTGTGTAGTAAGCATTCAAAACCAAAATTCCATGAACTAAAGTCAAAATAGCAAAATAATGCATCTGATTTGTTACATTGGGTTGCTGTACATTGAACAGAATTATTGCAGGTTTCTTTACTTTGTGAAATAGAACAATGTATACTTGTAGGCAGGTGCAGTTAACTAGTCTGGCTTTGTTCCAGAATAGTATCTAGAGGTGCTGGACCCCTTTTAGTCAGAGCCCTTCTGTAGTGATGTAATAAGTGAGCCAGTGCCCACATATAAGCCAGGTTGGAAGGAGCCCTAGTGCAGTTGGGACATGGGAGCCAAACACCTCAGATCTAAGCAAAGCCAGCAAGTGTAGACCCTGGACAGGGCTGAAGGAGAAGGAGAAGTAGACCTGCACTCAGGAAATTGACTCTTATGGAGGTGGGGGCTAGGGAAGGTTGCAAAAGGCCTTTTAGGCCTGGTCAAGAATTTCCTGAGTGTGGTTTTTCTCTGAGTGAGGGTCCTGGGAGAGGTGTACCTATGGAGGAGGTTACTACAGAGATCCCATTGCAGTAAGTAATGGTACCAGGGGTGGAGGGAGAGACTGTCTGTGGACCATCCACTAAATGTGATTGACTATGTACTGTCAAGCAACACCAGATAGTGTGATGTATCATTTTCTAAATAGCACCAGTAAAGTGCAGCAACCCTATTTATGTGTGGACATTCCTTCCTTGGGGATATAAAGGTCAATGTCCAAGAGTGTGTGGAGGCCTCTGGCACAGAGTGGGCATAATATGGTGGAGGGTACAGCCTCAGCCTCAGGCAGTGCTGCCTATGGAGGCACAGTGGGGGCCGGCACTAAGGTCAGGGTCTCCAAACCAAACACTCTGTACTCAGTGCACCTCAGTAATGCAGAGTCCCACAGGCTCAATATTCCTGAGTTCCCTGCCAAGCTGCTGCAACTGTAATACAGGTAGGTGCAACAAACAAGTCTCTTCAGTCAAGTGGAGCTTGGTGAAAGCACTGCTGGTCACTGCACCTTCCTGTGGGTGTGTTTGTATGTGTGTGTGGGCACACAAACACACACACACAGGTAGCCACATAACTCAAGACAGACATTTTTGTTGCAGGAGGTGGCAAAAAAGGCCACTTCAAGCAGTATCCAATTGCAGCGTATCGGTCCTTAGATGTGGTGGCTGCATTTGTTTTTCATAGGCTTTTCCTTAATTTTTTGATCCTGTCTGTAACAAATTTTCTGTCCTAGGGCAACAGTGTTGATTCACTGTATTGGTGGCGCTCCTGGCTAATAACACCTCCTGCTCTCTATATCAATAGGGGTGGTGGTTCTGTGGTTCTTATAGAAGAATTGGGGTGGCTGGTGACACTGTTTGTTATTTTACTTTGGTGTACAGTTCTGCACTTTCTGAAAATGTACTTAGCCTGAAATAAAGAAAATGAATGATGCAGACACCACAAGTAAGGACTGGTATGCTGCAAGATTTTTTTTTTCCAGATTTAGCCATACTTTAAAGCGGAACTAAAGTCTGCAATATTTATCTCTTTACAGCAGTTCAATGTCCCTTGAAGGTGTTGACATATCCGCCTGTTTTTTCCCTGGGTTTGGCATATTTGGCTATCTTGATTGGCTTGTCCAGGATGGTGTAACTTCTGCGCATGTACACTGGAGTAATTTATCTCGGCATTGAAGCTAGTCAAGATTATACACTGAACTGCACATGCATTCTAAAGAAGTTTGTGAACAGGAAGGTGAAAGACTATTTATTGCAGATGAGGTATAGTATGACTGTCCTGGATTACAGGACTGTACTGCTCAAAATCTTTTTTATCTAGCAGACCTATACATCAGACCAAAAGGAGACACATTGAATGATGGGAATAGAATCCCTCTAAATGAAGGATGGTTCGGAGCTATGCCAATGTGAATGAATGAAAGGTGAATAAAGATGCATAGAGACATTAATTGTATGCAGAAAAACCCACATTATCTGCTGAAAGGGCACGTTGTTTAGATGAGTCTGCAAAATGCAGCTCACCACTCATCTTAATAAGTCCCTATGAGTTTTGAGGATCAGACCTGAGCACCATTGCCACTACCTACAACAGGGAATATTGCACAGACAACTTCCAGTGGGTTCAGGGGGCATTTCCGTTTCTTACAGTATGACCACCTGGAGTACTACCAATTACAAATAATGTATATAAAAAGAGGAAGTCAGCAAATCTTTTTAATTACCGCACTATAAGGCGCACCAGATTATAAGTCGCAGTCTCAATTACGGGGTCTATTTCTGTACTTAACCCATACATAAGGCGCATTGTATTATAAGGCGCATGCTAAAACATACGGTCTACAAAAAAAAGTAAACGGAAGCAAATAAGTGAGTTTAGTTGAACTTTATTCTACTATTTAACAATACACTCACATTATTTTTCAGTCTCGTTGCCAGGTGGCTGTTCAGCAATGATCTTGGCTTTCGCGAAAGCTCGGACAAGAGTTAAAGCAGATACCTTACTAACGTACTGTACATATTACGTAATGTTCTCTGATTGGTTTATCGCTGCCAGCGTACATAGTGTACATATTACGTCCCTGTGTCAGCGGGAAATGGTCCGACAGTCAACCAAGGAGCGTTTACCAAAGTCGCACAACAACAGTTTTACAGATTTTGGAACTCAGTGCACACATAAGGCGCACCGGATTATAAGGCGCACAGCCGATTTTTGAGAAAATGTAAGGCTCTTAGGTGCGCCTTATAGTGCGGAAAATACGGTAAACAGTATTTATGGTCCAAACTTTTTTTTTTGTTGGATAGAATGGGAAAGAATAAGAATCCCAGTCAGTTCATTTTTTGATGCAAGTTCAGTTGTAAGGATTTCCCTTCACTTCCTATCCTGGAGATGAAAGTGAAAGAAAAAAATGCTAAAAAGTGAGGGGAATTTCCCACTTAGACCGTTGTCACTTGAACAGGTGCCAACTCTAAATGTTTGGATTTCCCATCATTTACTGTCTTGGTGACAGCAGTAACCAGGACAAATACAGAGGGTAAATTACAGGCAATAAAGACTTGACAGGGGTTGTAATCCTCCCCTACTCTATACAAAACTTTAAGCCTAGGTTCACATTGGAGCGATTTGTCATGCAATTTGAGATACCAAATTGCATGACAAATTGCAGCCAATTTGAGGCAATGGCACTGTTCCAATCGGTGCGACACCGATTTTGCAGTACCGCGCCGATTTGCAAAAGAAGTTCCTGCACTACTTTTGTCGATTTCAGGTGCGACTTCAATAGTAGGGATCAGCTCAGTGTTCGAGTCGAACACACGTTCGACTCGAACATCGGCTGTTCGTTTGTTCGGCGAAGATCGAACGTTATGGGCCGTTCGCGACAAATTCGAGTGACGCGAACGGCCCACTATACACTGCGCCATCGCAGTGCAATCCCGGCGCTGTGATTGGCCAAGCATGCACTGTGACCCTGCATGCTTGGCCAATCACAGCGCCGGCAGCGAGGAGAGCCATAATTGGCCACAGGCAGGATGCCTGTGGCCAATCATAGCTCAGGGGGGTTTAGTACACGCCCCACACTATAAAAGGCCCCCAGCGCGGCGGCCTCGTGCAGTGTGTTCTGGCGTGCAAGGAAAGAGATAGATAGGCAGGGACAGTGTGTTCTGTGTTCTATTTTTTTCTCAGGCATCTGCAGGAGTTAGTGGGTGTTGTGTGCTCCCAGCACAGTATACACCTGGATCTAAACTTTATTGCTATTCTCTTAGCTAGGTAGGCAGGCAGGGAAAGAGATACATAGGCAGGGACAGTGTGTTCTATGTTCTATTGTTTTCTCAGGCATCTGCAGGAGTTAGTGGGTGTTGTATGCCCCCAGCACAGTATACACCTGTATATATCCGTCATTGCTGTTCTCTAATACAGGCATCTGCAGGAGTTAGTGGCACAGTGTACACCTGTATATACCCGTCATTACTGTTCTCTAATACAGGCATCTGCAGGAGTTAGTGGCACAGTGTACACCTGTATATACCCGTCATTACTGTTCTCTAATACAGACATCTGCAGGAGTTAGTGGCACAGTGTACACCTGTATATACCCGTCATTACTGTTCTCTAATACAGACATCTGCAGGAGTTAGTGGCACAGTGTACACCTGTATATACCCGTCATTACTGTTCTCTAATACAGGCATCTGCAGGAGTTAGTGGCACAGTGTACACCTGTATATACCCGTCATTACTGTTCTCTAATACAGGCATCTGCAGGAGTTAGTGGCACAGTGTACACCTGTATATACCCGTCATTACTGTTCTCTAATACAGGCATCTGCAGGAGTTAGTGGCACAGTGTACACCTGTATATACCCATCATTACTGTTCTCTAATACAGGCATCTGCAGGAGTTACTGGCACAGTGTACACCTGTATATACCCGCCATTACTGTTCTGTAATACATACCCGTCATTACTCTTCTCTAATACAGGCATCTGCAGGAGTTAGTGGCACAGTGTACACCTGTATATACCCGTCATTACTGTTCTCTAATACAGGCATCTGCAGGAGTTAGTGGCACAGTGTACACCTGTATATACCCGTCATTACTGTTCTCTAATACAGGCATCTGCAGGAGTTAGTGGGTGTTGTGTGCCTCCAGCACAATATACACTACCTAATTGCTGGTTTTTCCCATCTCCCTGCAGGCCATTACTATGTCTGGAAGGCCAAGAAAGAGAGGCAGATAGTCACGAGCCAATAAAAGAGGGCAAGCAGGCTCTGTGTCTGGGGGCAACAGTGCTGGTCGTGGACGCGGTGCATTGTCATCAGCACGTGGCCATGGGACACGCTTGTCCTTATTTTCAGCAGCTGTACGTGTTGAGCCGCATCATGCTGAAGACTTGGTAGAGTGGATGACCAAGCCCTCCTCATCCTCCTCATCCTCTCTCACCCAGGCTCAGGGTACTGGCAAAGCAGCTGCCAAAGCGTCCTCTTCCCTCGTATCAATGTCATCATCAGTCACTCCTTCCCTAGACCCACCATGTCCTCCTGAGGAGTCCCCCGAACTGTTTGAGCACAGTGTTGGGTACATGCTCCAGGAGGATGCCCAGCGTTTCGAAGGGTCTGATGATGATACCCAGCTAGAGGAAGGCAGTAGCGTGAGCGCAGAGAGAGGGGATGTTCAAGAAGGACAGAAATCTGGCAGTCATGTTCCAGCAGCTGCAGCATACTGCCAGATTGTCTCCAGTGATGAGGAGGGAGGGTATGATGAGGTCACTGACTCCACGTGGGTGCCTGATAGTAGACAGGAGGAGGAGGAGGAGGCACATCTCCAACGAGGCAGGATGCCCTCCAGGGGCCAGCGTAAGGGCAGCACACTGACTGAATCACACCGCAGAGCTACGCCTGTGCAGGGCGCTGCCTCTGCCCGTTATTCCAAAAGTTCTTTGGTGTGGGCCTTTTTTGAGTCGAGTGCATCAGATCGCACCGCTGCTATTTGCAAGATATGTCTCAAGCGTATCTCGTGTGGCCAAAACATCAGCCGCTTGGGCACCACTTGCTTGACTAGACATATGTTGACCTGCCATGCAGCTCGTTGGCAAGTGTACCCTAAAGACCCACACCAAAGAACAAAGCGGACCTCTCCTTGCTCCTCATCAGCTGGGATCTCCAACCCCACTATACCTTCAGTCCTCTCTGAAACCTGCACTGAGAGGAATGAAGGTGTAGAATTAGGTGTGTCACAGCCAAGTACTTGCGGGCACTCTGCTAGCAGTACACCGACGTCCGATTGTAGCAGGCAAATTTCCCTACCCCAGCTGCTGGACCGTCGAAAGAAGTTCACTCCCAGCCATCCACTTGCCCAGCGGTTGAATGCTAGCTTGGCTAAATTGCTAGCAATTCAACTGCTGCCTTTTCAGTTGGTAGACTCGGCCCCCTTCCGTGAGTTTATGCAATGTGTGGTTCCTCAGTGGCAGGTTCCCAAACGCCACTTTTTCTCACGGAAGGCGATTCCGGCTCTCTACCGGCATGTGGAAGGCAATGTCCATGCCTCGCTGGACAGGGCGGTCAGCGGTAAGGTGCATATTACCGCTGACTCATGGTCCAGCAGGCATGGACAGGGATGTTACCTTTCTTTCACGGCCCATTGGGTCACTCTTTTGGCAGCTGGGAAGGATGCAGGACAGGGTGCAGTAGTGTTGGAGGTTGTTCCGCCGCCACGCCTCCAAAATGCTACTACTGGTTGTGACACACCTCTCTCCTCCACCCCCTCCTCTTCTTCTTCCTCTATGGCCTCTTCCTGTGCTTTGTCCTCTGAACCAGCGGTGCTCCGTACGCGTTCAAGGGGCTACGCAAGTACGCAGGCAAAAAGATGCCATGCCGTGCTTGCGCTGGTGTGTTTGGGGGACAGGAGCCACACTGGGGCAGAGGTTCTGTCTGCTCTGCAGGGGCAGGCCAAGAGGTGGTTGACGCCACGCCAGCTTAAGCCAGGAATGTTGGTTTGCGACAATGGCACCAACCTCCTCTCCGCCCTCCGACAGGGACAACTGACCCATGTGCCCTGTGTGGCTCACATCCTTAACCTGGTGGTGCAGCGGTTCTTGGGCAGGTACCCGGGCTTACAGGATGTCCTGAGGCAGGCCAGGAAAGTCTGTGTGCATTTCCGCAGATCATATAATGCCAGTGCTCGGCTGGCTGAGCTACAAAAGGAGTTGAACCTGCCCAAGAACCGACTTATATGTGACATGCCCACCAGGTGGAACTCAACGTTGGCCATGCTGCAGCGGCTGCACACGCAGCAGAGGGCCATCAATGAGTACCTGTGCGACTACGGCACCAGGACAGGGTCAGGGGAGCTCTGGTTTTTTTCACCACCCCAGTGGGGCATGATCAGGGATGCATGCACTGTCCTGGCACCATTTGAGGAGGCCACGAGGATGGTGAGCAGTGACAGTGCATGTATCAGTGACACTGTACCTCTTGTCCACCTGTTGGAGCATACGCTGCGTGGAATAATGGACAGGGCACTTGAGGCAGAACAGAGGCAGGAAGAGGAGGACTTCCTTGCCTCTCAAGGCCCCCTTTACCCAGACAGTGTTCCTTGTGTCCCACCCATCACACAGAAGGAGGAGGAGGAGGATTGTGTCAGCATGAAGGTGGAGCATGGCACTCAGCATCAACAGCAGCAGTCTTTTAGGGATGATTTACAGTCCCAACAAACCCGTGGACTTGTACGTGGCTGGGAGGAGGTGGCTGCGGATCATGTCGTCCTTAGTGACCCAGAGGACTCCGGACCGAATGCCTCAGCTAACCTACGCTGCATGGCCTCCCTGATCCTTCAAAGTCTGCGGAAGGATCCTCGTATTCTTCGGATCAAGGAGAGGGACCATTACTGGCTGGCCACTCTCCTTGATCCATGGTACAAGGGTAAGGTTGCGGACCTTATCTTGCCATCGCAGAGGGAGCAGAGGATGAGACAACTCCGGGAGGCCTTGCAGAAAGGTCTGTGCAATGCGTTCCCAGAGACTGGGAGGTACAAACTCCTGGTCCTGGACAACGAGTTGCTGAGGCTTCGGTCAGTAGCAGAAGGAGCGGTGGAGAAGGTGGCCGTCTGACCGATGCGTTCAGACAATTTTTTAGTCCGCAGCCCCAAGGTATGATCGGTTCCAGCAACCATCGCCAGCGTCTGATATACATGGTGCAGGAATACCTAGGGGCAAGGTCAGACTTGGACACCTTTCCCACCGAAAATCCTCTGGCTTTCTGGGTTTTGAGGATGGATCACTGGCCAGAGCTTGCACAGTATGCAATTGAGCTACTGGCCTGTCCTGCATCCAACGTTCTTTCGGAACGCACATTCAGTGCTGCTGGAGGCTTTGTCACGGATCACAGGGTGCGCCTGTCCACCGACTCGGTTGATCGACTGACCTTCATAAAGATGAACCAGTCTTGGATCACCACGAGCTACCAAGCACCTGAAGCTGATATAACAGAATAATTTATTTTCAAATGTCACATCCCTTCAAGACTGATGCCGATGCTGAGTGACTGTCCTGTTATGTTGACTGACTATCCTCCTCCTCAATGATCTGATTCTTGATGATAGCTTGGAAGAACTTTTTTGCTTCTGGCTGCCGCCACCAGTGGCTAAGGCCCAATTTTTCAGCCCCTGTTTAATAGGGGCGTGTAATTACAATTTTTGATGCAATACTTTGCAACAGGGCTCATTGCTGTGCTCCAAGTACAGTATCTGTGAGGGGTTGCAGTGTTGTGGCACCAGTGCCTAAGGCCCAATTTTTCTGCCCCTGTTTAACAGGGGCGTGTAATTACAATTTTTGATGCAATACTTTGCAACACGGCTCATTGCTGTGCTCCAAGTACAGTATCTGTGAGGGGTTGCAGTGTTGTGGCACCAGTGCCTAAGGTCCAATTTTTCTGCCCCTGTTTAACAGGGGCGTGTAATTACAATTTTTGATGCAATACTTTGCAACACGGCTCATTGTTGTGCTACAAGTACAGTATCTGTGAGGGGTTGCAGTGTTGTGGCACCAGTGCCTAAGGCCCAATTTTTCTGCCCCTGTTTAACAGGGGCGTTTAATTACAATTTTTGATGCAATACTTTGCAACACGGCTCATTGCTGTGCTCCAAGTACAGTATCTGTGAGGGGTTGCAGTGTTGTGGCACCAGTGCCTAAGGCCCAATTTTTCTGCTCCTGTTTAACAGGGGCGTGTAATTACAATTTTTGATGCAATACTTTGCAACACGGCTCATTGCTGTGCTCCAAGTACAGTATCTGTGAGGGGTTGCAGTGTTGTGGCACCAGTGCCTAAGGCCCAATTTTTCTGCCCCTGTTCAACAGGGGCATGTAATTACAATTCTTGATCTAATAATTCACAGCAGGGCCCATTCCTGCGCCCACCAAGAGTAACTGTGAGGGCTTACAGTGTTGTGGCAACACCACCACCACCACCAAAGGCCCAATTTTCCTGCCCCTCTTCAACAGGGGCATGCAATTACAATTCTTGATCTAATAATTTACAGTAGGGCCCATTCATGCGCCCACCAAGAGTAACTGTGAGGGCTGACAGTGTTGTAGCACCAGCACCACCACCAAAGGCCCAATTTTTCCTTCCACTGTTCAACAATGGCATGTAATTACAATTCCTGATATAATAGTTCACAGCAGGGCGTTCCAGCGCCCACCAAGAGTAACTGTGAGGGCTCACAGTGTTGTGGCAACACCAACATGTAAGGGGCAAATTTCAGCAGAGTATATACGGCAGGCCCCCTACTTTCAAACATCCAACTTACAAACGACTCCTACTTGCAAACGGAAGGAGACAACAGGAAGTGAGAGGAAATCTACCCCTAGGAAGGGAAATTATCTCCTGTAAGAGTTAATATGGGAAAAAGGTGTCTCCTCTCTACTGATGCTTTATCACCAATCCTTGTTTCAATAAAAGCCCCACTTTTCAAAAACATTTGTCATTGGGACGGAAAGTGAGGTGAAATGTTCTCTAAACAGGTGCACAGACAGCAAAACAAATGTTACATATATTTTCCAAAAAGCTTAAAAATATCTTTTTTGGCTGGAGCTACACTTAAACAATGTACCTGTTCAAAATTACAAACAGATTCTACTTAAGAACAAACCTACAGTCCCTGTCTTGTTTGCACCGCCTGTATACTGCTGTTCAGAGTATATAGGGCCTTTTTTTATTTTGGGTGCGGGGTTCCCCTTAATATCCATACAAGACCCAAAGGGGCTGGTAATGGGCTGGGGTAGGGGGGGGGGGGGGTGATGGGGGTAGCCATGCCATTTTTCTCAAAGATTTTTATCCATATTACCGGGACCAGACATTACATTAAAGCCGCAAGCAGTTTTAAATGGCTTTTTTTCCTTTACAAATGTCATTTTGTGCAGGGAAAGTTCTAAACACGGGGAACACATGCCACTTCACAGGTATACTTTAGACACCCCCCAGGTACGATATTTAAAGGAATATTTCATTTTTTTTTCACTTTATGCATCATTAAAATGACTGTTCCCGAAAAACGTCCGTTTTTAAAACTTCGTTTTGCATTGATACATGTCCCCTGGGGCAGAACTCGGGTCCCCAAACCCTTTTTAGGACAATAACATGCATATTAGTCGTTATAATTAGCACTTTAGATTTCGAACGTTCGCGTCCATTGTATTTAATAGGGTTCTAACGTTCGTGCAAACTTTCGGTCCGTTCGAAGGTTCTGGTGCGAACCGAACGGGGGGGTGTTCGGCTCATCCCTATTCAATAGACATCTGTGTATGAAGCTACACAGATGTCTATAAAGTAGCACTTAAAATCGCGCTGACCTTGCTACTTTGAAATCGCGCTACTTCAAGTGAAGTAGCGCGATTTAAAAGTAGCATCAATGTGAACCAGGGCTAAGGGCCAGTTCACACCACAAAAATGCACTCCAGATACATTCCGGATGAGTTTTTCTTACAGTTCACACCACATACAGTTCCGGTGCATTTTTGAAAGGTTTTGCTATGTTCCAGTATAGTTCTGTGCAGGAAAAATGCAGCGTGTTCTACTTTTTTTTCTGCATCGGAAACTGACTGGAACTGACTGCACTGGTGTGAACTAGGGCCATTAGAATACATGGAAAACACTGTGCATGCATTTTTCATGCAGAAAAAAAATGCACTGGACTGCATCTGGTGTGAACTAGCACTAAAAAGTAGGATTTTCTAATCTTGTGTTAGAAATACATGCTGTGACTACTGAACACTAGGGATGAGCCGAACACCCCCCCGATTCGGTTCGCACCATAATATGCGAACAGGCAAAATATTTGTTCGAACACGCGAACACCGTTAAAGTCTATGGGACACGAACATGAAAAATCAAAAGTGCTAATTTTAAAGGTTTATATGCAAGTTATTGTCATAAAAAGTGTTTGGGGACCTGGGTCCTGCCCCAGGGGAAAGGTATCAATGCAAAAAAAAGTTTTAAAAACTGAAGTTTTTTTCGGGAGCAGTGATTTTAATATTGCTTAAAGTGAAACAATAAAAGTGAAATATTCCTTTAAATTTCATACCTGGGGGGTGTGTATAGTATGCCTGTAAAGTAGCGCATGTTTCCCGTACTTAGAACTGTCCCTGCACAAAATGTCATTTCTAAAGGAAAAAAAGTCATTTAAAACTACTAGCGGCTATTCATGAATTGTTGGGTCCCGGCAATACAGATCAAAGTCATTGAAAAAAACGGCAGGGGTTCCCCCCCCCCCAGTCCATTACCAGGCCCTTTGGGTCTGGTTTGAATATTAATGGAAACCCTTAATAAAAATAAAAAATAAAAAGCGTGGGGGTCCCCTCAAAATTCCATATCAGGCCCTTCAGGTCTGGTATGGATATTAAGGGGAACCCCGCGCCATTTAAAAAAAAAATTGCTTGGGGTTCCCCCCAAAAATCCATACCAGACCCTTCAGGTCTGGTTTGGATTTTAAGGGGAACCCCGCACCATAATGAAAAAAAATGGCGTGGGGTCCCCCCCAAAAATCCATACCAGACCCTTATCCGAGTAGGCAACCTGGCAGGCCACAGGAAAAGAAGGGGGGACGAGAGAGCGCCCCTCCTGAACCGTACCAGGCCACATTCCCTCAACATGGGGAGGATGTCCCCATGTTGATGGGGACAAGGGCCTCATCCCTACAATCCTTGCCCGGTGGTTGTGGGGGTCTGCGGGCGAGGGGCTTATCGGAATCTGAAAGCCCCCTTTAACAAAGGGGACCCCCAGATTCCGCCCCCCCATGTGAATTGGTAACAGGGTACATTGTACCCCTACCATTTCACAAAAGAAAGTGTCAAAATTTTTAAAAACCACACAGACACAGTTGGGATAAGTCCTTTATTAAAAGTAAAAAAATAAAAAATAAATAAAACATTCCAGCATTGTAATTCATTCTCGATGTCCCGCGGTGATCCATTCTCCAGTGATGCTCCAGTCTCCACTCCACACGAAACCCCCATGACGCGTAAGAGTGGGTGGGGTGGGGTCACCCGTCCTTGTCATTGGGTAACCCCCGGGGGTTACCCAATGACGTGGGCGGGTGACTCCGCCCCCTCTTATGCATCATGGGGATTTCGTTCCTTGCTGGAGAATGAGTGGAGACTGCAGCGTCGCTGGAGAATGGATCATCGTTGGACATTGAGAGACGGGATTACATCGCTGTGTCTGTGTGTTTTTAAAAAAAATTTAAACTTTCTTTGTGAAATGGTAGGGGTACACTGTACCCCGTTACCAATTCACATGGGGGGGACGGGATCTGGAGTTCCCCTTTGTTAAAGGGGGCTTCCAGATTTCGATAAGCCCCCCGCCCACAGACCCCCACAACCACCGGGCAAGGGTTGTGGGGATGAGACCCTTGTCCCCATCAACATGGGGACATCCTCCCCATGTTTAGGGCATGTGGCCTGGTACAGTTCATGGGAGAGGGGGCGCTCTCTCGTCCCCCCCCCCCTCTTTTCCTGTGGCCTGCCAGGTTGCATGCTCGGATAAGGGTCTGGTATGGATTTTTGGGGGAACCCCGCACCATTTTTATTTTTTTTGGTGCGGGGTTCCCCTTAAAATCCACACCAGACCTGAAGGGTCTGGTATGGTTTTTGGGGGAACCCCATGCCATTTTAAAAAAAAAATGGCGCGGGGTTTCCCTTAATATCCATACCAGACCTGAAGGGCCTGATATGGAATTTGGGGGGGACCCCCACGCTTTTTTTTTTTTTTGGTTCGGAAACCCCTGCCATTTTTTTTAATGACTTTGATCTGTATTGCCAGGACCCGACAATTCATGAATAGCCGCGAGTAGTTTTAAATTACTTTTTTTCCTTTAGAAATGAAATTTTGTGCTGGGACAGTTCTAAACACAGGAAACATGCACTACCTTGCAGGCATACTATACACCCCCCCCCCCCCCCCCCCCCCCAGGTATGAAATTTAAAGGAATATTTCACTTTAGCATTATTCAAAAAATCACTGCTCCCGAAAAAACTTCAGTTTTTAAAACTTTTTTTTTGCAGGACCCAGGTCCCCAAACACTTTTTATGACAAAAACTTGCATATTAACCTTTAAAATGAATACTTTTGATTTCTCCCATAGACTTTTAACGGTGTTCTGCGTCTTTTCGAATTTGCCGCAATCACCCCAAATTGTTCGCTGTTCGCCGAACGGGCGAACAGCCAATGTTCGAGTCGAACTCATGTTCGACTCGAACATAAAGCTCATCCCTACTGAACACCTTTCAGTACTGCAAGTACAAATAACAGAATTTCTTTAAAGAGATAACATGTCTTGGCTTCATCAAAAATAAAATGGTTGGTCCAGAGGAATTCCATCAATGTTAAGTTAGTATGTCAAATGGAAATAAATGCATTTTTGTGGTATTTTTGTAATTATGTACAAGAAAAAACCTTGACCAGAGGTAAAGTAAATTTTTTTAAAAACAATAAATATGTAATAACTGATGTCCAATCACCATAGATGAATATACACAATGTCAGGCATCCTTAAACTATGACCTGTAGGTTGGATATGTTTGCAATTGGAATAAGAACGTTTATAAGGTAAGTTATATTAGTAATATTTTCCCTTAGAGAAATAAAAAAAATTTCAATAAAGAATACCGAATAAAAAAATGCCCCAACTGACAGGGTTGTCGGGTAGAGGCCCTTGTCCTCATCAACATGGGGGCAGGGTGCTTTGGGGTGGGGGGCCACAGGGCGCCCCCCTGCCCCAAAGCACCAACCCCCCCCATGTTGAGGGCATGCAGCCTGGTACGGTTCAGGAGGGGGGGGACGCTCGCTTGTCCCCACCCCCTTTCCTGACCGGCCGAGCTGCAAGCTCGGATAAGGGTCTGGTGTGGATTTTGGGGGGACCCCCACGCCGTTTTTTCGGCGTAGGGGGTTCTTCTTAAAATCCATACCAGACCTAAGGGCCTGGTATGCTCCTGGAGGGGAACCCATGCCGGTTTTTTATTTAAAACTTGGCGTGGAGTTCCCCCTCATGATAACAGCGGTGAGATCGCGGTCAGCCACTGTACACTTCCCTCTCCTCTCCCAGGTCAGCAAATACGCAGCAAAAACGCAAAGTAACCGCTGAACGACTGATTGCGAACTTGGCAAAGACTCTGGAGCTCAAAAACGCAACGCACAAGTGTGAACCCAGCCTAACAGTTAAGCCATATACACACGATCGGACTTCCATCTGACTTTTCCATGGATTTTGGTCTGAAGGGCGTTGTCCGTGAACTTGGAATGCATATACACGGCAGGACTTTTTCAGCCAACTTTCACCAAATCACGTGGTTTTTCTGCTCTTTACCGCCACCCTTTGGGCAACTTCTGCTATTGTTGTCTGATCTTTAGCATTGGTTCTGAGCATGCGTGTTTGTACTTTGGACTTTAGTCCGATGGACTTGTGTACACACGATCGGATTTTGCTCCATCGGACATTTGTTGCCGGAAAGTTTGTCTGTTTTCACAGCGAACATTTGTCCGATGAAAAACACAAAACATTTGTCCGATGAAGCATACACACGGTCGGATTGTCCGCTAAAACAGGTCCGTCTGCCAATTGTTGTCAAAAAGTCAGATCGTGTGTATGGGCCTTTACAATGACCATATTGGCAGCAGTCCAATGAAGCTGTGACGTGTTTGCCAGGGGGTCCTCCAAGTCTAGGGTCGTTTGGTGACTGCAGCTGTAGGGCAGGCTCCAGTGCAAGTTTATGTGTGCTAATCACATTCTAAACAGAGCAATCTGCATTTATAACACAGGAAAACCTGCATATATACAACAGGATAACCTGCAGATCTAAAACAGGGCAACTTCTAGATAGATATTTATGTCAGGAAAAACTGCAATTTTTGTGGGCAAGAGTGTAGAAGCCAGAAACCCTGGCAATTTACTGCCTGTGTATCCAGGCTCACATTCTGCAAAGCCATATTAGAGCTTACTCTCACTCACAGTCTATTATTCCAGCAGTCTAAATGACCAGGAAATGACCTTTTGCTTAAAAAGCTTAAGGACCCCTACAGAACAAGATGTCAATCAGTACTTTATTGTTTCAAATGCCACTGCATGCACAACTGCAATAAGAACACATATCAGGGTAAGTATGAATCTTAAAGCGAAACTCAATCCAAACAGTTAAATGTACAGCTGAAACAGATACATGGGAGCATTTTCACCTCCCATAGGGTTTTCTGTTTCAGTTTTATTACTTCAGTTACAGCAATAAAGCTTGCCCCCTCTCTGCCCTCAGCCTTGGATTGGACAATGAAGTGTAGCGGGGGTTTAAATTTAGGGGGATACACCTGGGTGGTAGTATGACCCAGGTGTGTATAAATCATGAAGGGATTTGGACCATTGTTAATTCGTGGAGGACTTGGTGGTGTGCTGTTCTCCTTGGCCTGTGGGTGACGGGGTTCCCACAGGCCTAAGGTAGATTCACTGCCGCGGTGCTGGCCTTTTTGTCCCTTTCCGGCGATGGTGCGGCAGGGGCGGGGAACCTGCCGTGACGTCGCGGGAGGAGATAAAGGGGAGAGAAGCCCTCGCCACGAGGTCTTTTTCCTGCATCGCGCGCCCAGGCACCTTCGGCCTGGGTGCGGGCGGTTCGGAGTTCCGGTCCAGGTGCCCTAGGCCTGGCCGGAGCGGAGTTGGCGTCCATCCCAGGCACCTTCAGCCTGGGGTGAGGTACTAAACCGGAGGCCTAGGGCCCAGTGACTTCGACTGGGTCCCGCGAGGGCGGAGGAGTCCGAGGGTCCCTGAGGTGGATGGGGGCCAAGTCTGAGGTGAGGAGGCCGGGGAGGTCACCCGTCCGGAGAGTCCGGAGCAGCATCAACCCGGTGACGGATGGGCCTCCGGTAACTCCCTTGGAGGGACATCTCCCCCTGACAGGGGCCACAACGCAGCCTTCTTTTAGAGGCAGGGGGAAGCGACCAAACTCACAGCCTGCGAGACCCTTAGCAGGCCAGGGCAAACAATCACTGCTCCCTTGATTACAGAAAGATTCAAAGTTAAATTTACCTAGCAGCCCACGCTAGGAGGGTGCTACATATATAACTTATATAAATTAAATATGAAAAAAAGTGAAATGGCATAATAATTAGACATTGACATAGACTCCCGACTATAAAAAGGAGAATGCATGCTTATAATATAAATAAATGGAAGAAGAACATCTCTGAGTAAGATACTGTAGCTAAAAAGTCAGCTACAAAACAAGATTTTAGATTACTATGGAACATTGGGGGTTATGTACTAAAAATGGAGCGTGCAAAATCTGGTGCAACTCTGCATAGAAACCAATCAGCTTCCAGGTTTTATTGCCAAAGCTTAATTGAACAAGCTGAAGTTAGAAGCTGATTGGCTACCATGCACAGCTGCATCAGATGCTGAGTGCTACTGTTTTAGTAAATCTACCCCCATTGAGTCTACTAGCTCCACACTGGACCAAGGTTCCCATAGAACATTATAAAACTTGACCTCCACCAGGCATATAGTTCCTCTGATGGCCAAATTTGATGCAACTTAGCTTTTACATTGTAGAAAAATAAAGTAATAGATAACTAGCTGATTGCTATATGCCGTTTGGTGGCCGTGATTTTTAGCGAAACTAAGGAGCACTATTGGTGGGTCTGGTGGAATAGTGATAGCCAAAAGACCAAAAATAAACCAGAAATCTTGGGTCTAAAGATTTTGTGCCAGGAAGCATGAAAAAGAATGCAAAAAGGTTTCCAACTTGGCTGCAACCACAAAAACAATTAGGAAAAATGTCAGGTGGAAACTTCCTAGAGGATATCACATGCTGCCTCATTAGTCATTTAAGCCTGGTTTCCTTAATTTGATAGCTAGCAGAATTTTTATGGGTTGCTTCGCACATCTCTTTCCAGATTTCTGTATTATAGATGGAGGAGAAATATCATTCCCAGAAGTGCTCATTTCAGTTTAATATTTGGTACTTTTAATGTGTTTTTTTTTTGTTGTTGTACATATTTATCTATTAAATATAGAACATTTTATAAACAATAATATGATGTCAGAGCTTTTTTTATTATGGATATAAACCAAAGGTTATCATACAAATAGGAGTTAATCCACAGCTATTTTTTATTTTTTTTGCATCATGTCTTGTCATTAAAAAAACTAAAATGAAGTACAATTATCCTGTATTAAGCTGTATTTGGCACATGAATGAGTATTCTGTTTTGCGTCTGTAAGCAAGAGTGACTGAGAGGTATCATGTCATTTCCTGAGTATACGGCCCGTCCGTTGATCTCCGCTGAGCCGGCGGACGACAAGTCCCTCTCTGCTCACTGAGCGGGGAGGGGCTTGTCCAGCGCCGCTGTCTCCTATGGAGAGATCGGACAAAAACAGACACCACGTCCGTTTTCATCCGATCTCACCCGATCCGATCCGCCATGGACGGATGGGGACGTATCGCCATCCGTCTGATTTTAGCGGATCGGATCGGTTCGGATGTCAGCGGACATGTCTCCGCTGACATCCAACGCTCCATAGAGATGTATGGAACGGCCGTTCAGGTCTGCCGACATAGCTGACAGGCAGACCTGAACGGTCCGTCCGTGTGAAAGGGGCCTAATGTTTGTATATTGTTGGATTTGTTTGGATTTAGAGCCCAACTCCAGACACAGTGATTTTATTTTATTTTTTACATTTACAACAATAATAAACAATAATATGTTCTCACAATTAAATCTTTATTTGTTTTCTTACTTGAATACCGGTAGTTCTCTGTAAGCTCCATTGAGCTTACAGCAGAAGTGCCACTTCGCGCTCCAGGCCATATCAGCCATTCACATATCACAGTCACAGCATTTGTTGATTATTATGAGGTTAGAGTTATAAAGATCAGTGACTTCAAATAGCACATGGGGGAATACTTGGAGGATTCACAGAACATGTAATGCTTTGAAAGAATACATAACTGCATTAATGAGTGTTTTTTTCTATATTTGAATTTCAGATACATGGTCACTAATTATTTTCTATACAGCTGATGAAAAATAACAGATAGTATTGCATTTGTTTCCATTAACACTGACCAATATGTGACTAATGGGCAATTCATTTTGAATTCTTGTTAGACAGTGCCCTTAACAATTTTTTATTTTTATTTACTGCTTTCAGCTGAAATCTGAATGATTATTGCAGACTAGTGTCATCCAAGGTTGCTGTGACATTTTAAAACATTTTCTTTGGTCATTAAACCAAAAAGTGGCTGTTCTGATTACCAGTAAGCCTCAGGAGTCGCTTTGTTCCACTTGCACAGTGACAGTTTTCCTTAGCTACCAGAAGCCATCAGGCACAAAGTTGCTGCTGTAATGTTACTGAGGGATTTCCTGTTTGTGAAAGCAGGGACAAGTGAAAAAGGAAGTCTGAAAGCAATAATATTTTCCATGTCCAGATAAGAAGATTTACAATGCTTTACAGTAATTCTTTCATTCGTCAACACTGAGTAGGTCACTACCTGCTGGAAAAAGGATTGTAAGTCATGTACTTAGGCAACAATTCAATTAAAGTGGACCTACGGTCATTTTTTCAACTTTCCATCTATTAAATCTTCTGCCCTTGTTGTTTTAACTTTGGATAGTAAAACTTTTTTTTTCTGCCAGTAAATACCTAATACAGCCCACTTCCTGTTTCTTGTCTGGTAAAAAGCCTAGGCTTATGACATCATGCACAGCTCTCTCTCTCTCTCTCACTCTCGTGAGAGTTTGCCAGGAAGAGAGGGGGGGTGAGTCATAAGAAAGCCAATGAGAGCAGTGGGGCTGCAGAGCTATAGGTGTGCCTCTGTGTGTCTGTGTAAATCCAGGAAGTAAACAGGCAGCAGCTTTAGCTGCCCACAGGTAAAATGGCTGCAGCCAGACTCAGTAGAGGGAGATTTCTGCAGCATATTTGGCAAGTACAGAATCACAGTATATATAAAATAATATGCAAAGTGGTTAGAGGGAAGCTTCAGAAGTTTTTTTATTACAAATTATGTGAGCAGACTGCAGTTCCTCTTTAAGGGGCTATGCCAAAGTGCTAGATTCAAATCATTCTATAATGTAAGATAACTATTTACTATTATAACCTAGACAAATATTTTACCTTCATATTTGAATTGGTGGCAATCGAATTTAATAGAGTACATTTTTAATAATAGTTAAGTTACATTTTATGTTTTTAGCCTAAAAAAAACACTTAAAATATAGAAAATAACACAGAACTGTTATATATAAAAGAACTACTCATAGAGCTCAAAAAAGTAGTTGCTTTTCCATCTTCAAGCTATTCTGATGCTAAATTTTGTCTGATGTTCTTCTGCTTACAAAAATTCAGCATTGTAAAATTCAAGTGTCAAAGTGCAGGATAAAGGCACTGAGAAATGTAATTGAAAAAAAAAAAAATATGGTGAGATTTAAAAAAATTACACCACCATAAAAAAAGTCTCTGCACTAAAAATTTGGTTTTGGCTGGCATAAATTAGAAGCAGTGTTTTTACAGAAACAAAATCAAAATGGCAGAAAATGTTTATAAATATGTGAAATTATCTAAAAAAAAAAAAAAAAAATTTAGTTACGTGATCATCACCTTAACAAGCTGAAGAAAATGAAAAAAACAATAATCCATATTTTTTATTATAGTGATTTCAGCTTTTTTTGAAAAGGCTCTTTTGTTGTTTTATTTCTGGATTATCAAATTAGCCAAATATTTCTAAAATTTTGTATTAAATAGAGAAGGCCTTCCCATTCTTGGGCCCACCATGTAGGGATATTATCCTGTGTGTAGAGGTGATTTGACTACTGGACACCCACAAATGAAGACCCTCCTCTCTATTATACCAGGGAACCTTATGTATTTTGTTTGTTTCTGCAAGAATGATTGTGTCTTTCCTTTTTCTTCTATATGCTTTTGCCAAAATGTTGTGGGTCTTGCTGGCCTTAATGTACACTTATATAGACGGGTATGCATATGTTTGTCTTTTATTACTGTAGCGGGTGGTTACATTTAGGGGGAAGCATCTGAGTGGTAGCCAGGCTCAGATGTACCAATTGTTAGGTCTCAAGGACCATTTCTATCCCTGGGAGATAGTACTGGTGGTTAAGTTCACTGGGGCCTAAAGGTGGCGCTGTTGCCGTGGGTCCGGGTTGAACTGCAGTACGAGGTTGTGTCCCTTTTGTTCCCTCTCGGCAGCAGTACGGCGGGGCGGGGAACCTGCTGTGCCTGTCGGGAGAGGATATAAAAAGGGGGCAGCCATCTTCCAGAGGGGTGGTCGGTTCCGCGCTCAGGCACCTTAAGCCTGGGTGCGGGTGTGTCGCCTCCGGGTGCCCTAGGCCCGGAGGCCTGTCGGGTGGTCTCTGGGTGCTCTAGGCCCAGAGACGGAGCAGTTGGTGTGGACAGTTGCTTACTAGGGAAAATTAAAGACTTGTTCTGATTACTGCAGAAACAAGGTCAGCACTGGAGGCCTTTTTACACCAGTCGCAGGTAGGCCAGAGAAACTAACACCGCTCAACCTCCCTATTCAGGAGGGTATGGGCTTGTGGTGCGGTGTGCCTCATTCTTTTCCTGCGGAGGAGCCAAGCAGAAGAAAAGCAGGTAAAGTCTGGGGTTGGTGCACTACATAACTATGTTTATACCTTTTGGTCCATCATAGACATTGTCCTATTGTACCTCAATATTTGAAAAACGTAACCTCTTCAGCCCCGGAAGAATTTACCCCCTTCCTGACCAGAGCACTTTTTGCGATTCGCCACTGCCTCGCTTTACCTGACAATTGCGCGGTCGTGTGACGTGGCTCCCAAACAAAATTGACGTCCTTTTTTTCCCACAAATGGAGCTTTCTTTTGGTGGTATTTGATCACCTCTGCAGTTTTTATTTTTTTACGCTATAAACAAAAAAAGAGCGACAATTGTTTAAAAAAAGCAATATTTTAAACTTTTTGCTATAATAAATATCCCCAAAAAATATATAAAAAAACAAATTTATTTCTCAGTTTAGGCCGATATGTATTCTTCTACATATTTTTGGTAAAAAAAATCGCAATAAGCGTATATTGATTGGTTTGCGCAAAAGTTATAGGGTCTACAAAATAGGGGATAGTTTTATGGCATTTTTATTATTATTTTTTTATTAGTAATGGCGGCAATCAGCGATTTTTATCATGACTGCGACATTATGGCGGACACTTTTGACACTAATTTGGGACCATAGTCATTTATACAGCGATCAGTGCTATAAAAATGCACTGATTACTGTGTAAATGACACTGACAGGGATGGGGTTAAACACTAGGGGGCGATGAAGGGGTTAAGTGTGTCCTAGGGAGTGATTCTAACTGTGAGGGGTCAGGGCTACAAGTGACACAACAGTGATCACTGCTCCCGATGACAGGGAGCAGTAGATCACTGTCCTGTCACTAGGCAGGACAGGGAAATGTCTTGTTTACATAGGCATCTCCCCGTTCTGCAGCTCTGTGACACGATCGCGGGCACCCGGTGGACATCGAGTCCGTAGGCACGGTCACGGAGCAAGCGGCGGGCATGCGCCTGCACGGCAGCACATTCAAAGCAGCGTGCAGGTACGCTGCATTGCGCAGCCGTGCCATTCTGCCGACGTATATCGGCGTTAGCAGGTCGGCAAGTGGTTAATAAAAAGAGATTAACTATAAAAAGAGAAGGTCTAGGATTTTTTCTCATTAGATAGTTCACATCCTGTTCATGCCATTGAGACTTTCAGGCCTATCCAGGAGCAAGTATGCAGATTGTGACCTCTGACTTAGCTCTGACGTTTCTGATCTGTATACATCCAGGTCAGTGTCTCAGGAGTACTGAAGCCAAAGGCAACTAGCATTTTCAGAAACAGGTCAGCAATGGCAGCCACAATATTATTGTAACTTCCTTTAAATATATAATTTACAATGATATATATTTTTTTGTCCTATAAGCTTATGTAGCGGCCTCCTCACCCCGTCCTCTTTAGCTAGGGGTATGTCACGCGACAGAGTGAGGTGCGCTACGGCCCATGTCCTCCCCATAACTGTGGGTGAGGTGAAGGCCAATATCTGATGTTTCCTCGGGCCGGTGTGTCTTGGGCATGTACCGAGTCTGTTGTGCAGAAACCACCAAACCACCCTTTGCTCCCATTAACAGAGTCCATACACCGATCACAGTCCAACTGTTGGTTTTATTTCGTATCTCCACACACAGGCAATGCGATGGCAGGATACGGTGGGATGAGCAGGTCGAAGCACTATACTGATCTGGGTCCCTACACCCCCTGTGCTATGACCAAGGGTTGCAGGAGTCTTAATTCGAATACCTCCGCTGCGTTGCAGCCCCTATCAGGGGAAGATGTCCTCCAAGAGAGTTACCGGAGGCCCATCCGTCACCGGGTTGACGCTGCACCGGAATCTTCGGACGGGTGACCTCCCCAGCCTCCTCACCTCAGATGCGGGTCCCCTCGCAAGGGGCACCCTGGAATCACTTCACCCTTGCGGGACCCAGTTGGAGTCACTGGGTCCCAGGCCTCCTCGATAGTACCTCATCCCAGGCTGAAGGTGCCTGGGATGGAATCCCAGCTTCATTCCAGCCAGGCCTAGGGCGCCTAGGCCGGAACCTTGAACCGCCCGCACCCAGGCCGAAGGTGCCTGGGTGCGTGAAGAGATGATCCCCGAAGACCTCGTGGCGAGGGCATCTCCCCCTTTTATCTCCTCCCATCAACACCACGGCAGGTTCCCCGCCCCAGCTGTACCATCTCCAGGAAGGGACAAAGAAGGGTAGCACTGTGGTGGCGATTCTACCTGAAGCCTGTAGGTACTCCGCCACCCACAGGCAAAGGAGAATATTACATCCCCCGATCCTCCACGAATAACAAAAAGGGGTCTAAACCCTGACATAATTACACACCTGGGTCACACTACCCCCAGGTGTATCCCACTAAATCTGAAGACCCCGCTACACTTATAAATTCAGAGTTAATATTTATTTTGAGGATCACATTTCTAGTTTCGCACTAGTACATTTCACATTTGCAATGTATTTTTCTGCTTGTAATATTTTTTGGTTGCTTGGGTCCAAATAAAAAAAAAAACCTCAGCATTATCACTTGCCTTTCACTGACAATAATGTACTCCTTATACCCTTGTTTCCCTGAATAAAAATCATAAGTGTACATGCCGTTTATTACTGTCAGGGTCACCTGTGGCCAGGTGACAGATGCACACCGTAGGGGGACAGGAGTGCACCGCGAGGTAGTGAACCCTATGGCTGGCTTCTGCGGATAGGAAACTGGGTGGTTGTGGAAAGCGGGACCAGAGGAGCACAACCGGGATCCCAACGGAAGCGAGAGCCAAGATTCCCCAGGGCGCGGAGTCTAAGACCCAGCTGGTCTTCTCCAGGGCCTCTAGTGGTGAGGATGTTACGCTGCAGGCTGGGACCAGGTCGCGGCCCCTGGAGTTTCCTAGCTCACGCCCCGTAGGATAAGGGGAAAAAGCAGCACACGATAGAGAGAACCGAATAACAAGCTGAAGGTCAGGGGCCACAAGCAGACAAGGATAACGAAGAACGAGCCGAAGGTCAAGGGTCACGAGCAGACAGGGATAGTCGGGGACAAGCCAATAACGTAACAGAGAGACAGACGTAGCACACGGCAGGCAGGAACCCAAACACACAATGCCTAACAAACACGTTGATCAGCCAAGCAGGCTTGCAGTGCACAGGTTAATATAGTGTTCTGTGATAGGGCCTGGGGTGGAGTCTGGCTGGGAGGAGATTATAAAGGAAGCCAGGTGAAAGGGCTCAGGCCTCTAAGATGAACACATGGGAAGGAAGGTAAGCTGACAGACAAACACTACTGCATATCCATGACAGTACCCTCCCTCTTATGGGCCCTCCCCCGCCTGGACCCAGGCTTAAAGGGAAATCTCTGATGAAACCTTCTCAACAGATGAGGTGCAGCAACATCAGATGCAGCGATCCAAGACGCCTCCTCAGGACCAAAACCTCTCCAATGCACAAGGTACTGAAGAATGCCTCTGCAGAGCCGAGAATCCAGAACTTGTCTAACCTCGTACTTAAGATTATCCTCAGAGACCGAAAATGAGGTAGGGAGATGACAAGAAGATCTATTGAGGACCAAAGGCTCTCTAGGAATAAGCAAGGGCATGAGAGGATCAACAGGAATCTGAGGAGGGTCCCCTAGACCCTTAAAGGGGAACTGGTCATCTTGCACAGGACCATCAGACTGGGCAGATGTCAGTAGAACCCTGAAGTCAGGTTGGTTAGAAGGTGACATGTCGCCGGAGTCAAGCTGAATAGCTGAAGGACAAGCAGAATGTCCCGAACAAGAAAAAGTAGGAGGCTCACTGGGCATGGGCTGGACTGGCATAACTAGTACAGAGGCAGAGTGAATAGCTGAGTCAGGTGTAGCAACTACCTGAATCGCATCGCAAGACGTAGCGACTGCAGGACTTGTAGACAAGCTAGCCTGGCTGTGCGTCCAAGGGTGGTTAGGGACAGAGAAATGTAAATGGTTATGCAACCTGGAATGAATGACCGGCTCAGATTCACAGGGGGCAACCTTGGGTAGGCAGGACGAGGAACAGGAGGGACCCCAAGCCAGGATCTGTCCAGTAGTCCAGTCCACATGAGGAGAATGGAGCTGTAACCATGGGAGACCCAAAATTATAGGCGTTGAGGCCTTGGGTAAGATAAGGAAGGATATCCACTCCTGGTGGAGTGTCCCTACCGACATCTTAACAGGGAGGGTCTGGAAGCGGATAGGTCCCCCTGGGAGAACAGTACCATCAATCGCCAAGACCACCAATGGCGTGGTGAGGGGCAAAAGAGTAAGTCTCATGGACGATGCGATTTCCCAGTCCATGAAATTACCAGCGGCTCCGGAATCCAGATATGCTGAGACCAAATGAGAAGAAGCACCAACATGAAGGAACACAGAAAGCAGAAGACGAGAAGGGGAAGGTGATATTTCTGGGTCCAATACTCCACTTTCCAGATGAAGTGGACTCGAACGTTTTTCTGGACAAAGAGAGCAAGTGTCACGAAAATGACCTTTGCCCCCACAGTAAAGACACAGACCAAGTGTTCTGCGCCTAGCACGTTCCTCGGGGGATAGCCTGGTCCGACCCAGCTGCATGGGTTCCTCAGCTGGTAGGAGATGCTCTACGGGTCGAAGAGAGGGGAGCTCAGGCTGACTAAGAACCAAGGAGTGCTGGCGTTGCTTTTCTAAGGTCCTCTCCTGAAAGCGAATATCGATCTGGTTACACAAGGAGATAACACCGGCCAGATCAGTGGGGATGGTTCTTCCTGCTAATTCATCCTTCACTCTATCAGACAGGCCATGCAAAAAGGTTGCGACTAAGGCCTCATTGTTCCAGCTCAACTCAGCCGACAGTATGCGGAAATGAAGGGCATACTGTCCCACTGAAGCAGACTCTTGGCGGAGACGTAGAAGGGCGCTGGCCGCTGAAGAGACATGAGCCGGTTCTTCAAAGATATTCCTAAAAAGTTTCAAGAAGCCAGACAGGCTAGAAACCACTGGATCATTCAGTTCCCACAGAGGGGCTGCCCAGGCTAAAGCTTCACCGGAGAGGAGGGAAATTATATAGGCTACCTTAGCCCGATCAGACAGGAAGTTTTGGGGCTGGAGCTCAAAATGAATCGTGCATTGGCTAAGGAACCCCCTGCAAGCCTTGGAGTCCCCAGAGAAACGGGACGGAGCTGGCAGTTGTAGCGAGTGTGTGGCTGCGACTGGTGCAATAGGTGCAGCCGCTGATTGTATTTGAGGTTGCGGATTCAGGGTTCCCAAGGAGGCCTGAAGCTGCTCGAAGCGAGAAGCCAGATCCTGGAGGAATCGCATCACCTGAGTCTGATTCGATTCCTGGGTTTCAAGTCTGCAAACTATGCCCTGCAATGGATCATCCACGGGTAATGGGATGTCAGCCGGGTTCATGGCTGATCAAACTGTCAGGGTCACCTGTGGCCAGGTGACAGATGCACACCGTAGGGGGACAGGAGTGCACCGCGAGGTAGTGAACCCTATGGCTGGCTTCTGCGGATAGGAAACTGGGTGGTTGTGGAAAGCGGGACCAGAGGAGCACAACCGGGATCCCAACGGAAGCGAGAGCCAAGATTCCCCAGGGCGCGGAGTCTAAGACCCAGCTGGTCTTCTCCAGGGCCTCTAGTGGTGAGGATGTTACGCTGCAGGCTGGGACCAGGTCGCGGCCCCTGGAGTTTCCTAGCTCACGCCCCGTAGGATAAGGGGAAAAAGCAGCACACGATAGAGAGAACCGAATAACAAGCTGAAGGTCAGGGGCCACAAGCAGACAAGGATAACGAAGAACGAGCCGAAGGTCAAGGGTCACGAGCAGACAGGGATAGTCGGGGACAAGCCAATAACGTAACAGAGAGACAGACGTAGCACACGGCAGGCAGGAACCCAAACACACAATGCCTAACAAACACGTTGATCAGCCAAGCAGGCTTGCAGTGCACAGGTTAATATAGTGTTCTGTGATAGGGCCTGGGGTGGAGTCTGGCTGGGAGGAGATTATAAAGGAAGCCAGGTGAAAGGGCTCAGGCCTCTAAGATGAACACATGGGAAGGAAGGTAAGCTGACAGACAAACACTACTGCATATCCATGACAATTACAAAGTCACATCTGCCCTCGAAAATGAATTGGTTAAATAAAACCCTTCTACTGAATGCCCAAATGAAATCCAATAAAGCGCTTATTTAGTGCCAACACGTGCTTTGTAGCTAAACAAGTCACCAGGCAAATTATGCTGTCCCCTTAAAATGTTTCAGTATCAGCCTGGGATTCTAGTAATTGGCTCTCACGAGCACCGCACTATGAATATTTCATGAACAGCTAAAAGCGTCTGTTTTTTTTTTTTTCTTCCTTTCCTGCAGGTTGGACTGTTCAATGCCAATACAAATCTCTGAAGGATTTTCTCTTTTTTTTTTCTTCTCTTTCCATATACTGTACTGTCATATTGACTTTTTATGAGCGGCAGCTTACATTTCTAATTTTACAATCTAACTGTAAAAAATATCATAGATGTAAATTTCAGCAAGGAGTTTGAATTTGCCCCTCCAAAATGTAAAAAAATATAAAAAACAAACTGTAATTATGAAGGTTGTAACAGTTCAAATGAATATAGACTGATCTCTGATTGAACTCAAACAGCCACACATCAGATGCCATACAATATAAAGTCTGATATTTAGTGGTGCTTACGTCAGAGAACATTGTCTATAAAGTGCCTATAAAAGTCAAAGAAAAGAAAATCATTTGAATCCCTCCCTCCCAATATACAGTTGTGCTCATAAGTTTACATACCCTGACAGAATTTATGATTTCTTGGCCAAAACTACCCAAATGACCCTGATCAAAAGTTTACATACCCCAGTTCTTAATACCGTGTTGCCCCCTTTAACATCAATGACAGATTGAAGTCTTTTGTGGTATTTGTGGATGAGGCTCTTTATCTTCTCAGATTGTAAAGCTGCCCATTCCTCTTGGCAAAAAGCCTCCAGTTCCTGTAAATTCTTGGGCTGTCTTGCATGAACTGTATGTTTGAGATCTCTCCAGAGTGGCTCAATGATATTGAGGTCAGGAGACTGAGATGGCCACTCCAGAACCTTCACTTTATTCTGCTGTAGGCAATGACAGGTCGACTTGGCCTTGTGTTTTGGATCATTGTCATGTTGGAATGTCCAAGGACGTCCCATGCGCAGCTTCCTGGCTGATGAATGCAAATGTTCCTCCAGCATTTTTTGATAACCTACTTGCCATCAATTTTGACCAAATTTCCTGTGCCTTTGTAGCTCACACATCCACAAAACATCAGCGATCCACCTCCGTGTTTCACAGTAGGAATGGTGTACCTTTCATCATGTTGACTCCTCTCCAAATGTAGCGTTTATGGTTGTGACCAAAAAGCTAAATTTTGGTCTCATCACTCCAAATGACTTTGTGCCAGAAGGTTTGAAGCTTGTCTCTGTGCTGTTTGGCGTATTGTAAGCGGGATAATTTGTGGCATTTGCGTAGTAATGGCTTTCTTCTGGCAACTTGACCATGCAGCCCATCTTTCTTCAAGTGCCTCTTTATTGTGCATCTTGAAACAGCCACACCAAATGTTTTCAGAGAGTCCTGTATTTCAGCTGAAGTTATTTGTTTTTTCTTTGCATCCCGAACAATTTTCCTGGCAGTTGTGGCTGAAATTTTAGTTGGTCTACCAGACCGTGGTTTGGTTTCAACAGAACCCCTCATTTTCCACTTCTTGATTAGAGTTTGAACACTGCTGATTGGCATTCTCAACTCCTTGGATATCTTTGTATATCCCTTTCCTGTTTTATACAGTTCAACTACCTTTTCCCACAGATCCTTTGACAATTCTTTTGCTTTACCCATGACTCAGAATGCAGAAACATCAGTGCAGCACTGGATGAAAGATGCAAGTGTCTGTCAGGAGTCCAGAAACTCATTGACCTTTTATACACACACACTAATTACAAGTAAACAGATCACAGATGAGGATGGTTACCTTTAATAGCCATTCAAACCCCTTTGTGTCAACTTGTGTGCATGTTATCAGGCCAGAATCACCAGGGCATGTAAACTTTTGATCGGGGTAATTTGGGTCGTTTCTGTGATTATGATTTAAAAATAGGGATGAGCTTCGTGTTCGAGTCGAACATACGTTCGACTCGAACATCGGCTGTTCGATCGTTCGACGAAGATCGAACGATTTGGGCCGTTCGCGCCAAATTCGAGTGACGCGAACGGCCCACAATGCACTACGCCATCGCAGTGTCATCCAGGCGCTGTGATTGGTCAAGCATGCACTGTGACCCCGCATGCTTGGCCAATCACAGCGCCGGCAGCGAGGAGAGCAATGATTGGCCACAGGCAGGATGCCTGTGGCCAATTATTGCTGATGGGGTTTAGTACACGCCCCACACTATAAAAGGCCGCCAGCGCGGCGGCCTTGTGTAGTGTGTTCCGGAGCAGGGAAAGAGAAGCATAGGCAGGGACAGTGTCATTTTTTTTCCTTTACTAATCCTGGATTCCTTGTGTTTAGGGACAAATAAGGATAGGTAGGGAGAGTGTCAGTGACAGTGTGCTATTCTGTGCTAATCCTTGTTTGTAGGGACAGAGAGGTACAGTGAGGGAAACTGACAGTGTGCTATTCTGTTCTAAAACTATTTTGCTGAACCATATTTTCAATCCTTGAGTTGAGGGACAGAGAGCTACAGTGAGGGAAAGTGTCAGTGTGCTATTGTGTTCTAAAACTATTTTGCTGAACCATATTTTCAATCCTTGAGTTGAGGGACAGAGAGCTACAGTGAGGGAAAGTGTCAGTGTGCTATTGTGTTCTAAAACTATTTTGCTGAACCATATTTTCAATCCTTGAGTTGAGGGACAAAGAGCTACAGTGAGTGAAACTGACAGTGTGCTATTCTGTTCTAAATCAATTTTGCTGTTCCATATTTTCAATCCTTGAGTTGAGGGACAGAGAGCTACAGTGAGGGAAAGTGTCAGTGTGCTATTGTGTTCTAAAACTATTTTGCTGAACCATATTTTCAATCCTTGAGTTGAGGGACAGAGAGGTACAGTGAGTGAAACTGACAGTGTGCTATTCTGTTCTAAATCAATTTTGCTGTTCCATATTTTCAATCCTTGAGTTGAGGGACAGAGAGGTACAGTGAGGGAAACTGACAGTGTGCTATTCTGTTCTAAAACTATTTTGCTGAACCATATTTTCAATCCTTGAGTTGAGGGACAGAGAGCTACAGTGAGGGAAAGTGTCAGTGTGCTATTGTATTCTAAAACTATTTTGCTGAACCATATTTTCAATCCTTGAGTTGAGGGACAGAGAGCTACCGTGAGTGAAACTGACAGTGTGCTATTCTGTTCTAAATCAATTTTGCTGTTCCATATTTTCAATCCTTGAGTTGAGGGACAGAGAGGTACAGTGAGGGAAAGTGTCAGTGTGCTATTCTGTTCTAAAACTATTTTGCTGAACCATATTTTCAATCCTTGAGTTGAGGGACAGAGAGGTACAGTGAGTGAAACTGACAGTGTGCTATTCTGTTCTAAATCAATTTTGCTGTTCCATATTTTCAATCCTTGAGTTGAGGGACAGAGAGCTACAGTGAGTGAAACTGACAGTGTGCTATTCTGTTCTAAATCAATTTTGCTGTTCCATATTTTCAATCCTTGAGTTGAGGGACAGAGAGCTACAGTGAGGGAAAGTGTCAGTGTGCTATTGTGTTCTAAAACTATTTTGCTGAACCATATTTTCAATCCTTGAGTTGAGGGACAGAGAGGTACAGTGAGTGAAACTGACAGTGTGCTATTCTGTTCTAAATCAATTTTGCTGTTCCATATTTTCAATCCTTGAGTTGAGGGACAGAGAGGTACAGTGAGGGAAACTGACAGTGTGCTATTCTGTTCTAAAACTATTTTGCTGAACCATATTTTCAATCCTTGAGTTGAGGGACAGAGAGCTACAGTGAGGGAAAGTGTCAGTGTGCTATTGTGTTCTAAAACTATTTTGCTGAACCATATTTTCAATCCTTGAGTTGAGGGACAGAGAGGTACAGTGAGTGAAACTGACAGTGTGCTATTCTGTTCTAAATCAATTTTGCTGTTCCATATTTTCAATCCTTGAGTTGAGGGACAGAGAGCTACAGCGAGTGAAACTGACAGTGTGCTATTCTGTTCTAAATCAATTTTGCTGTTCCATATTTTCAATCCTTGAGTTGAGGGACAGAGAGCTACAGTGAGGGAAAGTGTCAGTGTGCTATTGTGTTCTAAAACTATTTTGCTGAACCATATTTTCAATCCTTGAGTTGAGGGACAGAGAGGTACAGTGAGTGAAACTGACAGTGTGCTATTCTGTTCTAAATCAATTTTGCTGTTCCATATTTTCAATCCTTGAGTTGAGGGACAGAGAGGTACAGTGAGGGAAACTGACAGTGTGCTATTCTGTTCTAAAACTATTTTGCTGAACCATATTTTCAATCCTCGAGTTGAGGGACAGAGAGCTACAGTGAGGGAAAGTGTCAGTGTGCTATTGTGTTCTAAAACTATTTTGCTGAACCATATTTTCAATCCTTGAGTTGAGGGACAGAGAGCTACAGTGAGTGAAACTGACAGTGTGCTATTCTGTTCTAAATGAATTTTGCTGTTCCATATTTTCAATCCTTGAGTTGAGGGACAGAGAGGTACAGTGAGGGAAAGTGTCAGTGTGCTATTGTGTTCTAAAACTATTTTGCTGAACCATATTTTCAATCCTTGAGTTGAGGGACAGAGAGCTACAGTGAGTGAAACTGACAGTGTGCTATTCTGTTCTAAATCAATTTTGCTGTTCCATATTTTCAATCCTTGAGTTGAGGGACAGAGAGTTACAGTGAGGGAAAGTGTCAGTGTGCTATTGTGTTCTAAAACTATTTTGCTGAACCATATTTTCAATCCTTGAGTTGAGGGACAGAGAGGTACAGTGAGTGAAACTGACAGTGTGCTATTCTGTTCTAAATCAATTTTGCTGTTCCATATTTTCAATCCTTGAGTTGAGGGACAGAGAGGTACAGTGAGGGAAACTGACAGTGTGCTATTCTGTTCTAAAACTATTTTGCTGAACCATATTTTCAATCCTTGAGTTGAGGGACAGAGAGCTACAGTGAGGGAAAGTGTCAGTGTGCTATTGTGTTCTAAAACTATTTTGCTGAACCATATTTTCAATCCTTGAGTTGAGGGACAGAGAGGTACAGTGAGTGAAACTGACAGTGTGCTATTCTGTTCTAAATCAATTTTGCTGTTCCATATTTTCAATCCTTGAGTTGAGGGACAGAGAGCTACAGTGAGTGAAACTGACAGTGTGCTATTCTGTTCTAAATCAATTTTGCTGTTCCATATTTTCAATCCTTGAGTTGAGGGACAGAGAGCTACAGTGAGGGAAAGTGTCAGTGTGCTATTGTGTTCTAAAACTATTTTGCTGAACCATATTTTCAATCCTTGAATTGAGGGACAGAGAGGTACAGTGAGTGAAACTGACAGTGTGCTATTCTGTTCTAAATCAATTTTGCTGTTCCATATTTTCAATCCTTGAGTTGAGGGACAGAGAGGTACAGTGAGGGAAACTGACAGTGTGCTATTCTGTTCTAAAACTATTTTGCTGAACCATATTTTCAATCCTTGAGTTGAGGGACAGAGAGCTACAGTGAGGGAAAGTGTCAGTGTGCTATTGTGTTCTAAAACTATTTTGCTGAACCATATTTTCAATCCTTGAGTTGAGGGACAGAGAGCTACAGTGAGTGAAACTGACAGTGTGCTATTCTGTTCTAAATCAATTTTGCTGTTCCATATTTTCAATCCTTGAGTTGAGGGACAGAGAGGTACAGTGAGGGAAAGTGTCAGTGTGCTATTGTGTTCTAAAACTATTTTGCTGAACCATATTTTCAATCCTTGAGTTGAGGGACAGAGAGCTACAGTGAGTGAAACTGACAGTGTGCTATTCTGTTCTAAATCAATTTTGCTGTTCCATATTTTCAATCCTTGAGTTGAGGAACAGAGAGGTACAGTGAGGGAAAGTGTCAGTGTGCTATTGTGTTCTAAAACTATTTTGCTGAACCATATTTTCAATCCTTGAGTTGAGGGACAGAGAGCTACAGTGAGTGAAACTGACAGTGTGCTATTCTGTTCTAAATCAATTTTGCTGTTCCATATTTTCAATCCTTGAGTTGAGGGACAGAGAGGTACAGTGAGGGAAACTGACAGTGTGCTATTCTGTTCTAAAACTATTTTGCTGTTCCATATTTTCAATCCCTGAGTTGAGGGACAGAGAAGGACACTCGTAAAAATTATCAGTGTGCTATTCTGTGCTAAATCTTGTTTGTAGGGAGGGACAGAGTAGGACAGTGAGGGAAAGTGTCAGTGTGCTATTCTGTTCTAAAACTTTTTTGCTGAACCATATTTTCAATCCTTGTGTTTAGGGACAGAGAAGGATAGGCAGGGGACAGTGTCAGTGTCATTGTTGCTAAGCCTCCTGCACAATATACACCTGAAGGTAGCCCTTATTGCTGTTTTTCCCATCTCCCTGCAGGCCATCCATTAAAATGTCTGGAAGGCAACCAAGGAGAGGCAGACAGTCAGGAGGCAAAAAAAGAGGGCAAGCAGGCTCTGTGTCTGGGGGCAACAGTGCTGGTCGTGTACGCGGTGCATTGTCATCAGCACATGGCCATGGGACACGCTTGTCCTTGTTTTCGGCAGCTGGACATGTTGAGCCACATCATGCCGAAGACTTGGTAGAGTGGATGACCAAGCCCACCTCATCCTCCTCATCCTCTCTCACCGAGGCTCAGGGTAGTGGCAAAGCAGCAGCCAAAGCGTCCTCTTCTCTGGTATCATTATCTTCATTAGTCAATCCTTCCCTAGACCCACCATGCCCTCCTCCTGAGGAGTCCCCCGAACTGTTTGAGCACAGTGTTGGGTACATGCTCCAGGAGGATGCCCAGCGTTTGGAAGGATCTGATGATGATACCCAGCTAGAGGAAGGCAGCAGCGTGAGAGCAGAGAGAGGGGATGCTCAAGAAGGACACCAATCTGGCAGTCATGTTCCAGCAGCTGCAGCATACTGCCAGATTGGCTCCAGTGATGAGGAGGGAGGGGATGATGAGGTCACTGACTCCACGTGGGTGCCTAATAGGAGAGAGGAGGAGGAGGAGGATGAGGAGGAGGCACATCTCCAACGAGGCAGGATGCCCTTGAGTGGCCAGCGTATGGGCAGCACACCGACGGAATCACACCGCAGAGCTCCGCCTGTGCAGGGCGCTGCCTCTGCCCGTCATTCAAAAAGTTCTTTGGTGTGGGCCTTTTTTGAGGCTAGTGCATCAGATCACACAGCTGCTGTTTGCAACATATGTCTCAAGCGTATATCGCGTGGCCAAAACATCAGCCGCTTGGGTACCACATGCCTGACCAGACATATGTTGACCTGCCATGCAGCTCGTTGGCAAGCCTACCTCAAAGACCCACACCAAAGAACAAAGCTGACCTCTTCTTGCACCGCATCAGCTGGGATCTCCAACCCCACTATACCTTCACTCCTCTCTGAAACCTGCTCTGAGAGGAATGAAGGTGTAGAATTAGGTGTGTCACAGGCAAGTACTTGCGGGCACTCTGCTAGCAGTACACCATCGTCCGATTCTAGCAGGCAAATTTCCCTGCCCCAGCTGCTGGACCGTCGAAAGAAGTTCACTCCCAGCCATCCACATGCCTAGCGGTTGAATGCTAGCTTGGCTAAATTGCTAGCGCTTCAACTGCTGCCTTTTCAGTTGGTAGACTCGGCCCCCTTCCGTGAGTTTGTGCAATGTGCGGTTCCTCAGTGGCAGATTCCCAAACGACACTTTTTCGCACGGAAGGCTATTCCGGCTCTCTACAGGCATGTGGAAGGCAATGTCTTGGCCTCGCTGGACAGGGCGGTCAGCGGTAAGGTGCATATTACCGCTGACTCATGGTCCAGCAGGCATGGACAGGGACGTTACCTTTCTTTCACGGCCCATTGGGTCACTCTTTTGGCAGCTGGGAAGGATGCAGGACAAGGTGCAGTAGTGTTGGAGGTTGTTCCACCCCCACGCCTCCAAAATGCTACTACTGGTTGTGACACACCTCTCTCCTCCACCCCCTCCTCTTCTTCTTCCTCCATGGCCTCTTCCTGTGGTTTGTCCTCGGAACCAGCGGTGCTCCGTAGGCGTTCAAGGGGCTACGCAAGTACGCAGGCAAAAAGATGCCATGCCTTGCTTGCGCTGGTGTGTTTGGGGGACAGGAGCCACACTGGGGCAGAGGTCCTGTCTGCTCTGCAGGGGCAGGCCGAGAGGTGGTTGACGCCACGCCAGCTTAAGCCAGGAATGGTGGTTTGCGACAATGGCACCAACCTCCTCTCCACCCTCCGACAGGGACAACTGACCCATGTGCCCTGTATGGCTCACGTCCTTAACCTGGTGGTGCAGCGGTTCTTGGGCAGGTACCCGGGCTTACAGGATGTCCTGAGGCAGGCCAGGAAAGTCTGTGTGCATTTCCGCAGATCTTATAATGCCAGTGCTCGCCTGGCTGAGCTTCAAAAGGAGTTGAACCTGCCCAAGAACCGCCTTATATGTGACATGCCCACCAGGTGGAACTCAACGTTGGCCATGCTGCAGCGGCTGCACACGCAGCAGAGGGCCATCAATGAGTACCTGTGCGACTACGGCACCAGGACAGGGTCAGGGGAGCTCGGGTTTTTTTCACCACGCCAGTGGGGCATGATCAGGGATGCATGCACTGTCCTGGCACCATTTGAGGAGGCCACGAGGATGGTGAGCAGTGACAGTGCATGCATCAGTGACACTGTACCTCTTGTCCACCTGTTGGAGCACACGCTGCGTGGAATAATGGACAGGGCACTTGAGGCAGAACAGAGGCAGGAAGAGGAGGACTTCCTTGCCTCTCAAGGCCCCCTTTACCCAGACAGTGTTCCTTCTGTCCCACCCATCGCACAGGAAGAGGAGGAGGAGGAGGAGGAGGAGGATTGTGTCAGCATGGAGGTGGAGGCTGGCACTCAGCATCATCAGCAGCAGTCTTTTAGGGATGATTTACAGTCCCAAGAAACCAGTGGACTTGTACGTGGCTGGGAGGAGGTGGCTGCGGATCATGTCGTCCTTAGTGACCCAGAGGACTCCGGACTGAATGCCTCAGCTAACCTACGCTGCATGGCCTCCCTGATCCTGCAAAGTCTGCGGAAGGATCCTCGTATTCTTCGGATCAAGGAGAGGGACCATTACTGGCTGGCCACTCTCCTTGATCCACGGTACAAGGGTAAGGTTGCGGACCTTATCGTACCGTCGCAGAGGGAGCAGAGGATGAGACAACTCCGGGAGGCCTTGCAGAAAGGTCTGTGCAACGCGTTCCCAGAGACTGGGAGGTTACAAACTCCTGGTCCTGGACAACGAGTTGCTGAGGCTTCGGGCAGTCAAAGAAGGAGCGGTGGGGAAGGTGGCCGTCTGACCGATGCGTTCAGACAATTCTTTAGTCCGTAGCCCCAAAGTATGATCGGTTCCAGCAACCATCGCCACCGTCTGATATACATGGTGCAGGAATACCTAGGGGCAAGGTCAGACTTGGACACCTTCCCCACCGAAAATCCTCTGGCTTACTGGGTCTTGAGGATGGATCACTGGCCAGAGCTTTCACAGTATGCAATTGAGCTACTGGCCTGTCCTGCATCCAGCGTTCTTTCAGAACGCACATTCAGTGCTGCTGGAGGATTTGTCACGGATCACAGGGTGCGCCTGTCCACCGACTCGGTTGATCGACTGACTTTCATCAAGATGAACCAGTCTTGGATCACCACCAGCTACCACACACCAGATGCTGATATAACAGACTAATTGATTTTAAAATGTCACATCCCTTCAAGACTGATGCTGATGCTGAGTGCCTGTGCTGTTATGTTGTCTGGCTATCCTCCTCCTCCTCCTCAATGATACGATTAACGATGATAGCTTGGAAGATCATTTTGGTTTATGGGTGACGCCACCAGTGGCTAAGGCCCAATTTTTCAGCCCCTGTTTAACAGGGGCGTGTAATTAAAATTTTTGATGCAATACTTTGCAACAGGCCTCATTGCTGTGCTCCAAGTACAGTATCTGTGAGGGGTTGCAGTGTTGTGCCACCAGTGCCTAAGGCCCAATTTTTCAGCCCCTGTTCAACAGGGGCATGCAATTATAATTATTGATCTAATAATTCACAGCAGGGCCCATTGCTGCGCCCACCAAGAGTAACTGTCAGGCCTTACAGTGTTGTGCCACCAGCAACACCATCACCACCACCACCACCACCAAAGGCCCAGTTTTTCAGCCCCTGTTCAACAGGGGCATGCAATTATAATTATTGATCTAATAATTCACAGCAGGGCCCATTGCTGCGCCCACCAAGAGTAACTGTCAGGCCTTACAGTGTTGTGCCACCAGCAACACCATCACCACCACCACCACCACCAAAGGCCCAGTTTTTCAGCCCCTGTTCAACAGGGGCATGCAATTATAATTATTGATCTAATAATTCACAGCAGGGACCATTGCTGCGCCCACCAAGAGTAACTGTCAGGCCTTACAGTGTTGTGGCACCAGCACCACCATCAAAGGCCCAATTTTTACTACCACTGATCAACAATTATATGTTATTACAATTCCTGATATTATACTTAACAGCAGGGCGTTCCAGCACCCACCAAGAATAACTGTGAGTGCTTTCAGTGTTGTGCCAACACCAACACCTAAGGGGCCAATTTCTGCAGAGTATATACGGAAGGTCCCTACTTTCAAACATCCAACTTACAAACTACTACTACTTGCAAACGGAAGAAGACAACAGGAAGTGAGAGGAAATCTACCCCTTGAAAGGAAAATTCTCTCCTGTAAGAATTAATATGGGAGAAAGGTGTCTCCTCTCTACTGATGCTTTATCACCAATCCTTGTTTCAATACAAACACCACATTTCAAAAACAGTTGTCATTGGGACGCAAAGTGAGGTGAAATGTTCTGAACAGGGGCACAGACAGCAAAAAAAATGTGACAGGGGTGATAACCGTTCCCTATGTTTTCCAAAAAGCTAAAAAAAAGGAATTTGGCATGGAGCTACACTTAAACAATGCAGCTGTTCAAAATTACAAACAGATTCTACATAAGAACAAACCTACAGTCCCTGTCTTGTATGCACCGCCTGTATACGGCTGTTCAGAGTATATAGGGGCTTTTTTATTTTGTGTGCGGGGTTCCCCTTAATATCTATACAAGACCCAAAGGGGCTGGTAATGGGCTGGGGTGGGGTTGATGGGGTAGCTATGCCATTTTTCCTAAAGATTTTCATCCATATTACCGGGACCAGACATTGCATTAAAGCCGCAAGCAGTTTTAAATGGCTTTTTTTCCTTTAGAAATGTTATTTTGTGCAGGGACAGTTCTAAACACGGGAAACACGTGGCACTTCACAGGCATACTTTAGACACCCCCCCAGGTACAATATTTAAAGGAATATTTGACTTTTTTTTTTTCACTTTATGCATCATTAAAATGACTGCTCCCGGAAAACGTCCGTTTTTAAAACTTATTTTTGCATTGATACATGTCCCCTGGTGCAGAACCCGGTTTCCCAAACTCTGTTTCGGACAATAACATGGATAATAGTCGTTATAATTAGCACTTTAGAATCCGAACGTTCGCATCCATTGTATTTAATAGGGTTCTAATGTTCGCGCGAACTTTCGGTCCGTTCGCGGGTTCTGGTGCGAACCGAACCCGGGGGTGTTCGGCTCATCACTATTTAAAAAGAGTAAACACAATTGATTGATAATAAATGGCTTCAGCCAAACACTAACCATGAGTGAAAGAAATGTTTTTGCGTTATCATTCTTATTCTCCGAAAAATGTCCAAGAAATCATCAATTCTGCCAGGGTATGTAAACTTATGAGCACAACTGTATATACAGTATATGATACAGGGGCCCTTGCTCATTAAAGTGGTAAACCGCAGCCTTAAAAAAAAATAATCTGCAAGGCAATGGCATAATGTGCTAGTATGCATCACATGTTTGCATGCAATAGCATCCACAACATTGTGCCGAGAGCACTCGCCTTGAGCGCTCCCGCCACACTGACTGGCGGATCGCGGAAAGTTCTGATCGCTCTTTCAATCATGTGACCACCATGACAGCCAATTATGGCGGTCACGTGGCCATAAGGCCCCACCCCGCCTCTCGACATAGCAAACCCCTTAAAGGGCCGGCGCAGCGGGGTTAAAGTGCTGGATTTCTCATTACTTTCTATCCAGAACAAATAGAGAGAATTAATCACTTAGACAGGGCCCTGGACAGCAATAAAAACCTGACAGAGATTTAACACGTTCCCACTCTATCCAAATGAAATCAAATTTAGGCTTAGGATACACAAAATACATAAAGTGATGCACAACTATGTGTAGCGGGTATTTGAATTTAGGGGAAGCATCTGGTTGGTAGTGTAACCCAGATGCACTGATTGCTAGGGAATCTGAGACCCTTTTATGGTTCTTGGAGGACTCTGGCGGTGTGAGGTTCCCTGCGGCCTACAGGTGGCGTTGTTGCCGGGGGCCGGAGGTGAACTCACACCGCAAGACTGTGCCTTTTTGTCCTCCCCTGGAGCTGGTACAGCGGGGCGGGGAACCCGCTGTGACGCAAAGGGAGAGGGGATAAAAGGGGCGGACGCCTTTACCACATGGTTGGTGTGGAGGTTCAGAGTCGGGAGGACGCGGCCGCACCCAGGCACCTTCAGCTTGGGTGCTGGTGTTCCGGTGTTCCGGGCCCAGGTGCCTTTGACCTGGCCGGAGCGGAGATGGAGTCCATCTCAGGCACCTTTAGGCTGGGGTGAGGTACTATGGCGGGTGCCTGGGGCTCAGTACCTTCGACTGAGTTCCGCGAGGGTGGAGGAATCAGAGGGGGCCCTAACTCCTTGGGTGCCCGTGTCTGAGTTTGTGAGATCTGGTGAGCAGAACTTCTCTGGAGAGTCCGGCGCAGCATCGCTGGTGACAGAGAGGCCTCCGGTATCTCCCTTGGACGGATATCCTTCCCCTGACAGGGGCCGTGCTAGCAAAGGTAATTCACGTTCTACTTTACATAGTCAGTGGCAGTGAACATTTGCCACTGGTGATACCACAGTAGTTAGCAAAAGAAGGGAAAGGATTGTGCCTCGACCTATTCCCATTACTACTAAGTTGTTGCAAAAGAATCCAACTTAACCGTGCTGTATGTTTATTCGCTGAGAAGAATAAAACTGTGTTGGACCTATTCACTGTGTGGAACTCTGGTTACTAGGAGCAAAGGAGTCAGGGACGAAGGACAGGACTTGACTCTAGGACACCTACACAAAGCCCAATCTTTCTGGCCTTCACCTCTTCACTATGAAGGACATGGGCCGTGGTGTATCTCATCCCTCCCCCCAGTACTAACACCCCTAGACGAAGAAAGACAAGCCAAGAAAGAGAAGGGGTGAGGCCGCTACATATGTATTCTGGTACTATTTGATTATGGTAAATAAATACAAATGCCAACATATTAAAGGGGAGTAATAAAACCCTTCCTTGGTTACTACCCAGAGACCTTAGAGTGGAATAATTAAATGAATAACCCTCCTCAATTTACATAAAACAATTCCTGGCATGTCACAATATTCAGCAATAGTATCATTTGTATATAAAATGGTGCCTTTTTTTTTTTTTTACCAGAGCTACTGGTTGTCTTTTTGTTTAGCAGTGTAACTTTCCTTAAATCAGTTTATTTAATAGCACAAAGTAAATTAGACCAATCTGCACTTACTTTTCAGTGATCTAACAAAGATCTACTAGCTGTTCTAAGGCAATGCACTACATCACTGTTGCTGCTTGCACTGCTTTATTAAATAAGCCACTGTCGGCCTGCCTCGGAAAATAAATTCATGTACTGTATTTCTCTCTAAAACAGATTTACAGATAGGAAAAATAAGCATGTGCCATAGCAAAACACGGTTTGCCTTTCAATGCTTTTTTCATGCTGCATGTACCTAACCCCTATTATCTCTTTGATCCTCGGAAAAAGCAGTTGTCAATAAAACTGATTTATTTGTTTACTAGAAAACGCTGTTTGTCAATATAGGGGAAGCACAGCTTCACATTGCTCTGCTCAGAAATGTCATTGCTATCTCAAAATGTATTGCTTCTGACTGAACTGACTTTATTGTGAGCTTGTGTCTGCAGGAAGAAAATTAGATTGCTAGCTTCACTAAAGCTAGTACAAAAATTGATGGATAGATACTGCCAAATTATACGTTAATGCTAGCAATGGCAGCTCAATGATTAGCACTCAACATTCAGTGCAGCAGTCCTGAACCCAGTTCCTATTAGGGATAGAATCTGAATGGACTTTGTATGTTTTGATCATGTGTAGCACAACTATCCCCCCACTATTCATAAGCACACTAGGAGGCTAATTGGCTACTATGGTGTACGTTTAATAAACTGTGATAAGCTGAGATCATGATGATCACCGCATATCTCAGAGCATTGCCGGTTTAATAAGCTGAGATAAGGAGCAGAGAACATGTTCTCCCCTTCTCATCACAGCACATGACCGTTTTGTCACAAACGGACAGTTTAATAAAGTGTGATCTGAAGATCTCACAGCCGTTACACTGAAATATCTCCCTTCCAGATTCACCAGCTCAGAGGTGGAGAATCTGGGAGAGAAGCTGGTGTGATTAGAGGAAGAAGGCTTATTTCTTCCTAATTTCAGCACCAGTGGGTTAAAAATGAATATTAACAACATTATATATATATATATATATATATATATATATATATATATATATATACACACACACACACACACGTGTGTATATAGATACTGTATATATGTGTGTGTATATATATATATATATATACTGTATATATATGTGTGTATACATATATATATATATATATATATATGTAGCAGGATGTCCATATGTAAGAAGGAATCCGGCTCCCTCCGGTGGTATAAGTGTTACAATGCAACTAATGCACTTTGGGACAGATATCAGCTAGGAGAAAAGACTTTGTTGCTTTTAGTAAAAGACAGACTACATTACCCAGGGTGCATTGCAACACCGCAAAGCATTCTGGGCAGACTACTTAAACCAGGGGAGGGGCCAGTGTCTCTCTCTCTGGATCCAGCTCTCAATCAAGCAGGAAGTTGGCACGGAGGCCTGCTTCCTAAGGATTAGGCCAGAAGCCTGGGCCTAAATTACGGGAGTGCCTGAGTGATTTCCAGCAGAGGATCGTCCACAGCGTCCTGTGATTGCCCAGCAGAGACCGGAGTCATCCATCACCATATGCTGTTAGTGACGGAGTCCGGAGACTGCAGCTGAAGCAGAAGCGTGGAGATCGAGTGACCGGGACAAGCCAGAGGAGACTATCTGAAAGTCGGGCCTGTTTGGTGAGAAGGGCACCTGCCCAGAATTGACTACTACCTTAGATGAAAGTGATTTAGTTAGTGCCAGCCACACTTCACCTATCACGCCACAGCTTGCGGCCTAGTGTATCTCACTGGAGACTATGTGATCAGAGATTGGTGCATCCGTCATTAGTGGGTGGCAGGCACACGAGTACTCAGGTATATTGCGGATAATTACAGCATCTTGTTGAAACCCTGTGGATTACAATTTAACTTGTGCACCGACGGTGGCTAGCGAAGACTTCATTGGAGAAAGGAACTTTGAGTGGGACGCAGATAGGCCTTGCTTACCTATTATAGGGAATGAACACGTGCAAGGTATTGCAACAAAGGGGGAGCTCGCGAGCAACCAGTTAGCCATGCAGAGACACATATAGATACATGTACATATATATAGCTGATGTTATTTCCTGTTATTACCTAATCTCAGTGATACCTATCCTTATTGGTTTATTGACTCTGCAATGCGCATGCAGAGTCAACTGTGTGTATTAATGTGATTCTTTACCCTTCCCTTTTATACTGAGTAAAGGTACCTTTGATTAAGCATATAACTTGTGTGAAGTATCTCTGTCACTTAGAAGGACTAGTGACCAGCAAAGGTAATAACATTTACAGGTTATTGTGTGATGTATGCAGGATTGTGTCTCCTAATACTCAATAGGTCTCACACTCCTTATTCATATCAGTTGTGCTAAGGGAAGGTTTGAGCCACTTCCAGGGGTTGATAGGCAGGACGTAGACCCAAATCAAACAAACAGCAGCTCCTACAGGGGTAGTGCTACACGTGGGGGCTCGTCCGGGATATTCTACGGTTCTGCAATCAACTTTCCCCCTAGACAGAACCCTTACAGCACAGAAATGGACCCTGCTGCCGTAGCCCGGTGGTGCAGGGATGAAGGCATCCTACCCGGAAATGGCCTGGTGGTTGAAATCCAGAGAGAGGCCTGAGTAGAGGAGCAGCTAACTCCAGTCTTGAGAGCATTGTCCATGGACAGGAAGCCATGGGTGATTGACATAAAGACAGATACTGTAAATCCCCACACCTATGCATTATGTGAGTGGAGGAACGGAATCTCTGACTACTTCAAGGGTGCCAGCATAAAAACTACAAACCAAGTAGAACTCCTCCTGATACACCCAGAAGAGAATAAAGATGGCCCCACATCCACTACTTCAGGAGGCCCCAGCACAGGAGGGAGCGCCCAACAAAAGGGTCCCGGTTCACCACCATTGACCACCCTTAGCTCAGAATTGTGCGCTGTCCTGGGGGAGATTGTGACCAAGTGTAAAAAGGACCCTTCAGACTACCTGATGTCAGGATACAGGAAACTCAGGACCTTTTCTGGGAAGAAACCTGTACCTTCAGTGGAAGATGGATTTGAAGAGTGGCTAGATGGCGCCACTCAGGCCCTAGAAGAATGGGAGGTGCCAGAACAACAAAAAAAACAACGGATTGTGGAAAGCTTAAAGGGGCCTGCTCTGGAGGCCATACGTAACCTCAAGTTAAGCAAGAAGGACTGCAATGCACAGGATTATCTGGATATTCTGCAGAATGTGTTCGGCGGGACGGAAAACGTCACTGAACTCACTTACCAGCTGGGGCATTGCTACCAAAAAGAGGGAGAGAAGCTGTCAGAATTCATAGGACGCCTGGATAAGATCCTGCATCGGATCCTACTGAAGAAAGGGATCGATCCAAGAAAAGTGGATGAGGCCCGTGCCCAGCAGGTGTTGAGGGGAGCTCAACCCTTGGACCCCATCACATTATTGCTACGCACCAGGCGGGACGGGAGCAGCCTGGAATACCCCGACTTGATCCGGATAGTCAGGGAGGAGGAGGCCATGTTGGAAGACAAAAGGAGGAGTCAACACACCGAACCAACTGCCCGAGTCAGAATGTTAAGTGCAGAAGAAGGTGATTCAGAAGTTGAACTCCTAAAGACCCAGGTGTCACAACTAGTAGAAATGGTGTCCATGCTGACTAGCCAGGCCTCTGTGCCACACAACAAGAACACGTCAGAGGAACCAAAAAAACCTCCTAGCTCCAATATGGAACTAGTACAGAAGCCTAAGAGATTGATAACATGCTTCAATTGTGGGGAAATCGGGCATGTTAGAGCAGTGTGTCCCAGCCCAGATGAAGTTGCATCCAGATATCTCAAGCCGGCGGAAAACTTCAGAGGGCCCCGGTGAAGGAGTCAGCCGGGCGCCCACCAGTTTCCACGAACTCCTTCAAGAAGTCCAATGATCCAAAACATCAGAGTCAGGGACCTAAACCTCTGCCAATTAGGCCCCGTCCCACAACTCAGGCTGCTGTTGAACAGAAGGCCAGTGCACACCAGACCCAGAAGGGACTGAGACCCACCGGAAACTCAAGAAAAAAAGAAGTGAGGGTACAGGTAACTGAACCCAGCAAGAAGTCTGTGTTGAAGGAGTTCCCTGCCAAGTTAGTGGGGCCTTCTCCAGTAGTCTCCATACAAGTAGAAGGGATCTACACCAAGGCTCTTCTTGACACTGGGGCTCAAGTGACTCTTCTGTATAGGGATTTCTATGATAAACATCTTAAACATCTGCCCCTACAGAAATTAGAGGAACTGGAAATATGGGGTATTGGAACTCAGAGCTTTCCCTATGACGGTTACCTGCCAATCAAGTTGACTTTTGATCCCTCAGTGGCTGGGGAGACAGAGACCTTCGATACTCTGGCAGTAGTGTGCCCTCGCCCACCAGGGGCCAGCAAGAGCTCACTCATCATCGGGACCAACACTGATCTAGTCAGGCGACTGCTGACACCGTTGTCCCAACTGGAAGAAGCCCCGACCACAAGAGTCCACCCCATGTTAAGGCAAGCCTACCAGCGCCTGGTACTGGAGCAGAAGGCCCCGGCTGAGGGAGTTGGCAAGATTTGGAAGCTAGACAAGACGGAGAAGGTATTACAACCGGGAGAGGTGACTTGCCTGAGGGCTTCTGTCAAGCTCACATGGAAACAGCCAGGCCCCTTCATTGTCTTCGAACCAGGCCCACAGGAAAGACAGAAAGGGATTGAAGTAATCCCCGAAGTGATCCCATTGAAGGCCCTACAGAAAAGCCATGGGAGGGTTTCAGTGAGTATAAGGAACACTGCTAATACACCAGTGAAGGTGCCGGCCAGAATGCTGTTGGGCCAGGTGAATCCAGCCACCCCCATTGCCCCGTGTGAATTGAAGAAAGAAGAAAGGGGTGAAGTCACCATAGAGAAGCTCTGTTCTGAAGACACGGCCCTCCCACCAGAATGGAGAAAAAGGGCCAAAGCTCAACTTGCAAGGTGGGAAAAGATCTTCTCTAAAGATGAGTTCGATGTGGGGTGCGCAAGGAGTGCCACTCACAAGATACGCTTACAAGAAGATAAGCCCTTTAGAGAGAGAGTTCGACGGGTCCCACTGGGTGACTTAGAAGACTTGCGGGAACAGTTGGCTGAGCTGAAGAGGATGGGGATTATTCAAGAATCCAGGAGCCCTTACGCTTCTCCAATAGTGGTAGTCCGAAAGAAGAACGGGTCGCTGAGACTGTGTATCGACTACAGAATACTAAACAGAAGGACCATCCCAGATCAATACACCACTCCCCGAATTGAAGACGCCCTGCAGAGTCTGTCAGGGGCCAAGTGGTTCAGTGTAATGGATCTAAAAAGTGGATATTACCAAATCCCCATGCACCCTGAGGATCGGGAGAAGACAGCCTTCATCACCCCTGTGGGGTTCTTTGAGTTCAACCGTATGCCTCAAGGGTTATCAGGAGCCCCCGCCACTTTCCAAAGGCTAATGGAGAGAACCGTCGGGGACATGAATCTAATAGAGGTACTGGTATATTTGGACGACGTCATCGTGTTCGGGAGAACCCTAGAAGAGCATGAAGAGAGACTGGAGAAGGTCCTGAAGAGGCTCAGTGAAGAGGGCCTGAAACTCTCCCCAGAGAAGTGTCAATTTTACCAGTCCTCAGTCCATTACCTGGGCCATATCGTTTCTGCAGAAGGGGTGGCCACGGACCCAGAGAAGCTGGATGCCGTCACCTCTTGGCCGAGACCTACCAACGTGACTGAGCTTCGGTCATTCCTGGGGTTCTGTTCTTACTACAGAAGATTTGTAGAAGGATTCGCCAAGATTGCCAGACCCCTGAACGAGTTACTCAGAAACGAAGGGGAAGATGATGTTCCAGAGCTGGTCAAACCAGTGAAACTCACCATGGGACCCCGAAGGCCCAAAGAGTCGATTCAAGACCAGTGGACAGGGGAGTGAGAGGAAGCCTTCCAGATGTTAAAGAAGAGTCTTACCACTGCACCAGTCCTGGCCTATGCTGATCCAAAGAAGCCTTATGAACTGCATGTAGATGCCAGCCGAGATGGGCTGGGTGGGGTGCTGTACCAGGAACATGATGGTTACCTAAGACCCGTCGCATATGTGAGCAGGAGTCTGATACCTGCTGAGAAGAATTACCCCACCCACAAGCTTGAATTCCTGGCCTTGAAATGGGCAGTGGTAGACAAACTGAGAGACTACCTATATGGGGCGGAGTTTGTGGTGAAGACAGATAATAACCCGCTCACCTACCTTCTGACCACTGCCAAGTTGGATGCAATGGGACACCGGTGGTTGGCTGCCCTTTCAAGCTTCACCTTCAGCTTGAAGTACCGATGCAGATGCCCTGTCCAGGAGGTCTCATGCCCCCACCGACCCTACCGAAGAATGGGCCCAACTAGACCCAGAGGGAGTGCGAGCCCTATATCAGGGGACAGAACTTCAAGCCAGAGGTGGGTCAAGAGCCGAAGAAATTGGGGTCTCAGCTGTTGGAGTACCGAAGTGCTATTGCAGTGTGACCCAAGTCGAAGGGGAGGGCTTGCCCAAGCTGACAAAAAGGGATTTGAGAAAGGAGCAAGAAGAAGACTCTTTAGGGAAACTCCTGATAAAGGCCCTGGAAAGCCAGCGTCCCGAGATGCTTGAAACAGACTCCCCAAGAGAAGCCCGATTGTTGCGCAGGGAGTGGGATCGGCTACACATACATCAAGGGGTGGTCTACCGAAGGGGCCCCTCTGACGACTCAGAAGAGAAGTGGCAGCTGTTTCTACCAGCCAAATATCGAGAAGCGGTCCTAGCTGCCCTCCATGACAACCATGGTCACCTAGGGTCCGAACGGACTTTTCACCTTGTACGGGATAGGTTCTATTGGCCCTGCATGCGGGCTGAAGTGGAAGGATATTGCCATTCCTGTGTCCGATGCATTCAAAGGAAGACCTTGCCACGTCAAGCAGCCCCAATGGGCCATCTGCAAAGTCAGGGACCTATGGAACTGGTGTGCATTGACTTCCTTTGCCTGGAGCCTGATCTGAGTGGTCAAGGGAATGTCTTGGTTAGGGATGGGCCCGGTGCTCGATTCGAACCCATGTTCGAATCGAGCACCGGGCGTTCGCTCGCTCGTCGAGCCCAGAACTATTTGGGCCGTTCGCATCACATTCGTGTGATGCGAGCGGCCCCGCAATGCATTGCGGCCGGCGCGGCCGGCGCAGTGCATTGCTGGCTGATGATTGGCCAAGCATGCACTGTGACCCCGCATGCTTGGCCAATCACAGCGCCCGAAACTCGGAGAGCAATAATTGGCTACAGGCAGGACGCCTGTAGCCAATTACAGCTCAGGGGCTTTAGTACATGCCCCACCATTTAAAAGGCCGCCACGCCATCGGCCCCGGTCACATGAGTTCCGGCTTTAGGAGAGATCAGTCTGCTGATTCTGTCTTTGCTTGATACTGAAAGATTTGCTCTTCTTTGCTAAACCATTGGCTATTTCTTTGCTAAACCATTGCTACCTAAGTCATTGATCGTTCATTGCTGCTGATTGCACAGTTAGCGTGTTATTAGCTGCTGCTGGGGATTAGTCTGGTGCGTGCTTACTGTTAGTACAGTATTGCAGTAGTACCAACCGCAGTGCTGTTAGCACAGCATTGCACCCCAACAGCACCCATAGGACTTCTAGTGTGTTAGTGGCAGCAAACAGAGCTCCTATATTTTCTTCTCAGCAGCACCCATAGGACTTCTAGTGTGTTAGTGGCAGCAAACAGAGCTCCTATATTTTCTTCTCAGCAGCACCCATAGGACTTCTAGTGTGTTAGTGGCATCACACAGAGCTCCTATATTTTCTTCTCAGCAGCACCCATAGGACTTCTAGTGTGTTAGTGGCAGCAAACAGAGCTCCTATATTTTCTTCTCAGCAGCACCCATAGGACTTCTAGTGTGTTAGTGGCAGCAAACAGAGCTCCTATATTTTCTTCTCAGCAGCACCCATAGGACTTCTAGTGTGTTAGTGGCATCACACAGAGCTCCTATATTTTCTTCTCAGCAGCACCCATAGGACTTCTAGTGTGTTAGTGGCAGCAAACAGAGCTCCTATATTTTCTTCTCAGCAGCACCCATAGGACTTCTAATGTGTTAGTGGCATCACACAGAGTTCCTATATTTTCATCTCAGAAGCACCCATAGGACTTCTAGTGTGTTAGTGGCATCACACAGAGCTCCTATATTTTCTTCTCAGAAGCACCCATAGGACTTCTAGTGTGTTAGTGGCAGCAAACAGAGCTCCTATATTTTCTTCTTAGCAGCACCCATAGGACTTCTAATGTGTTAGTGGCATCACACAGAGTTCCTATATTTTCATCTCAGAAGCACCCATAGGACTTCTAGTGTGTTAGTGGCATCACACAGAGCTCCTATATTTTCTTCTCAGAAGCACCCATAGGACTTCTAGTGTGTTAGTGGCAGCAAACAGAGCTCCTATATTTTCTTCTCAGCAGCACCCATAGGACTTCTAATGTGTTAGTGGCATCACACAGAGTTCCTATATTTTCATCTCAGAAGCACCCATAGGACTTCTAGTGTGTTAGTGGCATCACACAGAGCTCCTATATTTTCTTCTCAGAAGCACCCATAGGACTTCTAGTGTGTTAGTGGCAGCAAACAGAGCTCCTATATTTTCTTCTTAGCAGCACCCATAGGACTTCTAATGTGTTAGTGGCATCACACAGAGTTCCTATATTTTCATCTCAGAAGCACCCATAGGACTTCTAGTGTGTTAGTGGCATCACACAGAGCTCCTATATTTTCTTCTCAGAAGCACCCATAGGACTTCTAGTGTGTTAGTGGCAGCAAACAGAGCTCCTATATTTTCTTCTCAGCAGCACCCATAGGACTTCTAGTGTGTTAGTGGCATCAGACAGAGTTCCTATATTTTCATCTCAGAAGCACCCATAGGACTTCTAGTGTGTTAGTGGCATCACACAGAGCTCCTATATTTTCTTCTCAGCAGCACCCATAGGACTTCTAGTGTGTTAGTGGCATCACACAGAGCTCCTATATTTTCATCTCAGAAGCACCCATAGGACTTCTAGTGTGTTAGTGGCATCACACAGAGCTCCTATATTTTCTTCTCAGCAGCACCCATAGGACTTCTAGTGTGTTAGTGGCATCACACAGAGCTCCTATATTTTCTTCTCAGCAGCACCCATAGGACTTCTAGTGTGTTAGTGGCAGCAAACAGAGCTCCTATATTTTCTTCTCAGCAGCACCCATAGGACTTCTAGTGTGTTAGTGGCAGCAAACAGAGCTCCTATATTTTCTTCTCAGCAGCACCCATAGGACTTCTAGTGTGTTAGTGGCATCACACAGAGCTCCTATATTTTCTTCTCAGCAGCACCCATAGGACTTCTAGTGTGTTAGTGGCAGCAAACAGAGCTCCTATATTTTCTTCTCAGCAGCACCCATAGGACTTCTAATGTGTTAGTGGCATCACACAGAGTTCCTATATTTTCATCTCAGAAGCACCCATAGGACTTCTAGTGTGTTAGTGGCATCACACAGAGCTCCTATATTTTCTTCTCAGAAGCACCCATAGGACTTCTAGTGTGTTAGTGGCAGCAAACAGAGCTCCTATATTTTCTTCTTAGCAGCACCCATAGGACTTCTAATGTGTTAGTGGCATCACACAGAGTTCCTATATTTTCATCTCAGAAGCACCCATAGGACTTCTAGTGTGTTAGTGGCATCACACAGAGCTCCTATATTTTCTTCTCAGAAGCACCCATAGGACTTCTAGTGTGTTAGTGGCAGCAAACAGAGCTCCTATATTTTCTTCTCAGCAGCACCCATAGGACTTCTAATGTGTTAGTGGCATCACACAGAGTTCCTATATTTTCATCTCAGAAGCACCCATAGGACTTCTAGTGTGTTAGTGGCATCACACAGAGCTCCTATATTTTCTTCTCAGAAGCACCCATAGGACTTCTAGTGTGTTAGTGGCAGCAAACAGAGCTCCTATATTTTCTTCTTAGCAGCACCCATAGGACTTCTAATGTGTTAGTGGCATCACACAGAGTTCCTATATTTTCATCTCAGAAGCACCCATAGGAATTCTAGTGTGTTAGTGGCATCACACAGAGCTCCTATATTTTCTTCTCAGAAGCACCCATAGGACTTCTAGTGTGTTAGTGGCAGCAAACAGAGCTCCTATATTTTCTTCTCAGCAGCACCCATAGGACTTCTAGTGTGTTAGTGGCAGCAAACAGAGCTCCTATATTTTCTTCTCAGCAGCACCCATAGGACTTCTAGTGTGTTAGTGGCATCACACAGAGTTCCTATATTTTCATCTCAGAAGCACCCATAGGACTTCTAGTGTGTTAGTGGCATCACACAGAGCTCCTATATTTTCTTCTCAGCAGCACCCATAGGACTTCTAGTGTGTTAGTGGCATCACACAGAGCTCCTATATTTTCATCTCAGAAGCACCCATAGGACTTCTAGTGTGTTAGTGGCATCACACAGAGCTCCTATATTTTCTTCTCAGAAGCACCCATAGGACTTCTAGTGTGTTAGTGGCAGCAAACAGAGCTCCTATATTTTCTTCTCAGCAGCACCCATAGGACTTCTAGTGTGTTAGTGGCATCAGACAGAGTTCCTATATTTTCATCTCAGAAGCACCCATAGGACTTCTAGTGTGTTAGTGGCATCACACAGAGCTCCTATATTTTCTTCTCAGCAGCACCCATAGGACTTCTAGTGTGTTAGTGGCATCACACAGAGCTCCTATATTTTCATCTCAGAAGCACCCATAGGACTTCTAGTGTGTTAGTGGCATCACACAGAGCTCCTATATTTTCTTCTCAGCAGCACCCATAGGACTTCTAGTGTGTTAGTGGCATCACACAGAGCTCCTATATTTTCTTCTCAGCAGCACCCATAGGACTTCTAGTGTGTTAGTGGCAGCAAACAGAGCTCCTATATTTTCTTCTCAGCAGCACCCATAGGACTTCTAGTGTGTTAGTGGCAGCAAACAGAGCTCCTATATTTTCTTCTCAGCAGCACCCATAGGACTTCTAGTGTGTTAGTGGCATCACACAGAGCTCCTATATTTTCTTCTCAGCAGCACCCATAGGACTTCTAGTGTGTTAGTGGCAGCAAACAGAGCTCCTATATTTTCTTCTCAGCAGCACCCATAGGACTTCTAATGTGTTAGTGGCATCACACAGAGTTCCTATATTTTCATCTCAGAAGCACCCATAGGACTTCTAGTGTGTTAGTGGCATCACACAGAGCTCCTATATTTTCTTCTCAGAAGCACCCATAGGACTTCTAGTGTGTTAGTGGCAGCAAACAGAGCTCCTATATTTTCTTCTTAGCAGCACCCATAGGACTTCTAATGTGTTAGTGGCATCACACAGAGTTCCTATATTTTCATCTCAGAAGCACCCATAGGACTTCTAGTGTGTTAGTGGCATCACACAGAGCTCCTATATTTTCTTCTCAGAAGCACCCATAGGACTTCTAGTGTGTTAGTGGCAGCAAACAGAGCTCCTATATTTTCTTCTCAGCAGCACCCATAGGACTTCTAATGTGTTAGTGGCATCACACAGAGTTCCTATATTTTCATCTCAGAAGCACCCATAGGACTTCTAGTGTGTTAGTGGCATCACACAGAGCTCCTATATTTTCTTCTCAGAAGCACCCATAGGACTTCTAGTGTGTTAGTGGCAGCAAACAGAGCTCCTATATTTTCTTCTTAGCAGCACCCATAGGACTTCTAATGTGTTAGTGGCATCACACAGAGTTCCTATATTTTCATCTCAGAAGCACCCATAGGAATTCTAGTGTGTTAGTGGCATCACACAGAGCTCCTATATTTTCTTCTCAGAAGCACCCATAGGACTTCTAGTGTGTTAGTGGCAGCAAACAGAGCTCCTATATTTTCTTCTCAGCAGCACCCATAGGACTTCTAGTGTGTTAGTGGCAGCAAACAGAGCTCCTATATTTTCTTCTCAGCAGCACCCATAGGACTTCTAGTGTGTTAGTGGCATCACACAGAGTTCCTATATTTTCATCTCAGAAGCACCCATAGGACTTCTAGTGTGTTAGTGGCATCACACAGAGCTCCTATATTTTCTTCTCAGCAGCACCCATAGGACTTCTAGTGTGTTAGTGGCATCACACAGAGCTCCTATATTTTCATCTCAGAAGCACCCATAGGACTTCTAGTGTGTTAGTGGCATCACACAGAGCTCCTATATTTTCTTCTCAGCAGCACCCATAGGACTTCTAGTGTGTTAGTGGCAGCAAACAGAGCTCCTATATTTTCTTCTCAGCAGCACCCATAGGACTTCTAATGTGTTAGTGGCATCACACAGAGTTCCTATATTTTCATCTCAGAAGCACCCATAGGACTTCTAGTGTGTTAGTGGCATCACACAGAGCTCCTATATTTTCTTCTCAGAAGCACCCATAGGACTTCTAGTGTGTTAGTGGCAGCAAACAGAGCTCCTATATTTTCTTCTTAGCAGCACCCATAGGACTTCTAATGTGTTAGTGGCATCACACAGAGTTCCTATATTTTCATCTCAGAAGCACCCATAGGACTTCTAGTGTGTTAGTGGCATCACACAGAGCTCCTATATTTTCTTCTCAGAAGCACCCATAGGACTTCTAGTGTGTTAGTGGCAGCAAACAGAGCTCCTATATTTTCTTCTCAGCAGCACCCATAGGACTTCTAGTGTGTTAGTGGCATCACACAGAGTTCCTATATTTTCATCTCAGAAGCACCCATAGGACTTCTAGTGTGTTAGTGGCATCACACAGAGCTCCTATATTTTCTTCTCAGCAGCACCCATAGGACTTCTAGTGTGTTAGTGGCATCACACAGAGCTCCTATATTTTCATCTCAGAAGCACCCATAGGACTTCTAGTGTGTTAGTGGCATCACACAGAGCTCCTATATTTTCTTCTCAGCAGCACCCATAGGACTTCTAGTGTGTTAGTGGCAGCAAACAGAGCTCCTATATTTTCTTCTCAGCAGCACCCATAGGACTTCTAGTGTGTTAGTGGCATCACACAGAGCTCCTATATTTTCTTCTCAGCAGCACCCATAGGACTTCTAGTGTGTTAGTGGCAGCAAACAGAGCTCCTATATTTTCTTCTCAGCAGCACCCATAGGACTTCTAGTGTGTTAGTGGCATCACACAGAGCTCCTATATTTTCATCTCAGAAGCACCCATAGGACTTCTAGTGTGTTAGTGGCATCACACAGAGCTCCTATATTTTCTTCTCAGCAGCACCCATAGGACTTCTAGTGTGTTAGTGGCAGCAAACAGAGCTCCTATATTTTCATCTCAGAAGCACCCATAGGACTTCTAGTGTGTTAGTGGCATCACACAGAGCTCCTATATTTTCATCTCAGAAGCACCCATAGGACTTCTAGTGTGTTAGTGGCATCACACATAGCTCCTATATTTTCTTCTCAGCAGCACCCATAGGACTTCTAGTGTGTTAGTGGCATCACACAGAGCTCCTATATTTTCATCTCAGAAGCACCCATAGGACTTCTAGTGTGTTAGTGGCATCACACAGAGCTCCTATATTTTCTTCTCAGAAGCACCCATAGGACTTCTAGTGTGTTAGTGGCAGCAAACAGAGCTCCTATATTTTCTTCTTAGCAGCACCCATAGGACTTATAATGTGTTAGTGGCATCACACAGAGTTCCTATATTTTCATCTCAGAAGCACCCATAGGACTTCTAGTGTGTTAGTGGCATCACACAGAGCTCCTATATTTTCTTCTCAGAAGCACCCATAGGACTTCTAGTGTGTTAGTGGCAGCAAACAGAGCTCCTATATTTTCTTCTCAGCAGCACCCATAGGACTTCTAGTGTGTTAGTGGCATCACACAGAGTTCCTATATTTTCATCTCAGAAGCACCCATAGGACTTCTAGTGTGTTAGTGGCATCACACAGAGCTCCTATATTTTCTTCTCAGCAGCACCCATAGGACTTCTAGTGTGTTAGTGGCATCACACAGAGCTCCTATATTTTCATCTCAGAAGCACCCATAGGACTTCTAGTGTGTTAGTGGCATCACACAGAGCTCCTATATTTTCTTCTCAGCAGCACCCATAGGACTTCTAGTGTGATAGTGGCAGCAAACAGAGCTCCTATATTTTCTTCTCAGCAGCACCCATAGGACTTCTAGTGTGTTAGTGGCATCACACAGAGCTCCTATATTTTCTTCTCAGCAGCACCCATAGGACTTCTAGTGTGTTAGTGGCAGCAAACAGAGCTCCTATATTTTCTTCTCAGCAGCACCCATAGGACTTCTAGTGTGTTAGTGGCATCACACAGAGCTCCTATATTTTCATCTCAGAAGCACCCATAGGACTTCTAGTGTGTTAGTGGCATCACACAGAGCTCCTATATTTTCTTCTCAGCAGCACCCATAGGACTTCTAGTGTGTTAGTGGCAGCAAACAGAGCTCCTATATTTTCTTCTCAGCAGCACCCATAGGACTTCTAGTGTGTTAGTGGCATCACACAGAGCTCCTATATTTTCATCTCAGAAGCACCCATAGGACTTCTAGTGTGTTAGTGGCATCACACAGAGCTCCTATATTTTCTTCTCAGCAGCACCCATAGGACTTCTAGTGTGTTAGTGGCAGCAAACAGAGCTCCTATATTTTCATCTCAGAAGCACCCATAGGACTTCTAGTGTGTTAGTGGCATCACACAGAGCTCCTATATTTTCATCTCAGAAGCACCCATAGGACTTCTAGTGTGTTAGTGGCATCACACAGAGCTCCTATATTTTCTTCTCAGCAGCACCCATAGGACTTCTAGTGTGTTAGTGGCAGCAAACAGAGCTCCTATATTTTCTTCTCAGCAGCACCCATAGGACTTCTAGTGTGTTAGTGGCATCACACAGAGCTCCTATATTTTCATCTCAGAAGCACCCATAGGACTTCTAGTGTGTTAGTGGCATCACACAGAGCTCCTATATTTTCTTCTCAGCAGCACCCATAGGACTTCTAGTGTGTTAGTGGCAGCAAACAGAGCTCCTATATTTTCATCTCAGAAGCACCCATAGGACTTCTAGTGTGTTAGTGGCAGCAAACAGAGCTCCTATATTTTCTTCTCAGCAGCACCCATAGGACTTCTAGTGTGTTAGTGGCATCACACAGAGCTCCTATATTTTCATCTCAGAAGCACCCATAGGACTTCTAGTGTGTTAGTGGCATCACACAGAGCTCCTATATTTTCTTCTCAGCAGCACCCATAGGACTTCTAGTGTGTTAGTGGCAGCAAACAGAGCTCCTATATTTTCATCTCAGAAGCACCCATAGGACTTCTAGTGTGTTAGTGGCATCACACAGAGCTCCTATATTTTCATCTCAGAAGCACCCATAGGACTTCTAGTGTGTTAGTGGCATCACACAGAGCTCCTATATTTTCTTCTCAGCAGCACCCATAGGACTTCTAGTGTGTTAGTGGCAGCAAACAGAGCTCCTATATTTTCTTCTCAGCAGCACCCATAGGACTTCTAGTGTGTTAGTGGCATCACACAGAGCTCCTATATTTTCTTCTCAGCAGCACCCATAGGACTTCTAGTGTGTTAGTGGCATCACACAGAGCTCCTATATTTTCTTCTCAGCAGCACCCATAGGACTTCTAGTGTGTTAGTGGCAGCAAACAGAGCTCCTATATTTTCTTCTCAGCAGCACCCATAGGACTTCTAGTGTGTTAATGGCATCACACAGAGCTCCTATATTTTCATCTCAGAAGCACCCATAGGACTTCTAGTGTGTTAGTGGCATCACACAGAGCTCCTATATTTTCTTCTCAGCAGCACCCATAGGACTTCTAGTGTGTTAGTGGCATCACACAGAGCTCCTATATTTTCATCTCAGAAGCACCCATAGGACTTCTAGTGTGTTAGTGGCATCACACAGAGCTCCTATATTTTCTTCTCAGCAGCACCCATAGGACTTCTAGTGTGTTAGTGGCAGCAAACAGAGCTCCTATATTTTCTTCTCAGCAGCACCCATAGGACTTCTAGTGTGTTAGTGGCATCACACAGAGCTCCTATATTTTCTTCTCAGCAGCACCCATAGGACTTCTAGTGTGTTAGTGGCAGCAAACAGAGCTCCTATATTTTCTTCTCAGCAGCACCCATAGGACTTCTAGTGTGTTAGTGGCATCACACAGAGCTCCTATATTTTCATCTCAGAAGCACCCATAGGACTTCTAGTGTGTTAGTGGCATCACACAGAGCTCCTATATTTTCTTCTCAGCAGCACCCATAGGACTTCTAGTGTGTTAGTGGCAGCAAACAGAGCTCCTATATTTTCATCTCAGAAGCACCCATAGGACTTCTAGTGTGTTAGTGGCATCACACAGAGCTCCTATATTTTCATCTCAGAAGCACCCATAGGACTTCTAGTGTGTTAGTGGCATCACACATAGCTCCTATATTTTCTTCTCAGCAGCACCCATAGGACTTCTAGTGTGTTAGTGGCATCACACAGAGCTCCTATATTTTCATCTCAGAAGCACCCATAGGACTTCTAGTGTGTTAGTGGCATCACACAGAGCTCCTATATTTTCTTCTCAGAAGCACCCATAGGACTTCTAGTGTGTTAGTGGCAGCAAACAGAGCTCCTATATTTTCTTCTTAGCAGCACCCATAGGACTTATAATGTGTTAGTGGCATCACACAGAGTTCCTATATTTTCATCTCAGAAGCACCCATAGGACTTCTAGTGTGTTAGTGGCATCACACAGAGCTCCTATATTTTCTTCTCAGAAGCACCCATAGGACTTCTAGTGTGTTAGTGGCAGCAAACAGAGCTCCTATATTTTCTTCTCAGCAGCACCCATAGGACTTCTAGTGTGTTAGTGGCATCACACAGAGTTCCTATATTTTCATCTCAGAAGCACCCATAGGACTTCTAGTGTGTTAGTGGCATCACACAGAGCTCCTATATTTTCTTCTCAGCAGCACCCATAGGACTTCTAGTGTGTTAGTGGCATCACACAGAGCTCCTATATTTTCATCTCAGAAGCACCCATAGGACTTCTAGTGTGTTAGTGGCATCACACAGAGCTCCTATATTTTCTTCTCAGCAGCACCCATAGGACTTCTAGTGTGATAGTGGCAGCAAACAGAGCTCCTATATTTTCTTCTCAGCAGCACCCATAGGACTTCTAGTGTGTTAGTGGCATCACACAGAGCTCCTATATTTTCTTCTCAGCAGCACCCATAGGACTTCTAGTGTGTTAGTGGCAGCAAACAGAGCTCCTATATTTTCTTCTCAGCAGCACCCATAGGACTTCTAGTGTGTTAGTGGCATCACACAGAGCTCCTATATTTTCTTCTCAGCAGCACCCATAGGACTTCTAGTGTGTTAGTGGCATCACACAGAGCTCCTATATTTTCATCTCAGAAGCACCCATAGGACTTCTAGTGTGTTAGTGGCATCACACAGAGCTCCTATATTTTCTTCTCAGCAGCACCCATAGGACTTCTAGTGTGTTAGTGGCAGCAAACAGAGCTCCTATATTTTCATCTCAGAAGCACCCATAGGACTTCTAGTGTGTTAGTGGCATCACACAGAGCTCCTATATTTTCATCTCAGAAGCACCCATAGGACTTCTAGTGTGTTAGTGGCATCACACAGAGCTCCTATATTTTCTTCTCAGCAGCACCCATAGGACTTCTAGTGTGTTAGTGGCAGCAAACAGAGCTCCTATATTTTCTTCTCAGCAGCACCCATAGGACTTCTAGTGTGTTAGTGGCATCACACAGAGCTCCTATATTTTCTTCTCAGCAGCACCCATAGGACTTCTAGTGTGTTAGTGGCAGCAAACAGAGCTCCTATATTTTCTTCTCAGCAGCACCCATAGGACTTCTAGTGTGTTAGTGGCATCACACAGAGCTCCTATATTTTCATCTCAGAAGCACCCATAGGACTTCTAGTGTGTTAGTGGCATCACACAGAGCTCCTATATTTTCTTCTCAGCAGCACCCATAGGACTTCTAGTGTGTTAGTGGCAGCAAACAGAGCTCCTATATTTTCATCTCAGAAGCACCCATAGGACTTCTAGTGTGTTAGTGGCAGCAAACAGAGCTCCTATATTTTCTTCTCAGCAGCACCCATAGGACTTCTAGTGTGTTAGTGGCATCACACAGAGCTCCTATATTTTCATCTCAGAAGCACCCATAGGACTTCTAGTGTGTTAGTGGCATCACACAGAGCTCCTATATTTTCTTCTCAGCAGCACCCATAGGACTTCTAGTGTGTTAGTGGCAGCAAACAGAGCTCCTATATTTTCATCTCAGAAGCACCCATAGGACTTCTAGTGTGTTAGTGGCATCACACAGAGCTCCTATATTTTCATCTCAGAAGCACCCATAGGACTTCTAGTGTGTTAGTGGCATCACACAGAGCTCCTATATTTTCTTCTCAGCAGCACCCATAGGACTTCTAGTGTGTTAGTGGCAGCAAACAGAGCTCCTATATTTTCTTCTCAGCAGCACCCATAGGACTTCTAGTGTGTTAGTGGCATCACACAGAGCTCCTATATTTTCTTCTCAGCAGCACCCATAGGACTTCTAGTGTGTTAGTGGCAGCAAACAGAGCTCCTATATTTTCTTCTCAGCAGCACCCATAGGACTTCTAGTGTGTTAATGGCATCACACAGAGCTCCTATATTTTCATCTCAGAAGCACCCATAGGACTTCTAGTGTGTTAGTGGCATCACACAGAGCTCCTATATTTTCTTCTCAGCAGCACCCATAGGACTTCTAGTGTGTTAGTGGCAGCAAACAGAGCTCCTATATTTTCATCTCAGAAGCACCAATAGGACTTCTAGTGTGTTAGTGGCAGCAAACAGAGCTCCTATATTTTCTTGTCAGCAGCACACATAGTACCTATAGTGTGTTAGTGTCAGCACCCATAGGACCTACAGTGTGTTGTGAGCACACATAGGAGTTCTATTTTTTATACTATATACACTACCGACTACAATGGCTGGAAGACCGCCAAGGAGAGGCAGAGCGTGCCGAGGCAAGAACACAGGGCAGGCAGGCTCTGTTTCTAGAGACAACAGTGCTGGCCGTGGACGTGGTCGTGCATCGTCATCAGCACGTGGCCATGGGACACGCTTGTCTTTGTTTTCGGCAGCTGGACATGTGGAGCCGCATCATGCCGAAGGCTTGGTAGAATGGATGACCAAGCCCTCCTCATCCTCCTCATCCTCTCTCACCCAGGCTCAGGGTACTGGCAGAGCAGCTGCCAACGCGTACTCAATGGCATCATCAGCCACCCCTTCCCTAGACCCACCATGTCCTCCTGAGGAGTCCCCCGAACTGTTTGAGCACAGTGTTGGGTACATGCTCCAGGAGGATGCCCAACGATTCGAAGGCTCGGATGATGATACCCAGCTTGAGGAAGTCAGTAGTGTGCGCGCAGAGAGAGGGGATGCTGAAGGACAGCAATCTGGCAGTAGTGTTCCACCAGCTGCAGCTTACTGCCAGGTTTGCTCTAGTGGTGAAGAGGGAGGGGATGATGAGGTCACTGACTCCACGTGGGTGCCTGAAGGGAGAGAGGAGGAGGAGGAGGAGGATGCAGCGTCACATGTCCAACGAGGCAGGATGCCCCCTGGAGGCCAGCTAGAGGCCAGCACAGCAACTGTACCACACCGCAGAGCTCCGCCTGTGCAGGGCGCTGCCTCTGCACGTTATCACAAAAGTTCTTTGGTGTGGGCCTTTTTTGAGACGAGTGCATCAGATCGCACCACTGCTATTTGCAATATTTGTCTCAAGCGTATCTCGCGTGGCCAAAACATCAGCCGCTTGGGCACCACAAGCATGAGCAGACATATGTCGACCTGCCATGCAGCTCGTTGGCAAGCACACATAAAAGACCCACACCAAAGAACAAAGCGGACCTCTCCTTGCTCCTCATCAGCTGGGATCTCCATCCCCACTATATCTTCAGTCCTCTCTGAAAGCTGCTCTGAGAGGACTGAAGGTGTAGAATTAGGTGTGTCACAACCAAGTACTTGCAGTACACCGACGTCCGATTGTAGCAGGCAAATTTCCCTGCCCCAGCTGCTGGACCGTCGAAAGAAGTATACTCCCAGCCATCCACATGCCCAGCGGTTGAATGCTAGCTTGGCTAAATTGCTAGCACTTCAACTGCTGCCTTTTCAGTTGATAGACTCGGCCCCCTTCCGTGAGTTTGTTCAATGTGCGGTTCCTCAGTGGCAGGTTCCCAAACGCCACTTTTTCTCACGGAAGGCGATTCCGTCTCTCTACTGGCATGTGGAAGGCAATGTCTTGGCCTCGCTGGACAGGGCGGTCAGCGGTAAGGTGCATATTACCGCTGACTCATGGTCCAGCAGGCATGGACAGGGACGTTATCTTTCTTTCACGGCCCATTGGGTCACTCTATTGGCAGCTGGGAGGGATGCAGGACAAGGTGCAGTAGTGTTGGAGGTTGTTCCGCCACCACGCCTCCAAAATGCTACTACTGGTTGTGACACACCTCTCTCCTCCACCCCCTCCTCTTCTTCTTCCTCCATGTCCTCTTCGAGTGCTCTGTCCTCGGAACCAGCGGTGCTCCGTAGGCGTACAAGGGGCTACGCGAGTACGCAGGCAAAAAGATGCCATGCCGTGCTTGCGCTGGTGTGTTTGGGGGACAGGAGCCACACTGGGCCAGAGGTTCTGGCAGCTCTGCAGGGGCAGGCCGAGAGGTGGTTGACGCCACGCCAGCTTAAGCCAGGAATGGTCGTTTCTGATAATGGCACCAACCTCCTCTCCGCCCTGCGACAGGGGCAGCTCACCCATGTGCCCTGTATGGCTCACGTCCTCAACCTGGTGGTGCAGCGGTTCTTGGGCAGGTTCCCAGGCTTACAGGATGTCCTGAGGCAGGCCAGGAAAGTCTGTGTGCATTTCCGCCGATCTTATAATGCCAGTGCTCGGCTGACTGAGCTGCAAAAGGAGCTGAACCTGCCCAAGAACCGCCTAATATGTGACATGCCCACCAGGTGGAACTCAACGTTGGCCATGCTGCAGCGACTGCACACGCAGCAGAGGGCCATCAATGAGTACCTTTGCGACTACGGCACCAGGACAGGGTCAGGGGAGCTTGGCTTTTTTTCCCCACGCCAGTGGAGCATGATCAGGGATGCATGCACTGTCCTCTCACCATTTGAGGAGGCCACGAGGATGGTGAGCAGTGACAGTGCATGCATCAGTGACACTGTACCTCTTGTCCACCTGTTGGAGCATACGCTGCGTGGGATAATGGACAGGGCACTTGAGGCAGAACAGAGGCAGGAAGAGGAGGACTTCCTTGTCTCTCAAGGCCCCCTTTATCCAGACAATGTTCCTTCTGTCCCACCCATCACACAGGAAGAGGAGGAGGAGGAGGAGGAGGAGGAGGATTGTGTGAGCATGGAGGTGGAGCCTGGCACTCAGCATCAGCAGCAGCAGTCTTTTAGGGATGATGTACAGTCCCAACAAACCAGTGGACTTGTACGTGGCTGGGAGGAGGTGGCTGGCGATCATGTCATCCTCAGTGACCCAGAAGACTCCGGACCGAATGCCTCAGCTAACCTACGCTGCATGGCCTCCCTGATCCTGCAAAGCCTGCGGAAGGATCCTCGTGTTCTTCGGATCAAGGAGAGTGACCATTACTGGCTGGCCACTCTCCTTGATCCACGGTACAAGGGTAAGGTTGCGGACCTTATCTTGCCGTCGCAGAGGGAGCAGAGGATGAGACATCTCAGGGAGGCCTTGCAGAAAGGTCTGTGCAACGCGTTCCCAGAAACTGGGAGGTTACAAACTCCTGGTCCTGGACGACGAGTTGCTGAGGCTTCGGTCAGTAGCAGAAGGAGCGGTGGGGAAGGTGGACGTCTGACCGATGCGTTCAGACAATTTTTTAGTCCGCAGCCCCAAGGTATGATCGGTTCCAGCAACCATCGCCAGCGTCTGATATACATGGTGCAGGAATACCTAGGGGCAAGGTCAGACTTGGACACCTTTCCCACCGAAAATCCTCTGGCTTACTGGGTCCTGAGGATGGATCACTGGCCAGAGCTTGCACAGTATGCAATTGAGCTACTGGCCTGTCCTGCATCCAGCGTTCTTTCCGAACGCACATTCAGTGCTGCTGGAGGATTTGTCACCGATCATAGGGTGCGCCTGTCCACCGACTCGGTTGATCGACTGACCTTCATAAAAATGAATCAGTCTTGGATCACCACCAGCTACCAGACACCTGAAGCGGATATAACGGAATAATTTATAATGTCACATCCCTTCAAGACTGCCTATGCTGATGCTGAGTGACTGTCCTGTTATGTTCACTGACTATCCTCTTCCTCCTCCTCAATGATCCATGCCACCACACCAGTGCCTAAGGCACAATTTTTCAGCCCCTGTATAACAGGGGCGTGTAATTACAATTTTTTAAAAAGATGCTTCGCAACAGGTGTGACTGCTGTGCTCAGAGTACAGTATCTGTGAGGGGTTGCAGTGTTGTGGCACCAGCACCAGTGCCTAAGGCACAATTTTTCAGCCCCTGTTGGGGCGTGTAATTACAATTTTTAGGCAATGCTTTGCAACAGGTCTTATTGCTGTGCTCAGAGTACAGTATCTGTGAGGGGTTGCAGTGTTGTGGCACCAGCACCAGTGCCTAAGGCACAATTTTTCAGCCCCTGTATAACAGGGGCGTGTAATTACAATTTTTTTAAAAGATGCTTCGCAACAGGTGTGACTGCTGTGCTCCAAGTACAGTATCTGTGAGGGGTTGCAGTGTTGTGGCACCAGCACCAATGCCTAAGGCACAATTTTTCAGCCCCTGTTTAACAGGGGCGTGTAATTACAAATCTTGATCTAATAGTTCACAGCAGGGCCCATTCCTGCGCCCACCAAGAGTAACTATGAGGGCCTACAGTCTTGTGGCAACACCGTCCACCACCACCACCACCACCAAAGGCCCAATTTTTCTGCCCTGTTCAACAGGTGCATGCAATTACAAATCTTGATCTAATAACTCACAGCAGGGCCCATTCCTGCACCCACCAAGAGTAACTGTGAGGGCTTACAGTCTTGTGGCAACACCGTCCACCACCACCACCACCACCACCAAAGGCCCAATTTTTCTGCCCGGTTCAACAGGTGCATGCAAGTACAAATCTTGATCTATTAACTCACAGCAGGGCCCATTCCTGTGCCCACCAGTCTTGTGGCTACACCAACATCTAATAGGGCAAATTTCTGCAGAATATATACGGCAGGCCCCTACTTTCAAACATCCAACTTACAAACGACTCCTACTTGCAAACGGCAAGAGAAAACAGGAAGTGAGAGGAAATCTACCCCTAGGAAGGAAAATTCTATCCTGTTAGATTTAATTTGGGAAAAAGGTATCTCCTCTCTACTGATGCTTTATCACCAATCCTTGTTTCAATTAAAACCCCACTTTTCCAAAAACATTTGTCATTGGGACGGAAAGTGAGGTGACATGTTCTGAACAGATGTGCAAAGACAGCAAATGTTACAGGGGTGATAACCCCTCCCTATGTTCTCCAAAAAGCTTAAAAATTGATTTTTTTGGGATGTAGCTACACTTCATAATGTACCTGTTCAGATTCTACTTAAGAACAAACCTACAGTCCATGTCTTGTTTGCACCACCTATATACTGCTGTTCAGAGTATATAGGGTTGTAGGTATAGGGTTTTATTTTGGGTGCGGGGTCCCCCTTAGTATCCATACAAGACCCAAAGGGGCTGGGGTGGGGGGGGGGGGGGTGATGGGGTAGCCATGCCATTTTTCTCAAGGATTTTCAGCCATATGGCGGCCAGGACAAGACATGACATTAAAGCCGCAAGTGGTTTTAAATGGCTTCTTTTTTTCCTTTACAAATGTCATTTTGTGCAAGGACAGTTCTAAACACGGGAAACACATGCCACTTCACAGGCATACTTTAGACACCCCCCAGGTACCATATTTAAAGGAAAATTTCACTTTTTTTTTTTTCACTTTATGCATCATTAAAATGACTGCTCCCGAAAAAACTTTAGTTTTTAAAATTTCTTTTTGCATTGATATATGTCCCCTGGGGCAGGACCCGGGTCCCCAAACCTGTTTTATGACATTAACATGCATATTGGCCGTTGTAATTAGCAATTTTGATTTCGAACGTTCGCGTCTATTATAACGAATAGGGTTCGAAAATTCGCGCGAACTTTCGGTCCGTTCGAAGGTTCTGGTGCGAACCGAACCCGGGGGTGTTCGGCTCATCCCTAGTCTTGGTGATAACAGATCACTTTACCAGATATGCTCAAGCATTCCCAACAAAAGACCAGAAGGCCTCAACAGTAGCCAAAGTACTGGTAGAAAAATTCTTTGTGCACTATGGTCTACCCCAGTGTTTCTCAACTCCAGTCCTCAAGGCGCCCCAACAGGTCGTGTTTTCAGGATTTCCGTAAGATGAAGCAGCTGTGGTAATTACTAAGGCAGTGAAACTGATCAATTCACCTGTGCAAAATAATGGAAAGCCTGAAAACATTACCTGTTGGGGCGCCTTGAGGACTGGAGTTGAGAAACACTGGTCTACCCCAACGCCTTCATTCAGATCAGGGCAGAGACTTTGAAAGCAAATTAATAAAGAAGTTATTAGACCTGTTAGGCATCCAGAAGACCAGGACAACCCCTTATCACCCACAAGGAGATGCTCAGCCTGAACGGTTTAACCGGACTCTCTTGGATATGTTGGGGACTCTGAGTTCAGAGAAAAAGCAGCATTGGAGCAAGCATGTAGCTGCCATAGTGCATGCCTACAATAGCACTGCCAGTGATGTCACCGGGTATTCCCCATACCGTTTGATGTTCGGGCGGGAGGCTCGGTTGCCAGTGGACTTGGCCTTTGGCATATCGCTGGATCATACCTCAGCAGCATCCCACAAGGGGTATGTAGACCGATTGAGAAAGAGTCTGAAGACAGCTTTTGAAAAGGCCCAAGCAGCATCTGACCAACGGGGGCTGAGAAATAAAAGAAACTTTGACCTAAGAGTCAGAATTCAAGATTTACAGCCAGGAGATAGAGTGCTGTTGAGGAACTTGGGAATTCCGGGAAAACATAAGTTGGCTGACCGTTGGAAATCCCAACCTTATGTTATCTGCAAGAAGCTGGAAAACATTCCTGTGTACCAAATTAGGCCAGAAGGAAGCGTGGGACCGTTAAAGACCTGGCACAGGAATCACTTGTTGCCCCTCTCCGAGGCAGTTCGCATGCCTCCTGCATCTGACTCACAAGAAACCCCTTCAACTTCTCAAGGTTCCAGACCCATCACCCGATCTCAAACAGTGCTTCCAGATGTGAGAGATGGAGACTCTGACAATGAAGGTCAAGAGGATGAAGAAGCAGAATCTGACTGGTTGTGGTCATCCCAATTGCCAGAACCCATGACCACCTCCCAGACCTCACCCAAAACAGTTGACAATGGAACTCTTCGGGCAGAAGCTCCTGAATTCGTGCCTTCAAACATTCTCATTGAGGAGGTAGCTGATGACTCAGACGCTTTGTCAATGGAAGACCCAGAAGAAGGGTCGTTGTCTCTATCTGAAGGAGAGCGGGACGCTCCTGAAGTTCTGGAGCCCAACATGCCTGAACTAGATGAGGAAGCCCCTGAAGAGCTTCTAGAAACAGCCAGCCCCAATGTCCTTGAGAATATGATACCTAAAGAGTAGTGATGAGCCGAACACCCCCGGGTTCGGTTCGCACCAGAACCCGCGAACGGACCGAAAGTTCGTACGAACATTAGAACCCTATTAAATACAATGGATGCGAACGTTCGAATTCTAAAGTGCTAATTATAACAACTATTATGCATGTTATTGTCCTAAAAAGGGTTTGGGAACCCGGGTTCTGCACCAGGGGACATGTATCAATGCAAAAAGAAGTTTTAAAAACGGTCGTTTTTCGGGAGCAGTCATTTTAATGATGCATAAAGTGAAAAAAAAAAAGTCAAATATTCCTTTAAATATCGTACCTGGGGGGTGTCTAAAGTATGCCTGTGAAGTGCCACGTGTTTCCCGTGTTTAGAACTGTCCCTGCACAAAATGACACTTCTAAAGGAAAAAAAAGCCATTTAAAACTGCTTGCGGCTTTAATGTAATGTCTGGTCCCGGTAATATGGATGAAAATCTTTAAGAAAAATGGCATAGCTACCCCATGACCCCCCCCCCTACCCCAGCCCATTACCAGCCCCTTTGGGTCTTGTATGGATATTAAGGGGAACCCCGCACATAAAATAAAAAAGGCCCTATATACTCTGAACAGCCGTATACAGGCGGTGCATACAAGACAGGGACTGTAGGTTTGTTCTTATGTAGAATCTGTTTGTAATTTTGAACAGGTACATTGTTTAAGTGTAGCTCCAGCCCAAAAATCTATTTTTAAACTTTTTGGAAAACATAGGTAAGGGTTATCACCCCTGTAACATTTGTTTTGCTGTCTGTGCCCCTGTTCAGAACATTTCACCTCACTTTCCGTCCCAATGACAACTGTTTTTGAAATGTGGTGTTTTTCTTGAAACAAGGATTGCTGATAAAGCATCAGTACAGAGGAGACACCTTTCTCCCATATTAATTCTTACAGGAGAGAATTTTCCTTCCAAGGGGTAGATTTCCTCTCACTTCCTGTTGTCTTCTTGCGTTTGCAAGTAGGAGTCGTTTGTAAGTTGGATGTTTGAAAGTAGGGACCTGCCGTATATACTCTGCAGAAATAGGCCCCTTAGTTGTTGGTGTTGGCACAACACTGTAAGCACTCACAGTTACTCTTGGTTGGTGCTGGAACGCCCTGCTGTCAACTATTATATCAGGAATTTTAATTACATATAATTGTTGAACAGTGGTAGTAAAAATTGGGCCTTTGATGGTGGTGCTGGTGCCACAACACTGTAAGCCCTGACAGTTACTCTTGGTGGGTGCAGCAATGGGCCCTGCTGTGAATTATTAGATCAAGAATTGTAATTGCATGCCCCTGTTGAACAGGGGCTGAAAAATTGGGCCTTTCGTGGTGGTGGTGGTGGTGGTGGTGGTGTTGCCACAACATTGTAAGCCCTCAGAGTTACTCTTGGTGGGTGCAGGAATGGGCCCTGCTGTGAATTATTAGATCAAGAATTGTAATTGCATGCCCCTTTTGAACAGGGGCTGAAAAATTGGGCCTTTCGTGGTGGTGGTGGTGGTGGCGTTGCCACAACACTGTAAGCCCTCAGAGTTACTCTTGGTGGGTGCAGCAATGGGCCCTGCTGTGAATTATTAGATCAAGAATTGTAATTACATGCCCCTGTTGAACAGGGGCTGAAAAATTGGGCCTTAGGCACTGGTGGCACAACACTACAACCCCTCACAGATACTGTACTTGGAGCACAGCAATGAGCCCTGTTGCAAAGTATTGCTTCAAAAATTGTAATGACATGCCCGTTAAACAGGGGCTGAAAAATTGGGCCTTAGGCACTGGTGGCACAACACTCCAACCCCTCACAGATACTGTACTTGGAGCACAGCAATGAGCCCTATGGCAAATTATTGCTAAAAAAATTGTAATTACACACCCCTGTAAAACAGGGGCTGAAAAATTGGGCCTTAGCCACTGGTGGCGGCACCCATAAACAAAAATGATCTTCCAAGCTATCATCATCAATCGTATCATTGAGGACTCGGAGGAGGAGGATAGCCAGTCAACATAACAGCACAGGCACTCAGCATCAGCATCAGTCTTGAAGGGATGTGACATGTTAAAATCAATTAGTCTGTTATATCAGCATCAGGTGTGTGGTAGCTGGTGGTGATCCAAGACTGGTTCATCTTGATGAAAGTCAGTCGATCAACCGAGTCGGTGGACAGGCGCACCCTGTGATCCGTGACAAATCCTCCAGCAGCACTGAATGTGCGTTCCGAAAGAACGCTGGATGCAGGACAGGCCAGTAGCTCAATTGCATACTGTGCAAGCTCTGGCCAGTGATCCATCCTCAAGACCCAGTAAGCCAGAGGATTTTCGGTGGGGAAGGTGTCCAAGTCTGACCTTGCCCCTAGATATTCCTGCACCATGTTTATCAGACGCTGGCGATGGTTGCTGGAACCGATCATACTTTGGGGCTGCGGACTAAAGAATTGTCTGAACGCATCGGCAACTCGTTGTCCAGGACCAGGAGTTTGTAACCTCCCAGTCTCTGGGAACGCGTTGCACAGACCTTTCTGCAAGGCCTCCCGGAGTTGTCTCATCCTCTGCTCCCTCTGCGACGGTAACATAAGGTCCGCAACCTTACCCTTGTACCGTGGATCAAGGAGAGTGGCCAGCCAGTAATGGTCCCTCTCCTTGATCCGAAGAATACGAGGATCCTTCCGCAGACTTTGCAGGATCAGGGAGGCCATGCAGCGTAGGTTTGCTGAGGCATTCGCTCCGGAGTCCTCTGGGTCACTAAGGACGACATGATCCGCAGCCACCTCCTCCCAGCCACGTACAAGTCCACTGGTTTCTTGGGACTGTAAATCATCCCTAAAAGACTGCTGCTGATGATGCTGAGTGCCAGCCTCCACCTCCATGCTGACACAATCCTCCTCCTCCTCCTCCTCCTCTTCCTGTGCGATGGGTGGGACAGAAGGAACACTGTCTGGGTAAAGGGGGCCTTGAGAGGCAAGGAAGTCCTCCTCTTCCTGCCTCTGTTCTGCCTCAAGTGCCCTGTCCATTATTCCACGCAGCGTGTGCTCCAACAGGTGGACAAGAGGTACAGTGTCAATGATGCATGCACTGTCACTGCTCACCATCCTCGTGGCCTCCTCAAATGGTGCCAGGACAGTGCATGCATCCCTGATCATGCCCCACTGGCGTGGAGAAAAAAAACCAAGCTCCCCTGACCCTGTCCTGGTGCCGTAGTCGCACAGGTACTCATTGATGGCCCTCTGCTGCGTGTGCAGCCGCTGCAGCATGGCCAACGTTGAGTTCCACCTGGTGGGCATGTCACATATAAGGCGGTTCTTGGGCAGGTTCAACTCCTTTTGCAGCTCAGCCAGGCGAGCACTGGCATTATAAGATCTGCGGAAATGCACACAGACTTTCCTGGCCTGCCTCAGGACATCCTGTAAGCCCGGGTACCTGCCCAAGAACCGCTGCACCACCAGGTTAAGGACGTGAGCCACACAGGGCACATGGGTCAGTTGTCCCTGTCGGAGGGCGGAGAGGAGGTTGGTGCCATTGTCGCAAACCACCATTCCTGGCTTAAGCTGGCGTGGCGTCAACCACCTCTCGGCCTGGCCCTGCAGAGCAGACAGGACCTCTGCCCCAGTGTGGCTTCTGTCCCCCAAACACACCAGCGCAAGCACGGCATGGCATCTTTTTGCCTGCGTACTTGCGTAGCCCCTTGAACGGCTACGGAGCACCGCTGGTTCAGAGGACAAACCACAGGAAGAGGCCATGGAGGAAGAAGAAGAGGAGGGGGTGGAGGAGAGAGGTGTGTCACAACCAGTAGTAGCATTTTGGAGGCGTGGCGGTGGAACAACCTCCAACACTACTGCACCTTGTCCTGCATCCTTCCCAGCTGCCAAAAGAGTGACCCAATGGGCCGTGAAAGAAAGGTAACGTCCCTGTCCATGCCTGCTGGACCATGAGTCAGCGGTAATATGCACCTTACCGCTGACCGCCCTGTCCAGCGAGGCCAAGACATTGCCTTCCACATGCCGGTAGAGAGCCGGAATAGCCTTCCGTGAGAAAAAGTGGCGTTTGGGAACCTGCCACTGAGGAACCGCACATTGCACAAACTCACGGAAGGGGGCCGAGTCTACCAACTGAAAAGGCAGCAGTTGAAGCGCTAGCAATTTAGCCAAGCTAGCATTCAACCGCTGGGCATGTGGATGGCTGGGAGTGAACTTCTTTCGACGGTCCAGCAGCTGGGGCAGGGAAATTTGCCTGCTAGAATCGGACGTCGGTGTACTGCTAGCAGAGTGGCTGCAAGTACTTGGCTGTGACACACCTAATTCTACACCTTCATTCCTCTCAGTGCATGTTTCAGAGAGGACTGAAGTTATAGTGGGGTTGGAGATCCCAGCTGATGCGGTGCAAGGAGAGGTCCGCTTTGTTCTTTGGTGTGGGTCTTTGAGGTAGGCTTGCCAACGAGCTGCATGGCAGGTCAACATATGTCTGGTCAGGCATGTGGTACCCAAGCGGCTGATGTTTTGGCCACGCGATATACGCTTGAGACATATGTTGCAAACAGCAGCTGTGCGATCTGATGCACTAGCCTCAAAAAAGGCCCACACCAAAGAACTTTTTGAATGACGGGCAGAGGCAGCGCCCTGCACAGGCGGAGCTCTGCGGTGTGATTCCGTCGGTGTACTGCCCTTACGCTGGCCACCAAAGGGCATCCTGCCTCATTGGAGATGTGCCTCCTCCTCATCCTCCTCCTCCTCCTCTCTCCTATTAGGCACCCACGTGGAGTCAGTGACCTCATCATCCCCTCCCTCCTCATCACTGGAGCCAATCTGGCAGTATGCTGCAGCTGCTGGAACATGACTGCCAGATTGGTGTCCTTCTTGAGCATCCCCTCTGTCTGCTCTCACGCTACTGCCTTCCTGTAGCTGGGTTTCATCATCAGACCCTTCGAAACGCTGGGCATCCTCCTGGAGCATGTACCCAACACTGTGCTCAAACAGTTCGGGGGACTCCTCAGGAGGAGGACATGGTGGGTCTAGGGAAGGAGTGACTGATGATGAGTCTGACATTGATACCAGGGAAGAGGACGCTTTGGCAGCTGCTTTGCCAGTACCCTGAGCCTGGGTGAGAGAGGATGAGGAGGAGGAGGAGGGCTTGGTCATCCACTCTACCAAGTCTTCGGCATGATGTGGCTCAACATGTCCAGCTGCCGAAAAGAAGGACAAGCGTGTCCCATGGCCATGTGCTGATGACAATGCACCGCGTCCACGACCAGCACTGTTGCCCCCAGACACAGAGCCTGTGTCTGCCTCTCCTTGTTTGCCTTCCAGACATTCTAATAGATGGCCTGCAGGGAGATGGGAAAAAAGCAATAAGGGCTACCTTCAGGTGTCCTTCTCTGTCCCTTTACTTAAGGATTTCTAAATATGGTTGAGGATGATTGCTTTTGCACAGAATAGCACAACGACAATTTCCCTGACTGTCCAAAAAACAAGGATTTCAAAGATGGTTGATGAGGAATGCTTTAGCACACTATAGCACAAGGAGAATTTCCCTCACTGTCCTTCCCTGTCCCTAGAAACAAGGATTATCACAGTGAAAGAAACTGACACTCTTCCTACCTATAGTTTTCTGTCCCTAGAAAAAATGTTTTTTTAAAGCTGATTGATGATCAATGCTTTAGCACACTATAGCACAAGGAGAATTTCCCTCACTGTCCTTCCCTGTCCCTAGAAACAAGGATTATCACAGTGAAAGAAACTGACACTCTTCCTACCTATAGTTTTCTGTCCCTAGAAAAAATGTTTTTTTAAAGCTGATTGATGATCAATGCTTTAGCACACTATAGCACAAGGAGAATTTCCCTCACTGTCCTTCCCTGTCCCTAGAAACAAGGATTATCACAGTGAAAGAAACTGACACTCTTCCTACCTATAGTTTTCTGTCCCTAGAAAAAATGTTTTTTTAAAGCTGATTGATGATCAATGCTTTAGCACACTATAGCACAAGGAGAATTTCCCTCACTGTCCTTCCCTGTCCCTAGAAACAAGGATTATCACAGTGAAAGAAACTGACACTCTTCCTACCTATAGTTTTCTGTCCCTAGAAAAAATGTTTTTTTAAAGCTGATTGATGATCAATGCTTTAGCACACTATAGCACAAGTAGAATTTCCCTCACTGTCCTTCCCTGTCCCTAGAAACAAGGATTATCACAGTGAAAGAAACTGACACTCTTCCTACCTATAGTTTTCTGTCCCTAGAAAAAATGTTTTTTTAAAGCTGATTGATGATCAATGCTTTAGCACACTATAGCACAAGGAGAATTTCCCTCACTGTCCTTCCCTGTCCCTAGAAACAAGGATTATCACAGTGAAAGAAACTGACACTCTTCCTACCTATAGTTTTCTGTCCCTAGAAAAAATGTTTTTTTAAAGCTGATTGATGATCAATGCTTTAGCACACTATAGCACAAGGAGAATTTCCCTCACTGTCCTTCCCTGTCCCTAGAAACAAGGATTATCACAGTGAAAGAAACTGACACTCTTCCTACCTATAGTTTTCTGTCCCTAGAAAAAATGTTTTTTTAAAGCTGATTGATGATCAATGCTTTAGCACACTATAGCACAAGGAGAATTTCCCTCACTGTCCTTCCCTGTCCCTAGAAACAAGGATTATCACAGTGAAAGAAACTGACACTCTTCCTACCTATAGTTTTCTGTCCCTAGAAAAAATGTTTTTTTAAAGCTGATTGATGATCAATGCTTTAGCACACTATAGCACAAGTAGAATTTCCCTCACTGTCCTTCCCTGTCCCTAGAAACAAGGATTATCACAGTGAAAGAAACTGACACTCTTCCTACCTATAGTTTTCTGTCCCTAGAAAAAATGTTTTTTTAAAGATGGTTGATGATCAATGCTTTAGCACACTATAGCACAAGGAGAATTTCCCTCACTGTCCTTCCCTGTCCCTAGAAACAAGGATTATCACAGTGAAAGAAACTGACACTCTTCCTACCTATAGTTTTCTGTCCCTAGAAAAAATGTTTTTTTAAAGATGGTTGATGATCAATGCTTTAGCACAGTATAGCACAAGGAGAATTTCCCTCACTGTCCTTCCCTGTCCCTAGAAACAAGGATTATCACAGTGAAAGAAACTGACACTCTTCCTACCTATAGTTTTCTGTCCCTAGAAAAAATGTTTTTTTAAAGCTGATTGATGATCAATGCTTTAGCACACTATAGCACAAGTAGAATTTCCCTCACTGTCCTTCCCTGTCCCTAGAAACAAGGATTATCACAGTGAAAGAAACTGACACTCTTCCTACCTATAGTTTTCTGTCCCTAGAAAAAATGTTTTTTTGAAGCTGATTGATGATCAATGCTTTAGCACACTATAGCACAAGGAGAATTTCCCTCACTGTCCTTCCCTGTCCCTAGAAACAAGGATTATCACAGTGAAAGAAACTGACACTCTTCCTACCTATAGTTTTCTGTCCCTAGAAAAAATGTTTTTTTAAAGCTGATTGATGATCAATGCTTTAGCACACTATAGCACAAGTAGAATTTCCCTCACTGTCCTTCCCTGTCCCTAGAAACAAGGATTATCACAGTGAAAGAAACTGACACTCTTCCTACCTATAGTTTTCTGTCCCTAGAAATTTTTTTTTTTAAAGCTGATTGATGATCAATGCTTTAGCACACTATAGCACAAGTAGAATTTCCCTCACTGTCCTTCCCTGTCCCTAGAAACAAGGATTATCACAGTGAAAGAAACTGACACTCTTCCTACCTATAGTTTTCTGTCCCTAGAAAAAATGTTTTTTTAAAGATGGTTGATGATCAATGCTTTAGCACACTATAGCACAAGGAGAATTTCCCTCACTGTCCTTCCCTGTCCCTAGAAACAAGGATTATCACAGTGAAAGAAACTGACACTCTTCCTACCTATAGTTTTCTGTCCCTAGAAAAAATGTTTTTTTAAAGATGGTTGATGATCAATGCTTTAGCACAGTATAGCACAAGGAGAATTTCCCTCACTGTCCTTCCCTGTCCCTAGAAACAAGGATTATCACAGTGAAAGAAACTGACACTCTTCCTACCTATAGTTTTCTGTCCCTAGAAAAAATGTTTTTTTAAAGCTGATTGATGATCAATGCTTTAGCACACTATAGCACAAGGAGAATTTCCCTCACTGTCCTTCCCTGTCCCTAGAAACAAGGATTATCACAGTGAAAGAAACTGACACTCTTCCTACCTATAGTTTTCTGTCCCTAGAAAAAATGTTTTTTTAAAGCTGATTGATGATCAATGCTTTAGCACACTATAGCACAAGGAGAATTTCCCTCACTGTCCTTCCCTGTCCCTAGAAACAAGGATTATCACAGTGAAAGAAACTGACACTCTTCCTACCTATAGTTTTCTGTCCCTAGAAAAAATGTTTTTTTAAAGCTGATTGATGATCAATGCTTTAGCACACTATAGCACAAGGAGAATTTCCCTCACTGTCCTTCCCTGTCCCTAGAAACAAGGATTATCACAGTGAAAGAAACTGACACTCTTCCTACCTATAGTTTTCTGTCCCTAGAAAAAATGTTTTTTTAAAGCTGATTGATGATCAATGCTTTAGCACACTATAGCACAAGGAGAATTTCCCTCACTGTCCTTCCCTGTCCCTAGAAACAAGGATTATCACAGTGAAAGAAACTGACACTCTTCCTACCTATAGTTTTCTGTCCCTAGAAAAAATGTTTTTTTAAAGCTGATTGATGATCAATGCTTTAGCACACTATAGCACAAGGAGAATTTCCCTCACTGTCCTTCCCTGTCCCTAGAAACAAGGATTATCACAGTGAAAGAAACTGACACTCTTCCTACCTATAGTTTTCTGTCCCTAGAAAAAATGTTTTTTTAAAGCTGATTGATGATCAATGCTTTAGCACACTATAGCACAAGGAGAATTTCCCTCACTGTCCTTCCCTGTCCCTAGAAACAAGGATTATCACAGTGAAAGAAACTGACACTCTTCCTACCTATAGTTTTCTGTCCCTAGAAAAAATGTTTTTTTAAAGCTGATTGATGATCAATGCTTTAGCACACTATAGCACAAGGAGAATTTCCCTCACTGTCCTTCCCTGTCCCTAGAAACAAGGATTATCACAGTGAAAGAAACTGACACTCTTCCTACCTATAGTTTTCTGTCCCTAGAAAAAATGTTTTTTTAAAGCTGAATGATGATCAATGCTTTAGCACACTATAGCACAAGGAGAATTTCCCTCACTGTCCTTCCCTGTCCCTAGAAACAAGGATTATCACAGTGAAAGAAACTGACACTCTTCCTACCTATAGTTTTCTGTCCCTAGAAAAAATGTTTTTTTAAAGCTGATTGATGATCAATGCTTTAGCACACTATAGCACAAGTAGAATTTCCCTCACTGTCCTTCCCTGTCCCTAGAAACAAGGATTATCACAGTGAAAGAAACTGACACTCTTCCTACCTATAGTTTTCTGTCCCTAGAAAAAATGTTTTTTTAAAGATGGTTGATGATCAATGCTTTAGCACACTATAGCACAAGGAGAATTTCCCTCACTGTCCTTCCCTGTCCCTAGAAACAAGGATTATCACAGTGAAAGAAACTGACACTCTTCCTACTTATAGTTTTCTGTCCCTAGAAAAAATGTTTTTTTAAAGCTGATTGATGATCAATGCTTTAGCACACTATAGCACAAGTAGAATTTCCCTCACTGTCCTTCCCTGTCCCTAGAAACAAGGATTGTCACAGTGAAAGAAACTGACACTCTTCCTACCTATAGTTTTCTGTCCCTAGAAAAAATGTTTTTTTAAAGCTGCTTGATGATCAATGCTTTAGCACACTATAGCACAAGTAGAATTTCCCTCACTGTCCTTCCCTGTCCCTAGAAACAAGGATTATCACAGTGAAAGAAACTGACACTCTTCCTACCTATAGTTTTCTGTCCCTAGAAAAAATGTTTTTTTAAAGACGGTTGATGATCAATGCTTTAGCACACTATAGCACAAGGAGAATTTCCCTCACTGTCCTTCCCTGTCCCTAGAAACAAGGATTATCACAGTGAAAGAAACTGACACTCTTCCTACCTATAGTTTTCTGTCCCTAGAAAAAATGTTTTTTTAAAGATGGTTGATGATCAATGCTTTAGCACACTATAGCACAAGGAGAATTTCCCTCACTGTCCTTCCCTGTCCCTAGAAACAAGGATTCACACAGTAAAACACACTGACACTCTCCCTACCTATCCTTCTCTTTCCCTAAACTAAAGGAATCCAGGTTAAGCAAGAAAAAAAAATGTCACTGTCCCTGCCTATGCTTCTCTTTCCCTGCTCCGGAACACACTACACTAGGCCGCCGTGCTGGCGGCCTTTTATAGTGTGGGGCGTGTACTAAACACCCTCAGCAATAATTGGCCACAGGCATCCTGCCTGTGGCCAATCATTGCTCTCCTCGCTGCCGGCGCTGTGATTGGCCAAGCATGCGGGGTCACAGTGCATGCTTGGCCAATCACAGCGCCTGGATGACACTGCGATGGCGTAGTGCATTGTGGGCCGTTCGCGTCACTCGAATTAGGCGCGAACGGCCCAAATCGTTCGATCCTCGTCGAACGATCGAACAGCCGATGTTCGAGTCGAACGTATGTTCGACTCGAACACCGAGCTCATCCCTACTAAAGAGCAGAGGGAAAGAAGAGTAATTCACCCCCCAAAAAGACTGACGTACGACCAATTGGGTGAATGCTCTGAGGAGGCCATCATCACTTCTAAGAGAACCATTGATCAGTCTAGCTCTTCCACTCCAGATTCAGATTCAGTGGAAGACAACCCCAGCTCACTCCCTAGCACATCTGAAACAGACACCCAAGTGTCGGTGGTCCGTATACAGGACAACCTCCCTCCTTGTGATAATTGGTGGGAGGTTCCTCTGTCGGCTCTGTGTTATGATATGAGCTGTTTAAGTTTAAATCCTGCTTATGAAAAGGCAAGTTGTTTATTGTCATGCATAAACTAACAAATTTCCCTGCAGGTATTGCCAAAGTATGTGTTAGGTTACATACTGTTGTCCTCTTTGGGGACCAAAGACTTTAAGTGGGGGGAGTGTGTAGCAGGATGTCCATATGTAAGAAGGAATCCGGCTCCCTCCGGTGGTATAAGTGTTACAATGCAACTAATGCACTTTGGGACAGATATCAGCTAGGAGAAAAGACTTTGTTGCTTTTAGTAAAAGACAGACTACATTACCCAGGGTGCATTGCAACACCGCAAAGCATTCTGGGCAGACTACTTAAACCAGGGGAGGGGCCAGCATCTCTCTCTCTGGATCCAGCTCTCAATCAAGCAGGAAGTTGGCACGGAGGCCTGCTTCCTAAGGATTAGGCCAGAAGCCTGGGCCTAAATTACGGGAGTGCCTGAGTGATTTCCAGCAGAGGATCGTCCACAGCGTCCTGTGATTGCCCAGCAGAGACCGGAGTCGTCCATCACCATATGCTGTTAGTGACGGAGTCCGGAGACTGCAGCTGAAGCAGAAGCGTGGAGATCGAGTGACCGGGACAAGCCAGAGGAGACTATCTGAAAGTCGGGCCTGTTTGGTGAGAAGGGCACCTGCCCAGAATTGACTACTACCTTAGAGGAAAGTGATTTAGTTAGTGCCAGCCACACTTCACCTATCACGCCACAGCTTACGGCCTAGTGTATCTCACTGGAGACTATGTGATCAGAGATTGGTGCATCCGTCATTAGTGGGTGGCAGGCACACGAGTACTCAGGTATATTGCGGATAATTACAGCATCTTGTTGAAACCCTGTGGATTACAATTTAACTTGTGCACCGACGGTGGCTAGCGAAGACTTCATTGGAGAAAGGAACTTTGAGTGGGACGCAGATAGGCCTTGCTTACCTATTATAGGGAATGAACACGTGCAAGGTATTGCAACAAAGGGGGAGCTCGCGAGCAACCAGTTAGCCGTGCAGAGACACATATAGATACATGTACATATATATAGCTGATGTTATTTCCTGTTATTACCTAATCTCAGTGATACCTATCCTTATTGGTTTATTGACACTGCAATGTGCATGCAGAGTCAACTGTGTGTATTAATGTGATTCTTTACCCTTCCCTTTTATACCGAGTAAAGGTACCTTTGATTAAGCATATAACTTGTGTGAAGTATCTCTGTCACTTAGAAGGACTAGTGACCAGCAAAGGTAATAACATTTACAGGTTATTGTGTGATGTATGCAGGATTGTGTCTCCTAATACTCAATAGGTCTCACACTCCTTATTCATATCAGTTGTGCTAAGGGAAGGTTTGAGCCACTTCCAGGGGTTGATAGGCAGGACGTAGACCCAAATCAAACAAACAGCAGCTCCTACGGGGGTAGTGCTACATATATATATATACACATATATACACACACATACAGTGCCTTGCGAAAGTATTCGGCCCCCTTGAACTTTTCATCCTTTTGTCACATTTCAGGCTTTAAACATAAAGATATAACATTTTAATTTTTTGTGAAGAATCACCAACAAGTGGGACACAATTGTGAAGTGGAACGAAATCTATTGGATATTTTAAACTTTTTTAGCAAATAAAAAACTGAAAAGTGGTGCGTGCAAAATTATTCGGCCCCTTTACTTTCAGTGCAGCAAACTCACTCCAGAAGTTCAGCGAGGATCTCTTAATGATCCAATGTTGTCCTAAATGACTGATGGTGATAAATAGAATCCACCTGTGTGTAATCAAGTCTCTGTATAAATGCACCTGCTCTGTGATAGTCTCAGGGTTCTGTTGAAAGCGCAGAGAGCATCATGAACACCAAGGAACACACCAGGCAGGTCCGTAATACTGTTGTGGAGAAGTTTAAAGCCGTATTTGGATACAAAAAGATTTCCCAAGCTTTAAACATCCCAAGGAGCACTGTGCAAGCGATCATTTTGAAATGGAAGGAGTATCAGACCACTGCAAATCTACCAAGACCTGGCTGTCCCTCTAAACTTTCAGCTCAGACAAGGAGAAGACTGATCAGAGATGCAGCCAAGAGGCCCATGATCACTCTGGATGAACTGCAGAGAACTACAGCTGAGGTGGGAGAGTCTGTCCACAGGACAACAATCAGTCGTACACTGCACAAATCTGGCCTTTATGGAAGAGTGGCAAGAAGAAAGCCATTTCTCAAAGATATCCATAAAAAGTCTCGTCTAAAGTTTGCCACAAGCCACCTGGGAGACACACCAAACATGTGGAAGAAGGTGCTCTGGTCCGATGAAACCAAAATCGAACTTTTTGGCCACAATGCAAAACGATATGTTTGGCGTAAAAGCAACACAGCTCATCACCCTCAACACACCATCCCCACTGTCAAACATGGTGGTGGCAGCATCATGGTTTGGGCCTGCTTTTCTTCAGCAGGGACAGGGAAGATGGTTAAAATTGAGGGGAAGATGGATGCAGCCAAATACAGGACCATTCTGGATGAAAACCTGTTGTAGTCTGCAAAAGACCTGAGACTGGGACGGAGATTTATCTTCCAACAAGACAATGATCCCAAACATACAGCAAAATCTACAAAGGAATGGTTCACAAATAAACGTATCCAGGTGTTAGAATGGCCAAGTCAAAGTCCAGACCTGAATCCAATCGAGAATCTGTGGAAAGAGCTGAAAACTGCTGTTCACAAACGCTCTCCATTCAACTTACTGAGCTCGAGCTGTTTTGCAAGGAAGAATGGGCAAGAATTTCAGTCTCTCGATGTGCAAAACTGATAGAGACATACCCCAAGCGACTTGCAGCTGTAATCGCAGCAAAAGGTGGCTCTACAAAGTATTAACGCAAGGGGGCCGAATAATTTTGCACGCCCCACTTTTCATTTTTTTCTTAGTTAAAAAAGTTTCAAAAATCCAATAGATTTCGTTCCACTTCACAATTGTGTCCCACTTGTTGGTGATTCTTCACAAAAAATTAAAATTTTATAGCTTTATGTTTGAAGCCTGAAATGTGGCAAAAGGATGAAAAGTTCAAGGGGGCCGAATACTTTCGCAAGGCACTGTATATACAGTATTTATATATATATGTATACACACACATATATACAGTATTTATATATGTAGCGGGGTGTTCCATTTAGGGGAAGTGTCTGAGTGGTAACCAGGCTCAGACACATTAAATTGTTAGGATTCATGGACCATTTTTGTTCTATGGGGTTAATGCTGGTGATGTGTTCCCTGTGGCCGGTGGGTGGCGCTGCCATTCTGGGCCAGGGTTGAACCGCGAGCGCAGTGCTGTGCCTTTTGTGTCCCCTCTTGGCAGCCGTACAGTGGGGCGGGGAACCTGCTGTGCATGCCGGGAGAGGGTAAAAAGGGGCAGACATCTTCTGAGAGGGGTCGTCCACGCCCAGGCACCTTCGGCCTGGGTGTGTGCGTGTGTGGTTCGTCCACACCCAGGTGTGTGGTTCCATCTCCGGGTGCCCTGCCAGTGGCAGGGACCTAATTCACAAGGTCTGTGGCAGAGACCAACCTCATGGTCTGTGGCAGAGACCGTGCGCCAAAACTGTTTGAGAAACCTGAACAGTCAGAAGAGTTTGAGCTACGTTTGTGCCTGGACCTCCTCCACACCTTAAAGCTGTCCTGTGTCTTTGCTCCAATCTTTCTTCTATCCAAGAGACTATGTGTTGTGCAAGTGGAAAATAAATATTGAGTTGGACTTTCAGCTGGTGTGGACATTTACGTTCCTGGGGAAGTCAAGGACTTGCATCTACACACTGTAGAGGTGAGAATCATACTCAGGAGGACTTTATACTCTGGCTGCAGACAAGGCCCAAAATCAATACCGCCTAACCTCTTAACACAGGAGGGTACGGGCTTTTGGTGCGGTGTGCCCCTTTTTCCTGAGAGGAGCCGAAGCAGACAGGGGAAATGGGGTCTGTCCGCTACATATATATGTATACACGCACATATATACAGTATTTATATATATATATATATGTATACATTGTGAGGGGGTTAGCTCGGCAGCGGGTGTGTGTGACCCCCAGGATGGGCTCCCCACACAAAACAGGCCCAGCAAACGGAGGTTGTGGTTTTCAAAATCAAAAAGGTGCGGTTTATTTTCTATTTACAGTGACAAAACACAGCAAAGCAAAAGAAACATAAACAAAATAAATCCTGGTCAACTTGACCTCTGACTAAACATACAGGTTTCCTAACTAACAACTGGGATCAGCCTAGTGCTGTCCTAGTCCCTAAGTCCCTGGTTTTAAATGTCCAAGCAAATAGCCATACAGGCTTTGTCTCACCGCACAGGGGTTCACTCTCCCTAGACAGTCCACACAGGTCTGGTTCCAGGCATGAGCAAACACCTAATGAATCTGGGAGTTCTTATAGAGGCCTAAATGAGCTGACAAGCTTCAGCTGGTCTCATCAACTCCCTGTCTGCACGACGCCCCACACTCTCCCTAGAGGTATGAGTCATCCATGAGCCCACTAGCCTCAGCTGGGCTTATACAACTCTCCACCTAGTTGTATAAGTCGGCGTAAAGCCTGAATCTGGGCGAAATATATCTACCCCCCTGGATGCAACCAGGTGACTTTACCTTCCTGCTGTCACATACCCCCCCCTCTTGTTTTAACCTCGGGGTTGGAACACCAGCAATCAGGCATTCATGTACTCGAGACAAAGCATCCACATTCCCCATTTGAACGCCAGGGCGATGCTTTACTGTGAAGTTGAATTCCTGGAGGGCCAGGAACCACCTATTCACTCTTCTATTTGTTTCCTTGTTTTGAGCCATCCACTTTAACGGAGCGTGATCCGTAACCATGTCAAAGTGCCTACCTAGCAGGTAGTACCGAAGGGAATCTAGAGCCCACTTCACCGCTAAACACTCCTTTTCAACGGTGGCGTAATTTACCTCATGGGACTTCAACTTCCTGCTGAGGTAAATGACTGGGTGCTCTTCCCCGTTCCAGACCTGGGACAATACTGCTCCTAACCCCACATCTGACGCATCACTTTGTACGACAAAGTCTTTAGAGAAGTCGGGTGAGTACAACACTGGCTGGCTACATAAGGCTTGTTTCAAGAATTGGAATGCTGCCTCAGCCTCGGGGGTCCATTTAATCATGACCGACCCTTTCCCCTTCGTCAGGTTGGTTAGGGGCACAGCCTTAGAAGCAAAGTGGGGAATGAATCGCCGATAATACCCAGCGATTCCCAGAAAGGCTCGTACCTGCTTCTTGCTGTTGGGACGTGGCCAACTCTGGATGGCCTCGATTTTGTTGAGTTGGGGTTTTATTACTCCCCTCCCAATGGTGTACCCAAGATATTTGGCCTCCTCCTGCCCAATGGTACACTTCTTGGGGTTAGCCGTAAACCCCGTTCCCGAACAGAGTCCAGGACTGCTTGCACTTTTGGCAGATGTGAGGCCCAATCTGTGCTATGGACAATTACGTCATCCAGGTAAGCCGCAGCATACTTCCGATGGGGCCTCAGCATCTGGTCCATTTTCCGCTGGAATGTGGCCGGCGCATTCTGTAACCCGAACGGCATTCTTTTATATTGGAACGCCCCGTCTGGGGTTACAAATGCGGTTTTCTCTTTGGCCGACTTGGCCAGGGGGATTTGCCAATACCCTTTTGTGAGGTCAAGAGTCGTCATGTATCGGGCTGTTCCCAGCCGGTCGATCAACTCATCAATACGTGGCATGGGGTAGGTGTCAAATTTTGTAACTTTGTTCAACTGACGAAAATCGTTACAAAATCGCCAGCTCCCATCCGGTTTAGGCACCAACACAATGGGACTAGACCAATCACTTTGGGACTCCTCTATCACCCCTAAGTTCAGCATTTTCTGTACTTCCTCCCGTATTGCCTCCCGTCGGGCCTCTGGGATCCGATAGGGTTTTAACTTCACCCTTTCACCGGGTGGGGTAATGATGTCATGCTCTACCCCAGATGTTTGTCCCGGCAGCTCAGAGAATACCTCCTTGTTGCGAAGCACAAACTCCTTAACCTCCTGTTGTTGGGGTTGTGACAAGGTGGCTGCTATTCCAACCTCAGGAATCACGCAACCAGTTTGAGCTGGTGACCAAGTGTCTGCGACTAGGGACTCTCTATCCCTCCAGGCTTTCAACAGATTAACGTGATAGATCTGTTCGGGCTTTCGCCTTCCTGGTTGTCTGACCTTGTAATTCACTTCGCTCACTTTTTCCATTATCTCATAGGGGCCTTGCCATTTGGCAAGGAATTTACTTTCAACCGTAGGGACAAGTACCAGTATCCTATCCCCCGGGGAAAAGGTACGGGTCTTGGCTCCACGGTTGTACACTCTCTGCTGTGCTAACTGCGCTTGGGCCAAATGTTCCTTCACGATGGGCATTACCTGTGCAATTCGGTCTTGCATCAGGGCGACATGCTCAATCACACTCCTGTGGGGAGAACTCTCACTTTCCCAAGTTTCCTTGGCAATATCCAACAGCCCTCTTGGGTGTCTCCCATACAGTAACTCAAAGGGGGAGAATCCCGTAGAGGATTGGGGCACCTCCCTAATAGCAAACATCAGATAAGGAAGTAGACAGTCCCAATCCTTTCCATCTCTATCCACCACTTTCTTCAACATTTGTTTTAGGGTTTTGTTGAATCTTTCAACCAGCCCATCGGTTTGGGGGTGATACACAGATGTACGTAATTGCGTCACTTTGAACAATTTACACAGCTCCTTCATAACCCGGGACATAAAGGGTGTACCTTGGTCCGTAAGCAGTTCTTTACAAATACCCACCCGGCTAAACACAAGAGATAGCTCTTTGGCTATGGTTTTGGCCGAGGTATTTCGGAGAGGGATCGCTTCTGGATAACGGGTGGCATAGTCCATTATAACTAATATGTACTGGTGCCCCCTAGCGGACTTGATTATAGGACCTACCAAATCCATGGCGATCCTCTCAAACGGGACCTCAATGATGGGTAGAGGGACCAGCGGGCTACGGAAATGTGGCATCGGGGCCAACCTCTGACACACAGGGCAGGAGGAACAATAATTTTCTATGTCCTTCATCACCCCCGGCCAATAGAATCTCTGTAATACCCTCTCTCGGGTTTTCTCTGTCCCCAGATGACCTCCAAGAATGTGCCCATGGGCCAACTCCAACACCAACTTCCTGTAAGGTTTGGGCACCACAAGCTGCTCAACGGTTTCTTCTGCCCTTTTTGCCACCCGATACACTAGGTCCTTCTCTACGCTGAAGTATGGGTAAGTGCAGGTATTATCTGGGTTCACTAACTCGCCATCTATTTTCACTACGTTTTCCCGTGCCTTTATTAGGGCGGGGTCTTTCAACTGTTCTGTGGCAAAGTTTTCCCTGTGAACCTCAAGATCAGAAAACTCCACAGACGGTAGGTTTTCGTCTGAGGAGGTGGGCTCCTCTCCAGTTTCTTGAGTCTCCCCTGCCAATACTGTTAAGGGAAATTCCGGAGAGTCCTCACCACTCTCAGGGGAGTTCTGGCTATCACATTCCTGGTACATAGGGGCACCAGTGGGGGGCTCAGGATCATCCCACAGTTCCCAGAACTTCGGAAAATCCCTTCCCACAATGGCGTCATGCGGTAACTGAGATACTAAGCCCACTGGATGAGAGAGGGTACCTTTGGGGGTCTCGAAACACACTGTAGTCACTGGATACTCTCGGGTGTCCCCATGCACACAAATAACAGCTACCTTGCTATTCCCAGAGACCTCTGTTTTAACTAACTCAGCCTTTATCAGGGTCACAAGGCTACCTGAATCCAGCAATACCACAACATTTCTACCATTAACACACATTTTGCATAAATGTTTCTCAGTTCCTCGAATGGCAGTGCATGCGACTGTCGCACACAGCGACTGACGTCTGCCCGTCAGAAAGTCACACTGCATGGGTTCCTCCACAACCGGGCAATTGGCTGCAATATGTCCCGCTTGCCGGCAGCGGTAGCAAACGATCCTTCTTGCCGCCTCTTGAGCCGCTGATTTCCCAGGCTGTTCTCGCCAAACTTGGGGTAGAGCTCCCACCCTCTCACTCTCTCCACCCTCACCCCTTGGAATCCTCTTATCCGCCCCTGGGGATGGTCTGGTCTTAGGGTGGAAAGTCCGAGTGTCTCTGGAAGAGGCCGTCAGGTTCTCTGTAGCCAAGTATTTCTCCACACGATCCACAAGACCATCGGCCGTCTCTGGGTCTCCATGGCTTACCCACTTTTGGATGGCAGTAGGAAGAGCTCTCAAAAATCGATCCATTACAACACGTTCCACAATTTTTGGTGCGGACAAAGTCTCTGGCTGTAGCCACTTTCTGCTCAGGTGAATGAGATCATACATTTGAGACCTGGGGGGTTTTCCAAGCTGGAAAGTCCAGTTATGCACACGCTGAGCCCGGACAGCCTGGGTGACACCCAGCCTTGCCAATATTTCAGCTTTTAGCATCACATAGTCTTTTGCTTGGTTAGGCTCTAGGTCATAGTAAGCTTTCTGCGATTCACCAGTTAACAGAGGAGCCACCAGTCCAGCCCACTGCTCCTCAGGCCACTTTTCTCTTTCAGCGGTCCTTTCAAATGTGGTCAAAAATACCTCTGGATCATCCTCTCCAGTCATTTTTGTCAATAAACGACTCACCCCAAAGGACGCGGTATTAGTGGGACGGCTTTCCTCACTGGTCTGCGGACGTTGCTGCATTACTGCTTCCATCTGTTGTTGTAGTCTCTGCTCTTGCTTCTGCAACAGGTCTATGAAGCGGGCCTCAGATTGCTGCTGGGCTTGTTGCTGAGCCTCCAGACTCTGTTGCAAAGTTGCGTTTGTCTGCTGCTGGGCTGCAAGGCTCTGTTGATGAGCTTGCTGCTGGGCTGCGAAGTTCTTTTGTAAACCTGCATTTGTCTGCTGTTGATTGGCATTTGCTAGAGCCAGCTGCTTCAGTATCTCCTCCATGCTGGCTTAAAAAAAAACTGCCTGCATTCTCCACCAACTGTGAGGGGGTTAGCTCGGCAGCGGGTGTGTGTGACCCCCGGGATGGGCTCCCCACACAAAACAGGCCCAGCAAACGGAGGTTGTGGTTTTCAAAATCAAAAAGGTGCGGTTTATTTTCTATTTACAGTGACAAAACACAGCAAAGCAAAAGAAACATAAACAAAATAAATCCTGGTCAACTTGACCTCTGACTAAACATACAGGTTTCCTAACTAACAACTGGGATCAGCCTAGTGCTGTCCTAGTCCCTAAGTCCCTGGTTTTAAATGTCCAAGCAAATAGCCACACAGGCTTTGTCTCACCGCACAGGGGTTCACTCTCCCTAGACAGTCCACACAGGTCTGGTTCCAGGCATGAGCAAACACCTAATGAATCTGGGAGTTCTTATAGAGGCCTAAATGAGCTGACAAGCTTCAGCTGGTCTCATCAACTCCCTGTCTGCACGACGCCCCACACTCTCCCTAGAGGTATGAGTCATCCATGAGCCCACTAGCCTCAGCTGGGCTTATACAACTCTCCACCTAGTTGTATAAGTCGGCGTAAAGCCTGAATCTGGGCGAAATATATCTACCCCCCTGGATGCAACCAGGTGACTTTACCTTCCTGCTGTCACAACATACACATATATATATATATACAGTATTTATATACATGTATACACACACATATATACAGTATTTATATATATATATATATATATATATATATTGTGACAGCAGGAAGGTAAAGTCACCTGGTTGCATCCAGGGGGGTAGATATATTTCGCCCAGATTCAGGCTTTACGCCGACTTATACAACTAGGTGGAGAGTTGTATAAGCCCAGCTGAGGCTAGTGGGCTCATGGATGACTCATACCTCTAGGGAGAGTGTGGGGCGTCGTGCAGACAGGGAGTTGATGAGACCAGCTGAAGCTTGTCAGCTCATTTAGGCCTCTATAAGAACTCCCAGATTCATTAGGTGTTTGCTCATGCCTGGACCCAGACCTGTGTGGACTGTCTAGGGAGAGTGAACCCCTGTGCGGTGAGACAAAGCCTGTGTGGCTATTTGCTTGGACATTTAAAACCAGGGACTTAGGGACTAGGACAGCACTAGGCTGATCCCAGTTGTTAGTTAGGAAACCTGTATGTTTAGTCAGAGGTCAAGTTGACCAGGATTTATTTTATTTATGTTTCTTTTGCTTTGCTGTGTTTTGTCACTGTAAATAGAAAATAAACCGCACCTTTTTGATTTTGAAAACCACAACCTCCGTTTGCTGGGCCTGTTTTTGTGTGGGGAGCCCATCCCGGGGGTCACACACACCCGCTGCCGAGCTAACCCCCTCACAGTTGGTGGAGAACCAGTGGCAGTTTTTTTTTAAGCCAGCATGGAGGAGATACTGAAGCAGCTGGCTCTAGCAAATGCCAATCAACAGCAGACAAATGCAGGTTTGCAAAAGAGCCTTGCAGCTCATCAACAGAGCCTTGCAGCTCAACAACAGAACTTTGCAGCCCAGCAGCAAGCTCATCAACAGAGCCTTGCAGCCCAGCAGCAGACAAACGCAACTTTGCAACAGAGTCTGGAGGCTCAGCAACAAGCCCAGCAGCAATCTGAGGCCCGCTTCATAGACCTGTTGCAGAAGCAAGAGCAGAGACTACAGCAACAGATGGAAGCAGTAATGCAGCAACGTCTGCAGACCAGTGAGGAAAGCCGTCCCACTAATACCGCGTCCTTTGGGGTGAGTCGTTTATTGACAAAAATGACTGGAGAGGATGATCCAGAGGTATTTTTGACCACATTTGAAAGGACCGCTGAAAGAGAAAAGTGGCCTGAGGAGCAGTGGGCTGGACTGGTGGCTCCTCTGTTAACTGGTGAATCGCAGAAAGCTTACTATGACCTAGAGCCTAACCAAGCAAAAGACTATGTGATGCTAAAAGCTGAAATTTTGGCAAGGCTGGGTGTCACCCAGGCTGTCCGGGCTCAGCGTGTGCATAACTGGACTTTCCAGCTTGGAAAACCCCCCAGGTCTCAAATGTATGATCTCATTCACCTGAGCAGAAAGTGGCTACAGCCAGAGACTTTGTCCGCACCAAAGATTGTGGAACGTGTTGTAATGGATCGGTTTTTGAGAGCTCTTCCTACTGCCATCCAAAAGTGGGTAAGCCATGGAGACCCAGAGACGGCCGATGGTCTTGTGGATCGTGTGGAGAAATACTTGGCTACAGAGAACCTGACGGCCTCTTCCAGAGACACTCGGACTTTCCACCCTAAGACCAGACCATCCCCAGGGGCGGATAAGAGGATTCCAAGGGGTGAGGGTGGAGAGAGTGAGAGGGTGGGAGCTCTACCCCAAGTTTGGCGAGAACAGCCTGGGAAATCAGCGGCTCAAGAGGCGGCAAGAAGGATCGTTTGCTACCGCTGCCGGCAAGCGGGACATATTGCAGCCAATTGCCCGGTTGTGGAGGAACCCATGCAGTGTGGCTTTCTGACGGGCAGACGTCAGTCGCTGTGTGCGACAGTCGCATGCACTGCCATTCGAGGAACTGAGAAACATTTATGCAAAATGTGTGTTAATGGTAGAAATGTTGTGGTATTGCTGGATTCAGGTAGCCTTGTGACCCTGATAAAGGCTGAGTTAGTTAAAACAGAGGTCTTTGGGAATAGCAAGGTAGCTGTTATTTGTGTGCATGGGGACACCCGAGAGTATCCAGTGACTACAGTGTGTTTCGAGACCCCCAAAGGTACCCTCTCTCATCCAGTGGGCTTAGTATCTCAGTTACCGCATGACGCCATTGTGGGAAGGGATTTTCCGAAGTTCTGGGAACTGTGGGATGATCCTGAGCCCCCCACTGGTGCCCCTATGTACCAGGAATGTGATAGCCAGAACTCCCCTGAGAGTGGTGAGGACTCTCCGGAATTTCCCTTAACAGTATTGGCAGGGGAGACTCAAGAAACTGGAGAGGAGCCCACCTCCTCAGACGAAAACCTACCGTCTGTGGAGTTTTCTGATCTTGAGGTTCACAGGGAAAACTTTGCCACAGAACAGTTGAAAGACCCCGCCCTAATAAAGGCACGGGAAAACGTAGTGAAAATAGATGGCGAGTTAGTGAACCCAGATAATACCTGCACTTACCCATACTTCAGCGTAGAGAAGGACCTAGTGTATCGGGTGGCAAAAAGGGCAGAAGAAACCGTTGAGCAGCTTGTGGTGCCCAAACCTTACAGGAAGTTGGTGTTGGAGTTGGCCCATGGGCACATTCTTGGAGGTCATCTGGGGACAGAGAAAACCCGAGAGAGGGTATTACAGAGATTCTATTGGCCGGGGGTGATGAAGGACATAGAAAATTATTGTTCCTCCTGCCCTGTGTGTCAGAGGTTGGCCCCGATGCCACATTTCCGTAGCCCGCTGGTCCCTCTACCCATCATTGAGGTCCCGTTTGAGAGGATCGCCATGGATTTGGTAGGTCCTATAATCAAGTCCGCTAGGGGGCACCAGTACATATTAGTTATAATGGACTATGCCACCCGTTATCCAGAAGCGATCCCTCTCCGAAATACCTCGGCCAAAACCATAGCCAAAGAGCTATCTCTTGTGTTTAGCCGGGTGGGTATTTGTAAAGAACTGCTTACGGACCAAGGTACACCCTTTATGTCCCGGGTTATGAAGGAGCTGTGTAAATTGTTCAAAGTGACGCAATTACGTACATCTGTGTATCACCCCCAAACCGATGGGCTGGTTGAAAGATTCAACAAAACCCTAAAACAAATGTTGAAGAAAGTGGTGGATAGAGATGGAAAGGATTGGGACTGTCTACTTCCTTATCTGATGTTTGCTATTAGGGAGGTGCCCCAATCCTCTACGGGATTCTCCCCCTTTGAGTTACTGTATGGGAGACACCCAAGAGGGCTGTTGGATATTGCCAAGGAAACTTGGGAAAGTGAGAGTTCTCCCCACAGGAGTGTGATTGAGCATGTCGCCCTGATGCAAGACCGAATTGCACAGGTAATGCCCATCGTGAAGGAACATTTGGCCCAAGCGCAGTTAGCACAGCAGAGAGTGTACAACCGTGGAGCCAAGACCCGTACCTTTTCCCCGGGGGATAGGATACTGGTACTTGTCCCTACGGTTGAAAGTAAATTCCTTGCCAAATGGCAAGGCCCCTATGAGATAATGGAAAAAGTGAGCGAAGTGAATTACAAGGTCAGACAACCAGGAAGGCGAAAGCCCGAACAGATCTATCACGTTAATCTGTTGAAAGCCTGGAGGGATAGAGAGTCCCTAGTCGCAGACACTTGGTCACCAGCTCAAACTGGTTGCGTGATTCCTGAGGTTGGAATAGCAGCCACCTTGTCACAACCCCAACAACAGGAGGTTAAGGAGTTTGTGCTTCGCAACAAGGAGGTATTCTCTGAGCTGCCGGGACAAACATCTGGGGTAGAGCATGACATCATTACCCCGCCCGGTGAAAGGGTGAAGTTAAAACCCTATCGGATCCCAGAGGCCCGACGGGAGGCAATACGGGAGGAAGTACAGAAAATGCTGAACTTAGGGGTGATAGAGGAGTCTCAAAGTGATTGGTCTAGTCCCATTGTGTTGGTGCCTAAACCGGATGGGAGCTGGCGATTTTGTAACGATTTTCGTCAGTTGAACAAAGTTACAAAATTTGACACCTACCCCATGCCACGTATAGATGAGTTGATCGACCGGCTGGGAACAGCCCGATACATGACGACTCTTGACCTCACAAAAGGGTATTGGCAAATCCCCCTGGCCAAGTCGGCCAAAGAGAAAACCGCATTTGTAACCCCAGACGGGGCGTTCCAATATAAAAGAATGCCGTTCGGGTTACAGAATGCGCCGGCCACATTCCAGCGGAAAATGGACCAGATGCTGAGGCCCCATCGGAAGTATGCTGCGGCTTACCTGGATGACGTAATTGTCCATAGCACAGATTGGGCCTCACATCTGCCAAAAGTGCAAGCAGTCCTGGACTCTGTTCGGGAAGCGGGGTTTACGGCTAACCCCAAGAAGTGTACCATTGGGCAGGAGGAGGCCAAATATCTTGGGTACACCATTGGGAGGGGAGTAATAAAACCCCAACTCAACAAAGTCGAGGCCATCCAGAGTTGGCCACGTCCCAACAGCAAGAAGCAGGTACGAGCCTTTCTGGGAATCGCTGGGTATTATCGGCGATTCATTCCCCACTTTTCTTCTAAGGCTGTGCCCCTAACCAACCTGACGAAGGGGAAAGGGTCGGTCATGATTAAATGGACCCCCGAGGCTGAGGCAGCATTCCAATTCTTGAAACAAGCCTTATGTAGCCAGCCAGTGTTGTACTCACCCGACTTCTCTAAAGACTTTGTCGTACAAAGTGATGCGTCAGATGTGGGGTTAGGAGCAGTATTGTCCCAGGTCTGGAACGGGGAAGAGCACCCAGTCATTTACCTCAGCAGGAAGTTGAAGTCCCATGAGGTAAATTACGCCACCGTTGAAAAGGAGTGTTTAGCGGTGAAGTGGGCTCTAGATTCCCTTCGGTACTACCTGCTAGGTAGGCACTTTGACATGGTTACGGATCACGCTCCGTTAAAGTGGATGGCTCAAAACAAGGAAACAAATAGAAGAGTGAATAGGTGGTTCCTGGCCCTCCAGGAATTCAACTTCACAGTAAAGCATCGCCCTGGCGTTCAAATGGGGAATGTGGATGCTTTGTCTCGAGTACATGAATGCCTGATTGCTGGTGTTCCAACCCCGAGGTTAAAACAAGAGGGGGGGGTATGTGACAGCAGGAAGGTAAAGTCACCTGGTTGCATCCAGGGGGGTAGATATATTTCGCCCAGATTCAGGCTTTACGCCGACTTATACAACTAGGTGGAGAGTTGTATAAGCCCAGCTGAGGCTAGTGGGCTCATGGATGACTCATACCTCTAGGGAGAGTGTGGGGCGTCGTGCAGACAGGGAGTTGATGAGACCAGCTGAAGCTTGTCAGCTCATTTAGGCCTCTATAAGAACTCCCAGATTCATTAGGTGTTTGCTCATGCCTGGACCCAGACCTGTGTGGACTGTCTAGGGAGAGTGAACCCCTGTGCGGTGAGACAAAGCCTGTGTGGCTATTTGCTTGGACATTTAAAACCAGGGACTTAGGGACTAGGACAGCACTAGGCTGATCCCAGTTGTTAGTTAGGAAACCTGTATGTTTAGTCAGAGGTCAAGTTGACCAGGATTTATTTTATTTATGTTTCTTTTGCTTTGCTGTGTTTTGTCACTGTAAATAGAAAATAAACCGCACCTTTTTGATTTTGAAAACCACAACCTCCGTTTGCTGGGCCTGTTTTTGTGTGGGGAGCCCATCCCGGGGGTCACACACACCCGCTGCCGAGCTAACCCCCTCACAATATATATATATATATTGTATATGTATAAATATTCCGCGCAACTAGGACTTAGATTAAGCTGCTGCCCCCCTTGTTTGTGTATTCTGTCACAAAGACAGATCACTTTGTGGTGTGTAATGTATGGTGTGGGGTAATGGCGCTGCTTTAAGTAAAAAGGACTGGTTACCTTGCCTTCTAACGGATGGATTTAAAGCTACTGTGCCCTTATTATTGGAAGTGTATACAATCCGTAATGATATCTCAAACTATATTATGTCCTCAACTTATATGTGATAACTTAGAATCACTCCTGACTCTCACAATACCCTGTGGGGTTTGTGACAATGTGCTAAATTGGGCCTCTGAATTGCCACTTAAAATTGTGTGTGTGTTGATCAATTACATATGTGTCAATCACTCCTCAGTACAGATTCCTTCAACCAATTAGTGAAAACAGTGTTACAAAAAATAATAAATAATAATAATAATAAACATAATGATGTCCTCATAAGTCCTCATAAATTCTATACAGTGTACACCTATGTAACGGTGTATATTCAGTGTGTCCAGTGCCAAAGCTTGAAATTTATATACTATATTAATGCACACCCAATTCCAATTAAGGTCACTGATCACTGCCCCAGGTGGGAGCTGCCGGACAACCAATACGTTCCTTTGTAGGTTACACCAATCCCTAAACCAATGAGATTAGATCACAATGGTCATGTGATGGTTAGCCACTTTAATAGTAAGGGTTAATCCCCTCTGGTTCTATATCCAGCAAAAAGAATTGATATAAATATATGTATATAGCAGGTGTGTGTTCATATGGCTATAGAGTACTCTTTGCTGACATATCAGTGCAAAACGATTTCAAAAGACAGCTGCAAATGACAGTTTCAAAAACAGTTTCAAAAAAAGGTTTCAAAAAACAGTTCTGGCAAATCCTTCATGCATTTGGTCAAGTGACTTTGGTGACTCTATATTTCCAGTATGGATCCTTCAATTTGCAGGTGAAGAAAAAGGTGACTTTATGGTGCTCCCCCCTCACATGGGTCCCCACTCACCAAATTGACGCACCCCTGCAGGGGTCACACGCTCATCAAGTATCCCCAGTGATTCCTCCACCGCTCCTTGTGTTGTTCCTCTCCTGCTTTTTCCTCCTCCACCACTCAGATCCTCAAAAAAGAACCACAAGCAGGGCTTCCATAGCGTAACTTGCTTATTTATTTAAAATTTAGTACAAACCAAAAAATGTATAAAATAAAATAAAATAAAAGAGGTCCTCAGACCTTCCTAAATACAGCCCCTTGAGATTGTGGTATCGCCAGGTACCAATAGGGTCTATCTACAAAACATGTGCAGAGTGCAGACAAGCCCCATGTAAGTCACGCCAACCTATGCTGTCAGCTGATCCATACTGGAAATATAGAGTCACCAAAGTCACTTGACCAAATGCATGAAGGATTTGCCAGAACTGTTTTTTGAAACCTTTTTTTGAAACTGTTTTTGAAACTGTCATTTGCAGCTGTCTTTTGAAATCGTTTTGCACTGATATGTCAGCAAAGAGTACTCTATAGCCATATGAACACACACCTGCTATATACATATATTTATATCAATTCTTTTTGCTGGATATAGAACCAGAGGGGATTAACCCTTACTATTAAAGTGGCTAACCATCACATGACCATTGTGATCTAATCTCATTGGTTTAGGGATTGGTGTAACCTACAAAGGAACGTATTGGTTGTCCGGCAGCTCCCACCTGGGGCAGTGATCAGTGACCTTAATTGGAATTGGGTGTGCATTAATATAGTATATAAATTTCAAGCTTTGGCACTGGACACACTGAATATACACCGTTACATAGGTGTACACTGTATAGAATTTATGAGGACTTATGAGGACATCATTATGTTTATTATTATTATTATTTATTATTTTTTGTAACACTGTTTTCACTAATTGGTTGAAGGAATCTGTACTGAGGAGTGATTGACACATATGTAATTGATCAACACACACACAATTTTAAGTGGCAATTCAGAGGCCCAATTTAGCACATTGTCACAAACCCCACAGGGTATTGTGAGAGTCAGGAGTGATTCTAAGTTATCACATATAAGTTGAGGACATAATATAGTTTGAGATATCATTACGGATTGTATACACTTCCAATAATAAGGGCACAGTAGCTTTAAATCCATCCGTTAGAAGGCAAGGTAACCAGTCCTTTTTACTTAAAGCAGCGCCATTACCCCACACCATACATTACATATATATATATATATATATATATATACACACACATATATACAGTATTTATATATATGTATACACACACATATATACAGTATTTATATATATATGTATACACACACATATATATACAGTATTTATATATATGTATACACACACACACACACACATACATACACAAACACATGAATATATATATTCATGTGTTTGTGTATATATACATATATACTCTATATATGTGTTTGTGTGTGTATACATATATATAAATACTGTATATATGTGTGTATATATATATATATATATATATATTGTGAGGGGGTTAGCTCGGCAGCGGGTGTGTGTGACCCCCGGGATGGGCTCCTCACACAAAACAGGCCCAGCAAACGGAGGTTGTGGTTTTCAAAATCAAAAAAAGGTGCGGTTTATTTTCTATTTACAGTGACAAAACACAGCGAAGCAAAAGAAACATAACCAAAATAAATCCTGGTCAAGTTGACCTCTGACTAAACATACAGGTTTCCTAACTAACAACTGGGATCAGCCTAGTGCTGTCCTAGTCCCTAAGTCCCTGGTTTAGTAAAAGTCCAAACAAATAGCCACACAGGCTTTGCCTCACCGCACAGGGGTTCACTCTCCCTAGACAGTCCACACAGGTCTGGTTCCAGGCATGAGCTAACATCTAATGAAGCTGGGAGTTCTTATAGAGGCCTAAATGAGCTGACAAGGTTCAGCTGGTCTCCTCATCTCTGTCTGCACGACGCCCCACACTCTCCCTAGAGGTATGAGTCATCCATGAGCCCACTAGCCTTATACAACTCTCCACCTAGTTGTATAAGTCGGCGTAAAGCCTGAATCTGGGCGAAATATATCTACCCCCCTGGATGCAACCAGGTGACTTTACCTTCCTGCTGTCACATACCCCCCCCCTCTTGTTTTAACCTCGGGGTTGGAACACCAGCAATCAGGCATTCATGTACTCGAGACAAAGCATCCACATTCCCCATTTGAACGCCAGGGCGATGCTTTACTGTGAAGTTGAATTCCTGGAGGGCCAGGAACCACCTATTCACTCTTCTATTTGTTTCCTTGTTTTGAGCCATCCACTTTAACGGAGCGTGATCCGTAACCATGTCAAAGTGCCTACCTAGCAGGTAGTACCGAAGGGAATCTAGAGCCCACTTCACCGCTAAACACTCCTTTTCAACGGTGGCGTAATTTACCTCATGGGACTTCAACTTCCTGCTGAGGTAAATGACTGGGTGCTCTTCCCCGTTCCAGACCTGGGACAATACTGCTCCTAACCCCACATCTGACGCATCACTTTGTACGACAAAGTCTTTAGAGAAGTCGGGTGAGTACAACACTGGCTGGCTACATAAGGCTTGTTTCAAGAATTGGAATGCTGCCTCAGCCTCGGGGGTCCATTTAATCATGACCGACCCTTTCCCCTTCGTCAGGTTGGTTAGGGGCACAGCCTTAGAAGCAAAGTGGGGAATGAATCGCCGATAATACCCAGCGATTCCCAGAAAGGCTCGTACCTGCTTCTTGCTGTTGGGACGTGGCCAACTCTGGATGGCCTCGACTTTGTTGAGTTGGGGTTTTATTACTCCCCTCCCAATGGTGTACCCAAGATATTTGGCCTCCTCCTGCCCAATGGTACACTTCTTGGGGTTAGCCGTAAACCCCGCTTCCCGAACAGAGTCCAGGACTGCTTGCACTTTTGGCAGATGTGAGGCCCAATCTGTGCTATGGACAATTACGTCATCCAGGTAAGCCGCAGCATACTTCCGATGGGGCCTCAGCATCTGGTCCATTTTCCGCTGGAATGTGGCCGGCGCATTCTGTAACCCGAACGGCATTCTTTTATATTGGAACGCCCCGTCTGGGGTTACAAATGCGGTTTTCTCTTTGGCCGACTTGGCCAGGGGGATTTGCCAATACCCTTTTGTGAGGTCAAGAGTCGTCATGTATCGGGCTGTTCCCAGCCGGTCGATCAACTCATCTATACGTGGCATGGGGTAGGTGTCAAATTTTGTAACTTTGTTCAACTGACGAAAATCGTTACAAAATCGCCAGCTCCCATCCGGTTTAGGCACCAACACGATGGGACTAGACCAATCACTTTGGGACTCCTCTATCACCCCTAAGTTCAGCATTTTCTGTACTTCCTCCCGTATTGCCTCCCGTCGAGCCTCTGGGATCCGATAGGGTTTTAACTTCACCCTTTCACCGGGCGGGGTAATGATGTCATGCTCTACCCCAGATGTTTGTCCCGGCAGCTCAGAGAATACCTCCTTGTTGCGAAGCACAAACTCCTTAACCTCCTGTTGTTGGGGTTGTGACAAGGTGGCTGCTATTCCAACCTCAGGAATCACGCAACCAGTTTGAGCTGGTGACCAAGTGTCTGCGACTAGGGACTCTCTATCCCTCCAGGCTTTCAACAGATTAACGTGATAGATCTGTTCGGGCTTTCGCCTTCCTGGTTGTCTGACCTTGTAATTCACTTCGCTCACTTTTTCCATTATCTCGTAGGGGCCTTGCCATTTGGCAAGGAATTTACTTTCAACCGTAGGGACAAGTACCAATATCCTATCCCCCGGGGAAAAGGTACGGGTCTTGGCTCCACGGTTGTACACTCTCTGCTGTGCCAACTGCGCTTGGGCCAAATGTTCCTTCACGATGGGCATTACCTGTGCAATTCGATCTTGCATCAGGGCGACATGCTCAATCACACTCCTGTGGGGAGAACTCTCACTTTCCCAAGTTTCCTTGGCAATATCCAACAGCCCTCTTGGGTGTCTCCCATACAGTAACTCAAAGGGGGAGAATCCCGTAGAGGATTGGGGCACCTCCCTAATAGCAAACATCAAATAAGGAAGTAAACAGTCCCAATCCTTTCCATCTCTATCCACCACTTTCTTCAACATTTGTTTTAGGGTTTTGTTGAATCTTTCAACCAGCCCATCGGTTTGGGGGTGATACACAGACGTACGCAATTGCGTCACTTTGAACAATTTACACAGCTCTTTCATAACCCGGGACATAAAGGGTGTACCTTGGTCCGTAAGCAGTTCTTTACAAATACCCACCCGGCTAAAAACAAGAGATAGCTCTTTGGCTATGGTTTTGGCCGAGGTATTTCGGAGAGGGATCGCTTCTGGATAACGGGTGGCATAGTCCATTATAACTAATATGTACTGGTGCCCCCTAGCGGACTTGATTATAGGACCTACCAAATCCATGGGGATCCTCTCAAACGGGACCTCAATGATGGGTAGAGGGACCAGCGGGCTACGGAAATGTGGCATCGGGGCCAACCTCTGACACACAGGGCAGGAGGAACAATAATTTTCTACGTCCTTCATCACCCCCGGCCAATAGAATCTCTGTAATACCCTCTCTCGGGTTTTCTCTGTCCCCAGATGACCTCCAAGAATGTGCCCATGGGCCAACTCCAACACCAACTTCCTGTAAGGTTTGGGCACCACAAGCTGCTCAACGGTTTCTTCTGCCCTTTTTGCCACCCGATACAGTAGGTCCTTCTCTACGCTGAAGTATGGGTAAGTGCAGGTATTATCTGGGTTCACTAACTCACCATCTATTTTCACTACGTTTTCCCGTGCCTTTATTAGGGCGGGGTCTTTCAACTGTTCTGTGGCAAAGTTTTCCCTGTGAACCTCAAGATCAGAAAACTCCACAGACGGTAGGTTTTCGTCTGAGGAGGTGGGCTCCTCTCCAGTTTCTTGAGTCTCCCCTGCCAATACTGATAAGGGAAATTCCGGAGAGTCCTCACCACTCTCAGGGGAGTTCTGGCTATCACATTCCTGGTACATAGGGGCACCAGTGAGGGGCTCAGGATCATCCCACAGTTCCCAGAACTTCGGAAAATCCCTTCCCACAATGGCGTCATGCGGTAACTGAGATACTAAGCCCACTGGATGAGAGAGGGTACCTTTGGGGGTCTCGAAACACACTGTAGTCACTGGATACTCTCGGGTGTCCCCATGCACACAAATAACAGCTACCTTGCTATTCCCAGAGACCTCTGTTTTAACTAACTCAGCCTTTATCAGGGTCACAAGGCTACCTGAATCCAGCAATACCACAACATTTCTACCATTAACACACATTTTGCATAAATGTTTCTCAGTTCCTCGAATGGCAGTGCATGCGACTGTCGCACACAGCGACTGACGTCTGCCCGTCAGAAAGTCACACTGCATGGGTTCCTCCACAACCGGGCAATTGGCTGCAATATGTCCCGCTTGCCGGCAGCGGTAGCAAACGATCCTTCTTGCGGCCTCTTGAGCCGCTGATTTCCCAGGCTGTTCTCGCCAAACTTGGGGTAGAGCTCCCACCCTCTCACTCTCTCCACCCTCACCCCTTGGAATCCTCTTATCCGCCCCTGGGGATGGTCTGGTCTTAGGGTGGAAAGTCCGAGTGTCTCTGGAAGAGGCCGTCAGGTTCTCTGTAGCCAAGTATTTCTCCACACGATCCACAAGACCATCGGCCGTCTCTGGGTCTCCATGGCTTACCCACTTTTGGATGGCAGTAGGAAGAGCTCTCAAAAACCGATCCATTACAACACGTTCCACAATCTTTGGTGCGGACAAAGTCTCTGGCTGTAGCCACTTTCTGCTCAGGTGAATGAGATCATACATTTGAGACCTGGGGGGTTTTCCAAGCTGGAAAGTCCAGTTATGCACACGCTGAGCCCGGACAGCCTGGGTGACACCCAGCCTTGCCAATATTTCAGCTTTTAGCATCACATAGTCTTTTGCTTGGTTAGGCTCTAGGTCATAGTAAGCTTTCTGCGATTCACCAGTTAACAGAGGAGCCACCAGTCCAGCCCACTGCTCCTCAGGCCACTTTTCTCTTTCAGCGGTCCTTTCAAATGTGGTCAAAAATACCTCTGGATCATCCTCTCCAGTCATTTTTGTCAATAAACGACTCACCCCAAAGGACGCGGTATTAGTGGGACGGCTTTCCTCACTGGTCTGCGGACGTTGCTGCATTACTGCTTCCATCTGTTGTTGTAGTCTCTGCTCTTGCTTCTGCAACAGGTCTATGAAGCGGGCCTCAGATTGCTGCTGGGCTCGTTGCTGGGCCTCCCGACTCTGTTGCAAAGTTGCGTTTGTCTGCTGCTGGGCTGCAAGGCTCCTTTGCAAACCTGCATTTGTCTGCTGTTGATTGGCATTTGCTAGAGCCAGCTGCTTCAGTATCTCCTCCATGCTGGCTTAAAAAAACTGCCACTGGTTCTCCACCAACTGTGAGGGGGTTAGCTCGGCAGCGGGTGTGTGTGACCCCCGGGATGGGCTCCCCACACAAAACAGGCCCAGCAAACGGAGGTTGTGGTTTTCAAAATCAAAAAAAGGTGCGGTTTATTTTCTATTTACAGTGACAAAACACAGCGAAGCAAAAGAAACATAACCAAAATAAATCCTGGTCAAGTTGACCTCTGACTAAACATACAGGTTTCCTAACTAACAACTGGGATCAGCCTAGTGCTGTCCTAGTCCCTAAGTCCCTGGTTTAGTAAAAGTCCAAACAAATAGCCACACAGGCTTTGCCTCACCGCACAGGGGTTCACTCTCCCTAGACAGTCCACACAGGTCTGGTTCCAGGCATGAGCTAACATCTAATGAAGCTGGGAGTTCTTATAGAGGCCTAAATGAGCTGACAAGGTTCAGCTGGTCTCCTCATCTCTGTCTGCACGACGCCCCACACTCTCCCTAGAGGTATGAGTCATCCATGAGCCCACTAGCCTTATACAACTCTCCACCTAGTTGTATAAGTCGGCGTAAAGCCTGAATCTGGGCGAAATATATCTACCCCCCTGGATGCAACCAGGTGACTTTACCTTCCTGCTGTCACAATATATATATATATATATACACACACACACATGTGTATATATACAGGATATATATATAGTTATCACATGTCTGAAAGCATGTAATTACATGTTCTTTTAAACTTTAGTTTCACTTTTTGAACTCGGCTGCACCGTAATCTCACAATATCTCACGAGATTACAGGCAGCCCACCCACTTTTACACAGATCTCAGCCATTTTCAGAGGAAACACTTCTCCTCTGTTCTCCCTCTGAGAACTGAAGTTCTCAGTTTAATAAACCGGCTGCAGGAGATAATTTTCCTCTGAGAACTGCCGATAACTGAACTGAGAAAAAACTTCTCAGTTTACTAAACAGACACCTATATCCTACATGGGGAACTGCAACTGAGATCAGTGAAAAAAAATGATACAACCTACATCCAATCAAAATGAGATTAGTAAGAAGAAGTCCACCCTCTAAAAAGAAGAGAACCTCCTGCAAAATATAAATATCATCCTTATTGAATGATATCATAAGTCTGTCCACTCAACATAGCAGACCTAATGGTGAATGTCATCAGTGTAAGTACAAAAGTTAATCCCTCCGATATCACATTCCATTGAAAAATATAACACTTTTTTATTTTTTACTGTATAAAGAAAAATGGACCAAAAATTTTGAAAAAAAAAAGTTTCCCTTACTTTCTAGTATAACATCAGATTAAATAATGACCATTTTCATAAAGTGAACAATTTTTGCGACAATTTATTGAAAATTAAACATGTAGTATTGAGGTGGTTAGAAAATAAATTAAGGTGCGTTTAGCTTTTAAAAAGTTACCCACTTACCATCTTTTCTGCTCGCGATTGATGTCAAAAAGGCCTTTGGTTGTTTTATTTTGGAAATCCTTATACCACTCTCTTCGCCAAATTAATCTTGGCAATAATTTAATTCACAAAATTATGTCTCTCTATACCTCATCCTCTGTCCAGGGTTATACCAATGGCTCTCTTTCGGCCCCTATTAGGATTTATTATGGCGCTCGCCAGGGTTGCCCTCTTTCCCCACTCCTATACGTGCTTACCATGGAACATTTGGCAAGGACAATAGTTAGTAACCCCTCCATTCATGGCATCGCTCCAAAAAGGTGTGGAATATAGGATTGCACTGTATGCAGACGATGTCTTGCTTTACATCACCTCTCCTAGCATTAGTATTCCTTCTCTTCACCAATAGTTTGATATTTTTGGCCCTCTAAGTAACTTTAAAGTCAACCTCTCAGAAGAATCAGAAATGTTGAATATATCCCTGCCCCCAACCGAAGTCTCAGATCTTAAATCCCCCTTCAAATTCCATTGGCGACCAGTAACTGTTAAGTACTTAGGGGTTAAGATTCCTTATCTTCTCTCTATAAACTAAATTATTGCCCCCTCCTTTTACGGACCAAATCTGACCTTACAAACTGTGGGCATTCCTTCCATTCTCCTGGTTTTGCCACATAAACAACATTAAAATGGATTTTCCTCCAAAATACCTGTATTTGTTTCACACGCTTCCAATTAAACTCCACAATCTTTCTTCAACAAACTAATTAGCCTTCTTTTGAAAAGAGTTGGAAGATCCTTCCTCGCTGGAAGGTTCTTGGGGGCATGGCTTACTTGACTTCGATCTGTATTATTAAGCCCCGTACACACGGTCGGACTTTTGCCCAACAAACTTCGTTTTGAGCAGGTTGGACCAACAATTCGACCGTGTGTACGCTCCATCGGACAAACTTTTTTCGTTTGGTTTTGGATTTCATCGGACAAAAGTTGGGTCTGCAAACGGACAAACATTTGCCCAACAAAAGTCCGATGGAGCAAAGTCCGACCGTGTGTACAGATAACCATCGGACTTTAGTCCGATGGAAAAAACAACTAATGTTAAAATCAACCAACAATAGCAGAAGTTGACCAAAGGGTGGCAGTAAAGAGCAGAAAAAACACGCGATGTTGTAAGAAGATTTAAGAAAGTTTGCAGAAAAGTCCGAGCGTGTGTATGCTATGGGTGTTCCCAACCAACTCCGTTCGGACAAAAAACCATGGAAAAGTCCGATGGAAGTCCGACCGTGTGTACGAGGCTTAAAGCTGACCTATTCTCTCACATTTTAGATTGTTTTCATCACCCTAGCAACAAGCAATAGGTTCAGCTGGAAAAAGAATCCTCGCCACTACACCCTAAATCCACTCTTTGGACCTCTCCCTCTACACATGAGTAATGCTCTCAATGGCTCTATTTCACCAACATTGTGCTGGACTATTGGCATAGACATTTCCCTTCTTACTCCTTATGGTCCTTACTCAGCCCACTTACCCCTTTATTAGACAACCCTTCTTTTCCTATCGGAAGCCACTCAGCCACTTTCTTGAACTGGAACAGGTCTTTCTGGCCACAAATTAGTCAGGTCTTGGAGGCCAGCTCTCTACTATCTTTTTCTAAATGCTGAGTGATGCCTGGTCATGCCCAAGGCCTTTTGTTTTTTTTACTGCTCTCTCCTTCCCAAATCTGCTATTCATCACCAGCTCACTTCGTTTTAAGAAACTCTGTGTTGCTTCTCAACACCAAACTCACACGATCTCCCTTCCTACACACAAAATGGTCCCTGGAACTCGGTCGCTTTTTCTCGGAAGATGTCAAGTATTTATAAACACTCAAAAACTCTCCATAGCCTGTTCCACCCAAGAATGTATCTTCAAGCTACTATCCTGGTGGTACCTTACTCCAGTGGTCATCAACCTTTTCCTTAGGGCCCACTAACAGGCCAAGTTTGCAAAATAACTGAAATACATCACAGGTGATATCATTTGCTGCTCAGTGATTGCAGTATTCTACTCTGCATCTCCCCAAGGTAATACATAAAACCTGGCCTGTTAGTGGGCCCTGAGGACAGGGTTGATGACCACTGCCTTACTCCATCAAAATTACATTGTCATGCCTCTCCGCGCATGTTTCTCCATATCTGGTGGGCGTGCCTTGTTTCCCAAGGGTGGGGGGAGTTTTTTGAAGAGAGATATCTGTTACCATGTGCTTGCAATAAAGTCTCATTCCTGTTTTACCCTCAAGACAGAGCTTTGTCTCGTTTGTGGAGGGAGAATTATTCGTATGGGGTCTTATTCGGCTGGTTGGAGCATCTGGTAGCTGCCTTGTGTTCGGGAATGGAATATCCTAAATGACGTTAACCCCTCTCATACTTGGGGTGTCGTGTATAGTGTAGTGGTGTGTGTGTATAGTGTAGTGGGTAGTGGTGTGTATAGTGGGTAGTGTAGTGGTGCATGTAGTGGTGCGTATAGTGTAGTAGTGTATATAGTGTAGTGGAGTGTATAGTGTAGTGTGTGTGTATAGTGTAGTGGTGTGTATAGTGTAGTGGTGCGTATAGTGTAGTGGTGTTTGTATAGTGTAGTGGTGTGTATAGTGTAGTGGTGTGTATAGTGTAGTGGTGTGTATAGTGTAATGGTGTGCATAGTATAATCAGTGGTGTATAGTGTAGTGGTGTGTGTATAGTGTAGTGGTGTGTATAGTGTAGTGGTGTGTATAGTGTAGTGGTGCGTATAGTGTAGTGGTGCGTATAGTGTAGTGGTGTGTATAGTATAATCAGTGGTGTATAGTGTAGTGGTGCGTATAGTGTAGTGGTGTGTGTATAGTGTAGTGGTGTGTGTATAGTGTAGTGGTGTGTGTATAGTATAATCAGTGGTGTAGAATGTAGTGGTGCATATAGTGTAGTGGTGTGTGTATAGTGTAGAGGTGCGTATAGTGTAGTGGTGTGTGTATAGTGTAGTGGTGTGTATAGTATAATCAGTGGTGTATAGTGTAGTGGTGCGTATAGTGTAGTGGTGCGTATAGTGTAGTGGTGTGTGTATAGTGTAGTGGTGCATATAGTGTAGTGGTGTGTGTATAGTGTAGTGGTGTGTGTATAGTGTAGTGGTGTGTATAGTGTAGTGGTGTGTGTATAGTGTAGTGGTGTGTATAGTGTAGTGGTGTGTATAGTATAATCAGTGGTGTAAAGTGTAGTGGTGTGCGTATAGTGTAGTGGTGTGCATATATTGTAGTGGTGTGCGTATAGTGTAGTGGTGCGTATAGTGTAGTGGTGTGCGTATAGTGTAGAGGTGCGTATAGTGTAGTGGTGTGCGTATAGTGTAGTGGTGTGCGTATAGTGTAGTGGTGTGTATAGTATTATCAGTGGTGTATAGTGTAGTGGTTTGCGTATAGTGTAGTGGTGTGTGTATAGTGTAGTGGTGTGTATAGTATAATCAGTGGTGTATAGTGTAGTGGTGTATAGTGTAGTGGTGTGTGTATAGTGTAGTGGTGTGTGTATAGTATAATTAGTGGCGTAGAGTGTAGTGGTGCGTATAGTGTAGTGGTGTGTGTATAGTGTAGAGGTGCGTATAGTGTAGTGGTGTGTATAGTATAATCAGTGGTGTATAGTGTAGTGGTGCGTATAGTGTAGTGGTTTGTGTATAGTGTAGTGGTGCGTATAGTGTAGTGGTGTGTGTATAGTGTAGTGGTGTGTGTATAGTGTAGTGGTGTGTATAGTGTAGTGGTGTGTATAGTGTAGTGGTGTGTATAGTATAATCAGTGGTGTATAGTGTAGTGGTGTGTGTATAGTGTAGTGGTGTGCGTATAGTGTAGTGGTGTGCGTATAGTGTAGTGGTGCGTATAGTGTAGTGGTGTGCGTATAGTGTAGTGGTGTGCGTATAGTGTAGAGGTGCGTATAGTGTAGTGGTGTGCGTATAGTGTAGTGGTGTGCGTATAGTGTAGTGGTGTGTATAGTATTATCAGTGGTGTATAGTGTAGTGGTTTGCGTATAGTGTAGTGGTGTGTGTATAGTGTAGTGGTGTGTATAGTATAATCAGTGGTGTATAGTGTAGTGGTGTGTATAGTGTAGTGGTGTGTGTATAGTGTAGTGGGTAATGTGTAGTGGTGAGTGTAGTGGTGTGTGTAGTGGGTAGTGTGGTGGTGTGTGTAGTGGTCTGTGGTGTGTGTAGTGGTGTAGTGGGTAGTGTAGTGGTGTGTGTAGTGTAGTGGGTAATGTATAGCGTAGTGGACCGTGTAATGGTGTGTGTAAAAGGGAGTGTAGTGGTGTGTGTGTGTGTGTGTAGCAGGTAGTTTAGTGGTGTGTGTAGTGTAGTGGGTAATGTATAGCGTAGTGGATAGTGTAGTGGTGTGTGTAACAGGTAGTGTAGTGGTGTGTGTGTGCAGCGGGTAGTGTAGTGGTGTGTGTGGTGTAGTGGGTAATGTATAGCGTAGTGGATAGTGTAGTGGTGTGTGTAACAGGTAGTGTAGTGGTGTGTGTGTGCAGCGGGTAGTGTAGTGGTGTGTGTGGTGTAGTGGGTAATGTATAGCGTAGTGGACAGTGTAGTGGTGTGTGTAACAGGTAGTGTAGTGGTGTGTGTGTGTAGTGGGTAGTGTAGTGTAGTGGTGTGTGTGTAGTGTGTAGTGTAAAGTGTAGTGGACAGTGTTGTGGGTAGTGTAGTGGTGTGTCTAGTGTAGTGGACAGTGTAGTGTAGGAATCAGGTAGGTCAGTACTATTGTAGCAAGGGAAAGGGACTCAGGAAGTGCTAAAAGTAATATTGTAGGAAGGGAAGGTTAGGGGGCGCAAAATTGCTTGCCTTGTCCCGGGTGCTGTCAACCCGTGCTACGCCACTGAGAAGGAGTATACTGCCCCACTTACTGAACGCAGCAAAGCGGCTACTTCCTATATAATAGAAATGTCCGCAAGTTCCCAGCAGGGAGGAATGGATCTGTAAGGTTGGTGAAATACGGGAGGCAGAGGACTGGATCGCCACCTGCAGGAATACCAGGGAGCGCTTTTCCAGCACCTGGTCGGCCTGGGCGACATACAGGTCCTTCTCAAAAAATTAGCATATTGTGATAAAGTTCATTATTTTCTGTAATGTACTGATAAACATTAGACTTTCATATATTTTAGATTCATTACACACAACTGAAGTAGTTCAAGCCTTTTCTTGTTTTAATATTGATGATTTTGGCATACAGCTCATGAAAACCCAAAAATCCTATCTCAAAAAATTAGCATATTTCATCCGACCAATAAAAGAAAAGTGTTTTTAATACAAAAAAAGTCAACCTTCAAATAATTATGTTCAGTTATGCACTCAATACTTGGTCGGGAATCCTTTTGCAGAAATGACTGCTTCAATGCGGCGTGGCATGGAGGCAACCAGCCTGTGGCACTGCTGAGGTGTTATGGAGGCCCAGGATGCTTCGATAGCGGCCTTAAGCTCATCCAGAGTGTTGGGTCTTGCGTCTCTCAACTTTCTCTTCCCAATATCCCACAGATTCTCTATGGGGTTCAGGTCAGGAGAGTTGGCAGGCCAATTGAGCACAGTAATACCATGGTCAGTAAACCATTTACCAGTGGTTTTGGCACTGTGAGCAGGTGCCAGGTCGTGCTGAAAAATGAAATCTTCATCTCCATAAAGCTTTTCAGCAGATGGAAGCATGAAGTGCTCCAAAATCTCCTGATAGCTAGCTGCATTGACCCTGCCCTTGATAAAACACAGTGGACCAACACCAGCAGCTGACATGGCACCCCAGACCATCACTGACTGTGGGTACTTGACACTGGACTTCAGGCATTTTGGCATTTCCCTCTCCCCAGTCTTCCTCCAGACTCTGGCACCTTGATTTCCGAATGACATGCAAAATTTGCTTTCATCCGAAAAAAGTACTTTGGACCACTGAGCAACAGTCCAGTGCTGCTTCTCTGTAGCCCAGGTCAGGCGCTTCTGCCGCTGTTTCTGGTTCAAAAGCGGCTTGACCTGGGGAATGCGGCACCTGTAGCCCATTTCCTGCACACGCCTGTTCACGGTGGCTCTGGATGTTTCTACTCCAGACTCAGTCCACTGCTTCCGCAGGTCCTCCAAGGTCTGGAATCGGTCCTTCTCCACAATCTTCTTCAGGGTCCGGTCACCTCTTCTCGTTGTGCAGCGTTTTCTGCCACACTTTTTCCTTCCCACAGACTTCCCACTGAGGTGCCTTGATACAGCACTCTGGGAACAGCCTATTCGTTCAGAAATTTCTTTCTGTGTCTTACCCTCTTGCTTGAGGGTGTCAATGATGGCCTTCTGGACAGCAGTCAGGTCGGCAGTCTTACCCATGATTGCGGTTTTGAGTAATGAACCAGGCTGGGAGTTTTTAAAAGCCTCAGGAATCTTTTGCAGGTGTTTAGAGTTAATTAGTTGATTCAGATGATTAGGTTAATAGCTCGTTTAGACAACCTTTTCATGATATGCTAATTTTTTGAGATAGGAATTTTGGGTTTTCATGAGCTGTATGCCAAAATCATCAATATTAAAACAAGAAAAGGCTTGAACTACTTCAGTTGTGTGTAATGAATCTAAAATATATGAAAGTCTAATGTTTATCAGTACATTACAGAAAATAATGAACTTTATCACAATATGCTAATTTTTTGAGAAGGACCTGTATGTTTCAGACCCAGGGTACGTGACTTCAAGTCTGGACATAGCACTGCTGGAACTGGCAGACCTTTCCCTTAAGCAAAGACCTCAGGCCCCCTAAATTGACACAGAGCCCTCAGCTATACTGTTTTGGCCTAATTAACCACTTAAGCCCCGGACCATTTGGTAGCTAGAGGACCAGAGGTGATTTCAGAATTTTGCATTGCGCTGCTTTAACTGTAAATTGTGCGGACATGCAATGTTGTACCCAAACAAAATTTGTGTCCTTTTCTTCCCACAAATAGAGCTTACTTTTAATGGTATTTGATTGCCTCTGTGATTTTTATTTTTTGCGATATAAACGGAAAAAGACCGAAAATTTAGAAAAAAAATGATATTTTCTACTTTTTGTTATAAGAAAAATCGAATAAACTCAATTTTAGTCATACATTTAGGCCAAAATGTATTCAGCCACATGTCTTTAGTAAAAAAAATGTCAATAAGCGTATATTTATTGGTTTGCGCAAAAGTTATAGCGTTTACAAACTAGGGTACATTTTCTGGAATTTACACAGCTTTAAATTTATGACTGCCTATCTCAGTTGTCACTAAATTATATATTGCTCACACATGCCATGGTTATATGTGGAATTGCACCGCAAAATACATTCTGCTGCTTCTCCTGAGTACGGGGATACCACATGTGTGGGACTTTTTAGGAGCCTAGCCACGTACGGGACCCCGGAAACCAAGCACCGCCTTCAGGATTTCTAAGGGCGCAAATTTTTGATTTCACTCCTCACTACCTATCACAGTTTTGAAGGCCATAAAATGCCAAAATAGCACAAACCCCCCCCCCCCCCAAATGACCCCATTTTAGAAAGTAGACACCCCAAGGAAATTGCTGAGAGGCCTGTTGAGCCCATTGAATATTTTTTTTTTTTGTCCCAAGTGATTGAATAATGACAAAAAAAATAAAAAATTACAAAAAGTTGTCACTAAATGATATATTGCTCACACATGCCATGGTTATATGTGGAATTGCACCCCAAAATACATTTTGCTGCTTCTCCTGAGTACGGGGATACCACATGTGTGGGACTTTTTAGGAGCCTAGCCGCGTACGGGACCCCGAAAACCAAGCACCGCCTTCAGGATTTCTAGGCACAAATTTTTGATTTGACTCCTCACTACCTATCACAGTTTTGAAGGCCATAAAATGCCAAAATAGCACAAACCCCCCCCAAATGACCCCATTTTGGAAAGTAGACACCCCAAGCTGTTTGCTGAGAGGCATGGTGAGTATTTTACAGCTCTCATTTGTTTTTGAAAATGAAGAAAGAAAATTTATTTTATTTTATTTATTTTTTTCAATTTTCAAAACTTTGTGACAAAAAGCGAGATCTGCAAAATACTCACCATACCTCTCAGCAAATAGCTTGGGGTGTCTACTTTCCAAAATGGGGTCATTTGGGGGGGTTTGTGCCATCTGGGCATTCCATGGCCTCCGAAACTGTGATAGGCAGTGAAGCCACGTACACACGATCATTATTCACGGCGGTTAAAAATCCGCCGTGAATAATGACAGGAAAAACGAGGGAACCGCTTCGGTTCCAAGGGTTCCCTACACACGGACGTTTTTCCCGTCATTTTTTCTCTTGACGAGAAAAACGACCGTCTGTGGGCTCTGCGGCAGTGTCTCCCTATGGGAAAACTGCCGCGGAAAAAAATGATGGAAAAAACGATGAGAAAATTTAGAACATGTTCTAATTTTTCTCGTCGTTTTTTCTGCCGTTTTTCTCAACGAGGCATGAGAAGTGAAATCAAAAATTTACACCCTTAGAAAGCCTGAAGGCGGTGATTGGTTTTTGGGGTCCCGTACGCGGCTAGGCTCCCAAAAAGTCTCACACATGTGGTATCCCCGTACTCAGGAGAAGCAACAGAATGTATTGTGGGGTGTAATTCCACATATGCCCATGGCATGTTTGAGCAATATATCATTTAGTGACAACTTTGTGCAAAAAAAAAAATTATTTTTTCCGCAACTTGTGTCAACATATAAAATATTCCATGGACTCGACATGCCTCTCAGTATATAGCTTGGGGTGTCTACTTTCCAAAGTGGGGTCATTTGGGGGGGGTTTTGAACTGTTCTGGCATTTTATACACAACATTAGGAAGCTTACATCCACTCTTCTAACCACTTGAAGACAAAGCCCTTTTTGACACTTTTTGTTTACATGAAAACATATTTTTTTTTGCGAGAAAATTATGTTGAACCCCCAAACATTATATATATTTTTAAAGCAAAGGCCCTACAGAATAAAATGGTGGGTGTTGCATTTTTTTTTCTACACAGTATTTGCGCAGCGATTTTTCAAACGCATTTTTTTAGGAAAAAATACACTTTTTTAAATTTTAATGCACTAAAACACACTATATTGCCCAAATGTTTGATGAAATAAAAAAGATGATCTTAGGCCGAGTACATAGATACCAAACACGACATGCTTTAAAATTTCGCACAAACGCGCATTGGCGACAAACTACATACATTTTTTTTTTTTTTTAACAGAGAAATTTTATTAGACATGCATTTTATTAGACAGCATTGCAATACAACCAGTAAATCGCACATCCAATAGTACAGAACAAACAAACAGGATAATGCGTCACATCCGGGGGATCACACCCCCCTCATTTGTTACTTAATGCAAATAATCAACAAACAAGCATTGGCCCACCCCCTATCATGCTTAACAACGACTCTAGTTCACCCCACCCCGGCCGTACAATAACCCTAAGTAGCAGTTAAGTCCAGGAGCCAAGAGGGGCGGGGCGGGGGGGGGAGGAACCGCCCCCCAACAAACAGCCCAGTCAGCCACACCCAGGGGGGGGCTCCAAGTCAGAGCGAGTGGTCTGCCATGAAGACCAAACTCTGTCGAACTTTGCGGGGCACCGTCTACTCTCGTAAGTCAGTTTATAGAGAGGAAGTACTGAATCGACTGAGCGCTGCCAAGCAGCGCATGTGGGGGGGTCCTCAGATTTCCACTTGAGCAGAATTTCCCGCCTAGCATAAAATAGTGAGAAGGTCAAGCAGAGTTTACAATATCTATCCCCTTCCACGTCCTCCATATGATTTAGTAGTAGGATCTTGGGGTCAGTCGGCACGTTTAAGCCAGTCACTTCAGTCAGTCTGGAAGCCACATCCTCCCAATAGGGCTGGAGTTTCGGACACGACCAGACCATGTGCCAAAATGTACCTGTCTCCTGCCTGCATCTCTGACAATTGGGATCTCGCTGCGGGTAAATACGTGCTAGCCTCTGCGGGGTGTAGTAGGCTCTGTGGAGAAATTTAAATTGTATAAACCTATCCTTTGCTGCAATCATAACGGGGATATAGGATGAGAGGCAGTCCCGCCACTCCTCCTCATCTAGCGACGGAATATCAGCCCTCCATTCATCCCACGGTTTAGTAAGCTTAGCATCATACTGTACCGTGAGGTATAGGTACAGGGACGAGAGGGGTCGGTCCATAAGAGCGGAGGATAAGAGTCGCTCAATAGAGTCTGACTCCAGGGTTATAGGCTCCGGGAATTGGGCCTCAAAGGCATGTCTCAGCTGCCAGTACCTAAATTGGAAAGAGACCGGGAGGAGATACTCCTGCCTGAGTTCCCGGAAAGACATAATTGTACCCGCTTTCACTATATGTTTCAGAGTAACGATCCCCTTTTTTGCCCACAGGGATGGATCTGGGATACTGTTCATGTGAGGCAGCATAGGGTTAGCCCACAAGGGTATATGCGGGGATACCAGGTTGGGCCGCCGGTACATTAGTCGAGCCTCCTGCCAGACCTTAACTGTGGTCCGCATGAGGGTCGTCATACAGGGGCTGGCCCTGAGGCCGCGTACATACATTTTTAAAAGCCTTTAAAAGCCTTTACAGGTTACCCCGTTAGATTTACAGAGGAGGTCTACTGCTAAAATTACTGCTCTCGATCTGACCTTCGCGGTGATACCTCACATGCATGGTACAATTGCTGTTTACATATGACGCCAGACCGACGCTTGTGTTCGCCATTGGGCAAGAGCAGGGCAGGACAGGACAGGGGTGCTTTTTTTTTTTTATTATTATTAATTTTGCTTTTTTATTTTATTTTTAAATTGTTCCTTCCATATTTTTTTTTTTTTTTTATCATTTTTATTGTTATCTCAGGGAATGTAAATATCCCCTATGATAGCAATAGGTAGTGACAGGTACTCTTTTTTTGAAAAAACTGGGGTCTAGACCCTAGATCTTTCCTCTGCCCTCAAAGCATCTGACCACACCAAGATCGGTGTGATAAAATGCTTTCCCAATTTCCCAATGGCGCTTTTTATATCTTGATACCAAGATGATACCTAAACCCGCAGGCATCAATCTGGTATAACCATTCAAAGTCCAGCAACATACCAGTACGTTGCTGGTCCTTGTTGGACATGTATTGTAATCTTTTTTTTTCATGCAGCCAGTTGGCTGAATGAAAAAAGAGATTGATCGGGTGGGTATGCCCACCATTAGAATACCGCCCTTCATCCACCCACTTCTAATGATGGGCATACATGCACCATTTATATATGCCGAAGCATGGGGGCATCCTCCCGCAAAAAAGTTATGCCGCACACACATGGTCGGACTTTTCTACGGGCAAGCCTCCGTCGGACTTTCAACCGTATGTACGTGGCATTAGGAGCAAAATCACTCCTCCGCCCCTGCTGCCCCAATGCTTCGGCATATTTGCTTTTTTTTTTAAACTGTGGTGGTGAAATCACCTCCTACAGCACTGGAGTCGCAGGGATCAGGCCTGTCTGCAGTTATGTGTGTTGTGTTTTGTAAGTGACAGTGATCGATCGATACTGCACTTGGGTGGCCTGGGCTGGACGGAGGGGCAAAACGCAGGTGCTAGCAGGTATCTGGGCTGATCCCGCTAACACTGCATTTTTGGGAACCCTAAACTGCTGGGGACGCTAGTATAGATCTGATCAGATCAGATATTGACCTGTTCAGATACTATACCACTAAGGAGGGTGTATGCTTCACGCGTGGGTGTTAGCGTTACTGGCACTAACCTGACGCTGCCTGGGGTGTGACGCAGACCCTCTCTGACGCTAAAACCTAATTGATATCACCCGCCGGGCGATCAGGGGGTTAAACCTTTATTGGGTTATATACGGCGGGTGCCCTGACACTATAAAAAGCAAACTAACTAACCAGCGTCACCCGTAACACTTATATGATGATCACTGGTGAAAGGGTTAACTAGGGGCAATTAGGGGGTTAAAACCTTTATTAGATAATATATGGGGGTACCTGACGCTATAAAAACCTGCGGCGAACCTAAAAAAATTTACTGGCTACCGATCTGCATCACCGACGCTAAGACAGCGATCAGAAAAATGATCGCTTAGCGACAGTGGTGATAGGGGGTGAAAGGGTTACCTGGGGGGCGATCAAGGGGGTTAAACCTTTATTAGATAATTTATGGGGGTACCTGACGCTATAAAAACCTGCGGCGAACCTAAAAAAAAATTACTGGCTACCGATCTGCATCACCGACGCTAAGACAGCGATCAGAAAAATTATCGCTTAGCGACAGTGGTGATAGGGGGTGAAAGGGTTACCTGGGGGGCGATCAAGGGGGGTTAAACCTTTATTAGATAATTTATGGGGGTACCTGACGCTATAAAAACCTGCGGCGAACCTAAAAAAAAATACTGGCTACCGATCTGCATCACCGACGCTAAGACAGCGATCAGAAAAATGATCGCTTAGCGACAGTGGTGATAGGGGGTGAAAGGGTTACCTGGGGGGCGATCAAGGGGGTTAAACCTTTATTAGATCATTTATGGGGGTACCCGACGCTATAAAAACCTGCGGGGAACCTAAAAAAATTTACTGGCTACCGATCTGCATCACCGACGCTAAGACAGCGATCAGAAAAATGATCGCTTAGCGACGGCGGTGCTAGGGGGTGAAAGGGTTATCTGGGGGGTGATCAAGGGGTTAAACCTTTATTAGGGGGGGTTAGGGGGCTACACTGGACCTAAAACTAAACTGTAGTGACACTTTTACAGTCACAAATGTCACTGATTGCAGTGATCAGTAAATAAATGGTCTCTGCAATCAGTGACACTGTGACTGGGGGCTGGGGGGTGATCTGGGGGGGCCTGGGGGGGCGATTTATGTGCCTATGTGTGCTGGTGTTAGTGTAGTGTTTGTGCACTAACCTTGATGTCTTCTCTTGTATGGCGCTCGGTATATGTGAGCGCCGCACAAGAGATGACATCACTTCCTCCTGCTTCCTCTGCCTGTGTTTACATTACACAGGCAGAGGGGGCATTCTCATTCGCCGGGAGCGATCGCGGGGGGGTGGCCGTAATCGAACGGTCGCCCCCACATCTCGGATCGCTCCCAGACGAATTCCGACCGCTCACTGTACAGAAGGGGGGTCCGATTGGACCCCCCAACTGTACAAAGGCAATCACGTACACTGTACGTGATTGTGCCTGTCGGTGCCATTGTGCCGACGTATATGTACAGTGAGCGGTCGTTAAGTGGTTAAGCAACTAGAGGAGGACGGGAGGTGATGTGACTTTTCCTTTTCAGCCACTTAAAATGCAGTGATGTGATGGACGCATGTGGCGCGGGGGAGGAGCTGGACGTGTGAATCCAGGTATGTTCCAACTAATCCTATTCCCTTTCTTTTCTTTTTTTTTCTAAGATCCTTACTTTTTACTTTTTCTTTTTACTGGTTTTCTCTGCCTCTTTCTATTGGTCACCTGACCACGAATGACCTAGTTGTTGACACACCAGGTGATGAGTGGGCCTTGGGAGTGCCGGCCAGTCTGACGGACACGGGACTCCGTCGCCAGGGGGCAGCCTGACCCCCGCGGGGGACAGGCACTTCTTTTTGCCACCTTAGTGCGGATATCTCGACCTAAATGGGGACCGGCCGGTGTCGTTGTATGTGGGGAGGTAAGCTGGAGGTCTATAGTGGCCCTCCTCCCCTCGTGCCCGCCTGGCCAATTTACCCCCCAATCTGCACACTACCTAGTACTTTAACTGTCGTCCAGATGACTGGCTAGCTTGACTTCAAGTCCCCACTCCTCTTCAGAGGACACCCGCCTTTATTCGTAGGTGAGAAGTTAGGAGTGACTCTTCCCCCCTTTCTGTTTTTCTGCTATGGTGTTTTTTTTTGTTTTCTAAGCAGGGGGAGACCCCACCTCCGGCCTGCTACCTGGTTTTCGAGTCTAATTTATGCCCATTAGGACATTGGGTCACAATGTGATTGTCTGTTTGTCTGTTTTAAATGTTCTATCTGTTTTTATATTATCTAGAAAAATGATTGGCATACTGTTTGCTGCAAATGCCTATGACAACATTTGTTGTGATGTACTACTTTGCCGTTCACAAATAAAGATTTTAGAAAAAAAAAAATAAGTTTGTGCTCTGGTGCAAGCAACAAATTGTCATTCAGTTCAGTGTTGTTTGAACCTTTGGAAATGTGAATGTTCGCATGCGATTTTGAAGTGACTTAATTTTGCCTGCTTTCTGCCATAGCGTCAAGTGAGGTATTCCCCTGTGGGGGTACTCAAGGAGTAGTGCGCTATAAATAGAGTAAGCATGTACGTAAGGAGTACGTTATAACCCAGATGTTGACCGTCATGTAACAAATCCTTGTGGCAAAAGGTCAGAAGGAAAAGCTTGAATACCTTATAAGTGGTCTAGGCAGAAGTGGTGTTAAACTGTGTAACCAGTGGTTTGAGGTATTGCCTGGTCATCCATCTGAGACTGAGCTTTGAATCGTTTAAATTTTAGCTCCAAATTTGAAAAGTTTGCACTGAGAAGTGAATACTTTCCAAACATAGCCCCGTCTTTACAGTAAATGTTAGAGACGCAGGGTGACACTGTCTAACCTTTCCACAATGCTGGACTGTAAATAAAGTCCAGGCTTTGCCCCAAAGGGGTTTTCAGGGACTGGGTTCCATAGCGATGGACCACGGCACTGGAACTGTATAGCACCATGTGGCAACCTCAACATGTCGTGCCAAGGTGAGGAACTATAAAGGATCCAGTGTCCTATAACCTATGGTGTATGAATATACTACCTGCGTATGATTAAGATATTTACATTTTGTGGAAGATTCTTCATCATGTCTTCCTCTTCTTTTTGGAGGGTGGACTTTTTTTAATTAATCAAGTTGATTAGACTTGTGTTGGTGTTTTGTGTTTGTACTTGTTTGGCTTGACAAAGAGCTAGTGTGGGCTCAAAAATAAAAAAATGTCATTGTTTATTCTGTTCTGCTTTTTTTGATAAGAAAAAAAGCAAGGTTTTTCTTCATGAAGTACTTTCTTTTTCGTACATCACGGGACACAGAGCGACATAGTCATTACTAATGGGTTATATAGTTACCGTCAGGTGCTGGCACTGGCAACTTCCAAAACCGGAAGTACCCTCCCCTATATAAGCCCCTCCCATCCGGGAGCACCTCAGTTTTTTGCCAGTGTCTAAGGTGTTGGCCAAGAAGAAACATGTGTTTTTCACTGAGCTTGCGTACAGGTTCTTTTGGGCCTCAGTAAGCTATTCCGGATCCGACCAAAAAAGCTTCATAGCTAAACGGTCGGTACCCGGGCCTTGCAGAGAAGAGCAAGGTTCTGCCTGTAATGCTTCTCTTAGGAGAGCTGGACCCTGGGATCCAGAGCTCTGGTCATACCCACGACCAAGATGTTTTCTGTGCAGGGTGCTATACAGGTCCAGGGGAGTGGAATCCTTGGGAACCCGGTCCCTGAAGGTTTGATTACAATGCCTGCCGTGATAGGTGAAGTTTGGGCTTTTGTGGACCAAACAAAGTCCTGCGGCGGGGAACAGGTAAGTGGGGGCCCCCAGGAACTTGGTTCTATTGGGGGACCCCCAAGCCTAATTTGTCTTTCTGTCTGTTACCTAATGGTATTCCCGCTAATATCTGTGCATGCCTGTAACTACTAAAAAAATGTAATAATTTTTAATAGTGGTCAAGAAAAAAAAAAAAAAAAAAAAAAAAGAATGTTTTTTTATATATGTTTAGTATATTAAACTGCGGTGCCTGTGTTTGTCCACTAGAGGCCGCTGTGGAATGTTTTTCTTGTCATATGGACTAGTTTCTTCTCAGAGAGCAAAGTCCAGGCAGCTGGTGAGTTCTTCTACAGGAAACTGTTTCCTCTGCCATGTTGCAGTGTTCGTCTATCCCCCGGCCTGCGGCAAAAGGGGCCCTGGCTCCTGTCCCTGGTTTCCATGTTTGAAAATTAGCGCCGAGGCGCACGTGGCCGCGCGCGTGCGCGTGCACGCGCCTCTATATATAGAGGTGGCCGGAAAAAGGGGCGGGGCCTGGGGGATGACGCTCTGTGCGCGCCGCAGCGCTTCTGCGCATGTGCGGGCGTCCCAGCAGGTTTTAAAAAGCCACATTATTGCAGTAAGCTGGCTATGAAGTACAGAGACAGAGCTGACAACATTTAAAGGCATACAGCAAGCGGTTGATACAGGCATCCCCTAGAAAGGCACATTAGTAGACACCAACTGTTTATTATAGCAGCATTTATGCTAGACTATTATCAGTAACTGGTGTATTTTCGGCTGGAATACCTCAGCTTTGTGGCTTAGGAATATGCCGTCTAAAAACTCCGGGACTAGAAATTCCAGGAGGAATAGGGGGTCTCCATCGGGCTCTGAGAATCAGAGGTTAGTGACCGTAGGGCACCCCCAGGAGTACCTGGTACTGTGGCTGTCCCCAGTTCACCTGCTCCTGTGTATGTAACAGAGGAGGTTTTTTCCTCAGCTCTGGGAGGGCTGGAAGAGAGATTGTCAGCACTAATTGCTGCTTCCCTGTCACAGGAGAAAAGTGCTCGATCTCCGTCTCCTCCCTCAGAGTGCCTGTTAACAGAGCAACAGTCCCATACAGAGGTCGACCTACCTGAGGGGGATCAGGATGAGGTTGATTCAGTTGTAGAGGAATCAACAGTGGAGGAGCCGTTCTCAGCATCACATGCTGAGAGGTTATGGGTTCAGTCCCTGACTAATATGGTCCGATCAGCATTTAAAATGCCACTTGCGGAGCCATCCTCCTCTTCTGTCTCCTCGTTGGGGTCGCTAAAAGCTCCCCAGACTGTTTGTTCTTTCCCGATCCATCCTTTATTGGAGGGGCTCATTTACCAGGATTGGGAGCATCCTGACAAAATATTTACTCCCCCCAAGAGATTTCCGGTGGTCTATCCTATGGAGGATAAGTTCGTCAGAAAATGGAAGGTCCCTACAGTGGACGCAGCCATCTCTTGTGTGAATAAATCACTGACATGTCCGGTGGAAAATTGTCCAAATGTTCAAGGACCCAATAGATAAAAAATTGGAGTCCTTATTGAAATCTGCTTTTTCTACAGCAGGATTGGTGACACAACCAGCAGTGGCAGCTATAGGGGTCTGCCAAGCAGTGAAGGAAACAGGTCTTAAGGGACGTGCCAGATCAGCAGGCGCTTGCTCTAGCTGATCTACCTAGAGCCTTATGCTTTGCGGTGGACGCTATAAAGGATTCAATCCATCAGGCCTCCCGCCTTACGCTGTCTGTAGTACATATGCGCAGGCTTCTATGGCTCAAAAACTGGTCTGCTGAAGCTCCCTGTAAAAAATTGCTGGTCAGCTTCCCATTTCATGGGGAGCGTTTATTCGGGGAAGACCTGGACAAGTATATCCAGAGAATTTCCAGCGGTAAAAGTACACTCTTGCCGGTCAAAAATAGAGTTAGAGGTCCCTCTTTTAAGAGGCCGGCTTCTCCAGTCCCTAGGACATCGGCTGTGAAACAGTTCCGACGGCCTCCCCGGTCAAATCCCGGAGGTAAAAATCAGGGACAGTTGCAGGGTAACAAGAAGCCCTGGAGCAGGAGAGGTACAAAACCTCCCCCAAAGTCAAATGCATGAAGGGTTGCCCCCACCCAATCGGGTGGGGGGAAGACTTCAGTTGTTCACAGAAACCTGGCGGGACACGATCCGAGACAGATGGGTGCTCTCCGCAGTAAATCTGGGATACAAATTGGAGTTAAAAAACTCCCCTCCTTCCCGCTTTATAAGGTCGAACGTGCCAAGGGATCCCCAGAAGAGAGGATCCCTCCTGTTGGCACTGGAACAATTATTGCTTCAAGCAGTAATTATAGAGGTCCCCCTGGAAGAATGGGGGTTCGGGTTTTACTCAAACCTCTTTACAGTTCCGAAGCCAAACGGGGACGTGAGGCCCATATTAAATCTAAAAGGGCTAAACAAATTCCTGCATATCAGGACTTTCCGGATGGAGTCGATCCGATCGGTAGCCACTGCCCTACAAGGGGAGGAATGGTTAGCCTCGATCGACATCAAAGATGCGTATTTGCACATCCCCATCTTTCCAGCCCACCAAAAATTTATACGCTTTGCGATAGAAGGGCGCCATTTTCAGTTCAGAGCCTTACCCTTCGGTCTGGCCACAGCACCAAGAGTGTTCACAAAAATTCTGGCCCCATTATTGGCCAATCTAAGAACACGAGGTGTAACGATAATGGCATATCTAGACGACTTGTTGCTGATAGACCACTCAGTGGAAAAACTAGAAGTGGTTGTTCACGAGACAATCAAGTATCTGGAATATCACGGTTGGATTATCAACCGAGACAAGTCAGCCCTAGAACCAGTCAAAAGTCTGGAATACTTGGGGCTAAGGCTGGATTCAGACCAGAGAAAAATTTTCTTGCCTCAAGAAAAGGGGTCGTCTTTGAGAGATTTGATCCACTTAGTGGGTTCAAAAAGACAGCCATCCATACGCCTGTGCATGAGGCTGCTGGGAAAAATGGTGGCATCATTCGAAGCAGTACCCTACGGTCAATTCCATTCAAGGAAGTTGCAAAGGGCCATACTGTCAGCCTGGAACAAAAAAGTTCAGGCTCTGGACGTACCAATGTCCTTGTCCCCTTCCGTTCGCAGAAGCCTCCGTTGGTGGTTGGTTCCCCGGAATCTGGAAAGAGGGAAATCCTTCAGTCCGATTTCCTGGAAGGTGGTCACTACAGATGCCAGCCTTTTAGGCTGGGGAGCAATACTGGAGCAATGGTCTCTCCAGGGCAGATGGTCGGATGCGGAAAAGGCCCTGCCCATCAATCTCTTAGAGATACGAGCAGCCCGGTATGCCCTAGTAGCATGGACATCCAAACTCCAAGGGTCCCCTGTCAGAGTTCAGTCAGACAATGCCACAGCAGTGGCATATATCAATCGTCAGGGGGGCACCAGGAGTCGTGCAGCCCAAAGGGAAGTAAATTACATCCTGAGATGGGCAGAAAGATATGTCCCAGCCATATCTGCGGTATTCATTCCAGGGGTGGAGAATTGGAAGGCGGACTTTCTAAGTCACCAACAATTATGCCCAGGGGAATGGTCCCTTCATCCCGAGGTTTTCCGGACAATATGTCAGCGGTGGGGAACACCGGATGTAGATCTGCTAGCATCCAGGTTCAACACGAAAGTGGACAGGTTTGTCTCTTGGACAAGGGATCCCCTAGCGTGCGGCTCGGATGCCCTAGTGTTCCCTTGGGATCAGTTCAAGCTGATATATGCATTCCCACCGCCACAATTGTTACCTCGATTACTCCGCAGAATCAGGGTAGAAAAGAAACCAGTGATTCTGGTGGCTCCAGCGTGGCCCCGAAGAGCATGGTACGCGGAGATCGTAAAAATGTCTGTGGGGAGTCCTTGGACCCTCCCACATCGTCCGGACCTGCTTTCGCAGGGACCGATATACCACCCTTCCTTACCAGCCCTAGGTTTGACGGCCTGGCTATTGAAGCCCACATTCTAAAAAAGAGAGGGCTCTCTAATGCTGTGGTGTCTACCATGATCAATGCCAGGAAACCGGTATCCAGGCAGATCTACTATAGAATCTGGAAGGCGTACATCGCCTGGTGTGAAGCCAAGAAATGGCATCCACGTAAATACGTAATAGGTAGAATTCTGGACTTCCTACAATGGGCTGTAGATAGGAAGCTTGCCTTGAGTACTATCAAAGGTCAGATTTCGGCCTTGTCAATATTTTTTCAAAGGCCCTTGGCTTCGCATTCACTAGTCAAAGCCTTTATACAAGGAGTGATGCGTATTAGTCCTCCGGTTAGTATTCCCATATGTCCATGGGATCTAAACTTGGTTCTGTCGGTTCTACAGAAACAACCATTTGAACCATTACAGCATATTTCCTTGGTGCTTCTCACCAGGAAATTGATTTTTCTAGTAGCCATTTGTTCGGCTAAAAGAGTATCGGAATTAGCAGCTATGTCCTGTAAGGAGCCATATCTGGTTATCCATAAGGACAGAGTAGTGTTACGTCCTCATCCAGCCTTTCTTCCTAAGGTGGTATCGAGGTTTCATTTGAACCAAGATGTGGTTCTTCCTTCTTTTTTCCCCAAACCTACTTCGGTAGAGGAAAAGTTATTGCATTCTTTGGATGTAGTAAGAGCAGTTAAAGCTTATCTAAAAGCCACTGCTCAGATTCGCAGAACGGATACTTTGTTTATACTGCCGGAAGGCCCCAGAAAGGGTCAGGCAGCGTCAAAATCTACTTTAGCCAAGTGGATTCGACAGGTCATTATGCAAGCTTATGGCTTGAGAAGGAGACCGCCTCCGTTCGAAGTTAGAGCGCACTCCACGAGAGCAGTTGGAACTTCATGGGCAGTGCATCACCAGGCCTCCCTGGCTCAAATCTGTAAGGCCGCAACATGGTCTTCAGTACACACGTTTACTAGGTTCTACCAGGTGGACGTTAGAAGTCAGGAGGATGTCGCCTTTGGGCGCAGTGTGTTGCAGGCCGCAAAAGATCCTCATGTCTGATAGCGCTCAGCTTATATATGGTGTATCCCCCCCCCTCATTTGGCATTGCTTTAGGACATCCCATTAGTAATGACTATGTCGCTCTGTGTCCCGTGATGTACGAAAAAGAAAATAGGATTTTTATAACAGCTTACCTGTAAAATCCTTTTCTTGGAGTACATCACGGGACACAGAGCTCCCGCCCCTCTTTGGGGACACTTATTGCTTTGCTACAAAACTGAGGTGCTCCCGGATGGGAGGGGCTTATATAGGGGAGGGTACTTCCGGTTTTGGAAGTTGCCAGTGCCAGCACCTGACGGTAACTATATAACCCATTAGTAATGACTATGTCGCTCTGTGTCCCGTGATGTACTCCAAGAAAAGGATTTTACAGGTAAGCTGTTATAAAAATCCTATTTTTTGAAGTGCTTGGTGTGTGGGCAGGGCTTAAGGCGCCCCAGTGGGGACACTGTAGAGCTGGACTCGCTAATGCCTGTAACACAGACAGTATTGCGGTCATGTGAAATCAATATTAAGGCAATATTCCAGACTTAGACGCAAGCAGAGCATTTGCACATGTAACACTTTGTAATTCGTGGCCATACTTGTTAAACTGTTGAAACTAATGCACTTTGGACTGTTAAAGAACACCTCTCCTTCCAGGTGTGCAGCATTTCTAAACCAGTACCACGGAGCTTGTACTGTTCTCCACCAACTCAGCAGTCCCGTCACCTCACTCCCAGTGAGAATGCCCTGTATGTTACTATTGGGCACAAGGAACGCACTTTTCCATCAATGTACACCTGTTCTACTCCTGAGGCCTCATTACATCACACATGACTCCAAAGCTAGGACCATAGGTACTTTGTGCCATGAGGTCAGTCCCAGTATGTGGGGAACTGGTCACTAATGAAGGGGCCAAGTATAACACCCCTTCACTAGCAGAGCATCAGTCACCTCTGCCATGTCCTTTGTTTCCTGGCTGGCTGGCTGTGTTAGCGTGTGACACAAATACGGTAGTCATAAGCAATGACAATATAGCCTCCTCTGGACAGCCTTCTGCTTGATAGACTTTTGTACTGTATCTCCTGTAGCCTCTTCAGTCCCCTGTTGTAAGCCCTGCTCTTTTGATACGCCTTACATGCAACCCTTTCGAGATTTCAGACCAGGCAATTTACATGAACGATAAAGATATTTCAGTGAAGTAATAGCATGTAACATGTAAACAGTTTCCACACACCTTTCTGTACAAAGTTATCTAGTGCCCCTACATAGTGAGAAATTGTCACCTTAGGCAGATGGCTAAATAAATAGAGTCCTTCTTAAGGCAACAGTCCCTAATAGGCAGTAAATACACAAGGAGTAGAAATAATCCATAACAGGGTAGCACAATTCTATATATATCGGTAGGCTCCAGACCCCACTGGGAACCCTGACTGAGCTCCCTCCAAGTGGTGGTTCAGACCGGAAGCAAAACGGCTAGATTTTGGCAGTCTTTCTTCAGGCTGACTTTTTAGGGGAATTATGAGCCACTATTTATATGGTATGACCTGCAGGGGCGGTAACCTTCCTGAAATGAGCAGGAAAACCGGTCCAGCAGCATTAACTCTTCCTTCTCAGGAACCACCAGCTCAGTAGGTAAACCTAAGGACTAATTCTACATAACAAGTAGCTTTGATACAAACATAGTTGGCCTGCTTAACCTCAGAGCTTGAACACAGCAGCCAAAAACTTTTAACATACAGAACCTTTTTGGAAGCACCTGCTTAAGGGTGTGGGACAACTTTTGCTGCAAAATATTTCCCAGGGCTGTAGTTGGAATACTGGACAGTGTAGTTCCTTTATTGCAGTGTTTCTATACCAGCTTGCCCTTGATTAGCATCATGACTTGCTAGTGGGCTGGCTGCCATCACTATAATAACCAATGATGTGAAAAGTTGGGATGCATGGTGTCAATCATTGCTATGGTGTTGGCAGCTGACCTTCCTGTACCATGGCAATGCATGATGCTTATCAAGGGCAGCTGGCATGCAGGACAACTCCCAACATTCAGTAGAAGATGGACATCTGCCTCCTCCAGACCTTACTCCACCTCCTGCCCTCTGCTGCACTTCTGGAGACAAAAGGTAGGCCTCTGGTGTGAAGAGAGGACTGTATGATTAGGAAAGCCTGTGATGGGGACTGTGTGATTGAGAGGGCTCAGAGATTGGGAGACTCTGATGTGATAGGGGGATTTTGATGTAATGGGGGGACTCATGGAGTTACTCTAACGTGATGGGCGGTTCTCATATACAGTGCATCTGGAAAGTATTCACATCACTTCACTTTTTCCACATTTTGTTATGTTACAGCCTTATTCCAAAATGGATTCAATTTATTATTGTCCTTAAAATTCTACAAACAATACCCCATAATGACAATGTGAAAGAAGTTTGTTTGAAATCTTTGCAAATTTATTAAAAATTAAAAAAAATCATGTACATATGTTTTCACAGCCTTTGCTCAATACTTTGTTGAAGCACCTTTGGCACCAATTACAGCCTCAAGTCTTTTTGCGTATGATGCTACAAGCTTGGCACACCGATTTGTGGGCAGTTTCTCCCATTCTTCTTTGCAAGACCTCTCAAGCTGGATGGGGAGCATCGGTGCACAGTAATTTTCAGATCTCTCCAGAGATCAACCAGGTTCAAGCCTGGACTCTGGCTTGGGGGGCCACTCAAGGACATTCACAGAATTGTCCCGTAGCCACGCCTTTTTTATCTTGGCTGTGTGCTTAGGGTCGTTGCCCTGTTGGAAGATGAACCTTGACCCCAGTCTGAGTTCCAGAGCACTCTGGAACAGGTTTTCATCAAGGATGTCTCTGTACATTTCTGCATTCATCTTTCCCTCAATTATGACTAGTCTCCCAGTTCCTGCCGCTGAAAAACATCCCCACAGCATAATGCTGCCACCACCATATTTCACTGTAGGGATGGTATTGGCCAGGTCATGAGCGGTGCCTAGTTTTCCCCCGACATGATGCTTGCCATTCAGGGCAAGGAGTTCAATATTTATTTCATAAGAGCAGAGCATTTTGTTTTCTCGTGGTCTGAGAGTCCTTCAAGTGCCTTTTGGCTAACTCCAGAAGGGCTGTCATGTGCCTTTTACTGAGGAGTAGCTTCCGTCTGGCCACTCTACCATACAGGCCTGATTGGTGGAGTGCTGCAGAGATAGCTGTTCTTCTGGAAGGATCTCCTCTCTCCACAGAGAAACACTGGAGCTCTGTCAGAGTCACTATCGGGTTCTTGGTCACCTCCCTGACTAAAGCCCTTCTTCTCCGATCGATAAATTTGGCAGGGCGGCCCGCTCTAGGAAAGGTTCTTGTGGTTCCAAACTTCTTGCATTTATGGATGATGGAGGCCACTGTGCTCATTGGGCCCTTTATTGCTGCAGAAAATGTTCTGCGCCCTTCCCCAGATCTGTACTTTAATACAATCCTGTCTCGGAGGTCTACAGACAATTCCTTGGACTTCATGGCTTGGTTTGTGCTCTGACATGCACTCACTGTTAACTGTGGGACCTTATATAGACAGGTGTGTGCCTTTCCAAATCATGTCCAATCAACTGAATTTACCACAGGTAGACTCCAAACAAGTTGTAGAAACATCTCAAGGATGATCAGTTGAAGCAGACTGCACCTGAGCTTAATTTTGACTGTCATGGCAAAAGTTGTGACTGCTTATGTATGTAGCACAACCCCCGAAGGAGCTGCTGGTTTTGTTTTGGGTCTGTACTCTGGCTATCAACCCCAAGAATTTGGCTAGAACCCTCCCTTGGCACAACTGGTCTGCACAGTGATTGTGGAACCCACTGGTAATTGGGAAACACAATAATGTCACACAGTAATTCAAATTGTAAATAAAATTGTTACCTTGTAATGGCCACTTGTCCAACAGGGTAACAGATAAACTCCACACAGAATTCTGCTTAACCAAGAATTCAATTTTACTTGGTAATAAAAATAACAAAGTTAGACAGAAATACAGTTGACTCTTACAGGGCCCAGCAAGAGTCAATGGTATAGCAGAAGATATTTAGTTAGGAACAATCAAACACAAAATCACAGTTCTAGTGTACACTTTCTATATACCGTATATACCAGTATTTAAAGTGTGTGGTCGCGAGCTCCCCCTAATGGGCAATACTGTACACATGTCCCGGTACTATCTGCTCTAGACAGGCCTGACTAAGTTCAGTACAAAGTTCCTTCCAGCAGTAAGAGTCTTCGCTAGCATTTGTTGGTGCACATCAAACATTTGTAATCCACAAGGTTATGAAAAATGCAGAAAAACTGAACATCCACAATGTTTATGAATATAGCAAGGGAAGAGGCGCCTCTAAGTGTAGACGTTTTAAAACAATTTAATATGAACTGAAAAGTACAGGCAACTCACATTTTACAATGTAAAAGCAGGCATTGTACAAATTCCATGAAGAAAAGGAGAGATTATCAGGTCAGTCATGCTGTGCTGTGTCCTGCTGTGGTTTATGAATATGTAGAACTCACTGACGGTGCAAACGTCAATCTTTAAAACATGCGGCCACTGCGAGTTGCACTATGTCCTTGTATGTGGTGCACTACTCTATTGATAATGGCAGGTCTTTAAGAGTCACCTTCCTATGCAACAGTTAGTCAGTTTTGGGCTTTGCCCCCTCACCAAAGCAGGCCTCGTCCCTCTGGTACGTTCAACTATCGGTGTTCCGGTCCACGGCCTCTCCACAACTTGCAGTCTCCAGTGCCTCAGACTGCCGCACAAGGTGTCGGTAGATGGACGACTCCGGTCTCTGTGGAGCAAGAGTTGGACACACAGAAAAGGATCCCTCCTTAGGCTGACTGATCCCACTTGACAACTGTAGGCCCAGGCTTTCAGGCCTAGACGCTCCGGCAGCAGGCCTCAACACAGGCTTCCTGCTTGATAGAAGGCGATGTCCAGAGAGAGCGAGCGTAACTCCTCCCTTTCTTTAAGTAACCTCCCCAGAAGGCTGTGTGATGATACAGTGCACTTTGGGAGTACAGCTGCACTGTGGGTACCATAGTCTATTTATTACCCATGGCAATGGAGTCCCTTTCTCCCTGTACTATAAGTTCTATAATGCACCGTTCCATATAGTTAAACAACAGTTGCTGCAATATCTTAAAGAGACTCCGGAGGGAGCTGGGTTCATTCTCATGATAACAATAGTCTTATAACCACACTGCAAAGTGGCACCCCGCTACACACTCCCCCCACTTAAAATCTTTGGTCCCCAAAGACATCAACAGTTTCGTAGGAAAAAAAATTTGTTAGCATATACAGATATAATGCAGTTCACATTCACAAAAGAACTAGGCAGAGGAACCTCCCACCAAACCTTGGAGAAGAGGTTGTCCTGCCTACAGGCCACCTTAACTGGTACAGCCTGACCAGATGTGCCAGGGAGTGAGCTAGGGTTGCCTTCCACCAAATTTACAGTGGAAGGACCAGGCATATCAACTGTTCTTCTTGAAGTGAAAACAGCTTCCTCAGAGCATTCACCCATTTGATCGTAAGTCAGTCTCTTGGGAGGGTGAATGACTCTTCTCTCTCTTTGCTCCTTAGGTGTCAAGGTCTCAAGGGTAATAGATTCTGCTGACTCTGTGGACTCTTCAGTTGCTCTCCCTTCTTGTTCAGGCATGCTGGGCTCTATTACTTTAGGAGCGTCCAGTTCACCTTCGGGAAGCAATGAAGTCTCTTCAGCGTCTTCTATTGGCAAGGAATCCAGATCATCTTCTAATTCCTCAGTGAGCTTGCTGTGCGGCACAAACTCAGGAGCCTCTGGGTGAAGAGTTCTACTGTCCGCTACTTCAACTGGAGACAGGGGAGTGGTCATGGGTTCTGGCTCTTGAGATAACCACAACCAATCGAGTTCCATCTCTTCATCCTCAGAGTCTTCATCTTCCACAGCTGGAAATGTCGACTAAGACCTTGTAACTGGTCTGGATCCCTGAGAAGTTGAAGGGAGCTCCTGTGAGTCTGACATGGGAGGTAGGCGAACTGCTTCGGAAAGGGGCAACAGATGGTTCCTATGCCAAGTCTTTAGTGGGCCTACACTCCCTTCTGGCTTGATCTGATATACCGGAAGGCCTGGCAGCTGCTTGCAGATGACATATGGCTGTGATCTCCAGTGGTCAGCTAACTTGTGTTTTCCAGGGATACCCAAATTCCTCAATAGTACTCTATCCCCTGGCTGCAAGTCCTGCATTCTGACCTTGAAGTCGAAGTTTCTTTTGTTCCTCAATCCCCTTTGGTCAGATGTAGCTTGAGCCTTTTCATAGGCCATTCTCAGACTCTTCTGTAACCGATCCACATACCCCTTGTGGGATGCTGCTGAAACATGATCCAGTGATATGCCAAAGGCCAGGTCCACTGGTAGCCGAGCCTCCCGCCCAAACATCAAACGGTACGGGGAGTATCCAGTAGCATCACTGGTGGTACTGTTGTAGGCATGTACAATGACAGCTACATGCTTGCTCCAGTGCTGTTTCTTCTCTGAGCTCAGAGTCCCCAACATGTCTAAAAGGGTCCGGTTAAACCGTTAAGGCTGAGCATCCCAGTGTGGGTGGTACGGGGTTGTTCTAGTCTTTTTAATGCCCAACAAGTCCAACAACTTCCTTATCAGTCTGCTTTCAAAGTCTCTCCTTTGATCTGAATGAAGGCGTTAGTGCACAAAGAACTTCTCCACAAGTACTTTTACTACTGTCGAGGCCTTCTGATCCTTTGTTGGGAATGCTTGAGCATATCTGGTGAACATTCCCTTGTCCACTCAGATCAGGCTCCAGGCAAAGGAAATCAATGCACACCAGTTCCATGGGTCCCTGACTCTGTAGATGGCCCATTGGGGCGGCTTGATGGGGCAGGGTCTTCCTCTGGATGCATCGGGCGCAAGAATGACAGTACCCTTCAACTTCGGCCCGCATACAGGGCCAATAGAATCTGTCTCTTACAAGATGGAAAGTTCTTTCAGATCCCAGATGACCATGATCGTCATGGAGAGCAGTTAGGACCGCCTTCCTGTGTTTAGTGGGCAGGAACAGCTGCCACTTTTCTTCCAGATCATCAGAGGGTCCCCTTCGGTAGACCACCCCTTGATGTATCTGCAGCCGGTCCCACTCTCTGTGTAACAGTCGGGCTTCTTTAGTAGAGTCTGTTAGAAACATCTCAGGGCACTGGTTCTCCAAGGCCTTCAATACCAGTTTTCCCAGGGGGTCTTCTAATTGATCCCTCCTTAAGTCCTTCTTGGACAGTTTAGGTAGACCCTCTTCTTCGACTTGGGTCACATTACAATCAAACATCTGGGCACTCCAACAGCCGAACCTCCAATTTCTTCGGCCCTTGATCCTCCTCCAGGCCTGGTGTTCCGCTCCCTGGTATAGGGCTTGCACTCCTTCTGGGGTCAACTGAGCCCACTCTTCAGTAGGGTCACTGGGGGCATGGGCTCTTCTGGATATGGCATCTGCATCCCTATTTCCAACTCCAGGTTGGTATTTTAGGCTGAATGTGAAACCCGAAAGGTCAGCCAACCACCTATGTCCTGTTGCATCCAATTTGGCGGTGGTCAGGAGGTAGGTGAATGGGTTGTTATCCATCTTGACTATGAATTCAGCCCCGTATAAGTAGTCTTTCAACTTGTCCACTACAGCCCACTTTAAGGCCAGGAACTCAAGCTTGTGCGTGGGGTAATTATTCTCAGCGGGGGGCCAGACTCCTACTCACAAGTGTCCACCGTGCTCTTAGTATAGTACCCCGCCTAGCCCATCTCGACTGGCATCAACATGCAATTCATAGGGTTTCTTGGTATCTGCATAAGCCTAAACGGGGGCAGTGGTCAGGCTCTTTTTCAAATGGATGAATGGCTCTTCACACTCGGTGGTCCACTGGTCCTGGATAGATTCTTTAGGCTTCCTAGGCCCCATGGAGGGTTTTTCAGGCTTGACTGACTCTGTGACATCATCCTCCCCTTCGCTCCTCAGTAATTCATTGAGGGGGCGGGCGATCTTGGCAAACCCCTCCACGAACCTTCTATAGAAGGAGCAGAAACCCAGGAAGGACCGAAGCTCAGTCACATTGGTGGGTCTCGGCCAAGAGGTGACAGCCTCCAGTTTCTCAGGGTCAGTGGCTTCTGCGGATACAACGTGGCCCAAATAATGGACTGAGGACTGGTAGAATTGGCACTTCTCTTAAAAAAAGTTTCAGGCCTTCTTCATGGAGCCTCTTTAAGACCTTTTCCAACCACTCTTCGTGTTCTTCAAGAGTTCTGCCGAACACAATAATGTCGTCCAGGTACACCAGCACCTCAATCAGGTTCATGTCTCCCACTGTTTTCTCCATCAGTCTTTGGAAAGTGGCTGGGGCTCCTGACAAGCCCTGGGGCATGAGGTTGAACTCAAAGAAACCCACTGGGGTGATGAAAGCTGTTTTCTCCTGATCTTCAGCGTGCATGGGAATATGATAGTATCCACTCTTTAAGTCTATCACACTGAACCACTTAGCCCCAGACAAACTCTGCAAAGCATCTTCTATTCAGGGTGTGGTGTACTGATCAGGTATAGTTCTTCTGTTCAGTGTTCGGTAGTCGATACACAGCCTCAGTGACCCATTTTTCTTCCGGACTACCACTATTGGAGAGGCGTAGGGGCTCCGGGACTCTCGGATAATGCCTGACCTCTTAAGTTCTGTCAATTGCTCATGCAGATCTTCTAGGTCACCCAGGGGAACCCGTCGGACCCTTTCCCTAAACGGTTTATCTTCCTGTAGGCGAATCCTGTGGGTGGCACTCTTCGCACATCCCACATCAAATTCGTTTTTAGAGAATATCTTTTGCCATCGAGGAAGTTGGGCCTTGGCCCTCTCCTTCCATACTGGTGGGAGGGCCGTGTCTTGAGAGCAGAGCTTCTCCACTGTGACTTCACCCCTTTCTTCCCTCTTCAAGTAAGATGGGGCGACTGGGGTGGCCTGCTTCACTTGGCCCAACAGCATTCTGGCCGGTATCCTCACTGGGATGGTGGTGGTATTTCTAATGCTTACCGAGACCTTCCCATGACTTTTTTTCAAGGCCTTTAATGGGACCACTTCGGGAATTACTTCTATTCCCCTTTGACTCTCCTGTGGATCTGGTTCAAGGACGATGAAGGGGCCTGGTTGTTTCCAGGTAAGCTTGACAGAAGCACTGGATAGATTCTTTAGGCTTCCTAGGCCCCATGGAGGGTTTCACAGGCTTGACTGACTCTGTGACATCATCCTCCCCTTCGCTCCTCAGTAATTCATTGAGGGGGCGGGCGATCTTGGCAAACCCCTCCACGAACCTTCTATAGAAGGAGCAGAAACCCAGGAAGGACCGAAGCTCAGTTACATTGGTGGGTCTCGGCCAAGAGGTGACAGCCTCCAGTTTCTCAGGGTCAGTGGCTTCTGCGGATACAACGTGGCCCAAATAATGGACTGAGGACTGGTAGAATTGGCACTTCTCTAAAAAAAAGTTTCAGGCCTTCTTCATGGAGCCTCTTTAAGACCTTTTCCAACCACTCTTCGTGTTCTTCAAGAGTTCTGCCGAATACAATAATGTCGTCCAGGTACACCAGCACCTCAATCAGGTTCATGTCTCCCACTGTTTTCTCCATCAGTCTTTGGAAAGTGGCTGGGGCTCCTGACAAGCCCTGGGGCATGAGGTTGAACTCAAAGAAACCCACTGGGGTGATGAAAGCTGTTTTCTCCTGATCTTCAGCGTGCATGGAAATATGATAGTATCCACTCTTTAAGTATATCACACTGAACCACTTAGCCCCAGACAAACTCTGCAAAGCGTCTTCTATTCAGGGTGTGGTGTACTGATCAGGTATAGTTCTTCTGTTCAGTGTTCGGTAGTCGATACACAGCCTCAGTGACCCATTTTTCTTCCGGACTACCACTATTGGAGAGGCGTAGGGGCTCCGGGACTCTCGGATAATGCCTGACCTCTTAAGTTCTGTCAATTGCTCATGCAGATCTTCTAGGTCACCCAGGGGAACCCGTCGGACCCTTTCCCTAAACGGTTTATCTTCCTGTAGGCGAATCCTGTGGGTGGCACTCTTCGCACATCCCACATCAAATTCGTTTTTAGAGAATATCTTTTGCCATCGAGGAAGTTGGGCCTTGGCCCTCTCCTTCCATACTGGTGAGAGGGCCGTGTCTTGAGAGCAGAGCTTCTCCACTGTGACTTCACCCCTTTCTTCCCTCTTCAAGTAAGATGGGGCGACTGGGGTGGCCTGCTTCACTTGGCCCAACAGCATTCTGGCCGGTATCCTCACTGGGATGGTGGTGGTATTTCTAATGCTTACCGAGACCTTCCCATGACTTTTTTTCAAGTCCTTTAATGGGACCACTTCGGGAATTACTTCTATTCCCCTTTGACTCTCCTGTGGATCTGGTTCAAGGACGATGAAGGGGCCTGGTTGTTTCCAGGTAAGCTTGACAGAAGCTCTCAGACAAGTCACCTCTCCTGGCTGTAATACCCTCTCCGTCCTATCTAGTTTCCAGATCCTTCCAACCCCTTCTTGTGGGGCATTTTGCTCCAACACTAGGCGCTGGTAAACTTGTTGCAGCATGGGCTGGACTCTTGTCGTCAAGGCATCCTGCTCTTGGGCTAAAGGTGTCAGCAGTCTCCTGACTAGATCAGTGTTGGTCCCTATGATGAGGGAACTCTTGCTGGCCCCTGGTGGCAGAGGGCAGACCACTGCCAGGGTGTAGAAGGTCTCTGCTTCTCCCGCTACTAAGGGGTCAAAGGTTAGTTTGATTGGAAGGTACCCATCATAGGGGAAACTCTGTGTTCCAATGCCCCATATCTCCAGGTCTTCGAGCTTCTGTAGGGGTAAGTGTCTGAGGTGCTTGTTATAGAAGTCTCGATATAAAAGAGTCACTTGGGCTCCAGTATCAAAGAGGGCCTTTGTGTAGATTCCTTCCACCTGGATTGAGACCATAGGGGAGGGTCCCACTAACTTGGCAGGAAGTTTCCTTGGAGAACCCTTCTTACTTGGCTCTGTAATCTGCACTTTTATTCCTCTCTTCTTGAGCCTTTTTCTGGATCTCAGTCCTGGTTAGGCCTGGTATGCACTGATTTCCCGCTTTTGAGCATTTTGGGACATGGAGCGGGAGGTGTTTGGCAAAAGACTATGCCCTCGCTTTTGTCTCCCTGGGTTGCTGATCTCTTTGGAGTTAGCTGAGATTGATGGGCACCCGGTTGACTCCTTCACCGGGGCCCTCTGAAGTTTTCCGCGGGCTTGCAGTATGGTGCTGCAGCTTTCTTCGGGCTGGGGCACATTCGTTGATAGTGCCCAGTCCCTCCACAGTTGAAACAGACTTCATCATCCTTTAAGCGTTGGGATGGGGAGGTGGATGTAGTCTGAATCACTTCCGTCGTGGTTCCTCCTTCCTTACTTGTCCCTGAGACCTTTCCCATCAATGAAGTCAACATCTCCATCACTTGTGTCATTTGAGACTTTAAAACAGCTACTTCAGAGTCCCGTTCCATGGCCATTGCAGATCTGACGCCGGTTGAAGGGGTAGAGATGGGTTGAATAGTTGCTTGTTGATTATTCAACAGTGCTTCTTCATCTCCCACCACTCTGATAAGGTCAGGGTAACTTAGTGACGTGACGCCCCCTGAGGTTTTCAAATGGAGCTAAACTGGATCAGAGCACAGAGCCCCTCTTAAGATTTGCTGCATCCTAGCTTGGTTTATAGCAGAGAGTGCCATTCCTTTCTTTAAGACTATCTGGTATAACATCTTGTTCAGTCGTCTGATGTATTCAGAAAGGCACTCTCCTGGCTGTTGGAGAGTGTGTTTAAACTGATAGATTAAATCCACGGTCTTCTCCAGGTGCCCGAACTCTTCTTGTAGCATGACCAAATAGTTGTAGGCTGTACAAGCGGCATTACTGAACCTTAAGTTCCTGACAGGTTCCGCAGCGGCTCCTCTTAAGCTCTCATTTATACGCTGCTTCTTTTGGGCTTCTGGCAGTTCCCATCCGTCTAAAGCTTGCATGGCTTGCTCTATCCAGGTATCAAATTCTTCTTCCCCAGCCGGCACAGGCTGTCTTCCTGAGAAGATCCTCAGTTTCCTGTATCCAGCTTCCACATATACTGTGTTGTTCTTCTGGCACCTTGACACGAAGTCTCCCAAAGCGTTAAGGAGCTCTGGACCAATCGTGGTCAGGGGTGCTGAGGGGGTTGGTGTTCCTCTAGCTGGCTCTTCCTGACTAGTACCGGGGGATTCTCCACTTAGAGCTTTTGGGTGTACTATGAAGAACTTCGTCTTGTTCCCCAATTGCACGCTTTTGCCCCTGAAACTCTCAGGTACTTCATCTCTCCACTCCAACAGTGCATGGGTGCGAGAAGTCCCTTGATCTGGTCTGAGACCAATCACCCATGCTTTCCTATGTAGGGATAATGTCTTTACAATTTTATCAACTTCTTCCTCTTCCCAGTCCTCACCATGGAGTTCAATTGCTACACTCGCGTCTGAGCGAGCGCCTACCGATTCGCACCACTGGACCACGGTGAAAGGGTCCATAATGGCACCAATGGGGTGGGGCTTGATTGCAGAGTACAGTAAATCCCGGGCGAGCCCCCACATGTAGCACTACCCCCGAAGAAGCTGCTGGTTTTGTTTTGGGTCTCTACTCTGGCTATCAACCCCAAGAATTTGGCTCAAAACCTCCCTTGGCACAACTGGTCTGCACAGAGATTGTGCAACCCACTGGTAATTGGGAAACACAATAATGTCACACAATAATAAAATTGTAAATAAAATTGTTACCTTGTAATGGCCACTTGTCCAACAGGGTAACAGATAAACTCCACACAGAATTCTGCTAACCAAGAATTAAATTTTACTTGGTAATAAAAATAACAAAGTTAGACAGAAATACAGTTGACTCTTACAGGGCCCTGCAAGAGTCAATGGTATAGCAGAAGATATTTAGTTAGGAACAATCAAACACAAAATCGCAGTTCTAGTGTACACTTTCTATATACAGTATATACCAGTATTTAAAGTGTGTGCTCGCGAGCTCCCCTAATGGGCAATACTGTACACATGTCCCGGTACTATCTGCTCTAGACAGGCCTGACTAAGTTCAGTACAAAGTTCCTTCCAGCAGTAAGAGTCTTCGCTAGCATTTGTTGGTGCACATCAAACATTTGTAATCCACAAGGTTATGAAAAAGGCAGAAAAACTGAACATCCACAATGTTTATGAATATGTAGAACTCACTGACGATGCAAACGTCAATCTTCAAAACACGCGGCCACTGCGAGTTGCACTATGTCCTTGTATGTGGCGCACTACTCTATTGATAATGGCAGGTCTTTAAGAGTCACCTTCCCACGCAACAGTTAGTCAGTTTTGGGCAGGTGCCCCCTCACCAAAACAGGCCTCATCTCTCTAGTACGTTTCCCTGTCGGTGTTCCGGTCCACGGCCTCTCCGCAACTTGCAGTCTCCGGTCCCTCACACTGCCGCACCAGGTGTTGGTAGATGGACGATTCCGGTCTCTGTGGAGCGAGAGTTGGACACACAGAAAAGGATCCCTCCTTAGGCTGACTGATCCCACTTGACAACTGTAGGCCCAGGCTTTCAGGCCTAGACGCTCCGGCAGCAGGCCTCAACACAGGCTTCCTGCTTGATAGAAGGCAATGTCCAGAGAGAGCGAGCGTAACTCCTCTCTTCCTTTAAGTAACCTCCCCCAGAAGGCTGTGCGATGATGCAGTGCACTTTGGGAGTACAGCTGCACTGTGGGTACCATAGTCTATTTAATACCCATGGCAATGGAGTCCCTTTCTCCCTGTACTATAAGTTCCATAATGCACCGTTCCATATAGTTAAACAACAGTTGCTGCAATATCTTAAAGAGACTCCGGAGGGAGCTGGGTTCATTCTCATGATAACAATAGTCTTATAACCACACTGCAAAGTGGCACCCCGCTACAGGTACATGTGATTTTTTCGTATGTTATTTTTAATACATTTGCAAGGATTTCAAACAAACTCCTTTGACGTTGTCATTATGTGGTATTGTTTGTAGAATTTTGAGGAAAATAATGAATTTAATCAATTTTGGAATAAGGCTGTAAAATGCCCAAATTTGGAAAAAGTGAAGCGCTGTGAATACTTTCCGGATGCAGATGTATAGAGGAGCTCTGTTGAATAGAGCGGCATTCTGATGTAATGAGAGCCTCTGACGTGAAGGCCCCCTGTGAAATGAACAGAGGACTCTGACATGAAGGGGAATCTCTGACATTATTGGGGCTTCTGATGCTATAGGGGGGCTCTGACATGAAGGAAGATTCTGATAAAAAGGGGGACTCTGATGTGATGGGGGACCTCTGATGTGATGAGAGGGCCGCTGATGTAAGGGAGGTGCTTCTGATGTAAAGTTAACATCATCGTGATGGTTGTGTGCATCATCTTATGCTCAGGCTTCCCATTGATAAGTAAAATGTTATTTTTTTACATTTGAGAATGGGGTGCCTCAAGATTTTGCATACTTTTAAAAGATGCTGTGACTGATAAAAAGGTTGAGAAATGCTGCTCTATAGCAAGGACTATTTGGTTTTCTACAAATTGTAAAACCCTACCTACAGTCAGCACACTACACAAATTCTGCAAAAATACTAGTTAACTAAAACATTTACACAGGTTACCCCTCCATTAGTGTAGACTAGAGAACAGAACAAAAACAAATGCTATACAGTATTATGCCGAATGTTTTAGTATTTGCCTTTATAAGAGAGCTCACATCTAGAAAGGATGTACACACTTCTGCAATTCACTCACTCTCCATGCTCTATAAATATCCGCTACCGCTTCCAATTACAGCTCTAAGACTGTAATTCAGTTCAGGACTATAGCCGCAGACCATAAAGCTGCACAGTACCTGCAGGATTTATGACATCTGCAAGCTCTGATTGAATCAACACTCAGTAGTGAATTGAACATCATGTAAAGGGAAAAAAACAACATACACTGAGTTTTACAGACCCTGGAATTGATTGGATGACTACAGTTAAGTGATGGCATAGATAGAATAAGAAAGAAGTTGCATGTTGCCATTGTTAATAAGGTGCATAACTTAAACAAGGGATTATTTCCCCGAGGGAACATTATAGCAATTAGACTTTAGCGTATTATGTGCACCATAGCACCCATGTTTATTAATACATTTCTCTTTTTCAAAGATGAAGAAAGTTTGCAATCAGGGTGAGTCTAAGTATTTTTATCATATCAAGAATTTAAAAATGTATTTTAAGATTTAAAGTGGAACTAAAGGCACATTTATTTTTTAGTTTTCGATAGAGTGGAAAAGGATTAGAACAGCGGTCACGTTTTTATTGTCTGGGCCCCATTAGGGTGATTCACCCCCTCTGTTTGCAATGTTTATTGTTATCATGAAAGGGAAAGTAAAAGAACATCCCAAATGTATGATTGTCCCCAGAACAGTAATAGAGGGGGAATTTTCCAATGGGGACACCACTTCTGTTGACCTTGGTGATACCCTGGGATTTTCTCACTTTTGAGGGATTTTCTCTCACTTCCTGATTTGACTATGTAATAGGAAATGAAGGGAGATCTCCTCTATAGGATACAGATGAAAAAAAAAAAAAAATGACAGGGTTATAACCCTCCCTAACTGTTCGAAATGAAAAAAAAAACTGCCTTTAGTTACACTTTAACCACTTAAGGACCGCCGTCTGTACATATACGTCGGCAGAGCGGCACGGACAGGCATAAGCACGTACCTGTACGTCCCCTTTAAGATGCCGCCGCGTGGTCGCACGCGCGCCGCCGCCGGCGTGCTTGCGACCCTGCCGCTTTCTCCGTGAACCCGACCGTGGGTCCCCCAGACTCGATTGTCTCACGGAGAGATAGAGCGGGGAGATGCTAGTGTAAACAAGCATCTCCCCGCTCTGCCTAGTGACAATGACACTGATCTCCGCTCCGTGTAGTCGGAGCGGAGATCAGTGTCATGTCACACACAGCCCATCCCCCCTACAGTAAGAAGCACTCCCTAGGAAACACTTTACCCCTACAGCGCCACCTACTGGTTAACCCCTTTACTGCCAGTGTCATTTTCACAGTAATCAGTGCATTTTTATAGCACTGATCGCTGTAAAAATTACAATGGTCCCAAAAATGTGTCAAAAGTGTCCGATGTGTCCGCCATAATGTCGCAGTCATGATAAAAATCGCTGATCGCAGCCATAACTAGTAAAAAAAAAAGTATTAATAAAAATGCCATAAAACAGTCCCCTATTTTGTAGAAGCTATAACTTTTGCGCAAACCAATCAGTGAACGCTTATTGTGATTTTTTTTTACCAAAAATATGTAGAAGAATACGTAGCGGCCTAAACTGTGGAAAAAAATGTTGTTTTATATATTTTTGGGGAATATTTATTATAGCAAAAAGTAAAAAATATTGAATTTTTTTCAAAAGTGTCGCTCTATCTTTGTTTATAGCGCAAAAAATAAAAATCGCAGAGGTGATCAAATACCACCAAAAGAAAGCTCTATTTGTGGGAAGAAAAGGATGTCAATTTTGTTTGGGAGCCACGTCGCACGACCGCGCAATTGTCAGTTAAAGTGACGCAGTGCCGAATCACAAAAAGTGGCCTGGTCTTTGACCAGCAAAATGGTTCGGGCTGAAGTGGATAACAAATTAAGTTTGATTTTGGAATAAATTAAATGTGGCTTATATAATTTTTAAATTTTTAAAGTGCTGCACTTTACAGAGAACAATATACTGGTCACAAAAATCTCTGCCAATGCTAGCTTAAAGCCCATATAGAATCCTGTATTTAATACCCTCCACCCAGGATCTGACGTCACTACGCTCCAGCTGACTGGCTTGAGCCGCGGCTGTGAGTTTTGTTTGAATTTTTCTGCTCAATGCTAAATGCTTTTAAGATGTCAGTGGTCCAGTATATGGAATAAAGGGATTTTTTTAATGAAACCTACTGCACCATGAAGCGCTTCTTCCTCTTTTAAACACACTTTCATACCATGCTCCACGAGTGATCATTACCTTCACGAGGATATCACGTAAATCGTTGCAGTCTGAGAACTGCCGGTGGAGGAGTGGATCCGGACGGATGTGTGAACTAGCTATCCTGGCCTGAGTGATCCCTCCTGTGTGAGCCCAAAAGATCTCCGTAACAGAGATCCTACAGATCTGGTAAGCGGCCCTTTCATATATTATTTCTGGCTTGTGAATGCATATGGTGAAGAGATTACACCTGCTATCTACTACTAGAAGAACTTAAATCGTAGTTCCACCCAAAAGTGGAACTTCCGCTTAAACCAATGCTCGCCCCCTTACATGCCACATTTGGCATGTCATTTTTTTGGGGGGGGAGTGGGGGGCTTCAGTAGGAGTGGGACTTCCTGTCCCACTTCCTCCTTCCGCCCAGGGACCGCTTAGGCGACACGTCATATCGCCTAAGGCGGCCCCTCCCTGTAGGCGATCACCTGGGACACGTGACAGGTCCCAGGCGATCGCCTGCCCACTCAGATTGCGCAGCGCCGCTTGCGCATGCAGAGTGAGTGCCCGGCTGTGAAGTCGAAAGCTGTCACGCCCGGGTGCCCACAGTTACAATGGAGGCGCTGGCGGAGAGGGGGGGGGGAGAGGAGCGAAGCTCCGTTCGGCCGCGTCGCTGGACAGTGGAACAGATAAGTGTCTGTTTATTAAAAGCCAGCAGCTACACTTTTTGTAGCTGCTGACTTTTAATAAACATAAAAAAGGCTGGAACTCCCCTTTAATTACAGAAAATTTGTCTATGTGGATATCATTTGACATGGACGTTTTTAAGCCTTCTCTGTGGATTTGTTATTCTTTATTATGAATTTTTGTTCCAACAATATTTATTGGAGGACACTTATATTTGCACTATTGATTGCATAAACAGCTGGTTGCGCACCTAATTCTATTTTTACACATGCTTATGAGCCTAAATATTCAGGTTTTTCTTTTAGCTGCAGCACCGTCATTTATTTATTAATTTAGTTTTTCACAGTTCTTATATGAATTTTTGCAAATTAATTTATTTTGCACTTTGTATTTTTATTGGGGTTAGCATGGATTGTCCACGTTATACAAGTCCTTTCCTTGCCAACCCCCGCAACCTGGACAGGAGTGGAGACGAAATTTACTAGAACTGATCCCCCTTCCTCCTGCAGCAGCTGAAAGCCTGTTTTTCCTCCTCTCCCTCCCTTCGACACTTAGCTGCTGAAAAATTAAAGGGGATTGGTTCTAGTAAATGCTGCCCCTCCTTTTCAGGTTCCCCATCCTTCTGCTGCTCGGGCCCCCCTTTGTGCTCTTCTGGTTCCTCCCCTCGCAGCGCTCCGGCTTCCCTCCTCTCCTCCCCTGCCAGCAGCTGCAGAGATCGTTTCAAGATGGAGTGCGGGGGAAGGGGCTAGTAAATATGTCATTTACTGGCTCCTTCCTTTTCTGAATGAACACAGTGAGTGATCGGTACTGATCTGTGTTCATTCATAACCGAAGCATAGTAAACTGTATTTATTATGCTTCTGTTTTTGAATGAACAGTTCATTCATTCAGTGCAGCTGATGTTGTTCAAGTTCCTGTTTATTCATTCTGTGCATATGAGGCTGTCTAAAGAATGAGACATCAGGGGTCTGCTTAGACCCCTAATATTTCACCAAAGCCCCCCACCAGGGTTGCTAAAAAATGAAAACAAATTAACCAATAAAGTTGTGTGGTGCCAGGTGTGCTGCTTCATTCACTGCTGAGTTCTTCCACCCTTGAATGGCTGTGGGTAGAGTGTTTGTGTGTGTGCAGACTGCCCCCCCCCCCCTCGTTCACCCCCCTACCAAGATCTGTGTGAGAGCGGGTAGTGTGTCACTCCTCTCTCTGCTCTCCCCCCTCCTCCCTGTTAGATCGGATCCAATCAGCAGCAGGGGGAAAGATGCATCTACCACAAAGGACACAGGGCCTTGTAGTTTTCTTAGAAGAAAAGCATAATACAAGTGAATGGGAGACAGATGGACCCTAAACTACAGGAGCCAGGATTGCTGGAGAGAGAGGAGGAAGAGAGTGGTTCCTTTTAAAAACCTACCTTTAGTAACCAATCACTATCTTGCACTAGTATGGCTTCAATAAATGGAAATCTGTTTATTTGTTTGGGTTTCCACTCTAAAGCCCTGTACACACAATCGGATTTCCTATGGATTCTAATCCGATGGATTTTTCCATCGGAAATCCGATAAAGCTGACTTCCATCAGTCTTGCCTACACACCATCAGTCAAAAATCCGACCGTCCCAAACGCTGTGACGTAAAACACTCCGATGAGCCGATAAAAATGAAGTTCAATGCTTCTGAGCATGCGTCGACTTGATTCTGAACATGCATGGGTTTTTTCTCCGATGGAGTTCCCCACAGACGATCGAAATTTGCTATCGTTTTTTTTCCATCGGATAAATTTAAAACATGTTCTATTTTTTTATACCGATGGAAAATCATCAGAAAAACCAATCGTGTGTACGCAGCATAAGTATTTTTTCTGCTTGCCCTGTTTATGAAATAGTGCTTACCTTACTCTGCTTTCAGAATACTGGAAATATTTTCTCACTTGAATATTGGCAAATGTGTAATCAAAGTGATATATTTTAAACTCTAATGACTTGCCATTTAAAAATGAAGTCATTACAGTATATTTACACTTTATTAAGTACACCTGTTCAATTGCTTGGAAACACAAATTGATAATCAGCCAATCACCTGGCAGCAGCTCAGTGCATTTAGGCATATAGACGTGGTGAAGACGACTTGCTGAAGTTCAAACTGAGCATCCGAATGGGGAAGAAGGGGGATTTAAGTGACTTTGAACGTGGCAGGGTTGTTGGTGCCAGATGGGCTGGTCTGAGTATTTCAAAAACTGCTGATCTACTGGGATTTTCACGCACAACCATCTCTAGGGTTTACAGAGAATGGTCCGAAAAAGAGAAAATATCCAGTGAGTGGCAGTTGTGTGGATGAAAATGCCCTGTTGATATCAGGGGAGAATAGTTATACTGGTTCGGATGAAAGAAAGGCAACAGTAACACAAATAACTATTCGTTACAACCACGGTATGCAGAATACCATCTCTGAGCGCACAACACATCGAACCTCGAATAAGATGGGTTACAGCAGCAGAAAACCACACCGGGTGCCACTCCTGTCAGCTAAGCACAGGAAATTGAAACTGAAAATTCTCACAGGCTCACCAAAATTGGACAATAGAAGATTGGAAAAACGTTGTCTGGTCTCGATTTCAGCTGCCTCATTCAGATGGTAGGGTCAGAATTTGGTGTAAACAACATGAAATCATGGATCCATCCTGCCTTGTATCTATGGTTCAGGCTGGTGGTGGTGGTGTAATGGTGTGGGTGATATTTTCTTGGTACACTTTTGGGCCCCTTAGTACCAATTCAGCATTGTTTAAACACCACGGCCTAGCTGAATATTGTTGCTGACCATGTCCATCCCTTTATGACTACAGTGTACTTATCTTCTGATGGCTACTTCCAGCAGGATAATGCACCATGTCACAAAGCTCAAATCATCTCACCACTGGTTTCTTGAATATGACAATGAGATCTCTGTACTCGGATCGGGATGGCCTCCACAGTCACCAGATCTCAATCCAATAGAACACCTTTGGGATGTGGTGGAAGATTTGCATCATGGATGTGCATCCGACAAATCTGCAGCAATTGCGTGATGCTATCATGTCAATATGGACCGAAATCTCTGAGGAGTGTTTCCAACACCTTGTTGAGTCTAAGCCACAAAGAATTAAGGCAAAAGGGGGTCCAACCTGGTACTAGCGAGGTGTACCTAATAAAGTGGCCTGTGAGTTTATATTCTACATGGATCTTAAGTCTGCATGATTAAAAACTTAACATAATGATTAAATTAAGTGATTTAAATCTGGTTCCATTTTATCACAATAAAGGTCCGAGGCTGTGCAGAAGAGACAGACAACAGGAAAAGAGTATGGAAATAGAGGCGATTAAAAGTAAGAAGTAATGTGGAAAAAATGAGCAAGTTCAAACATATGATCGTCAGTAACGGGAAAAAGTATAATCTGGAACAAGAATCATAGGATTTGCTGCCAATATGGGGATGGCAGGTTATTGTTTCAAGCTGCATACTGGCTGCGTCCAGCAATTTCATCATACAGAGAAACAATAACACAAAATATCTAATCTAATATTTGTGTCCATTAGATTAATGTAGGCCCATTTGTTTTGATATTAACCACTTCAGCACTACGGTAGTAGTTTTTTTTACCTGTTATGGACTAAAACCATTTTTACTATTCAGCTATGAACTTATTGATCTGCCAATAACTTTGTCATAACCAATGGTACTAAAGATATGCATAGTTTTTTTTTGTGGATAAAAAACAAGTTTTTTTTGGTGGTATTATCTTCGGAATATTATTTATTTTCTATGTATTTTACAAAGAAACAAGAGTAAAACAAATATTTAAAAAAAAAAACGTTTTTTCCAGTTTTCCATTTGCAAGGCCAATTTTAGCCTAAATGGGGCCCTAGGCAAATATAATGTGAGAGCCCTTATATGCACAACATTACAGCTCCCCACACCAGATGCCATTCTGCCAGCTGTGACCCTGGAGAGTGTTAGGGCTGTAGCAGTGCCCCCGTGGGGTCGCTGAGTATAGTAGTTCCACGCGTCACCCTGCGTGGCCAGGCATTCACTTCCAGACACACATTGCCAGACAATGAACAGTCCTTCAGCTTTGTTTTTGTGGTTTTTATTAGGTAATTTAACTTGGATGGGGAAAAGGGACATGGGATGCCCAGATAATTGATTTGTTAGATTGAACAAAGGATTTTGAATCTATATTGGCAGTCTCAAAAGCTCTCAATTTTCCTCCAGCACATCACCTGAGTAAACTCCACTTTCTCTACCGCGCAATCATAGATTCCTGTCACAGTTAGCACATGGTTAGGCCTCACTCTGAATAAGTCCCAACTGTTCAATATCTGCCATTTGCTGGCAGGGGTCTGCAGGCCCCTTTGGTGTGGCAACCAATAGCGATAAAAATAATTACTTTTGTGCTAACTGAATCTTGGTGGACTACTGGTCCCAGTAAGTCCTGCCAACCCTCCTGGCTGCAGCAACTTGACTCAAACACCAGTGACATCACAGTCTCTCCCTCTGGCTTTACATCTAATCCTGGCATGTCTCTCCCAGATCTCCACACTGTTCCTGTCACTCACCGACCCCGGAATGGATTCCTTCTAGTGACTTGCCCGCCAATGCTGTCAATGCCAACGCTGTCCTCTTCCTGCTCCTGTTCCGGACACCCCGAGATAGCTTTTGAATGAAGGGGTTCCTTCCCAGCTCCCGAGTTCCAGACCCAGAGTCACCCCCCCCAAAAAAGGGGCTCCCCACAGGGCCACGACAGCCTAACACTCCATCACTAGTTCTTCCACCTGAAAACTCCTCCCACAGCAGGCTAACCATAAGTCTATATGTGAGGCCTGCCCCTTGCCAATCCTAGTTGGGGATTGGTCAGGGCTCCCAGATACAAACCATGCCACTCGGATCCTCTGCCCTGCCTATTTTCCAGAACCTTCAAGAAACAGAGGAGGCGCCAGAGAAATGAAGTACATGTCAGTCACCTGCTGCTACTCTTAAAACCACTCCCAGCACCCAGATCACAACAAACAGGCCTAGCTCACTGCTAAGCCTGACTAAATTTACCTACACTGGCTGCAAAAAACAAAACCACTACCTCTAGCACATCTTATTCAAGGTAGAGGGTGCTACAGGGCCTTGGACAATTGGCCAGTTTCCACCCCTAAGACTGGTCCTAACTAGAGGCTACTTGTAGATACAAAGTACCAATTAATTTAAACAGCAAGGCTAAGCCCAATTTATTTAGGGGCACAGAACAACAATATGTTACATCTATGATTATTGCCTCAACTTGATTCATGTCTATGTACTGCAAATGTCTTTTGACTTGTATGATACTCTATTTCTCTTTTCTGTACCCTTCTCCCATATCAAAAATGTAAATAAAAAGTGAAAAAAAAAAATTAGCTAGAGCTTAGTGTTCCCGGAACCCAGACTATTACACAATAGAAATAAGAAATACATCTGCTCAAATCCCAATACATATATATAACCAGATGATAAAGGGGCGTGACCAGGTTTTTTTTTCAGCTGGAACTTGGTGGAACTCAGTTCCACCACCTCTGGCTCAGGCACTCTGCTCCCTGCTGACTACTATTACTTGAAAACACAAAAGTCCGGCTTCTATGCTTCAAGTGACAGCTTGTTCCCCAACAGCTCCCACAGATCAGATCTCTTGAGTTTCTCTCACTGAGTGAAGGATGGGGACAAGGGAGATGCAGGTACATGGGGTGTAGTGCAAATGCCAACATCCCCACTGGATGATCTCCCCGCAAGTGAGAGAGGTGGAGCCAACTACGTGATGCGGGGAGGTACTACAACTGGCTGGGTGCTTCAGCTTAATACAGCAACAACAAAAATAAGACATGTGGAAGATGGTGGAGCTTTTAAAGAGATGGGGAGAAGATGGGGGCAGTAGAGGGGGGTTGCATGCAGAGGTCAGAGCTGAAGAGGGGTAATTGTGAGATGTGGATGGGGGATTCAGAGGTAAACAGCTGTGGAAGAAGGCTGAATTCTTCACACTGTGTGTAGCGCACACCTGAACTCTGCACTCTGTATGCAGCGCACCCCCTGAACTCTGCACTATTTACGTAGCACACCCTGAACTCTGCAGTCTGTGTGTAACCCCCTCCCTGAACTCTGCACTCTGTACATAATGCACTACTGGTATTTAATGACTCTGTTAAGACCCTCCCACTGTTAGTGAAATTTGACGACACCCACTATTTGATGCAGTTTGGAGGGTATGTGTAAGGGCCAGGGGAGGGGGGGGTAGATAGTCGTGATTGAGTTCATGTACCTATTTTCTGAGAAAAAAAGCCCTGGGTGTGACCATGTTTTAACACTAAATTCCGGATGAGCCCTCTGCACACTGCTATATACTCTTTCTAGCAAACTTTGCACAAAACAGGGATATTTTTGTTCACATACATTGCAATACATGTTTAAGCTGGTCAATAGAGGTCGGCGAACAGTTCGAGCCGAGCAAAAGTTCAGGCCGAACATTACCTGTTCGACGAACACTAGAATTTGCGGGGCGCTCGGCGGGATGTTTGCCCACCGAGCACCCTACAATGCAATGCACGCTGCATAGTGTATAGCTGGTTAAGGAAACCGGCCGCTGTGTCTTAAACAACGGATGAGTCATCAGCTGTCAATGGACTGCCCCGCTGACAGCTGAATGAACAAAAAAAAAGAATTTCTCTCCCCCCGAAATCCATACCAGGCCTTCTGGATCTGGTATGGATTTAAAGGGGAACCCCACGCCAATTTTTTTTTTTAAATGGTGTGGGGTCCCCCAAATCCATGCTAGACCCTTATCTGAGCATGCAGCCCGACAGATCAGAAAAGGTGGGGACGAGCGAGTGCCTCCCCGCGAACCATACTAGGCCACATGCCCTAAACATGTGGGAGGTGCTTTGGGACAGGGGAGGCTCTGCCCCCCACCCCAAAGCACCTTGTCCCCATGCCTCTTCCTGACAACCCTGGGAGGTGGTTGTGGGAGTCTGCGGGCAGGGGGCTTATCTGAATATGGAAGCCCAACTTAACAAGGGGACCGCTAGAGCCGGGCCCCCCCTCCACGTGAATGAGTAGGAGGCAGTTTTTGACAATTCCTTCATTTAAAAAAAATAGAAAAACAATATCTCCTAATGTAGATCCATCATCAATCACGATGCCTGCCACATCGCCAGACCCAAAATAGGTAAGGGACGGGGCCACCTGGTGACATCAACTGGTGGCACGTCCCCTTGTACCATCACTGATCAGTGCATTCCGGTGTAGCCTTCCTCGCAGGAAGATCTTTGGGGTTATTTGTGGGGTCCGGTGGTGCGGCTGGTGTTGTGATTGATGAAGGATCTGCATTAGGGGACACTGTTTTTTTTTTTTTTTTTTAATAAAGGAATTGTCAAAAACTGCCTTCTGTCTTTATTTGGAAAAGGGGACTTCCAGATTTCGATAAGCCCCCTGCTTGCAGATCCCCACAACCACTGCCCAGGGTTGTCAGGCAGCGTCCCCCCTGCCCCAAAGCACCCCCCCCCCACATTGAGGGCATGTGGCCTGGTATGGTTTTAACGGGAATACCACACCAAAATTAAAAGACCCACAGGGCCTGCAATTGATTGGGGGGGACCCCCACATTGATTTATTTTTAAATTTTTCTATTGCCGGCAAGGGTATTGTATTGCCGGAAATTTAAATGTAAGTTTGTACTTCTTTAAAAATGTCAGTGTTGCTGCAGGTCCTTTACAAGATACAGATGTGCCACTTTACAGGCAGACTAAGGGGACCCCCCCAGGCACTATATTTAAAGAAATCTTTCATTTTTATTGTTTCACTTTAAGCATCATTAAAATCACAGCTCCTGAAATAATGATCTTTGTTAAAAAAAATGTTTGCATTGATACATGTCCCCCAGGGCAGTACCCAGGCCCCATACCCTTTTTATGGCCAATAACTTGCATATAAGTCTTAAAAATGGGCACTTTTGATTTTTTTAAGTTCAGGTCCCATAGGCATTAATAGGGTTTACAGTTCGGGTCTCAATTCACTATTGATTTATGCAGTATTAACCGCATAAAGCAAAAACACTTAGTAAATACTGCATAAAACAATAGTGAATTTACATTTTTAGAATCACATGAGGTATTTGGGAAAACACCTAAGTACCGCATGCGATCTGGTTCTGTGAATGGAGCCCAGTATCACAAAAGCGGACTTTCATGGAAAAAAGACATAGAAATATGGCTAACATTTTCCAATTCACAAAAGTAAAAAAAAATGTGGTAAATATGCAGTGGTCCCGGCATGCAATATTTAAGGAACCAGCAGCCGCCGGCATCCTTAACAACCGTTAAACAACAGTGGGGCTCCCTGTTGATAGCGGAATACAAAAACAAAATGCTGTCAATGAAAAATTAGGAAGAAAACAGTGTGGGCCCCCCCCCCCCAATCCATACCAGGCCCTTTGGGTCTGGTATGGATTCTTAGGGACACCCAACACCAACAATTATTTTAAAATAACGTGGGGTCCCCCCAAAATCCATACAAGACCCTTATCCGAGCATACAGCCCAGCAGATCACCATACCAGGCCACATGCCCTCAACATGGGGGGGGGTGCTTTGGGTCAGGGGGGTTCTGCCCCCCCCCCAAAGTACCTTGTTCCCTTGTAGGCACCTGACTACAAGAGTTCAAACTATTGTTATAGATGACCTATTGATACTGATGTTGGATGAAAATATGGTTGTCTTCAGGTGTTCTTTGTGTGCCAGTTATGCAAAGGATGGTTCTTAGGATCGTTTTGTAGCAAATAACAGTTAATATCTATATGTAGGGTTTGTATTTATATTTCTGGTATATAAGCCAGCTTGTTTATTTTTTAGATAATAAAGTCCTAGTAAAAGCATAAAAATTACACTGAAATAACTATAAATGCACCAAATACCAACAAATTGAAAAATAATATATGGAAATACATGCAAGCAAAACTGTATACAAAGAGATCTGGCTTCTCTCCCAATTAGTTTTCACTAATGCAGTTGATGTGTTGCCTAAATCGTAATAGGAAAAAACTTTAGTTTCTAAGAGATTTCAAAACAGCAGTGATTCAAGACGGATGAGCGTGTTCTAAAAAAAGAAAATTAGGTTGACCTAGCTCTTGTAAACACCGGTAACACGGTAAGGACCACAAACACTTTTGCACAATAATACAATGTACTATTTATAGGGACAAACCAACACATGTAGAATGACGAATCAGAAAAAATAACATGATTTTCTAATTCTAAAGCTTTCTAAATTTTTAGATGTTATTGTGTAAGTTAATTTGTAGAAAATAACCAATACTCTTCTGTTATTAAAAAAGGATAACTTACAATTGTTCCTCTAGTCTTTTCATATGTCTTCAACTTTTGTTCCTAGCCTATCAAGCTGTATGTTCTTGTGTAAAAATATATAGTACATTACCAATCCAGAAAAATAGAATTGTTTAAGCCTCCTGGGCAGGAGAAAGCAGCAAAAAAACTGCACCCACAGCCATGTTTTGCAAATGTGTTTAGGTTTGTCGAGTGTTTGGCCGTTCATTCATTTCATTGGCTAGAATATTACCATAATTGATTCTGGCCACTGAAATGAAAGAACGCTAAAGCACATTTAGATACATTTAGGCAAGCTTAGGAACACTGGGCATTTTGTCTGCCAAAACACTCCATTCCTGAATGTGCAAATGATAGGGATTTATTAATATATATATAAGTAATATATATTATTACTTTCACTGTTTCACAGTATAAATGAACCCCTTATAGTAGCGATTATCTGCTATTTTTGTACTATAAAGGGCTTTTTTTTTCTTCTCTTTTTTTTTACCCCATGATGACAGGTGATACAAATAAAGCATGCTTCTGCTACTAAACATCTAATGCCGCGTACACACAACCGTTTTTCATGACGAGAAAACTGCGATTTTTTTAGATTTTGGACGTGAAAACTGGTCGTGTGTATGCTCCATAGCAGTTTTCTCGACGAGAAGACTGCCCGCAAAAAAATTAGAACCTGCTCTTTTTTTTCTCGTCGTCTTTCCCGTCGTTCTTTTTCTCATCGCGAAAACCGCTCGTGTGTATGCTTTTCCGAGGAAAAAAAAACACGCATGCTCAGAATCAAGTATGAGACGGGAGCGCTTGTTCTGGTAAAACTAGCGTTTGTAATGGAGATAGCAAATTCGTCACGCTGTAGCAGACTGAAAAGCACAAGGTTGAAAAGCGCGAATCGTCTCTCACCAAACTTTACTAACACGAGATCAGCAAAAGCAGCCCAAAGGGTGGCGCCATTCGAATGGAACTTCCCCTTTATAGTGCCATCTTACGTGTTGTCGTATGTGTTGTAAGTCACCGCGATTTGCTTGAGCATTTTTTTTCCTGAACGTGTGTATGCAAGGCAGGCTTGAGAGGAATCACGATGAATCTCGTAGAGAAAAACGTCGTTTTTTTGCATGACAGGAAAAACGGTCGTGTGTACGCGGCATTAGGCCTGGTTCACACCTATGCTTTTTTTGGTACTTTTTGCAGAAACGCAATACAGTTCATTAAACATGGTTTCCTATGGGACACGTTATCTATGCTTTTTTAAGTCGCTGTGTATTTAGAAAGGGTCAATTACTTTTTTCAGTGCAAAACGCTGCTTTTTTGGTTTAATAGACTTCAATGGAAAAGCTGCAGAAAAGCACGATTTGCATTTTTTAATTTGCCCAACAATAAAATGGCCAAAAAAAGCATAAAAAATGCAAATCGCAGCAAAATCGCATGTGCAAAAAGCACAGCAGAAACAGATCAAAAGCAAACTGCATAGATGTGAACCGAGCCTTATGCTGGCCATACACATATCGATTTTTAGACGAGAATATTCATACGAAAAATCTTTGTACATTCACTGAATGAAAGAATGTTATGTGCAAAAGGCTGAGTGAGCCAAGAGAACAAGGAGAGCTGGGTGATACAGTTGAAGGGACTGGTAAAAAAAAAAAAGCAGTGTGCCAGGTGGTTTGGCATATTTCAGTTAATTGTTCAGGTTGATGGTGGAAACCCCTGCATGGACAACTGATTTCTGTGTAAACTGTTCTGTTTAATAAAAGTGGGCTGCCAGTTTGGAGTGGCACAATGCATCTACCACGTGAACATAATTACCCCAACATCTCTATGTATATTATGGTCGGTGGTTTTGAGTGTTTGTGAATAAAAGGGAAGCTGTATTGGTTTGGTGGTGTTTTTTTTTTTGTTTTTTTTTACAGCTGCTATGCAAACAAAAACTACTGCTATTTAGCTCTCTGGCTAATGGTGTACCCTCACTTTATTTGTCAAAATTCACCAACATAATCTTCAGTATCCAATACTTCTAGGGTTGTTGGATGCGTTGCACCCCTGCCATGTTGCTGTGTTTCTATCTCCTTGCTCCTACCTCGCTAAAGAATACAGTACTCTAATGCCGTGTACACACGATCGATTTTCTCGACGGTGAAAGCACCGTCGAGAAAATCGACAGGAAAAATGAGGAACGGCTTGTTCCCCTACACACGGCCGGTTTTCCTGAAATTTTTTCTCTTGGTCGAGAAAAACATCCGTGTGTAGGCTCCCTGGCAGTGTTTCCCTATGGCAAAACTGCCGCGGAAAAAAATGCCGTGAATCACGACGAGAACAATTAGAGCATGTTCTAATTTTTCTCATCGTGATTCATGCCGTTTTTCTCGTCGGGAAAAATGATGAAAAGCCCTACACACGGTCGTTTTTTTCGTCAAAGAGAAAAAATTTAATTTTTCCCGATGAGAAAAGTGGTCGTGTGTACGCGGCATTACTCTTTTGAAGAGAAGTGAAACTCACCATCTGCCAGAAAGGTAGGTATTAAATATTCGTTTGCAGGCATATTTAAGATTTTTTTTTTTTCCAAGAGACACTTTCAGTGAATACATATTTACACTTTTCCTCATATATATTTTGTCTCTTTTCGTTTCCCAGCTATTACCATACTATTATTTTAAATTCTTCTTGTTGACTACATTGAGATATTTGTCCGGTGTGTCCCATAGTTTGGATGCATCTTTGATTCTGTTAGTAATATTCTCAAGTATTAATTTCAACTTGTATGGTCTTTTAATTATTATTTTCCATATTTTTCCACACAAACTATATTAAATATCTTAGTATTGGTTTGATCTTTCACTTATAATCTGATCTACCATTATACTTGACCATGATTTTACAGCTCTCATTTGTTTTTGAAAATGAAGAAAGAAAATAATTTTCTTTTTTTTTTTTTTTTTTTCAATTTTCAAAACTTTGTGACAAAAAGCGAGATCTGCAACATACTCACCATACCTCTCAGCAAATAGCTTGGGGTGTCTACTTTCCAAAATGGGGTCATTTGGGGGGGTTTTGTGCCATCTGGGCATTCCATGGCCTCCGAAACTGTGATAGGCAGTGAGGAGTGAAATCAAAAATTTACACCCTTAGAAAGCCTGAAGGCGGTGCTTGGTTTTGGGGTCCCGTACGCGGCTAGGCTCCCAAAAAGTCTCACACATGTGGTATCCCCATACTCAGGAGAAGCAACAGAATGTATTTTGGGGTGTAATTCCACATATGCCCATGGCATGTTTGAGCAATATATCATTTAGTAACAACTTTGTGCAAAAATAAATAAAAATAAAAAATAAATTGTCTTTTTTCCGCAACTTGTGTCAATATATAAAATATTCCATGGACTCGACATGCCTCTCAGTATATAGCTTGGGGTGTCTACTTTCCAAAATGGGGTCATTTGGGGGGGTTTTGAACTGTTCAGGCATTTTATACACAACATTAGGAAGCTTACATCCACTCTTCTAACCACTTGAAGACAAAGCCCTTTCTGACACTTTTTTTTTTACATGAAAACATTTTTTTTTTTTGCAAGAAAATTATGTTGAACCCCCAAACATTATATATTTTTTTAAAGCAAAGGCCCTACAGATTAATATGGTGGGTGTTGCATTTTTTTTTCCACACAGTATTTGCGCAGCGATTTTTCAAACGCATTTTTTGGGGAAAAAATACACTTTTTTTAATTTTAATGCACTAAAACACACTATATTGCCCAAATGTTTGATAAAATAAAAAAGATGATCTTAGGCCGAGTACATAGATACCAAACACGACATGCTTTAAAATTTCGCACAAACGCGCATTGGCGACAAACTACATACATTTTTAAAAGCCTTTAAAAGCCTTTACAGGTTACCACGTTAGATTTACAGAGGAGGTCTACTGCTAAAATGACTGCCCTCGATCTGACCTTTGCGGTGATACCTCACATGCATGGTGCAATTGCTGTTTACATATGACATCAGACCGACGCTTGCGTTCGCCATTGCGCAAGAGCAGGGCAGGACAGGGGTGCTTTTTTTTTTTATTATTATTATTATTATTAATTTTGCTTTTTTATTTTATTTTTAAACTGTTCCTTCCATATTTTTTCTTTTATCATTTTTATTGTTATCTCAGGGAATGTAAATATCCCCTATGATAGCAATAGGTAGTGACAGGTACTCTTTTTTTGAAAAAACTGGGGTCTTCTAGACCCTAGATCTTTCCTCTGCCCTCAAAGCATCTGACCACACCAAGATCGGTGTGATAAAATGCTTTCCCAATTTCCCAATGGCGCTTTTTATATCCGGGGGGGGACATTCCCTCCCACTGCTTGTAAAAGCAGTCCAGAGGCTAATTACCCGCTAGGATTGCTTTTACATGAAAGCTGGCCGCTGGCTGAAAAGAGTGATACCAAGATGATACCTAAACCCGCAGGCATCAATCTGGTATAACCATTCAAAGTCCAGCAACATACCAGTACGTTGCTGGTCCTTGTTGGACATGTATTGTAATCTTTTTTTCCATGCAGCCTGTTGGCTGAACAAAAAAAAGAGATTGATCGGTGGGTATGCCCACCATTAGAATACCGCCATTCATCCACCCAATTCTAATGATGGGCATACATGCACCATTTATATATGCCGAAGCATTGGGGCATCCTCCCACAAAAATAATGCCGCACACACATGGTCGGACTTTTCCACGGGCAAGCCTCCGTCGGAATTTCGACCGTATGTACGCGGCATTAGGAGCAAAATCACTCCTCCGCCCCTGCTGCCCCAATGCTTCGGCATATATGCTTTTTTTTTTTAACTGTGGTGGTGAAATCACCTCCTACAGCACTGGAGTCGCAGGGATCAGGCCTGTCTCTTCGAACGCTGCAGTTATGTGTGTTGTGTTTTGTAAGTGACAGTGATCGATCGATACTGCACTTGGGTGGCCTGGGCTGGACGGAGGGGCAAAACGCAGGTGCTAGCAGGTATCTGGGGTGATCCCGCTAACACTGCTTTTTTGGGAACCCTAAACTGCTGGGGACACTAGTATAGATCTGATCAGATCAGATATTGATCTGTTCAGATACTATACCACTAAGGGAGGTGTATGCTTCACGCGTGGGTGTTAGCGTTACTGGCTCTAACCTGACGCTGCCTGGGGTGTGACACAGGGTTAACTAGGGGCAATTAGGGGGTTAAAACCTTTATTAGATAATATATGGGGGTACCTGACGCTATAAAAACCTGCGGCGAACCTAAAAAAAATAACTGGCTATCTATCGGCACCAGCATAAGTAATACAGCGATCAGAAAAACGATCGCTTAGTGACACTGGCAAAAGGGGGTGAAAGGGTTACCTGGGGGGCGATCAAGGGGGTTAAACCTTTATTAGGTAATATATGGGGGTAGCTGACGCTATAAAAACCTGCGGCGAGCCTAAAAAAATAACTGGCTACCTATCGGCATCACCGACAATAAGACAGTGATCAGAAAAACGATCGCTTAGCGACAGTGGTGATAGGGGGTGAAAGGGTTACCTGGGGGGCGATCAAGGGGGTTAAACCTTTATTAGGAAATATATGGGGGTAGCTGACGCTATAAAAACCTGCGGCGAACCTAAAAAAAATAACTGGCTACCTATCGGCATCACCGACAATAAGACAGCGATCAGAAAAACGATCGCTTAGCGACAGTGGTGATAGGGGGTGAAAGGGTTACCTGGAGGGCGATCAAGGGGGTTAAACCTTTATTAGGTAATATATGGGGGTTCCTGACGCTATAAAAACCTGCGGCGAACCTAAAAAAAATAACTGGCTACCTATCGGCATCACCGACACTAAAACAGCGATCAGAAAAACGATTGCTTAGTGACGGCGGTGCTAGGGGGTGAAAGGGTTATCTGGGGGGGTGATCAGGGGGTTAAACCTTTATTAGGTAATATATGGAGGTACCCAACGCTATAAAAACCTGCGGCGAACCTAAAAAAAATAACTGGCTACCGATCGGCATCACCGACACTAAAACAGCGATCAGAAAACGATCGCTTAGTGATGGCAGTGCTAGGGGGTGAAAGGGTTATCTGGGGGATGATCAGGGGGTTAAACCTTTACTAGGTAATATATGGGGGTACCCGACGCTATAAAAACCTGTGGCGAACCTAAAAAAAATAACTGGCTACCGATCGACATCACCGACACTAAAACAGCGACCAGAAAAACAATCGCTTAGTGACGGCGGTGCTAGGGGGTGAAAGGGTTATCTGGGGGTTAAACCTTTATTAGGGGGGGTTAGGGGGCTACACTGGACCTAAACTAACTGTAGTGACACTTTTACAGTCACAAATGTCACTGATTGCAGTGATCAGTAAATAAATGGTCACTGCAATCAGTGACACTGTGACTGGGGGCTGGGGGGGTGATCTGGGGGGGCCTGGGGGGGCGATTTATGTTCCTATGTGTCCTGGTGTCAGTGTACTGTTTGTGCACTAACCTGTGTGTCTTCTCTTGTACGGCGCTCGGTATATGTGAGCGCCGCATGAGAGATGACATCACTTCCTCTGCCTGTGTAAACATTACTGCTTCTCATTCGCCGGGAGCGATCGCGAGGGGGTGGCCGGAATCGAACGGCCGTCCCCTCATCCCGGATCGCTCCCCAACGGATAACGACCGCTCACTGTATAGAAGGGGGGTCCGATTGGACCCCCCAACTATACAAAGGCAGTCACGTACACTGTACGTGATTGTGCCTGTCGGTGCCATTCTGCCGACGTATATATACAGTGAGCGGTCATTAAGTGGTTAAGCTGAACACTTGCCTTATGACCACCTTCATCATGAAATGTTGAATACCCTTGAACAAACCGGCTCTGTTCTGTTTTTACCTTTTTTCTCAATAAAATTATATATTTTTTAATATATGGTTTACATTATTATATATACGCACCGTGAAAATCCCCGTCTTCTTTCCCATTTCACATATTTACACAGTTTTTTATATATTTTTTTATTTGTTTATATAAAATCTTTCTTTTAAACGTTTAATTTGAAGTGCACCCATGATGCTGATTTGTGCTTTTCCAAAGCAGTGTTTCTCAACTCCAGTCCTCAAGGCACCCCAACAGGTCATGTTTTCAGGCTTTCCCTTATTTTACACAGGTGATTTGATCAGTTTTACTGCCTTAGTAATTACCACAGCCATTTCATCTGAGGGAAATGCTGAAACCATGACCTGTTGGGGCACCTTGAGGACTGGAGTTGAGAAACACTGCTCTAAAGAACAAAGAGCTTTTCTCTGTGTCTGTTTCGCTTTAATTGAATCTCTATATGGTGCAGTGTAAAGAGAACAGACAGAAAGGAAGAGTAAGGACGTTAGTCACTCCTCTAACCAAATCAGCTACTTGTGTTATAAACAAAATAAAAAATAGGATGGAAAAATATATAGCTGTGTATTTAGTATATAGATAGATACATACACAGGTGGATACAGAAATAAAAATAATACCATACATCCATTTAAGCACCACATCTGTATTTACAGTCTGATACTCTCCTGATGGGTAGAGCTATGTATAGGATTAGAACCGCAGTGTAAAATATGGGCTGATGCTTCATTTTGCATTCAATTTGATGAGCGTTAATGAATACTGAGCATTCTGCAAGCGTGATGATTAGGTGCTAGATGCTTTGACAGTTATGTGTATAGTGCTATAGATGTGTAACGGAGCAGCAAAAAATATATTTTTCCTTTTTTTAATTGAACTATAATCGTACTCAGAGCTACTGACCTATGCTGCACTGTGGTACATACAGTATCTCACAATAGTGAGTACACCCCTCACATTTTTGTAAATATTTTATTCTATCTTTTCATGTGACAACACTGAAGAAATGTCACTTTGCTACAATGTAAAGTAGTGAGTGTACAGCTTGTATAACAGTGTAAATTTGCTGTCCCCTCAAAATAACTCAACACACAGCCATTAATGTCTAAACCGCTGGCAACAAAAGTGAGTACACCCCTAAGTAAAAATGTCCAAATTGGGCCCAAACTGTCAATATTTTGCGTGGCCACCATTATTTTCCTGCACTGCCTTAACCCTCTTGGGCATGGAGTTCCCCAGAGCTTCACATGTTGCCCCCGGAGTCCTCTTCCACTCCTCCATGACGACATCACGGAGCTGGTGGATGTTAGAGACCTTGCGCTCCTCCACCTTCCATCTGAGGATGCCCCACAGATGCTCAATAGGGTTTAGGTCTGGAGACATGCTTGGCCAGTCCATCACCTTTACCCTCAGCTTCTTTACAGGGCAGCCATGAGAAATTTTGGGGCCCCTTACACAGCTTTAGGCCTGGGCCCCCTCAGGGCCCGACCACCAACATTCCCCAGGGCCCACCCACTCCAGGATGCTGGGGATACATTGTGGAGACTGGAGGGATGGATGGTGCTGGGCTTGGGTGGGGATGCATTGTGGAGACTGGAGCAGTGGCGGCTGCTGCTCAAAACGTTTAGGGGGGCGCAAACAAACTGAAACATTTTTGAAACACAACCCATCAATTGCAGCCACTGTACCTTCAAACGCAGCCACTGTGCTCATCAAACGCTGCCAGGGTGCCCATCAAATGCTGCTAGGGTGCCCATCAAATGCTGCCAGTGTGCCCATTAAATGCTGCCAGGGCGCTCATCAAATGCTGCCATTGTGCCAAATGCTGCCAGTGTGCCCATTAAATGCTGCCAGAGTCCCCATCAAATGCTGCCAGTGTGCCCATCATATGCTGCCACTGTGCCAAATGCTGCCAGTATGCCAATCAAATGCTGCCAGTGTGCCGATTAAATGCTGCCAGTGTGACGCCCGCTCGCCGTCTGCCCGGCACTTACCCTGTCTTGGTGGGGCAGCGGGTGACTGCGACGAGCGGGGTCCTTCATGACTCCTGCGGGCACTTCTCATCTCCGGCTCCCGTCCCGTCAGGCATCCAATAGCGGTGCCTGATGTTTCAGCCAATCAGGTGACAGGGTAACCAGACCCGGTGCACCTGATTGGCGGGTTAGTGTTATGGAAGAGATACATTGTTTCCCTAACACAACACTGTGTAAATAGTGAACGCACAGCGTTGCGCCCGCTGTTTACCCTTTTGGAAGCCTATTAGAGCCCACGACTCTAATCAGGAAGCCTATTAGAGCCTATGGCTCTAATCAGGCGCTTCCAAAACACCCCGCCGCTGTAATTTATATGCCCGGGCACATGAATAGGGGGCGGCAGCGGCGACCATAGATAGATTCATGCAATGCATGAATCTATCTATGTGAGAAAGCAGGAGAGGGGGGGCAAGCAGGAGAGGGGGAGCGGCGCTCTTGCGCCCTTTATGGATGCACCGCCACTGGACTGGAGGGATGGGTGGATGGTGCCAAGTGGGGATGAAGATGATGGAGATGCATTGTGAAAATGGATGAGGATGACTCTGGGTGGGGATAAGAGTTACATAGTGAATAGGCTCTCCAAAATGTAACTTATCTCCACCCAGAGTCATCTTCATACATTTTCACAATGCAACTCAATTATGCCTTTTGGGCTATATGGGGATTAAATAAAGTCCAAAGCAAATCTTCAGGCAGCACAGGGGGCAAAGTAGCACACATAAATTTTTTGTGACTTACCTACCACGCTGCACTCTCGTATATATCTGCATGCACCTGTTATGGCAGTGTCCATGTGCATCGTCAAAGAGCTAGCCACACCCCCTACCCCTGTCCCAGCCAATCACATTTCAAGCAAAGCTAGAAGCAGCTAGCAGGTAATGGAAGAGGAGCAAACGAGCGCTGGCCGCGATCACGTTGGGAGGTCGGGCAGCGGTCCTATTGAATTACATAGCTGATAGCCTCAGAATCCTGATGCTTTCTTCCTTGTAAACCACAGATAACGGGGGGGGGGGGGGGCTGCTGGTGAAAGTGAAAGTAGACAGAGGCTTGTTTGTGATTCTCTGCAGCGGCCGGGCGCCACGCAAATTAGCAACAGAGCTGGTAACAGAGCTGGTAAATCCATTTACTTAGTCTGATTGTCTTCAGCAAACTGTTTGCGGGCTTTCTTGTGCATCTTTAGAAGAGGCTTCCTTCTGGGATGACAGCCATGCAGACCAGTTTGAAGCAGTGTGCGGAGTATGGTCTGAGCACTGACAGGCTGACCCCCCCACCCCTTCAACCTCTGCAGCAATTCTGGCAGCACTCATATGTCTATTTCCCAAAGACAACCTCTGGATATGACGCTGAGCACGTGCAGTCAACTTTTTTGGTCGACCATGGCGAGGCCTGTTCTGAGTGGAATCTGTGCTGTTAAACCGCTGTATGGTCTTGGCCACTGTGCTGCAGCTCAGTTTCAGGGTCTTGGCAATCTTCTTATAGCCTAGGCCATCTTTATGTAGAGCAACAATTCTTTTTTCAGATCCTCAGAGAGTTCTTTGCCATGAGGTACCATGCTCAATTTCCAGTGACCAGTATGAGAGAGTGAGAGCGATGAGCGTGAGAGCGATAACACCAAATTTAACACACCTGCTCCCCATTCACACCTGAGACCTTGTAACACTAACGAGTCAGCGTTGTTGCCAGCGGTTTAGACATTAATGGTGTGTTGAGTTATTTTGAGGGGACAGCAAATTTACACTGTTATACAAGCTGTACACTACATTGTAGCAACGTTTAATTTCTTCAGTGTTGTCTCATGAAAAAATATAATAAAATATTTTACAAAAATGTGAGGGGTGTACTCACTGATGCCGAAAACAGAACCACAGCCCAAAACAAGAAAAAAATAGCCCATTATAATATAGCCCAATATAATATAACAAAACCAGCTTTGGCAACAAAATTCACTTTAAATTCAAAGATTTCCCCTGCAGTGATTTTTTGTTTATGCCACTAGATGTCATCAGCTTGATAGTGAACATAGTTCAACCCTCTTCTTCTGAGCCCAGGTCACCCTGAACATACCTCAGCCTGTGACTGGGCAGTGAAAGAGGAAGCAGCAGTAATGAGCTCATCTCTTTATCACTGCTTTCTTCTCCTGTCAGCTTGTTTCTTTTCAGCAGGTAGCCTTATAGTCTCCTTGTACTGCTTACTCCTCTCTTACTTAAGCTGTGCTAAATAGGGACTGCAGCAGTGGCAAACCCCTAAACCGGGCATCACTAAATGGCAGCCCGCAGTCCGCGTGTGGCCCGAGCTGCTGCTCTTTCTGGACCGCCACGATCGCGCCATTTAGTCGCCGCTTTTTCTCCAGCCTCCTCCGCTATCATTAGCAGAGTAGAGAGGAGAGGACGGTGGGAGGCGGGACAATTTTGCACTTGGGGCGGGATCAGCACTGCGTGGAGAGAGGTAGCTGCCTGTCACATTAATCGGGAGGTGATTGGCTGCTAGGAGGCGGTCCTAGCAGCCAATCACCAGTTCACTAATATGAAAACTCAACCTGGCAGCTCCGGTGCCCCGCCCAGTGCTGCTGTGCCTTCAGTTTAGGATTGTCCGCCTCCTTCTCTCCGCTCTGTGAAAGGTAGGAGAGTGAAGGGAGGAAAATATATGTAACTGTGAAGGATGAGGAAGCGGGGGAATGGGGGCCGTTCTGTGTGGAGGGGTCGTGTAAAGGGGACAATACTGTGTGCAGTGCCATATGTGAAGGGGACAATACTGTGTGGGGGGTAATATGTGAAGGGGGCAATACTGTGTGGGGGTGATATGTGAAGGGGGCAATACTGTGTGGGGGCGATATGTGAAGGGGGCAATACTGTGTGGGGTGATATGTGAAGGGGGCAATACTGTGTGGGGGTGATATGTGAAGGGGGCAATACTGTGTGGGGGGATATGTGAAGGGGCAATACTGCGTGGGGGTGATATGTGAAGGGGGCAATACTGTGTGGGGGGATATGTGAAGGGGGCAATACTGTGTGGTGGTGATATGTGAAGGGGGCAATACTGTGTGCAGTGTCATATGTGACGGGGGTAATACTCTGTGCGGTGTCATATGTGAAGGGGCAATACTGTGTGCGGTGTCATATGTGAAGGGGGCAATACTGTGTGGGGGGATATTTGAAGGGGGCAATACTGTGTGTGGTGTCATATGTGAAGGGGGCAATACTGTGTGGGGTGTCATATGTGAAGGGGGCAATACTGTGTGCGGTGTCATATGTGAAGGGGGCAATACTATGTGCGGTGTCATATGTGAAGTGGGCAATACTGTGTTGGGGGATATGTGAAGGGGCAACACTGCGTGGGGATATATGTAAAGGGGAAATACTGTGTGGGGGATATGTGAAGGAGGCAATACTGTGTGTGAGGTCATATGTAAAGGGGCAATACTGTGTGGGGGTGATATGTGAAGGAGGCAATACTGTGTGCGGTGTCATATATGAAGGGGGCAATACTGTGTGCGGTGTCATATGTGAAGGGGGCAATACTGTGTGCGGGTCATATGTGAAGGAGGCAATACTGTGTGCGGAGTCATATGTGAAGGGGGCAATACTGTGTGCGGTGTCATATGTGAAGGGGGCAATACTGTATGGGGTGTCATATGTGAAGGGGCAATACTGTGTGGGGTGTCATATGTGAAGGGGGCAATACTGTGTGGAGTGTCATATGTGAAGGGGGCAATTCTGTGTGGGTGTCATATGTGAAGGGGCAATACTGTGTGGGGGTGATACGTGAAGGGTGCAATACTGTGTGGGGTGATATGTGAAGGGGGCAATACTGTGTGGGGGGATATGTGAAGGGGGCAATACTGTGTGGGGGGATATGTGAAGGGGGCAATACTGTGTGGGGGTGATATGTGAAGGGGGCAATACTGTGTGGGGGTGATATGTGAAGGGGGCAATACTGTGTGGGGGTGATATGTGAAGGGGGCAATACTGTGTGGGGGGTGATATGTGAAGGGGGCAATACTGTGTGCAGTGTCATATGTGAAGGGGAAATACTGTGTGGGGTGTCATATGTGAAGGGGGCAATACTGTGTGCGGTGTCATATGTGAAGGGGCAATACTGTGTGGGGGTGATATGTGAAGGGGGCAATACTGTGTGGGGTGATATGTGAAGGGGGGACAATGCTGTGTGGGGTGATATGTGAAGGGGGGACAATACTGTGTGGGGGGATATGTGAAGGGGGACAATACTGTGTGGGGTGATATGTGAAGGGGGTCAATACTGTGTGGGGTGATATGTGAAGGGGGGCAATACTGTGTGGGGTGATATGTGAAGGGGGCAATACTGTGTGGGGTGATATGTGAAGGGGACAATACTGTGTGGGGTGATATGCGGCACATGGAAATTGCATGGTACAAACGCACAATGCAGTTTCAATGCGGCTGCATTTTTAAAAAGGTGCCAGGACCTTTTCCCAGCAGAAAATGCAGGCACAGCAGCCCATTTAAATGAATGGACTGTCGTGCCTGCACACCTGGTCTGTGATGTAAAGAATCTGAGTCATCGCACAAAACTGCGATTCTGACCTCGGCTGAAAGAAAATTTTACTAATCGGACCTCCATGAATTTTATTTCAGTACCCCTGCCCTAAACCATGCACCCAGACCCTAATCTACATGCAGGGCACTGGACGCATGGATTTGAATGTTTTTTTTTTTAAGCACAAGATTAGAGCCTGAGGCTCTAATTGGCTTCAAAAAAGGGTGGACTCGGGGCACAGAGCACTGCGCCCTGAGCCCACCCAGTTGTGTCACAATAGTGAAGTAATATTCTCTATCGTCTTCCTGCTTCTCTTCCTGGCCAATCAGTAAGCAGGTCCTGAGATTCGATTGGCCAGGGAGTCTTAGAACTCCCGGCCAATCGGGTCTCAGGACCCACTTCCTTTTTGTCCGGGACGAAAAGCAACGACCTGGCTCATTTCTCGGTTAACTGGAGCAGCATCGGCCTCCTAAGGTAAGGCCACTGATCGCCACCGTCTGTCGCCCGCGGGGGGGGGGCACTGATTGCTGCCATCTGTCTCCTGCGGGGGGGTGATTGCTGCCGTCCGTCTTCCGTGCGAAGGGGGGGGGGTAGATTCCACTGGACTGCAATAGGGACAGGTTAGATTCAGGTACTTACACAGCTTGTATTTCAAAAATACATTTACTGATGTATTAATCATTCTAGGTTGCATTGATTTGTGTCATTTAAATCTGCCTGGAGTTCAGCTTTAGGCCTCATGCTGCTTTTACATGCGTACAGCATATTTTTTTATGCCTCTAAGGGCAGTTCAATGTTAGCCTATGTGGCCATGCACATCAAACATTTTGATCAGTATTTCAGTGGACCAGCGTTTAGAGCAGTGGTTCTCAACTCCTGTCCTCAGGACCCACTAACAGGCCAGATTTTAAGTATTACCTTGGGGAGATGCAGACTAGAATACTGCAATCCCTGAGCAGCAAATTATATCACCTGTGATGCATTTCAGTTATCTTGCAAACCTGGCCTGTTAGTGGGTCCTGAGGACTGGAGTTGAGAACCACTGGTTTAGAGGCATTATTAAAAAGAAAAAATTGTTCCAGTGGTCCGAATAAATGAACATTCTAGAATGTGTTTACGCTCAATGCTATATGTGCATCAATGTGCATACGTATGCGCATAAACCGATGTATATACACGTTATGGCAGAAAAAATCCAGCCTCTATGGAGCATAAACTTATACACCCGTTTGCATGTAGCTTTAAAGGGGTGAAATGCAATACAGGCCATTGAAGGATGATATGCAGATTGCAACATTTCTATGGTAGCAGAAACAAAACAAACATTTCCCTGTGAATAATAAATGCCACTTTTAAAACAGATGGCATTAGTTTATAGATTGTGTAGTTTCATTTGGTAAACTATCAGCTGTAACCAAGCAACATACTGTACTTAAAATAATTTTGCAATGAAGTTGTACCATATATCTTTTATTGGTGGTAGTCTTCTGTGAAAGTTACACTACATCCTCCAATATTTCATATATACTACATTGTCAAAAGTATTGGGAGGCCGTCCTTTACACGCACATGAACTTTAATGACATCCCAGTCTTAGTCCGGAAAGTTCAATATTGAGTTGGCCCACCCTTTGCAGCTATACCAGCTTCAACTCTTCTGGGAAGACTGTCCACAAGGTTTAGGAGTGTGTCTATGGGAATGTTTCACCATTCTTCCAGAAGCGCATTTGTGAGGTCAGGCACTATTGTGGACGAAAAGGCCTGGCTCGCAGTCTCTACTCTAATTCATCCCAAAAGTGTTCTATCAAGTTGAGATCAGGACTATGTGCATGCCAGTCAAGTTCCTCCACCCCAAACTCGCTCATCCATGTCTTTATGGACCTTTCTTTGTGTACTGGTCCAAATAATTTGGTGGAGGGGGGATTATGGTTCTTGAGTTCATCCAAAAACAAAATATACAAAATCTTCTCTTTTTCAAATTTAGCCCCCTTTTTACAGTATTAGTCATAGATATAGGGTGACCCGTCTTACCTGTTCACAATGCTGAACTGTATATAAAGTGCAGGCTTCACCCGTCACAGTGGGCAGAGCCCCAGAGGGATCTTCAGGAACTGGATTCCATAACGATGGACCATGGATCTGAACTTGTAGCAAATGTGGCAAATAACTTCTGGGTTCCACCTCGCTTCCTAGTATGTTTGTTTACAACCTCAATGGCTCCAAATTTCCACGTGATCAGCTGCTTTTAGAATGGAGAGAGAAGGTGGGACTACAAGCTTCTGCGGCGTGGCACCAATTTCAAAAAGTAGTTTAGATTTCTTGCTTTCTTGTGGAAAAGTCACTCTGAATGACTTTCTGAGGTAATGAAAGTTATCCAAATGCTGGCCCTGCGTCCGGAGCGTATCCTCACACACCCCCCTCCGACACCACAGTCCCTCTCATGCAAATGGTAACTGACGGACTACTAGGCCCAAATAGTCCAGTAATATGGCAGTTGAGTTCCCAAGCCACAGCCTTCCATATTGAGATGAGATAAGGTTAGAGTCTCTCCTTGTAACATCCTGCTGTATAGGACTGACTGTGCAACATCCCGTCTAAGACACCCCCTTGTGGCTTTCAGTTACTAGGGGCAACAGCAGATATTCCCAAGCTCCTTTAACAGACTCCTCCAGTCCCATCACTTGCTGTCATGTACCCACTGACCTCTTCCATGGTCCCCGGTCCATGAAAGAGACATGGTTCAACCGCACAGTCCAGCAGTCACAGTTACAGGTTCCTTTCTCTTAATACTGAATTCCTTCTCTGCGTGTTAAAGAAAAGTGGACCTCCATCAGGACTTTCTCCTCAGCACCTGGTAGGCTATCAGGTGTGGGGCCTTCACACAGACACTACTGCCCCATCTTCTTTCCTCTCAAGACTCCTCCCCAGTGGCATGTTACCTCAGCCTATATAGCAGGCCTGCCCCCTGCCAACCCTAGTTGGGGATTGGTCAGAGCTGCCACACAAGCTGCCTGTCACTCAGAGCTTCCAGCTCTGCCCCCTTCCAGAACATTCTCCTGAAAGCAGGGGAGGAGTTCCAGAGTCTGAGCACAGGTGGCCACACCCACTGCTACTCTGACACTCCCAGCCCCAGATCAAAACAACCAGGCCTAGCTTAATGCACAGGCCTGGCTAAATTTACCAGCACTGACAGTTTAAAAAACATAAACCCTATTTCTACACATACCAAAAGGTAGTGGGCGCTACACTAAAAAAACACTCCCCCATTGAAATCCATGCATCTGGCGCCCTGCATGTAGATTAGGGGGCCGGACGCATGGATGGGGGGCGGCGCCCGTGAACTCCTAATGGACGGGCCGCCACTGGTACATATCCCTTTGGCAACCCTGTACTAAGGGAAGTGTCGATGACTAATGATTACCAACTTTTACCCTCTGCTGCCTATTGGCCTGGAAGTCCAAAATCAAGTTACAAAGCATTGGGCTCAATCCCAGAGTACAGTTTAGCAACAAGCTAGATTATCAAAATTTTACTAAATGAAGATATTAATAAATGAAGCATTAAAGATAAAAAAAAAACTTCGGTGTGTAGCAGCCTCCCCAGAACCACCCTAATCACTTACCTGAGCTCCATCTCTCTGCAGCGATGTCCACGAGTGTCTTAGCTGTCCCAGACACTCCTCCTGATTGGCTGAGACACAGCAGCGGCACCATTGACTCCGGCGGCTGTCAATCAAAATCAGTCAGCCAATCAGAGGAGAGAGGGGGCAGGGCCAGGCTGGGCTCCATGACTGAATGGATACACGGAGCTCTGACTCTGCTCGGTGCCCCCAATGATAGCTGCTGGCTGAGGGGGAACTCACCAGAGGGAGGGGCCAGGAGAGCAGAAGAGGGACCCAAGAAGAGGAGGATCCGGGCTGCTCTGTGCAAATCTAACTGCACAGAGGAGGTAAGTATAACATGTTTTTTTTTTTTTTAAACCAAGACATTACAATCACTTTAGGCAATTGAGTCAACACCTTGAAAATCTGAGAGGAATACACTAACTCATGAATGAATAGTGATTGCAGGATTTATGGTATAGTCAGTTTGTGAGTGTAGTCTGGATGATAGGGGGTGTCTTTACAACATTGTTATTTTTATGTGGGAAAGGTATGTTGATATAGTTATACTAATTTTTTATTCAAAATTGAAATAGTTTAGCTGTCTGGTTGCCATCTCTCTTGGTGGTATACGTAAGTATAATATGTCAAGGAGAACTCCTAGTTTCTACTAGGCTAATTTTTCTTATTTATTTTTTTAATAGCTATAGCATGCTTATTTTAATTATCACTGACTTTCTGTAAGCAAACTAGGTAATTTATGTTTAGATATGACGGGGGCCTGCATGTAGCCTTTCTGCAGGAAACATTCCAGTGACTTCAGAGAAAATCTACTAAGAGCACCACTGACTGACAAATGTATTGAGCTCAAGGTCTTCTCATTGCAGGAGATCACAAGATTGATCAAACCTCCAAGAAAGTAAACAGCGTGTGCTTATATCCGCATAACAATAAGCTCATGTTTTAATTGGCACATTTTGTAACAATTATCAAGTAAAGCAACGTTTTTAGCTCATTATAATTGTTACTGTAATCCTTTTTTCTACTCTGATAGAAAAAAAGCAAGCAACTTTGTATTTCTCAGCTGTTCCCAGCAATACTATAAAAATGCAACATACAGTATACTATACTTTTATACAGTTAAAGCTTTACTGTCAGGTCCCAAATGGTAATAACAGATTCCAGCATTAAAATGCAAGCATCAAGTAGTGAATTCACATTCCTTTACATGTCTTCCTCTGCACCCAGGTGCCCTAAATCCAAGGAAGCTGTAGGCTGTACAGTATGTTTTAATATGAATTATTGTAATTTTTTTCTTTTATATAAATTCTTTTTTTTTTTTGTATAAATTCTTTATATTATAGTTTGCAAGTTGGCCATACTGGTGTAGAGAACTTTTGAACTGAGAACTTTTGAAATTGTAATTACTAAAAATGGGGGTGAAGTGCTGGGCGAGTCTAACTTCAATATGCTAAACACATTGCTCTGAATTATGCATGTTACCAAATTGCTCTTAAAGTGGGAGCAGCTTAAAGGTTTGGAGCCTACAGTAAAGTGCAAACCATGGGTGTGGCCCAACTGCACTGACAGTGTGGGGGAGGGCTTAAAGGGGCATACTTAAAGGCGCACTCTGACATTACCTCCCTCACCCTTCTGCTTCTCCTAACTGGAGATATATCCCCAAACCCTGGGCCTCCATTTAACTTTACTCAACACACCCATTACCCTGCACCCTCTGGCTGCAGCCACAATCCACACAATTTAGTTCCCATTTCCCTTCTTTTCAAGACCAGTCTCCCTTTCTCTTGCGCCCTTTGGAATGCCCGCTGTGTCTGTAACAAACTGGCCATTCTCCATGACCTCTTTATCGCTAACTCATTTAATCTACTCACCATTACCGTAACCTGGTTTCAAGAATCCGACACTGCGTCTTCTGCTGCCCTATCTCATGGTGGTCTTCTCTGGACTCACTCCCCCAGATCCAGTGGATGTAAGCGAGGGGGTGTTGGAATCCTTCTAGCCCCACATAGCACCTTTTAGGTACTTCACCCACCTCCCTCTCTGTCACTCTCCCCATTTGTGGCACACTGCATTCATCTTTTATCTCCAGTTTCTCTAAGGATATCTGTGATCTACCAGCCCCCTGGACCGGTACCAACCTTTCTTGATGACTTCTATACCAGGCTACCCTACTTTATTTCTTCTGAAATTCCCACAATTATTCTCAGTGACTTCAACATCCCTAATAATACTAACACTCCTGTTACTTCCAAATTTCTCAGTCTAACCTCCTCCTGTGGATGGAGGAGCAATGGAAACATGCTTCTACTCACTCTAAAGGCAATACCTTTGACCTTGTTTTTTCCCACCTATGCAACCTCTCCAACTATCTATTGCCTCAATTCAGCCATGTGCTTCGCTCAAAGTCCCACCCCTCGTTCTTTAATTTTAACTATCCATTCCCTCTCTCTGATCACTACCTTATGTCAGGGCTGAGTTCAGCCCTTCCTTCTCTGTGCTGCCAGCTTCCATCTCTCCACAGTGATCCACCTGTTGATGATCTGCTCGTCAGCTCTGCCTACTTAAGGACTTCCAGTTTGTTTGCTCTTCGCCTGTGTTAACATCACAAGAGACTTTCTCCTGCGTTCCAGTTGAAGACCTGCTTGACTGTTGTCCCCTCTGGCTATGGATCCTGCTTGCTGTTCTATTACCTTTATCGCTGGCTCTTGGACTTTGGCTTGGCCGACTACCCGATCCGGTTACTGAACTCTGGCTTTGTTTTGACTACGCTTACTCTGTTTTCCATTTTATTATTTATTATTAAACTAGTGTGATTTAACTGTACTTCTGTCTCGGTCTGATTCATGGTTTCTGACACCTTATTAGTTTCACTCTTTCCCTCTCCTCAACCTCCTCTCCCTCCAACCACCTAACAGTTACCCATAGAAACTTACGCCATCTCAACCCTTCTCTTCTCTACTACCGACCACCTCTATGACAAAATCTCACCTCTATCCTGCACCGACCTATCCACTTCTGTCTACAACACTTCACTTCTAGCCTCACTGGACACACTGGCCCCCCTCACTACACACAGAATCAGGCCCCAACCCCTACAACTTTGGCAAACAGATGATACTAGAAGTCTGAAAAAACATAGCCGTGCTCATAAGTGCCTGTGGTGTAAGACTATGTTTCAGAAAGATTTCAACCAATATAAATTTGATCTCCAAAAATAAAATTCCAGCCTCCTCACTGCCAAGCAGACCTGTTTTATCACTCTCATTAATAATTTATCATCCTGTCCCCATCAACTCTTCTCTACCTTTAACTCTCTACTTCATCCTCCACTGCCTCCACCCACTAACTCACTTACTCACTCACTGCCCAGGAGATCACCAATCACTTCAAACAGAAGATTGATACAATACGCAAGGAGATCAACCCCGCGACTATAGATGAGGTTGCTTGCTGGATTTTGTCCCCAACACTCCACAGAAACTGCTCTCCTAAAACTAACAAACGATCTACTAATGGCTAAAACCAATGGATACTATTCTGTACTCCTACTCCTGGACCTTTCTGCTGCCTTTGATACGGTTGACCACCCCCCTCCTCCACAAAAAACTCCACGCCTTTGGTCTCTGTGACTGTACTCTTCGCTGGTTCTCTTCCTACTTATCCAACCACACCTTTAGCGTTACTTACAATTGTACTTCCTCCTCTCCTCTTCCTTTTTCTGTTGGGGCCCCCAAGGTTGTGTTCCCGGAGCTCTCCTATTTTCAATCTATACCTCCTCCATGTGTCAGCTGATAGCCTCCCATGGCTTCCAATACCATCTCTACGCTGAGGACACCAAAAATCTATTTCTCTAATCCTCAACTCACTCCCTCCGTCTCTTCACGTATAACTAATTTACTAACAGATATATCAGTCTGGATCTCACACCACTTCCATAAACTCAATTTATCCAAAACGGAACTTATAATTTTTCCTCCCCACGTGTCCCTTCCCCTGATCTCTCTGTCAAAATTGATGGCACAACTATAAGCCCATCTCCGCATGCCAAGGTCCTAGGTGTAGTCCTGAATTCTGAACTCTCCTTTAAGCCCCACGTCCAAATCTTGCTGCCTCAACCTCCGCAACATCTCCAAAATACACCCCTTTCTAACCAATGACACAACAAAGCTCTTAATTGACTTCCTGGTCATCTCTCGACTACTGCAACTCCCTTCTCATTGGCTTACCTCTATATAGTCTATCCCCCCTTCAACCCACCATGAATGCTGCTGCCAGATTCATCCACCTTACCAACCGCTCAGTATCTGCTACTCCTCTCTGTCAATCTCTCCACAAACTAATTTCAAAATACTGACAGCTACTTACAAAGCCATCCACAACATAGCCCCCAGCTACTCCACTAGCCTATTCTCAATAGCAACCTAATCGTTCTCTTCATTCCTCTCAAGACCTCCTGCTCTCTAGCTCCCTCGTCGCCTCCTCCCATGCTCACCTCTAGCACTTTTCCAGAGCCTCTCCAATCCTATGGAACTCGTTTCCCCAATCTGTCCGATTATCTCCTACTCAATTAGCTTTTAGATGGTCCCCTCCTCTTCAGAGAATCCTATCCTACCCACACCTAACAACTGTATATCTATTTTCTCTATCAGCTTATCCCCCACAGTTATTCAGCAACCACCGGATAGGCCCACTCTCTCCGGCCTAGCAACCGATGCGTAGCTCGATCACATATAGTCTCTGCCACAGACTTGGTGAAAATAGAACAGTCTCTGCTACAGACTTGGTGAAAATAGAACAGTCTCTGCCACAGACTTGGTGTAACCTTTCCCTGGGTTACCTTCTGAATAAAGAACACAGCTCTTAGTGCCAGGATCTTCCAGCCATTCCGACAGCACTGTGAGGTAAATTATGATCTGGATGCATCCTCCAATTGAGTCCTCAATTTCTTGGTCCCTTCCAGCAGGTAAGGTGACACAGGATCATCCCCGGATCAGTAGGCCCCCAGTAACTCCTGGGCCTACATTTCAGTAACAGAGCCCGTGGCCCGAGGCGAAAACTGCCAGCACTTCCCTGAGGCCATGAGGGCCCTCTGGTCGGGATCGGGCGGGTGGTGCCCACCACCAATGAACGACGACCCCCAACTCTCCCCCACCCTAATGGCGTCTGTCACTTAAGTACCCTCTCCCAGAATGCACAGCGGGTTGACCACGCCCCCTGAACCGCTTCTGAGAAAGAGATACCCAATGCATTCAGCCTGTTGCCTTTCCTATCCTGACCAGTGGTGACAGCGACACCCACTGTCAGGAGGAAAATCATGCAACCAGCTGAACTGAAACAGAGTATAATTTGTAACACAACCCTTCTGAGCCAAACTATTGCTCAGACAACTATAATTTTAACACATAGCGCCAACTCATTGGGAGCAGGGCCACTTAAATAGAACCTGATTCTACACGCTCTATGCACAGCACACATATGCCACAGTCCTTATACCCACAAAATATGCTTTAATTATTGTGTGACAAACAAGAGTCTCACAGACACAGACACAGTCTCACAGACACATATACAGTAAACCTCAGCACAATCTTTTTAAAAACTGAAAAATTACATATCCTTTTCTGCATACAAAATATAGACAGGGAGTTAACGAGTTAACACTTTGTCTGACCCTACCTTAAAGCAACACTTCATAGAAACAGTGCAGGGATTAGGAGTATATAACATACAGAGTGCAGTGGTCAGGAATATGTCATGTGCAGCTCATGGCACAGAGTGCAGCTGTCAAGGGTGTGCATTGTGTGTAGTGCAGCATCCATAAGTATGCAAGTAAAATGTGTGTACCATACAGCACCACATATATGGTCAGGAGTAGGTAATGTATACTGGACATTACATAATCCTGACTCCTGCAATTTGTTTGCTGTGTTTTATGTTGCATACTCCTGACCACTACCCCTGTATACTGAGGTACATATTACACAATCCTGACCTCTGCTGTCTGTACACTAGTGTAGCGCCCATCCCAAATGGTTGGGAAGCTATGTTTAAATTTAGGGGATAGTCTGAGCCCAAAATTGGGCTCAGATCTGCTGATTGTTGTAAATTCTTGCTACTGCTCTGGTTGTGATACTGCCTGGCAGTTATTTCCCTGTTCGCCTGTAGGTGGCACTGCCATTGCTGGCCCATGTTGGAATACAGGGGTATCACAGGAATATTGGGTGTCCCTTCTCGGCAGCCGTGCAGTGGGTGTGGTTAACCTGCTGTGCGTGCTGGGGAGGGGTACATAAGGGGCAGACACCATTGGTGGTGGTTCGTCTTCCTGGTGCGCCTCGTGGCCCTCATGGCACGGGGTGCGCACGTGTGTTCTAGCCCCGGGCACCTTCAGCCGAGGCTACATCTCTGTTCGCCAGGCCCAGCTCTGCTGGTTTGGACCTACATTTCTGAGGGGTATCCCAAGCTGTCCATCCATGGGAAGGAAGCTCTTGAGGAGGGAAGCCAGGGGAGGACCTGCCCCGGAGGTAACTGGCAGTACGCCGATGTCCCGGGAGAGGCCTGGAAACTCATTCAAGGAGGGATACACTCAAAAGCTTCATTATTGCTTGTCTGGAGGTTCTGGACCTTTAAAATCCTGTGGCAGAGGATTCCCGGACGCATCCTAAAGTTCATTCAGGTCTGTGGCAGAGACCCAAGTTCATCAGGTCTGTGGCAGAGACCCAAGTTCATCAGGTCTGTGGCAGAGACCTTCATTTTATCTACAGCAGTTTGTGGCAGAAACTGTCTAAATCTTATCACTGCATCATTCCGGCTGCTAGGACCGTGAGAGGGGACTATCCGGGTGAGCAATACCCACTCAGACTTGAGTGGCGAATAGACTAACTTTATTGCATCTTATGTACCGCGTGCCTGAAACTTCCCCTATTTCTCTTGTTTCACACTTTCTCTCAAGTTCTACAGCAAAAGAAAATATAGCCTTATTATTGAGGTTTTACATTTGTGTGGACATTGACTTTTCTAACAACTTTTTACCCTGACAACGGAAGCCATGGAGGTAGTTTGCATGACCAAAATTAACCAGCAGCTCCTTCGGGGGTAAGTGCTACACTAGGTTAAATAACACTCTTGACCACAGTACTTTGTAAGCTTTGCCAAACACCCACACATCCCTCCATCCACAGCTATGACCTCTGCAACCCCATTCCTGAATAATCACATCTGCATTCCCCTTCCTCCACCCACAGCTGACATTTCTGCATACCACTTCCTCCTTTCACAGCTGTCAGCTCTGAATCACTCTTCCTCAGTCCAAAGTCTTCACCTATGCACCCTTCTCCCTCCCTGCACACTTGTCACCTCTGTATCCCCCTTCAACCCACTTTGCATCCCCCTTTCTCCAGTCACATTTATCACCTTTGCATCCTCCTTCCTCCATCCACACTTGTCACCTTTGCATCCTCCTTCCTCCATCCACACTTGTCACCTTTGCATCCTCCTTCCTCCATCCACACTTGTCACCTCTTCATCCCACTTCCACCATCCACAGTTGTCAGCTCTGCATCCCCCTTCTTCCATCTACAGGTGTTATCTTTGCATCCCCTTCCTCCATCTACAGTTGTCATCTCTGCATCCCCTCCTCCATCCATAGTTGTCTCCTCTTTATCCTCCTTCATCCATCCACAGTTGTTACCGCTTCATCAAAATTCCTCCATCCATAGTTGTTAGCTCTACATCCCTCTTCCTCCATCCACACTTGCGGCTTCTGCATCCATCTTTATCCATTCACAGTTGTCACCTCTGCACCTCCCCTCCATACACACTTGTCTGCCCACTTCCTCTGTTCACAGTTGTGAACTCTGCATCCCCCCCCCCCCTCCACTTCACAGTTGTCAACTCTGCATCCTCCTTTCTCCAACCACAGTTGCCACCTCAGAATCCTCTTTCTCCATTTACAGCTGTCACCTCTGTATCTGCTTATCTCCATTCACAGTTGTCAGCCCTGCATCCCCCTTACTCCATTCACAATCGTTACCTCCACACCCCCCTCCCCTCCATCTACAGTTGCACCTTTGCATCTGCCTTCCTCCATCCAAAGTGGTCAACTCTGCACCCCCCCCCCCTCCACACACCTCATTAAAGACTCACCTATTGTTGCACAGTTTACCCCTCAGGCTTTTATGTAAACAATGCAGTGTGCATAGTAACCAATCACATATCTTGATTCTGCAGCCAATCAGAAAAGGTCTCTATCAGACGTTCACAATTGGATACAGTATAAAGGTTTGTGGTTAGCTGCACGTTGCATTGAATGAGTAATTACAATATGTAAACTGTGGGTTTATATGTATTTCTATCACTGTAGCTGTCATTGTTAACCCTTGTCACAGCAGGTTTACATAGTTGCCAACATTGCAACAAAAAAAAATCCGGGACACTTTTTTTTGCATTGAGGCGGAGCCTTGCTAAAATTAGGGGGTGGGGCATTCGTTTGTAGGCGTGTCTCACTGTAGTGGAAAAATGGGCGTGGTTTATGTGTGATAGCGGGTGTGGCTTAAATGGGCGTGGCTCGGAAGGGGTGTGGTTAGAGTCCGAGATGAAGGAAGGAAGGAAGAAAGAAAGAGAGAAAGAAGCCAGATCCTACACCACAATAGAAATGTGTATTCCAGAAAGTTTAACAAAATTGGCAGATAAAGATACTCCAAAACACCTGTTGGCGCTTCAATCATCCCGGCACCATGGTTGTTATGGTGTCAGGGTGATTGAAGCGCATTAATCCTATTATTACATTGTAATATAAAATTAAATCATTCAACTCACCATAATGCCGAATCAGTGGAAGCATGTCACCTGCCACGTCGCCTGCCACCAGATGGCCTCCCCAGCAGAGACCTTCCTTGCATTTGGTGCCTCCCCAGCAGAGTCCCTCTTTACATCAGATGTCCCCAGCGGAGTCCCTCCTTACATCAGGTGCCCCCAACAGAGTCCGTCCTTGCATCAGGTGACCCCAGCAGCGGAGCCCTCCTTTACATCTGGTGTCCCCAGCAGCGGAGCCCTCCTTTACATCTGGTGTCCCCAGCAGCGGAGCCCTCCTTTACATCTGGTGTCCCCGGCAGCGGAGCCCTCCTTTACATCTGGTGTCCCCGGCAGCGGAGCCCTCCTTTACATCTGGTGTTCCCAGCAGCGGAGCCCTCCTTTACATCTGGCTGACATGCGGTGAGACACACAGGCTTCCAGCCGTGACGTCTCTCCTGCATTGTCGTGCCAGCGTGATGCTGAGGGGGAGTTTGGGGGCTTCCTGGGGCCGCACTCCATTCCCCATCCATCCACACTCTGCTGTTGAGTCAGCATAGCAGTAGTTACATCCAGACCTCCCTGTTCCCATTGGGCTTTGTACTCTCGTTGGACCCAACCAGGTAAACCCATCTTAATACTATAGCTCTGGGTCACCAGTTACTTTTAGTTTACTCCTTTGACGTTCATTACCATAGATATCCATTAGTATTTATTCCTTATACTATAGAAATTCGATCTACTCATGAGGGATGGTGTGCGTTTCTCCGGATTTCCCGTTGGGTCCCCCTCTCTGCTCCCGGGCTAGACTTGATTGGCCTGTCCCTGACCTGTGCTTCTATATGGACACAACCTCTGGGTCATATGTGAGTATCCTTTGGCATGGCCAGTCACATCCCAATTTTTAATATTTATATACATTTTTGTTGTTCATCCCCTATCCGGGCAATCTAATTATATCATCTGGGTATCTACTGTTTCTTTCTTTTTTATAGAATATGGATGCACTTGGCTCCTGAGGAGTGGACACAAGTCCATGAAACGCGTCGAGCCTTACTCTGATGCATCCAACACACATTGATCATTTTTAGATGGTTTTACCCTCTGTTGATATTTTTAGTTCACTTTCATTACATGAAGGACATGTTATTATTGTATCACCTGATGTGCCATGTTGTTATATATGCTGTTTATCATGTTTGTACTAGAACATTACCCCTGGTGTATGTATGCAACCACGTTTTTCTCATATCATGTCGATCATTGGTCCAATAAACATACATATGTTTGCACCTATGTGAATTTGTCTGGTCCCACCATGTACGCCTCATCTAAAGTCCCAAACCTTCCCCCCTCTTATCCTTTACATCTGGTGTCCCCGGCAGCGGAGCCCTCCTTTACATCTGGTGTTCCCGGCAGCGGAGCCCTCATTTACATCTGGTGTCCCCGGCAGCGGAGCCCTCCTTTACATCTGGTGTCCCCGGCAGCAGAGCCCTCCTTTACATCTGGTGTCCCCGGCAGCGGAGCCCTCCTTTACATCTGGTGTTCCCGGCAGCGGAGCCCTCCTTTACATCTGGTGTCCCCGGCAGCGGAGCCCTCCTTTACATCTGGTGTTCCCGGCAGCGGAGCCCTCATTTACATCTGGTGTCCCCGGCAGCGGAGACCTCCTTTACATCTGGTGTCCCCGGCAGCAGAGCCCTCCTTTACATCTGGTGTCCCCGGCAGCAGAGCCCTCCCTTACATCTGGTGTCCCCGGCAGCAGAGCCCTCCCTTACATCTGGTGTCCCCGGCAGCAGAGCCCTCCTTTACATCTGGTGTCCCCGGCAGCAGAGCCCTGATTGATTGATTGATTGATTGATTACTTGTATAGCGCTACAAATGCGAACTGAATCGCCTCAAGGCGCTTGCATCCAGTGACGTCCTGTTCCATTAGAAGAGGTGGGTCTTAAGTTTTTTCCTGAAAGCTCGATGGTTTTCTTCCATGCGGATATCAGTGGGTAGAGCGTTCCATAGCCGCGGTCCTTGGACTGCAAATCTTCGATCTCCTTTCCATTTGTAACGGGATTTGGGGATGTGGAGGAGGTTTTGATTGGTTGACCGGAGAATGCATTTGGGGGAGTAGTGTTTAATTTTCTCGCATAAATATTGCGGTGCGTTTCCTTGTGTGCACTTATGGGTGAGGCAGAGGGTCTTGAATGTGACCCAATCCTTTACGGTTAGCCAATGCAGGGTCCTCAGTGAAGGGGTGATCGATTCCCAAGGTTTTTTCCCTGTTACCAGTCTAGCTACCGTGTTCTGGACGACTTGTCGGCGCGAGATCTGATATTTAGGTAGTCCTATGTAGAGGGAGTTTGCATAGTCGAGTCGGGAGTTGATAATTGTACCAACTACTACTGCTGTGTCCTCTTCCGGGATGAAGGGGATGAGTCTCCGTAACAGACGGAGGAGATGGTGTGATCTGCTGACTACTGATCCTATTTGTGCATCCATCGACATCTCTGAGTCAAAGATGACTCCGAGACTTTTGACTTTTGTGCTCGGGGTACCTCCCTTACATCTGGTGTCCCCGGCAGCAGAGCCCTCCCTTACATCTGGTGTCCCCGGCAGCAGAGCCCTCCTTTACATCTGGTGTCCCCGGCAGCAGAACACTATTATGAACCATACAATCCCCCATGGAAGGTGTAGTAATATTATTATTATTATGTGTCCTATATTGCTACGTTTCCACTGAGCGGAACGGTTCGGGTCGGTACGGTTTGGAACGGTTAGAATGGTCCGGTCTATTCTCGTGAGCATTTCCACTGCAAGTCGGACCGCCAGGGGCCATACAGATTTTAGAAAAAATGCCTTGCGTGATGTCACACTAGTGCGACGAGAAACGTGACGCAGCGTCAGTCAGCGCCAGCTACACAACAAAAACAATAATGGAGGTTATCCAGCAGCTTGTGTTTTCTCTACTGGCCTTTTGGTTCTTTGTAGTCCAAATACATGCCGCACTGTATGAGAGAAGGTTGCGAGCGGCAATGAGAAACACAGCATTCAAGAAAATAAATTTGCTAGCTTGGATGTTTAGCCGGGAGGAGAAGTACACCTTTGTGCGGCAAAGACAAAGACGGCAGCGCTATAGGGTAAGCACAACTGACCGACTTAACTCAGACCTACCTGACATACACACTACCTACCTTAAATACACACACACACTGACCCACCTACCTGACATACACACACACTGACCCACCTACCTGACTTACACATACACACACTGACCCACCTACCTGACATGAAAACCCACACTGACCCACCTACCTGACATACACACACACTGACCCACCTACCTGACTTACACATACACACACTGACCCACCTACCTGACATGCAAACACACACTGACCCACCTACCTGACATACACACACACTGACCCACCTACCTGACATACACACACACTGACCCACCTACCTGACATACACATACACACACTGACCCACCTACCTGACTTACACATACACACACTGACCCACCTACCTGACATGCAAACACACACTGGCCCACCTACCTGACATACACACACACTGACCCACCTACCTGACTTACACATACACACACTGACCCACCTACCTGACATGCAAACACACACTGACCCACCTACTTGACATACACACACACTGACCCACCTACCTGACATACACACACACTGACCCACCTACCTGACATACACATACACACACTGACCCACCTACCTGACACATACACACTGACCCAACTACCTGACACATACACACTGACCCACCTACCTGACATGCACACACACACAATGACCCACCAGACACATATGTTATATATGTATAATGTTTTTTTTTTTGTGATATGTTACCATCTGTGTTTTTTTTTTTTTAGATGCTTCAGCTTTTGGCAAATCAGCGCCGCCGACCAGTCATTTGGGCTTTCCCCCGTGCCAATGAGTGGTGGTATGTGACCGTCCCGGGATTCACACACACACAGTGGGTGCAGAATTTTAGAATGTCTGAGGAAACCTTCTCATACCTTTGTACCAAGCTACGTCCAGCGATGGAGAAGCAAAGCACCAACTTCAGAGCCAGTTTGCCAGTGAGGAAAAGAGTTGCCATTGCACTGTGGAAGCTGGCTACCAACAGTGAATATAGAAGTATTGGTCATCTTTTCGGTGTCAGTAAATCTTCAGTGTGCCGGTGTGTGCAGGACTTCTGTAAGGCTGTCTGCACATTGCTAGCTCCTGAAATTGTGCATTTTCCGGACAGGGAAAAGCTTAAAGACATGGCTGAGTACTTTGAGAACAGGTGGGGCCTTCCACAGTGTGTTGGTGCTATTGATGGCTCACACATACCAATAATAGCACCACAAGAATACCACACTGACTATTTCAACCGGAAAGGCTGTAATTCTATCATCCTCCAGGGAGTAGTGGATGGCAAGGGACTATTCTGGAATGTGAATGTAGGAAAGCCTGGGAGTTTGCATGATGCTCGTGTTCTACGATTGTCCACATTTTGGGACTGGGTTGGCCAGGGAGGACTGTACCCTGGTTCCACTAAGAACATTTGTGGGGTCAATGTTGGGTATTATGTTCTTGGGGACTCTGCCTACCCTTTACAAAATTGGCTCCTGAAACCATTTCCTGACAATGGCCGCCTGACAACAGAACAGCAAACCTACAACAAAAAAACATCCAGGGCACGTGTCGTAGTGGAAAATGCTTTTGGAAGACTTAAGGGTAGATGGAGGTGTCTTATGAAGAGGAATGACAGTGACATTAAACTTGCCAAATCCATGGTGCTTACTTGCTGTGCTCTTCACAATCTTTGTGAAAGTCATGGAGAAGACTTTGACCAGGATTGGAATACATCTCCAGAAGAGCCAGTACCAGTAATAGCACCCCATGATATGGAAGAAGAGTGCAGTGAAATACGCCAGGCTCTGATGCTGCACCTCAATGTTTCAATTTTTACCATGATTTATTAAAAATTTTAATACCTTTTTTGCTATATTGTTAATAATGTTTTATAATAAAAAATACATACTCAAAAAATTCGCTCATGGTTTTTATTTCACAAAAAACTCATCGTTCCATATATTCTGTTAAAGAAAACTAAGATTTTTTTTTTATAAAAAATTAATAAAAAAAAAATGGGTACAGGTCCTTTGCTACATGAAAGGCACTACGGTCTGGGTGGTGACCTGGGTTCACGACTGGCTGAAAGGACTTGAACAAGCTGACCTAGGACACAGAGGAAGGCCTGGTTGAAGGTAGACAGCTGCTCCATCTGCTGACGGGCGATTTCTGCCTCCTGGCGCATAGCTTCCTGTGCATCCTGACGCAGTGCCTGAAACCGCCTTTCAGATTCGTTCTCAATTCTTTCCAGCTGCCTTTCTTCTGCTGCCCTCATATCCTCCATGACTGTGTGCAGATCCAACTGCAAACGTCTCCTATGACCTATAATGTACAAAATATCAAACTAGTGTTTTTGGTAACATCTGTCAAAACAATACTGTAACCCCCTTTCTCATCTGCCACACCAGACTGCATCACATTTATTTACTGCCCCACAACTGTAACCCCTGCACATCTGCCCTACTGCTCTTCTGCCCCACTGCTGAACCCCCTTCTCACCTCTTACACCTCTGTACCCCCTGCACATCTGCCCCACTGCTGAACCCCCTTCTCACCTCTTACACCTCTGTACCCCCTGCACATCTGCCCCACTGCTGAACCCCCTTCTCACCTCTTACACCTCTGTACCCCCTGCACATCTGCCCCACTGCTGAACCCCCTTCTCACCTCTTACACCTCTGTACCCCCTGCACATCTGCCCCACTGCTGAACCCCCTTCTCAGCTCTTACACCTCTGTACCCCCTGCACATCTGCCCCACTGCTGAACCCCCTTCTCACCTCTTACACCTCTGTACCCCCTGCACATCTGCCCCACTGCTGAACCCCCTTCTCACCTCTTACACCTCTGTACCCCCTGCACATCTGCCCCACTGCTGAACCCTCTTCTCACCTCTTACACCTCTGTACCCACTGCTCTTCTACCTCACTGATTAGTTATTTTAAGAAAATGCACACATTTCACTATTATCATCATGTCTTACCATTGTGCCGGGGTGCATTGGGCGTACTCTGTGGTTGGGTACTCTGTAGTAGGCTAATCTGTGGTTGGGTACTCTGTGGTTGGCTTGATGAGATACTACTGGTGCTGCTGAAAGACGTTGAAGGTCCATCATCTGACAAGTTTGACGCATCATTGGAGAGTCCATCAGCTGTTTCTGAAAAAAACATTTGGTTATATATATTTTTTTTAAAGGTTAGCATAGCGAAATCCTATGGCATCAAAAAAAATTAAAACTTACCACAGGGGTCTACCATGGATTCGAGAATTGCAGTTGCAGAGTCCAGACCACCCTCCCTGCCTTGGTTTGCCGGCCTATGTCCGTAAATGGCGTCCATGTCGTCGTACCACCTCCAAGTACTCCGACTGTTTCCACTACGGCTGTTGTCGTCCTTAATTTTTTTATATTGTCCTTTAAGCTTCTTAAGCTTTGCCCTGCACTGCCCCGATGTCCATTCAAATCCCTCGGCTGCCATTTGTTGAGAAATATCTTTGTACACCTTTTCGTTTCTCACTGATCCATCAAGCTCACTCTGAATAACGCTATCACCAATAATCCTTAGGAAAGTAGATAGTTCCTCAGATGACCAGACCCTGCTGTTGTTTGCAGGCATCCTTCTCCTTTATATTGAGGGCGACAAGGTGCTTGTTTGGCGCTTTGCTTTGACGTCAGCATTGACGATTTTCTGTCCACCAATCAGTGGAATGTATCGTGTGACGCCAGTAGCTCCGCCCTAACCGTACCGTTCCATTTTCTATGGCCCCACGTCTGAAGCAGGACCCTGAATGGTGCGGTACGGTTCGGTTTAATGGCACGCTTTCATAATGGAAACACCCAAAATAGCGTACCGTACCGAACCGTACCGAACCGATCCGCGCAGTGGAAACGAGGCATAAGTGACAATGGGGCTCTTCCAGACTGTACATTGTAATTGTAGAAGACAATGCTGGGGGGGGGGATATTAAGAGGCCAGAGCCCCCACCCCGGGGAGAGCAGAGAAATCGACATCATCCTGAGAACCAGATTCCAGACTCTGGCAGTCAGTACATGTCTAGTACACACAGGAGAGAAATGTACATTGCAATAGAAGGGGAGGTGAGAGCGGCAGACTCGCTGACACTGCTGGACACAGACAACATGTCTACACTGAGAGTGAATGAACAGAGAGCTCCTCTCACCATACCTGAGACACTACAAAACATTGAATCTGCTTCCTGGGATCTGATGATAGAGCTCTGCACCGACAGCTCTCCAAGTCCAGTGTATACCGGAAGTGACATACAGGGAAGACTCAGTGTAAATGTGCAAGCGCTGCGCCTGCCAGTTCCCAGATTTCTCGTGTGTGTTCAGTGGAGAGGGGAGAAGCTGATTGGCTGCCGCTCCCCTCTCCACTGAACACAAGGGGAAATAATCCTTGTGACGGCGGCGGCGGCCATCTTTTTGTAGCCCGCCAGCCGTTTTTCCTAAAACATTCCCGATTTTCCCAGGACAAAAGCAAAATCCCGGGAAAATAATCGGGACAAGCTAAATTCGGGATGAGGGTCCCAAATTCGGGATTGTCCCAGGAAAAGCGGGACTGTTGGCAACTATGGGTTTATAAACAGAGCAGACCAACTTTCCTGGGGATTTGACTGATTTCAGAAATTACTACAACTGCATCCAAATTTCAGCATTGCTTGGTCAATTTTAGCAAGTTCCTAGGACATTACCAGGTAGTGTTGAAACCTGCCATTTCAGGACCTAAAAAGCGGGCACACAGGCTGTACAAGAATGCATTTAAAGATATGTGTAGGTACCATGCAGATCTGCATTGTAGTGCTGAAACTGTCAGTCCTGTATGAGTACTGACAGATTTAGTAAGTAAGCACAAGACAATGGGGTTGATTTACTAAAGGCAAATAGGCTGTGCACTTTGCAAAGTGCAGTTGCCCTCTGCAAGTGAAGTTGCTCCAGAGCTTAGAACACGATGTAAAGCTTCACTTTGAAAAGAGTACCCAATCACGTGCAAGGAAAATAAAAAAATAGCATTTTTGCTTGCACATGATTGGATGATGGAAGTCAGCAGAACTTCTGCTCATTTACTAAGCTCTGGAGCAACTGCACTTGCAGATTGCAACTGCACCTTGCAAAGTGTGCAGCCTATTCGTCTTTAGTAAATCAATCCCAATATCTTTGCCACAATGCATGAGACATGGATGCACCAGTGCCTTATCATGAACTCAGCGTTGCCAATATATAATTGGCTACTTCACAACCAGCTGTGTCGTTCAGGAAAAATTTGCTAGTTTGTAAGTTTAAAGTTACATTCAAGTCAAAACTGAACATTACACCTGCCTAGTACCTGCCTAGTACTAGATTTTCATCCAGTCATTGTGGTAGTTCAATTGTACTCTACATTCTCTTTTGTTGCTAATCTGATGATCTGTATAACCCAGCTAGTGATGCAGGAAAGCATTTTCCAAGCACACCCATTGTAGACACATTGCTCTCTTTCACACGCAGAAAATCTGATGCAAAATATGTCATTAATATAGACATGCGCACAGGGTGTGCCAGGTGTGCCTGGGCACACCCTAATCACCCTGTGTGGTGTAGATTCCCTTTGCGTAAACTCCTGATATTTCAGTAAAGCCAAAACAATCCTAAAAAAATTGAAACAAAAAAAAACTACTGACACCATCCACTGCTCTACTGAGACTGTCCACTGTTCTACTGAGACCGTCCACTGCCCTACTGACACAGTCCGCTGCTCTACTGACACCGTCCACTGCTCCACTGACACCGTCCACTGCTCCACTGACACCGTCTACTGCTCTACTGACACCATCCACTGCTCTGCTGACACCGTCCACTGCCCTACTGACACCGTCCACTGCCCCACTGACACCGTCCACTGCCCTACTGATACCGTCCACTGCTCCACTGACACCGTCCACTGCTCTACTGACACCTTCCACTGCGCTACTGACACCTTCCACTGCTTTACTGACAACGTCCACTGCTCTACTGACACCGTCCACTGCTCCACTGACACCGTCCACTTCTCCACTGACACCGTCCACTGCCCTACTGACACCGTCCACTGCGACTGTCCACTGCTCCACTGACACCATCCACTGCTCTACTGACACCGTCCACTGCCCTACTGACACGTCCACTGCTCTACTGAGACCATCCACTGTTCTACTGACACCGTCCACTGCTCCACTGACACCGTCCACTGCTCCACTGACACCGTCCACTGCTCTACTGACACCATCCACTGCTCCACTGACACTATCCACTGCTCTACTAACACCGTCCACTGCTCTGCTGACACCATCCACTGCTCTACTAAGACCGTCCACTGCTCTACTGACACCGTCCACTGCCCTACTGACACTGTCCACTGCTCTATTGACACTGTCCACTGCTCTACTGACATGTCAGTATATATACGCATGCATGTGTTTGAGCTTTAAGGTTCACCCTCATTACTGAGAAGTTTCTCGCAGCCACCAATTAAATTTAAACTTACTTTGGAAGGACATACAGGACAAGCATAGAGGGGAAGTCATATAACACACTTAGGAAGCACATTCCTAGTGACCTTTGTCAGGATTCTGACTGATTGAAGTACAGGGAACTCAACTTAAAGGACAACTGCACTGAGAGAAATACAGAGGATGCCATCGCTGACCTCTTTCTGAGAAAAAAAAAACTTGTTAGGCTGTCATGTTAATTTAGCATGGCTGCTAGACAAATGTCTAGTAATTGTATCCTCCATTTTTCTCAATGTTCCTGTAGTGGTCAAAATATCATTCTGAGTGAAGAGCTAAATAGTAGACACAATGGGGTTGATTTACTAAAGGCAAATAGACTGTGCACTTTGCAAGTGCAAGTTGCTCCAGAGCTTAGTAAATGAAGTAGGACTTCACTTTGCAAAGAGTACCCAATCAGGTGCAAGGGAAATAAAAAAAAATGCATTTTTGCTTGCGCATGATTGGACGATGGAAGTCAACAGAGCTTCTGCTTATTTACTAAGCTCTGGAGCAACTGCATTTACAGAGTGCAACTGCACTTGCAAAAGTCCAGAATATAACCAAAAAAGTCAGTGCTACTACCCATACATCACATAGAAAGCAGAGCTCCCAGGTGCTCCATCCACAGTCGCTGGCTGAGTAGAAGTAAATGAGGAAAAGATGATCCGCACTCCGGTCGTTGATCTTAAAAAATTGACGGATTTATTGACAAGCCACAGTAGACAAACCCAAATAGGAAAGATTGACGCGTTTCAGCCTATAAGGCCTTAGTCCTAATGACTAAGGCCTTATAGGCTGAAACGCGTCAACCTTTCCTATTTGCGTTTGTCTACTGTGGCTTGTCAATAAAGACGTAATTTTTTTAACCACCTCCCTACTGGGCACTAAAACCCCCTTCCTGCCCAAGCCCTTTTTCAGCTTTCAGCGCAGTCACATTTTGAATGACAATTGCACGGTCGTGCGACGTTACTCCCAAACAAAATTTGCGTCCTTTTTTTCCCACAAATAGAGCTTTCTTTTGGTGGTATTTAATCACCTCTGCGGTTTTTATTTTTTGCGCTATAAACAAAAGAAGAGAGTCCAGTTTGGAAAAAAAACACAATATTTTTTACTTTTTGCTATAATAAATACCCATTTTTTTTTTCAATTAAAATTTTCCTCAGTTTAGGCCGATACGTATTCTTCTACATATTTTTGGTATAAAAAAAAATCGCAATAAGCGCGTATTGATTGGTTTGCGCAAAAGTTATAGCGTCTACAAAATAGGGGATAGTTTTATAGCATTTTTTTTTATTTTTTTATTAGTAATGGCGGCGATCTGCGATTTTTATTGTGACTGCGATATTGTGGCGGACACATCGGACACTTTTGACACATTTTTGGTACCATTCACATTTATACAGCGATCCCTGCTATAAAAATGCATTGATTACTGTATAAATGTGACTGGCAGGGAAGGGGTTAACCACTAGGGGGCGGGAAGGGGTTAAATATGTTCCCTCAATGTGTTCTAACTGTGGGGGGAGGGGACTGACTGGGGGAGGTGACCGATGGTTGTCCCTATGTACAAGGGACACACCATCAGCCTCCTCTCCCTCACAGGACGTGGATCTGTGTGTTTACACACACAGATCCACTTTCCTGCTTGGTTCCCGGGCAATCGCGGGTGCCCGGCGGCAATCGCGGCCGCCGGGCACGCGCACCGGGTCCTTGGTAACGCGGCGGGCGCGCGCACGTGCCGCCGGCGGTGCACACGCGTGCGCGATCCCCCTCCTTCTGAAGGACGTTCAGGAACATCCACTCAGAAGGAGAGAGCACCCACCCGGCCGTATATGTACAGTGGCCGGGTGGGAAGTAGTTAAGAGCAACGACCGGAGTGCGGATCATCTTTTCTTCACTTGCAAAAGTGCACAGTCTATTTGCCTTTAGTAAATCAACTCCAATGGGATGAATTAACAAATAGTTGTGTAAGCACAATACTTCCACTCCTCTTTTAAACGTATTTTAATTAGTAGTGATCAGTTCTCTCTTACAGCTGTGGCAGCACACAGCACAGAGACTATGAGAGCTGGAGCTGCAAACTCTGATCTCTCTATCATCCCCGCACCCACCTCAGCTCAGCGGGAGAGAAGAGGGAGGGTGCTAACCCTGCAGACTCTGCTCATAAAGTGTAATAACTGCACAAGCATAGAGAGGGATGTGAGCTATTTAACAAGTGAAGAGAGGTGACTGCACTCCAGAAAGTGAAAGCTACAAAATGCTTTGTTGTAAATCCATAAAATCCAAGTGCACGGACAAGCACAGATCAACAGGTAGGAAAATGCATTGACGTGTTTCAACAGTAATGCTCTTGATCATAGCAGGCTATCTACTGAGAGCTCACATCCTGTACGAAAGGTCACACCTGGTGGGAATCTGCTATAAGGAAAACTGCCGTATTCCCTCTGTTAATCAGATGCACACTTGCTCTATCTATCATAAAGAGAAAAAACATCCCCAGCTGACAATGTCTAATGATCTGGATGACATGTGCATTCACTGTGCAAGCATCAAATGTTTATGCTAGTGAATGTAATGCTGTTGACATTTTTATTGATCGCAAACCTGTAAAAGAAAGTCGTCATGCTAATATGTAATAAAGTGAATGTGACTTCTGCGCTACTATGTGTGTTCTAATATTAATCGTGAAAGAATGCTACAATATTTCTGTTAAAAAAAAAAAGAATGCTACAAAATACTAAAAATAATAATACTAAGGTTGCTTCTCAACACTAATTGTGTTCCCACATATAAAGACAATTATTTCAAATAGCAGTGAAGCGCTACCTCACCTGATTTCCTCCCATTGTGTATATACACATAGAATTAAAGTAAAAACACTAAATAAAATTTAAATAAAACGTACATGTGACAATGCAATGACCCCATAAGGGGTCTAAACAGACTGTGCAAACATATAATCCATGTGCTAAAATAGTCAGCAATTAAACAGTACAAGTGTCCATACAAAGCTATTACAAGTGTCCAGTGATGATAATATGCTACTAAGGACACCAAAGTGCCCTCCACCGGTCACGCTATGCACTCTGTTGGGTCTAGTTGCACCTTCCCCTTAGGGGTATCAATCCAGTAATTTTCACCTCCAATGTTAGTTAATGAGATCCTGTTCCCTTTTACGTTATCCCTCATGTAGGCGTACCATAAGGGTAAGAAAAGAGCTGACATAGTGTTTAACTGTATAAAAACACTGTAATTTATTGCAAGATAAAAAGGTTACACTCACATTTAATGATGCACTATTCCTGGTGCACACAGGTAGTACGCCCTGCACAGTGGGTGCATGGACTTCAAGAATCACTCAAATATCGACACATCCTCTGCCCTGTGTCCCCAGCGGCTAGGTGTCTGCTTCCTGATCTTACGCGATGACGTCACATACTCCGCCCGATGTGTTTCGTCACTGCACACGTGACTTTAACAAGAGGTAATATGTGTCCTTTTAACTAAACTTCATGTTTTCTTAATATCACAATAACACTTTATGGTAACCATTTTGTTTCCTGCTGTGTGCTTTGCAATGTAGCATAGAAAGGGGAATAAAGATGTCCTAAAGTAAGATGCATATGTTTACTTTGAGTTTCAATATTCTGCTGTCACTTAAATGTTTCACTAATGTGATATCAATTTAATAAGCAGACTTTTTTAATTCTATTTTCGGGTAATTATATGAGGGGAGGTGCGGGGAGATTTTTGCACAAATTACGTAAGCATTGCTTTGGGAGAAATGAGAGGAAAATGCATTTTTTCTATCTGTCGCGATTTTTTTTTTTTATAATACATTAGGGTTCGAGAAGGAAACGTAAAAGATAACGGGAAGAATTTACAAAGAGATGTGCAAGCACAAGCTTGCACCACTCTTCTAAACATAAAAATAGAGCAGCTGCTGCTTCTAATTAACAAAGAAGTGCAAGTCCCTTTGTTTAATTATGAGCAATCAGTTCTCTGTTCTGCCCTGTCTAACAGACACAGCACAAAGAATGGAGAGCTGGAGCTGCATGCTCCAATTTCTTTGCCTGTCTCCCCACTATCACATTTAGCTCAAAGTGGGAGGGAGGAGGAGGGTTGTTAACCCTGCAGGCTCTGCTTGTGTAGTGTAATCACTGCACAAGCAGAGAGAGGGATGTGAGCTGTCTGCTGAAAATTCACATCCCATATGACAAGGTCACAACTGGTGAGAATCTATGGCAGTTCTCTATATTGAAAACTGCTGTATTTCCTCTGTGAATTAGATGCAGGCCTGCCCTAGTTTCTATAGTATTTCACTCTGAAATAGAAACTGACGCAGGTGGCACAGATAGACCTGAAACAGGTCTACCTGCTTACCTAATGTGGCATACATCACTCCTGACAGTTTCCTATTGCAATGACGCAGGGAGTTCAGATAATTACCCATAAAATTATTAAAAAGCTTTCTAACAGAACCACATGGACCCTTTCTGAAAGTCAGTATTTGCATAGCTATAGGAATACACCCCCACTATAACTACCACAAGGCCTGGCGACAAGTCATTCGGGCACCAAAAGTTACATTGTAGTAAGAGAGAGGTTTCTCAACAAGCCAGCAAAGAGAACTTTTTCTTCCACACAGGTGTAACCAGGCACTACAATGTACCCACTATTCAGCACTTACTTTATATGAACCTGTGAGCTGTCACACAGGTCTTCTTTAAATATCAGTGCTTAATAATTAAAAAAAAAACGCTATTGAATAAGGCTGCTTGTATCTCAATTTCACATAAAGCACAATGAAAAGAGCTTCCACTGTGAGCATGACTTTTGTGTAATATAACATTGAATTACTAAACCCAGATTGTAAGAAGCAGCAGATTTTGTATATATTAATAAAATATATATTTAAAGTGTCCTCATACACTGTTATCTAAGAACAGAAGCAGTTTTAAAGCAGAGGTAGTACTATAATATTCATCCATTATAGAAAAGCTTTTTGTCTACAAATGGGTTATGCTATGGCTTTGTGATCCTTCCATCAAGCCTGAGAAGTGTGAATATTCTTACTATTTAACACTTGGTATAAACATCATTATCAAGAATTGTAAGCAAAAGAATAAACACATTTGATGAAGCTGAAGCATACTGATATGTGCATGTAAAGCCCTTCTTAACTATAGAATGACTAGACTAGTGCTTAAATCCCTTACTGTATGTTCCTCAGCTATGGGTTTATCTCCTTTCTTTCATAAGCTGGCCATACATGACGGATCAGGTCACTGGGTACTACTTTTCGTGGCTGTAGGGAGCCTTACTTGGAATGAATTTTACCTTCCAAACTGATAGTTAAAAATAAGAGACTATGCAGATTACTCTATTTAGCTATTCAGGGCTGTGCCAGGGCAGGCTCCTCTTTGGGGAGGTCATGTTAGCCAAACATACACCCATCCTCACTGGTTGCTAGGATGCTGGCAGGTCAGGCAGGTGGTTGGACTGCACAACACCATTGCTTGTTATGATGCAGGCGGTCCAGAACTGAACTTGCACTGAGGACAGAATGTCTGCTATGAAACATTCCAGTCTCAGTGCCACCCACCACCACACCACCATGAGCAATGGCAAAGACAGATGCCTCAATTGGCCTTGTGAGTGTCACGTCCCTGATACTACTGCATCATCCACCCTGGCTATTCAATATCCAAGACACCGCAGCCCAGACATGAACCAGTTATTATCAGAGAGGATCTGGAAGTGCCTTGTTGGCCTGTTTTTGATTACCTGTTTCAGTTGACAACAGTGATTTAGCATTCTAATATACCAACCACAAAACAGGAATGGGCAAGTAGTTCTGACAACTATAACAAAAATCCAAGTAATGTTTTTGAATGAAACTGCGTTTTAAGGGGCTTGTTTCTACAAGCAGTCATTTACTATTTGGTGAAAAAATCCATTAAGACAGGATAAGTAAGGCCTATATTGGTACACTGCTCTCTAGGGGAAAAACACAAATAGCATTTCAAGTGGCTGTTATAGAAACTGGGCTTTTACACTATAAGCCTACCATATGTTTGTTTCATACATTTATTTAGGAAGAAAATGTGTTTCTGAAAGCAGTAATGGCTGTATGTGTATACATATACAAACAGTGTGCTTTTCATCGTTTATTTTTGTTGGATTCCCCAACCCCTATGGTAAGTTTGCTGGGATACGATTTTGTTATAGAGCTGTTATTTTTTTCCCTGAAACATAATACAGTGTTACAAAAGTAAAAAAAAAATGAAAACACTGTTCTAATTAGGCACACAAATAACAAGCATTGTGATTGTAAATTTATAGAACATTGTAATGATGATGTATTTGATGCTGCCATATATCTCTGCTTTTATGAAAAAACAAAACAAAAAGGCTTTCTAAGTCACTGTGTATATAACAGATTTGCCATATAAATTCTTTAGACATACACAAGGTCAAGTAGCAAGATAATTAAAAATAAATTGGGAACAATAGCATGTGATCTTTGACATCACAGTATGAAGGTTTTCAGAATTCTGTACAATCAAATAACAGAAGATCATTCTACAGCCAAAGCAAAGTTGTTTTCATCACTTGAATTAATTGTATCCTAACTAGTGCTAAATTCTTTCCATGTGTACAGTTAGTATGATTACTGGAATGACACATAAAAATAGAATGTCAATTCAGAAAGCTGAATTGAAATAAAAGCAGCTGGATTGTACTTGTGCTACCCTTACCTGCTGCTTTATTCAATAAAAACTATATATAAGGACCCATTCACACTAATGTGTTATGAAAGGTATTGTGTATATTGTACTTATTTATTAATTAAAAACTGTAAATGCAATAGCTCTCCTCCCCCAATGTTTATCAATCACTGATAAAATTACTTATATCAAGTTGATGTATCTTCAATTTTTTTTAATTTTTTTATTCCTTTTGTTCCCCAAAAACTGTAAATATTTCCTTTAAAATGATATTTGAAGTGGGAATTCTTCAAGAGTAAATAGTGAAAACCTGTACTAAAAAAATAAAGGGGCAGCCACAACTGAACTATTCTTTGAAGATGTTAGTAACTGGGCTGCTATGCTGATCCAGAGGCTTAAAACCATTCTGAGCGACTGACCCAAAGAAAAGTATGCAGATCTGGAATTCTGCCTTTCTTCTGACTTCACAAGCTGCATTCTACACTGAGCAAAATTATAAAACGCAACACTTTTGTGTTTGCTCCTATTTATCATGAGCTGAACGCAAAGATCTACGACTTTTTCTGGGTACACAAAAGGCCTATTTCCCTCAAATATTGTTCAAAAATCTGTCTAAGCACAGGTTCACATTGGTATGATTTGACATGCCATTTGATAAGTCAAATCGGCGGCATTTGCCAGCAATGGCACCGTCCTAATCGGTGCGACGCCGCATCTGCGGCACTGCACTGATTTAAAAAAGTAGTTTCTGTATTACTTTTTGCGATTTCGGGCTGTGATTTACATTGACATCTGTGCAGAAACCTGCACAGATGTCTCTGAAATTGTGGCCGAAATCGGGACTGACAAGCGGGAGTGAAATTGTGCAAGTTCAGCTGAACTCGCACAGCTTCATTCCCACAGCCCAGTGTGAACCTGGGCTAAATCTGAGTAAAGCCTCGTACACACAATCCGAAAATCGTACGAAAAATGGCGCTTTCTAAACGATCGTACGATAATCAGATCGTTAGTACAGAGCTTTCGAGAGCTGATCAGGACAGTTAATCCGATATTATTCTATCGGACATGCACTGATTTTTTTTTCGTACGATGCCAGATCGTACGATTTTAGTTTAATCAGTACAATTGTCGTTCGAAAATGCAATATGAATGCATTACAACACATGACATAACTTCCAATTTTTTATTCTGTCGTACCAAAATTTTTGTGACTTTAGTAAACTCATCAGATTCGAAGTGAGATTAGCATGCAAAAAAAAATTGACAATCATTCGTCCGATAATCAGATCGTGTGTACCGGGCATTAGTGAGCACTTCTCCTTTGCCGAGATAATCCATCCACCTCACAGGTGTGGCATATCAAGATGCTGATTAGACAGCATGATTATTGCACAGGTGTGCATTAGGCTGGCCACAATAAAAGGCCACTCTAAAATGTGCAGTTTTGTCACACAGCACAATGCCACAGATGTCGCAAGTTTTGAAGGATCGTGCAATTGGCATGCTGACTGCAGGAATGTCCACAAGAGCTGTTGCCCTTGAATTGAATATTAATTTTTCTACCATAAGCCATGTCCAAAGGTATTTCAGAGAATTTGGCAGTACATCCAATCTGCCTCACAACCGCAGACCATTTGTAACCACACCAGCCCAGGACCTCTATATCCAGCATCTTTACCTCCAAGATCGTCTGAGACCAGCCACCCGGACAGCTGCTGCAACAATCAGTTTGCATAACCAAAGAATTTCTGTGCAAACTGTCAGAAACCGTCTCAGGCAAGCTCAGCTGCATGCTCGTCGTCCTCATCGGGGGTCTCGACCTGACTGCAGTTCGTCGTCGTAACAGACTTGAGTGGGCAAATGCTCACGTGATGGCGTCTAGAACTTTGGAGAGGTGTCCTCTTTACAGATGAATTACGTTTTTCACTGTACTGGGCAGATGGCAGACAGCGTGCATGGCGTCGTGTGGGTGAGCAGTTTGATGTCAACGTTGTGGATCGAGTGGCCCATGGTGGCGGTGGGGTTATGGTATGGGTAGATGTATACTATAGACAATGAACACAGGTGCATTTTATTGATGGAATTTTGAATGCACAGAGATACTGTGACGAGATCCTGAGGCCCATTGTTGTGCCATTCATCCACGACCATCACCTCATGTTGCAGCATGATAATGCATGTCCCTATGTTGCGAGGATCTGTACACAATTCCTGGAAGCTGTAAATATCCCAGTCCTTGAATGGCCAGTATACTCACCAGACAGGTCACTCACTGAGCATGTTTTGAGATACTCTGGATCGGCATATATGAAAGCATGTTCCAGTTCCTGCCAATATCCAGCAATTTCGCACAGCCATTGAAGAGGAATGGACCAACATTCCACAGGCCACAATCAACAATCTGATCAGCTCTATGCGAAGGAGATGTGCTGCACTGCGTGAGGCAAATGGTGGTCACACCTGATACTGACTGCTTTTCCGGCCCCCTGGACCCCCCCCCCAATACAGTAAAACTGCAAATTTTAGAGTGGCCTTTTATTGTGGCCAGCCTAAGGCACACCTGTGCAATAATCCCTGTGCAATAATCATGCTGTCTAATCAGCATCTGGATATGCCACACCTGTGAGGTGGATGGATTATTTCAGCAAAGGAGAAGTGCTCACTAACACAGATTAAGCCCTGGTTCACACTGGTGCGATTTGACATGCGATTTGACATGTCAAATCGCATGTCAAATCAGCGAAATTTGCCGCAAATTGCGGGCAATGGCACTGTCCTAATCGGTGCAACGCCGCATCTGCGGCGCTGCACAGATTTCAAAAAGTAGTTTCTGTACTACTTTTTGCAATTTCAGCCGCGATTTACATTGACATCTGTGTCAGATGTCTCTGTAATCGAGCTGAAATCAGGACTGACAGGCAGGAGTGAAATCGTGCGAGTTCAGCTGAACTCGCACGGCTTCACTCCCGCAGCCCCAGTGTGAACCTGGGCTTAGACAGATTTGTGAACAATATTTGAGAGGAATAGGCCTTTTGTGTACATAGAAAAAGTCGTAGATCTTTGAGTTTAGCTCATGTTAAATAGGGGCAAACACAAAAGTGTTGCATTTATAATTTTGCTCAGTGTAGTTCTTGGGGAGTCATTGAGTCAAGAGATAGCCAGGCAATTAGCATTCTCAAAAGGACAGGTCATTGATGGCAGCATGTAAATTTGACTTTGCACAGGATTCATTTATGGCACACGCACATGGATGATAAATGACAGACACCTCCCAGATCAGTGTAATTCTGTGACAAGTATGGTCAATGTTTTTTGTTCAGCTGCAGAGAGTAAGCCTGTACAAACCAATGACAGGCCGACACAATCCATGGCAATACACAGCTATTCACATGTAATCACACATAGAACACTTACCGGAGGTTAGGGGCAAATATACATCCTAGGCGTGAACTGTCTGCGTCCAGTGTAGCACATGCTTCCCTAACTGCAGGTAATTACTCCATGTGTGACATGGACTGTGCCAGCCTGTCATTAATTTGTACAGGATTACTGTCCACAACAGAATGGAAACACCTGGGAGTATCCGCCACAAAAAATACACTAATCTGGGCAGCGTACAATCGTAATCGTTCACGTACATGTGCCCTTACAGTAGAGTTTCAGCCAAACTTTTCTTCTTGAATGTATGGGCGAGTTAGAACGTCTGTCTGCTAGGGAGATTCACCTTTACTTCCTCTTCCCCTGTCTGGTGCCACCAAAATAGAAAGTGAACATAACCCTAATATTTTATAGGAGGTGTAGCTCTACCCCCGAAGGAGTCACTGTGATTCACTGGTTCTTTCCCACAACAGTGCAGAGGCAGCCAGGCACAATTCAACAGTCCATTCACTCAAGCTCTTTGAACATTCTAGGGGTTTGTTTGTTTTTTTATGCAGTTTTTTTTCAAGTAGAAACTTGGGGGGGGAGGGAATTAAGGGTAATGTGAGATACTCCAACGCGTGGGCAGAATTCTGCACAGGACAACTCTCTCTTCATTTAAACAGCAGCAACACAGTATTTTACTCACAGCTTGGGACCGTGAGATAGTTTGCAGAACAGGTATACTGTTCCTTAAAAAATATTCATACCTCTTCGGATTTGAAAATGGTTTTCAATTTTTTTTACAAATAAATATGTGAAAAGTGTGGCGTGCATTTGTATTCAGCCCCCTTTACTCTGATACCCCTAACTAAAATCTAGTGGAACCAATTGCCTTCAGAAGTCACCCAATTTGTAAATAGAGTCCACCTGTGTGCAATTTAATCTTAGTATGAATACAGCTGTTCTGTGAAGCCCTCAGAGATTTGTTAGAGAACCTTGCTGAACAAAACAGCATCATGAAGGCCAAGGAACACACCAGACCGGTCAGGGATAAAATTGTGGAGAAGTTTAAAGCAGGGTTAGGTTATAAAAAAATATCCCAAGCTTTGAACATCTCAAGGAGCACTGTTCAATCCATCATCTGAAAATGGAAAAAGTATGGCACAACTACAAACCTACCAAGACATGGCTGTCCACCTAAACTTACAGGCCGGGCAAGGAGAGCATTATTCAGAGAAGCAGACAAGAGGTCCATGGTAATTCTGGAGGAGCTGCAGAGATCCACAGATCAGGTGGGACAACTATTAGTCCTGCACCCCACAAATCTGGCCTTTATGGAGGAGTGGCAAGAAGAAAGCCATTGATAAAAGAAAGCCACAAGAATTCCTGTTTGCAGTTTGCGAGAAGCCATGTGGGGGACACAGCAAACATGTGGAAGAAGGTGCTCTGGTCAGATGAGACCAAAAGTGATCTTTTTGGCCTAAAAGCAAAATGCTATTTCTAGCGGAAAACTAACCACTTAACGACCGCCCACTGTAAATATACGTCGGCAGAATGGCACCGACAGGCAGAATCACGTATATGTACGTGATTGCCTTTGTATAGTTGGGGGGTCCGATCGGACCCCCCTTCTTTACAGTGAGCGGTCGTTTTACCTTCGGGAGCGATCCGGCATGAGGGGACAGCCGTTCGATTCCGGCCACCCCCTCTCGATCGCTCCCGGCGAATGAGAGCTTCCCCTGCCTGTGTGCTTGTTTACACAGGCTGGAGGAAGTGATGTCATCTCTCCTGCGGCGCTCACATATACCGAGCGCCGTACAGGAGAAGATGCAGGTTAGTGCACACAACACTACACTGACACCAGGACACATAGGTTCATAAATCGCCCCCCAGGCCCCCCCAGACACCCCCAGATCACCCCCCAGATCACCCCCCAGCCCCCAGTGTCACTGATTGCAGTGACCATTTATTTAGTGATCACTGCAATCAGTGACATTTGTGACTGTAAAAGTGTCAGTACATTTAGTTTTAGGTCCAGTGTAGCCCCCTGACCCCCCCCCCAATAAAGGTTTAACCCCCTGATCACCCCCCAGATAACCCTTTCACCCCCTAGTACCGCCGTCGCTAAGCGATCATTTTTCTGATCGATGTCTTAGCGTCGGTGATGCTGATCGGTAGCCAGTATTTTTTTTTAGGTTCGCCGCAGGTTTTTATAGCGTCGGGTACCCCCATATATTACCTAATAAAGGTTTAACCCCCTTGATTACCCCCCAGGTAACCCTTTCACCCCCTAGCACCGCCGTCACTAAGCAATCATTTTTCTGATCGATGTCTTAGCGTCGGTGATGCTGATCGGTAGCCAGTAATTTTTTTTAGGTTCGCCGCAGGTTTTTATAGCGTCAGGTACCCCCATATATTATCTAATAAAGGTTTAACCCCCTGATCGCCCCCCAGGTAACCCTTTCACCCCCTATCACCACTGTCGCTAAGCGATAGTTTTTATGATCGTTGTCTTAGTGTCGGTGATGCCGATAGGTAGCCAGTAATTTTTTTTTAGGTTCGCCGTCAGGTTTTTATATAGCGTCAGGTACCCCCATATATTACCTAATAAAGGTTTTAACCCCCTAATTGCCCCTAGTTAACCCTTTCACCAGTGATCATCATATAAGTGTTACGGGTGACGCTGGTTAGTTAGTTTGCTTTTTATAGTGTCAGGGCACCCGCCGTATATAACCCAATAAAGGTTTAACCCCCTGATCGCCCGGCGGGTGATATCAATTAGGTTTTAGTGTCAGAGAGGGTCTGCGTGACACCCCAGCCAGCGTCAGGTTAGTGCCAGTAGCGCGAACACCCACGCCTGAAGCATACACCCCCCTTAGTGGTATAGTATCTGAACAGATCAATATCTGATCTGATCAGATCTATACTAGCGTCCCCAGCAGTTTAGGGTTCCCAAAAACGCAGTGTTAGCGGGATCAGCCCAGATACCTGCTAGCACCTGCGTTTTGCCCCTCCGTCCAGCCCAGGCCACCCAAGTGCAGTATCGATCGATCACTGTCACTTGCAAAACACAACACACAACTGCAGCGTTCGCAGAGACAGGCCTGATCCCTGCGACTCCAGTGCTGTAGGAGGTGATTTCACCACCACAGTTAAAAAAAAAAAGCATATATGCCGAAGCATTGGGGCAGCAGGAGCGGAGGAGCGATTTTGCTCCTAATGCCGCGTACATACGGTCGAAATTCCGACGGAGGCTTGCCCGTGGAAAAGTCTGACCATGTGTACGCGGCATAACTTTTGCGAGAAGATGCCCCCATGCTTCGGCATATATAAATGGTGCATGTATGCCCATCATTAGAAGTGGGTGGATGAAGGGCGGTATTCTAATGGTGGGCATACCCACCGATCAATCTTTTTTTTTCGTTCAGCCAACAGGCTGCATGAAAAAAAAGATTACAATACATGTCCAACAAGGACCAGCAACGTACTGGTATGTTGCTGGACTTTGAATGTTTATACCAGAATGATGCCTGCGGGTTTAGGTATCATCTTGGTATCATTCTTTTCAGCCAGCGGCCGGCTTTCATGTAAAAGCAATCCTAGTGGCTAATTAGCCTCTGGACTGCTTTTACAAGCAGTGGGAGGGAATGTCCCCCCCGGATATAAAAAGCGCCATTGGGAAATTGGGAAAGCATTTTATCACACCGATCTTGGTGTGGTCAGATGCTTTGAGGGCAGAGGAAAGATCTAGGGTCCAATAGACCCCAGTTTTTTCAAAAAAGAGTACCTGTCATTACCTATTGCTATCATAGGGGATATTTACATTCCCTGAGATAACAATAAAAGTGATAAAAAAAAAAATATGGAAGCAACAGTTTAAAAATAAAATAAAAAAGCAAAATTAATAATAAAAAAAAAAAAAAAAAAAAAAAAAAAAGCACCCCTGTCCTGCCCTGCTCTTGCCCAATGGCGAACGCAAGCGTCGGTCTGGCGTCATATGTAAACAGCAATTGCACCATGCATGTGAGGTATCACCGCAAAGGTCAGATCGAGGGCAGTAATTTTAGCAGTAGACCTCCTCTGTAAATCTAACGGGGTAACCTGTAAATGCTTTTAAAGGCTTTTAAAAATGTATGTAGTTTGTCGCCAATGCACGTTTGTGCGAAAAAGCATGTCGTGTTTGGTATCTATGTACTCGGCCTAAGATAATCTTTTTATTTCATCAAACATTTGGGCAATATAGTGTGTTTTAGTGCATTAAAATAAAAAAAAGTGTATTTTTTCCCCAAAAAATGCGTTTGAAAAATCGCTGCGCAAATACTGTGTAGAAAAAAAAAATGCAACACCCACCATTTTATTCTGTAGGGCCTTTGCTTTAAAAATATATATAATGTTTGGGGGTTCAACATAATTTTCTTGCAAAAAAAAATATGTTTTCATGTAAACAAAAAGTGTCAAAAAGGGCTTTGTCTTCAAGTGGTTAGAAGAGTGGATGTAAGCTTCCTAATGTTGTGTATAAAATGCCAGAACAGTTCAAAACCCCCCCAAATGACCCCATTTTGGAAAGTAGACACCCCAAGCTATATACTGAGAGGCATGTCGAGTCCATGGAATATTTTATATGTTGACACAAGTTGCGGAAAAAATACAATTTTTTTTTTTTTTTTGCACAAAGTTGTCACTAAATGATATATTGCTCAAACATGCCATGGGCATATGTGGAATTACACCCCAAAATACATTCTGTTGCTTCTCCTGAGTACGGGGATACCACATGTGTGAGACTTTTTGGGAGCCTAGCCGCGTACGGGACCCCAAAAACCAAGCACCGCCTTCAGGCTTTCTAAGGGTGTCAATTTTTGATTTCACTTCTCACTGCCTATCACAGTTTCGGAGGCCATGGAATGCCCAGATGGCACAAAACCCCCCCAAATGACCCCATTTTGGAAAGTAGACACCCCAAGCTATTTGCTGAGAGGTATTGTGAGTATTTTGCAGATCTCGCTTTTTGTCACAAAGTTTTGAAAATTGAAAAAAAAAAAGAAAAAAAAAAAATGTTCTTTCTTCATTTTCAAAAACAAATGAGAGCTGTAAAATACTCACCATGCCTCTCAGCAAACAGCTTGGGGTGTCTACTTTCCAAAATGGGGTCATTTGGGGGGGTTTTGTGCTATTTTGGCATTTTATGGCCTTCAAAACTGTGATAGGTAGTGAGGAGTGAAATCAAAAATTTGCGCCCTTAGAAATCCTGAAGGCGGTGCTTGGTTTCCGGGGTCCCGTACGTGGCTAGGCTCCTAAAAAGTCCCACACATGTGGTATCCCCGTACTCAGGAGAAGCAGCAGAATGTATTTTGGGGTGCAATTCCACATATAACCATGGCATGTGTGAGCAATATTTCATTTAGTGACAACTTTTTGTAATTTTTTTTTTTTTTGTCATTATTCAATCACTTGGGACAAAAAAAAAATATTCAATGGGCTCAACATGCCTCTCAGCAATTTCCTTGGGGTGTCTACTTTCTAAAATGGGGTCATTTGGGGGGGTTTTGTACTGCCCTGCCATTTTAGCACCTCAAGAAATGAGATAGGCAGTCATAAATTTAAAGCTGTGTAAATTCCAGAAAATGTACCCTAGTTTGTAAACGCTATAACTTTTGCGCAAACCAATAAATATACGCTTATTGACATTTTTTTTACTAAAGACATGTGGCTGAATACATTTTGGCCTAAATGTATGACTAAAATTGAGTTTATTCGATTTTTCTTATAACAAAAAGTAGAAAATATCATTTTTTTTCAAAATTTTCGGTCTTTTTCCGTTTATATCGCAAAAAAGAAAAATCGCAGAGGCAATCAAATACCATTAAAAGAAAGCTCTATTTGTGGGAAGAAAAGGACGCAAATTTCGTTTGGGTACAACATTGCATGTCCGCACAATTTACAGTTAAAGCAGCGCAGTGCAAAATTCTGAATTCACCTCTGGTCCTTTAGCTACCAAATGGTCCGGGGCTTAAGTGGTTAACATTGCACATCACTCTGAACACACCATTCCCACTGTGAAACATGGTGGTGGCAGCATCATGTTGTGGAGATGCTTTTCTTCAGCAGGGACAGGGAAGCTGGTCAGAGCTGATGGGAAGATGGATGGAGCCAAATACAGGGTAATCTTAGAAGAAAACCTGTTAAGCCCTGTACACACGTACGGTTTTCCCGGCGGTAAAAAGTCCGCCGGGAAAGCCGAGAACCTGCTCGGTAGCTTTTTCCCCCTACACATGGCCGGGTTTCCTGGCAGGAAAACTGCCATGAGAGCTTTGGCCGGGAATCCCGGCCGTCTGTATGCTCCATCGACACTGCCTCACAGTGTTTCCCATAGGAAAGCAGTAGTAAAGCTGGCGGGAAAAAAAACGCTGGGAATCCCGACGGGAAAATAGAGAGCAGGTTCTCTATTTTCCTGCCGGGATTCCTGGCTGTTTTCCTGTTGGGAAAACTGCGAGGAAGCATACACACGTCCGGTTTTCCTGGCCAAAAGCTCTCTTGGCAGTTTTCCTGCCAGGAAAACCGGTCGTGTGTACGGGGCTTTAGAGTCTGCAAAAGACTTGAGACTGGGGTGGAGGTGAACCTTCCGGCCTGACAACGACCCTAAACATACAGCCACCGCTACAATGGAATGGTTTAGATCAAAGCATATTGATGTGTTAGAATGGCCCAGTCAAAGCCCAGACCTAAATCCAATTGAGAATCTGTGCCAAGACTTGAAAAGTGCTGTTCACAGACGCTCTCCATCCAATCTGACAGAGCTTGAGATATTTTTCAAAGAAGAATGGGCAAAAATGTCACTCTCTAGATGTGCAAAGCTGGTAGAGACAAAGCCAAAAAGACTTGCAGCTGTAATTGCAGTGAAAGGTGGTTCTACAAAGTATTGACTCAGGGGGGCTGAATACAAATGCACGCCACACTTTTCACATATTTATTTGTAAGAAATTTTGAAAACCATTTATCATTTTCCTTCCACTTCACAATTATGTGGCACTTTGTGTTGGTCTATCACATAAAATCTCAATAAAATACATTTACGTTTTTGGTTGTAACATGACAAAATGTGGAAAATTTCAAGAGGTATGGACACTTTTTCAAGGCACTTTAACTTGTCAGGTGCACAGCTGAGGACCATGAAGTATCTTTAAGGTGCAGCACAGACAGGAAGCTCTACTCAGAGAATCCTGGAGCAGGCCCAGTGCATGGGTACAGTCTCTAGTACAGTAATCCAGTCAACGCTGTATCCTGGCCTAGGCCAACAAGGCCCAAGCCTAGGGCAGCACTTTGCAGGGGGGCAGCACGGAAAGAGTCCCCGCCGGCTTGCGCTACACTGTTAGTGTAACGCAAGCTGCTTCTAATTTTGACTGTCCTATCATCCTTGACCACAAACCTTCCTCACTGTGCTATATGTTTTCTGTTGTACCATTGGCATGGTTATATCTTCTTAGTCCTCTCCATAAAATTATCCAAAATTTGTGCTTAAAGTAGAACTATAGGCAACAATTTTTTTTTCATTTTGGACAGAGTAAGGGAGGGTTATAGCCCCTGTCAGTTTTTTTTTTACCATCCCTGTCCCATTGCAGAGATTTCCCTTCACTTCCTGCCTCAGAGCCAAACAGGAAGTGAGAGGAAATCTATGCAAATTAAGGGAATCTATTGCCCCCCCAGGCCCTCAGAACTAGTGTCCCCATTCGAAAATTTCAGGGCGGGTCTTAAACAGAAATGGGTGTGGCCTTGACAGGAAGGGGTGGGTCATATTTAAATTAGGGGGTGTACGAGTTTAGTCAAACCTAGGGCAGCACAAAACCTTAATACACTACTGAATCCAGTATACTGTCCCAGAGCGCCAGGGGCAAGCAGCCACTCTCCTTCTTGGCTCACTGATCCATCCCCCCAGGGAGAGAAGAGACAATCTCCTCAGGGCTCCAGACTATCTAACAGCTCTCCAAACCACCACCTGGGTACACTTCCCCAGGGATTGGCTGGGTCCTGCAAATATTCTGACTGTTCATTTACATGCTCCCTCCTTAAACTCTAGAAAGTTCTTCTAGAAACAGGAGGAAGCAATCAAACTTCCATCCATTGCAGCCCAGAGTTTAGGTTTGACCTCATATTATATGGTTGTGGCAAATCTAAAGAGAAATTGTATAATATGTAGCCAGCTTAAGATTGACAGAACTGAAATCCAGTGATTGAAAGGGGTGGGCCAGGGACAGTAATGCCTCATACACACAAACGTTTTTTCAGACGGGAAAACTGCTATGAGAGCTTTTGGCCGGGAATCCTGGCCGTGTGTATGCTTCATCGCAGTTTTTCCGACGGGAAAAGTGCCGGACAAAAAAAGAGAGCAGGATCTCTTTTTTCCCGTCAGGAAAAAACCCTGGCGGGAAAACCGTTCGTCTGTATGCTTTTCCGCATGCTCGGAAACAATTTGACGCATGCTCGGAAGCATAGAACTTAATTTTGTCGGCTCGTCATAGTCTTTTACGTCACCGCGTTCTTGACAGTCAAAAGTTCACCAGACTTTTGTCTGAGCGTGTGTATGCAAGGCAGGCTTGAGAGGAATTCTGTCGGGAAAACCATTGTTTTTTTATCTGACGGAAAAACCGGCTGTGTGTACGAGGCATAAGACTGCAGAGGAAAAGGCTGGATGATAAGGTGGGCTCCATCTGATTTGCTGTAGTTTCTAATTTACATTGTAAGAGGCTTATAGTGTGCAGTGAAATCAGAGTCAGCAATTGCAGTACAGGAGAGAAGACTGTAGAACTGTGCAGGACCGGAGGAAAGCTGGAGGTCAGCTTTAAGTATACACAAACAAATGTACAATTAATTGCTCTTAGAATTAACACTGTTTTACTATTTGCTCCTTTAACCAGCAATAAATTGGTGCCTGCTATAATGGAGCTGATGCTTTTAACCTAACAGAACACTCTGTGGTCTATTCATGTGTAATTGTTTAAACAGCTGTAGCTTCCGGTTAGAAATTTGCTTTTTGTAAAGATGCTTGAAAAAAAAAAAAATGAATGAGGGAGCCCAGCAGTAAGACATAGGTCAGTGTTCCATATTCCATTCATAGCTATTATCTGCTTATTATGTCTGCCATGCGCAATAACGGACTGCCCTTGATGCCATTCAGTGCCTATTGTGCTTACCCTGCAGTCAGAAATATAGGTCATAAAAAAAAAACAAGACATGCTCTTCCATTTGCTAACCTTTTATGACCATAAAGCAGATTAAAAAGTCTAGAAAAATATTCTTGTAATAATTGACTTCCTCTCGTTATGCAACCACTTTAGTGACATATAATTTGTAGCTGAGGGTGCACAAATATACATGTTCAGAGCTTCACCTAATTCTTCTGCCTTGCAGCTTCTAATAAGCGCCCACAGATCTGACCTACATAATATAAAAAGAAAGTGATGTAGTAACATTAAAGTACAATAGTAAGTAGGAGGCAGAAAAAGGAGATTGGAGTTGCTGCTGAAATAGACTAATGCCTCGTACACACGACCGTTTTTCCCAAACACACGGCCGTTTTTCCCAGCAGGAAAACTGTCATGACAGCTTTTTGGCAGGAAAAACGGCCGTGTGTATGCTCCATGGCAGTTTTCCTGGTAGGAAAACTGCGGTAAAAATAATGTGAACTTGTTCTCTATTTTCCTGCCGCGATTCCCAGCGAACTTGTTTCCCTCGGGAAAAACGGTTGTGTGTATGCTTTCCCGAGGGGAAAAACCCACGCATGCTCAGAATCAAGTATGATACGGGAGCGCTGTTTAGGGTAAAACTAGCATTCGTAATAGAGATAGCACATTCGGCACGCAGAAAATTATTGCATCGTTTAAATGCAGCGCATTTTTTTCTTCTTTATAATGCTACAATAATGAAGTTGTTTTGCTGCTGAAATTCACACAGAGTTCTGACAAACTTGTTTATTAATTATTTATTGTGATCTCACGATTAATCTTTTTTTATTTGAAAGCCAGATCTCCCTAATCATTTTTTTTATATTTTTTAAGTTTTGTTTTTAAAACATTTTAATCAAGATCAGCATTTTTGTGTATTCTAACCAAAATATTTTCTACTGATCTCCATATATATATATTTATTTTTTCTGTCAAGTTACCACAACAACATTATCTGTTATTTGTTACCCTCAAGGAGTTCGGTTGGTGTCCCTTGTAAATTTGACATTGTATTTTTTAGGTTCAATTAGTTTTTATTGTTTATCAAAGTTTCAACTGTACAGAAGAAATACAAAAATCCAGGAGCCCAGCAAGAGGCAACCTGGACCGATAAGTAAGGGGTAATCTCCCGTTACAGCATGTATATGGCAATATACAAATAACAACTAGCTCATGAGAAGAGGTGTGAAGTAATACACAAATCAAACAGTGTCGTCTGAAGATACATTATCTACTCCGTCCGACCAGGATGCCCCTGTGGGATCCTACTGCAATCCTGGATCAGGGGAGTCATAAGGGGATGACATGAATATCTGTACAAACGACACCATACCAACACCTATTGGTAAAGTCTCACAAGCGATGACAGTGTGAACAGAAAATGGACCGTATACATGTAAAAGAATCTCCAAATAACTTTAGGGGAGGCCCCAGAAAGAGATAGGGAGAAATAAAGATAGAAAGGGAGATCTAGAGTTTAGAAGGGGGGTGTAGTGCACAGGGAAGGGTGGAAGGAGAAGAGGGGGGGGCGAGGGGGACAGCGAGCTGCGGACCAATGGAAGGGTATCCAGACATGGCAGGGAACCCGAAGGAAGAGGACTGGTAAGGCCTCAGAGAGTAGGCCCTATTGGGAGCCTATCCTTCAACTTATCCGAAACATTGTATTTTTTAAATGTACCTGCCTACTCACAAACAAAATGTCATATTTGAATCAAAACACATAGGCAAGTATTAACTGTAAAAATAAAATATTCATTTATTTTGGTATATAATAAAATAAATATGAAGGCAACGCTGGAGAGGCTGCTGCAATTTGTGCATCCTTTGGACCCCAGGGCACACATCAAATAATAGTAAAATAAAATTGTGACCTTGAGAAGCACATACAGTTGCTATCACAATCTGGTCCTGGACCCCCAGAGATCAGGAACAGCAGCAGGTGATATATGTGTCCCCAGTCTGTGGTACTACAACAGCCTGCCTTCTGTCCGACCATACTGAAGCAAGGCCATTACTTTTTTTTCTTTCCTCCAGCCTTCCCTGCAGCCTTCTCTGCGGCCTTCTCTGCAGCCTTCCTTGCACGCATCCTCGGAGCCTGTGCCTCTGGAGGTGTACTTGTGGCAGGAGGAGGAGAAGGAGGAGGATGATGATGGGCGACCTCCGGAAGTACAGTATCTTGGGTAAGTTGGCCCATCAAACCCCTGTTTATGGCCTTACATACAATGTTCTCACAGAGGAGGTGTTGGCCGATCTCCATCCTCGACATCTTGGCTGCCATTAGGGCGGCATAGCATTCTTCAGTGGTAGGGGTCTCTGAGGACCAAAGTAGCCTCCCTAATGAGGGAAAGTGCTTCCTCCTCCGTGTACCTACCCCTCTTGGGAATTCTTTTTGGAAGGTGGAGGGGAGGCATCATTGATCTTTTGCTGCCACTGGGCCTGGCCACCTCCTGTCTGGCACTGGGCCCTGCCTCCTCCTGTCTGGCACTGGGCCCTGCCTCCTCCTGTCTGGCACTGTGCCCTGCCTCCTCCTGTCTGGCACTGGGCCCTGCCTCCTCCTGTCTGGCACTGGGCCCTGCCTCCTCCTGTCTGGCACTGGGCCCTGCCTCCTCCTGTCTGGCACTGACCCCTGCCTCCTCCTGGCTGCCACTGACCCCCGCCTCCTCCTGTCTGCCAATTTTCAGCCCCTCGTCCTGGCCGAGGTCATCCTGTGTATAAAAAAGGTACATAGTTTTATTTATTGTTTCATCAATCGCACACAATTTTCAGCTCATGACTGTTGCAAATTGAATCCTAACCTTCCTGGCGGTATGATTAATTCAGATTTTAGGTGCTGAAAGCGGTACCATTATTTTGCATGGAAATTTGGCGTTTTATATTGTAGGCCTGCAATTCTTAGGAATAACTCACTTAAATCTGTCCAAACCAGAGTCTAGTAGACATCCCGGGTATGATAAAGTTTGAAACATAAAATCATAAATTATAATATAATAAATAACTATAAATAATTATAACAAATAATAATATAATAATAATAAAAGTGTTTTTCAGTGTTTGATGACGAATTTCCCCACAAATCACTATCGCTCCATTCTGCAAGTGATTCTAATTTATTATCGCTGTTTTTTAGCTGGTTTAAAACCACTTTTGATATAAAGGGACAATATTTGGTTGCTATGGACAATCTCAAGTTTCCAGGCAGAAAAAACAGTATTTATAATATAAAAGTGCATGCAGGACACTGGACAGACCACTAGGGACAAAGGGTGTGTGTAATTATTTTATACAGTACTTTAATCTGTAAGATTACAGTGTACTGTATGTATACTGTGTTTTAACTTTTTTGAATTTGGCGCCGATCTCTGCCCCCATGCGTCGCAACGTTGCAGGGAACGGAGCTTGGCGGCACTGTGTGAATTTGAGCGAGGAGACAGCTCCCACACACAGCGGGGAGACATCGCAGGATCCAGGGGACAAGGTAAGTTACTTTGCCTGGATCCTGCGATGCGATCCCGAGTCTGGCTCTGGGTTACCGCAAATGGTACTGAAATTCCACCCCGAGCCAGACTCGGGAATACCGCTAGGCAGGTTAATAAATAGAAAAGACTATCATTCTGACCCCAACATTTTTCATTCCTGTCCCAATCATTTTTGCCCACTACTGCCTATTGATATGTAAAACACTTTTTGTACAAACATTAATTTCTTTGCAATATATTAACAACTATTTCACATCCTTAATTTTCGGTAAAAAAATCTTTTGAAAAATACTATACCGGGCTAAAGAAGTCCAAATCCGGTTCTTCCAGGAACTCAGGTCGGTCCTCCGAAGGCTCATCTAGGCTGCATGGAAAGCAGGATGGAAGGCTGGAGGGAAGTCTGGAGGAAAGGCTAGATAGTGATGGCCTCACTTCCAGATGGTCGTTCAGAAATTCCAATTTGTTATAGTACCACAGAGTAGGGACATATACTTTTGCTGCGGCTGCTCCTGACCTCTGTGATTCCAGGACCCTATTGCAATATTTTCTGTATGTGCCCCTGAAGTTTGCAATTTTAGCGTGCCCTTCCTGGAGGGTCACATTGGGGGCCCGTGTCTAGACAAATTGGAGCATGATCTCCAGCGCTTCATTCCTTGATCCTCTATTTTTGTTTTTTGTACTTTTTGTTTCCCACAGAGCAGGCAGCTCCCTGTACCTATCCAGGAACTCACAAAAGAAGCCTGGATCCTTAAAAATATTCATTTTTTAACTGTAAAAGACAAAACACAAGACAAAAATCCTAATGTCAGTCCAGACTCTACTAATCTTTATCCCCATATATAGGCCACAATCTCAAGTTCAAATGTTACCTTCGATCTCACATTCGGCGCTTACTCCTGCCTCCGCTCACAGAACAGAACGTAGGTACGACACATGCGTGTTAGCTTTATATACACTGCGCATGCGTGAAACTCCTCACACGCCGCCCGCCCATGACGTTCTTTCTTGAATATTCCCCGCCCCTTCTCTTTCGGGGCACTGTGGGAGACGACATGGCGGATTTACAGCAGGTGTCCGATAATTCCACTAACGACGAGACAAGCCCGGACCCAGAAACCTCACGATCAAGGAGGAGATATAAGACCTCAAATATTTCCTTTGCTGAGATGGCAGACATCTTGAAGGGGACGGATTATGATGGAAAACATGGGCTGTATACCCACCCTAATTTGAGAAAGGACAAGATTATGAAGAAAGTTGTGAGGAGTCTGCACCGGAATTTTGGGGTACGACGATCCAAGGAACAGCTGCGGAAACGCTGGTCAGACCTGAAACTGAGGGAGCATGATCAGTAGCTCCATGTGCTTTGCTTTACTGTTGTACAGTTGAAAAACGGTCGTAGTAAACATCATTCGGCCACTACTAGTACGATGTTGTTGCAGATACAGGGTTAACTAATTTTCTTTATGTCAATTTGTCTGAAAATAAGTTTAGTGCATTGTTGTCTAGATGTGTTTGTAACTAGAATGAAATGCAAACTTGATTCAGTGTAAAGGAGAGGACACTCAGCAGCTGTTTACACATCTGGACTCAGGAGCACTATAGTGAGGGACACCAGAACAACCTTTTTAGGGTGCCCCACACAGGTGCTCCAGTGGATAATTGGGGTGTCTCCATGTGTGAAACTTTGCCCCAAAAGGAAAGTATTCCATCTTTAGTAATGGAAATTATCAAGTCTTCAGCATGGAACAGACAATTGTACCCCACTTCCAAGTAATGTTTCATAATCCTATTTCTGTCCGCAAATATCTGTGTGCTAAGTATACCTTTTGTTTCATTTACATAGGGGATCGAAGACTGGGAGGACACCACTCAGAGGACACCAGAAACCCCACTCCTCCTAAAGAAAGGGACCACAGAGTACCCCAACAAGATGAAGAGGTGGAGGAAGGAGAGGTGGATGACGTGGTGGAAATTGTCACCGCAACATGTCAGTGTCTGTCACCACAGCTTTAGGTAAAAGATGTAGGCCTGCAGATTTATAATACCTTGTTTTATTTTTTAGGGGATGACCATGTTGGAGAAGAAGAAACTCCTCGTTTCTCAAGTGCTAGTGCACAAATTTTATTACAGGAAATCATGGCGTGTAGTCAAGAACTAGACAACATGACGAAGAATATAAATCAAAAATTTAAGAACATGATTGATATTTTGGGGCGAATATAAAGAAAAAACAAATTGCCCCCCTTTTGTTCTTTTCTGCAGTTGGATAATTTTTTAATACTTTCTTCAAGCCAAATTTAGAAGATGCACACAGTGTGTCAACATGTGCTATCTGCCATCAGGGTATAACAATGTACGTGTTTTGTGGGTGCAACCCCTTCCTCGCAACTCAAGTAGGTGAGAGGAAGGGTTTGCACCCTCAAAACACGTCCATTGATCGCCCATGATGGCAGATAGCACATGTTGACATTAGGCATGGGACCAGGAAGGAAATTCACATTTCACATCCGTATTTGTGTGCATCTTCTAAATTTGGCTTGGACAGGGGTGACATCACCCCCCCATCTAATAAAGGCAACATCAACACCTTGTTGACATACTAGAATGTCTGATATTGCCTTCACATTTTGTACGTTGAACTTTATAAGTTCCAGAGTTTTGTATGTTCTGTTTTGAAACATGCCTGTTATTGCAAAAATAAAGCCCCCCCCCCCCAAAAAAAAAGTTGTCTATATACCAAAATATTTTTGTAAAACGCACATGTGAATGTGCACATAGTAAAATGTGGAAATTCTACAATGTGTGGATTCTTCTTTCTATGGTCAATACATTTTTTTGTAAAAATTGGTTGTTTACAGTGTCAGTGGGGGTTATTTACTAAAGGAAAATCCACTTGGCACTACAAGTGCACTAGGAGAACCTAGGAGACAGCTAAATAAAATAAACACAAGCAATAACACAAATTACAGATGTTTTCAAGACAAAATTAAAGTTTTATTTTAGGTCAAATCATGATTCTTCAGGCATAGCAATTGCCACCCTACCATTAAAATAGTTGACATATCTTTGCCGCACATCACAGGCACTTTGGGGATGCAAGCCTGTACGGACAGCTTCCAGGGACGGCACTCGTATTTGGTCCTGAAGTGCGGCCTCAGGCCCAACTGATGCCAGGTAATTTGGTGAATGAATCCGCAAAAAGTTGTGCAGCACACAGCACGCCATTACGGCATGATTAAGTTTATACTCCGCCAGATTTATGAAGCCTTTGGACTTTCTAACCATCTGATGAGGCCATTCCCCCAGAGGACCCTCACCCCTGAGAGGAGGGTGTTCAATTATCGGCTGCCCAATAATTGAACACCCTCCTCTCAGGGGTGAGGGTCCTCTGGGGGAATGGCCTCATCAGATGGTTAGAAAGTCCAAAGGCTTCATCTGCCACAAAGACAAATGGTAGTCCCTCCACATTGTCTGACGCAGGTGGCAATGCCAGGTCACCACTCTGTAGAAGTCGGGAGAAATCCATCTGTGAAAAGACTCCGCCATCAGACATCTGGCAATTTTTCCCCACGTCCACATACATAAATTCATAGGTCACCGACACCACCGCCATCATCACAATACTGTGGAACCCTTTATAATTGTAGTAATAAGACCCAGAGCGGGGTGGTGGGACGATGCGGACGTGCTTCCCATCTATTGCCCCGCTCCAGTTGGGGAAGTCCCACCGCTGGGCAAACTGGGATGCCACAATCTGCCATTCCTGTGGCATAGAAGGGAACTGTGGAGTGAAAGATTAAAATAAGATATTAGTACTTTTGAACATAACATTGCAAGCAGATTATACAAAAACATTCTTGGCCAAAATCAGTATCACTTTTATTTAAAGGAGTATTTAAAGACAAAACTACAATGTTCACTTATCAGATTCCTCACCCCCTCTGATGGGCCATTAGAAAAATTTGAGGAGGGGGGGGGTTATATCTGAGTTTGGGGCCCTCAAAAATAAAGACACTCTGTGAGAAATGATAAGAAAAACATTTGGAGACATTTTAGGGAGGGGGGGGGGGGGTAAAGCACTACATTGGAGCTGAAAAAATACATTGTAAAGTGACTAGGCTAGGGGTGTATGGGCCAAGGCTAGCATGCTGGAGAGGTTAGTTATGGGAAATATGCATGTAGGCCGAAAAATGAGCATTAAAAGCTTATAGCATGCATGGGGACAAAGGGGACATTCACAGCATATTACAATCATGGTAATTAGGAAATGATGAAAGAAATACAATACATTAGCATACATGAATTACATAGAATATGATGTTAAAGGAGAAAACTTACCTTAATATAGTCCTCCTGCAGAACTTGTATCATGGCATAACAGGTTTCTGGTATAATGATCCCCAGAGCCTTGGGGGAGATGCCTGTCATGAACTTCAAGTCCTGCAGACTTTTCCCAGTCGCCAGGTATCGCAACGTGGCGACTAGCCTCTGCTCGGCAGTGATGGCTTCACACATGATGGTGTCCTGCCTCTTGATATAGGGGGACACCAAAGCCAACAGATGGAAAAAATGGGTCCGTCATCCTGAGATAATTCCTGAAGTCATAAGGGTTATTCTCCTGCAGCAGCAGAGGCATGTGACAGAATTGGTCCCGCTGGAGCAACCAATTCTTGGTCCATGAACTCCTCACCACCCTGTTCATGGACTGGACTTGGCTTAAAGCATAAACCCCCAAACCAAGCCTTTAGCTCAGCACAAACTCTACGACGAGTATGTACCCGCAACATGGCTAGATAACGGTCGGCTGGTCAGAACGAACTAACAGAACGCAATGAAGAACAGTAAGGCCTATGAAGAACGATCTGAAAATCAGAAATGAGCGGACAAGAACGCACTGAATAAATAGATACGAACTTACTACACGCACTGAAAGACAGATACGAACCCCACAAGCACAAACTGAACCGCAAAAAACTATCTGGAAAGCACGAAGACTAAAAAGCGCAAATCGTCTCTCACCAAACTTTTACTAACACGAGATCAGCAAAAGCAGCCCAAAGGGTGGTGCCGTTTGAATAGAAATTCCCCTTTATAGTCCCGTTGTACGTGTTGTACGTCATTGCGCTTTGGACGGCCGGTATTTGGCCTGAAGGTGTGTATGCAAGGCAGGCATGACAGGAATCCTGGCAGGAAAAACATAGTTTTTTTTCCTACCGGGAAAAACGGTCGTGTGTACGAGGCATAAGAACATACATGTACATTATATAAATTCTCTAGGCACAGAGTATTTCAAGTCCTGTTTCTTCACATTCAGGTTCATTAAAGGGAAACTGTGGCCAGGCAGAAACATATATATATATATTATTGAAGTGTATCTAAAGCGAGGACTCTTTTTTTGGGATTGATTAATGAAGGCTTATGTCGCGTACACACGGTCGGAATTTCCGATAGAAAAAGTCTGATGGGAGCTTTTCATCGGATATTCCGACCGTGTGTATGCCCCATCGGACTTTTCTCATCGGAATTTCTGACGGACTTAGCTAGAGAGCAGGTTCTCTATTTTTCCGTCGGAAATTCCGACGGAGCTTGTCCCGATGCAAAGTCCGGCCATGTGTACGCGGCATAAGAACACCTTGTCAGGTTATTTCTATTTGTTTCCTGCTGGGGAGATTTACCCCTTTGAATTTGTTTTAGTGTTATTGGGACTGAAAGTGAAACAGAATCCAACAAATTGGGTTTTCACCAGAAGAGGAATAGAAAGGAAACACTGGTCTACAAATTTTGGGAAATTATCCGACACAATGTGCTAATTCTTACATATTTTGGTTAGATTATTTAGAAAACAGGGGATAAAGGTGCTGGTTGGCTAACGTTTTCAAGATATTTCACAATAAAGATTTATACACAGGCGAGTAGATTTGCCTACAAGGAAGGGAGGAGGCTGATGATCATGATGCTTCGTAACTTCTCAACAAAGTACAGTAGAACAATGAAAATGGTAACACATGGAAGTGTATAAATTTATCTTCACTTTGAGACTAACAAATATTACCTAACTGTAATTTATTGTTCTTTTATTGCAAGGTACATTTGTCTTGGTCAGATCTACGCATCATTTAGTTACCTGCAAAATAGGGGATCAGGACAAGAGTTGGGCCCCTCATTATTGTTACATTACATGTGCAACTTATCTGCGTCTTTGTATAAACAAGAAGAAAAAGTCCATGCCTTTCGCAGTCCCAATGGTGTGGAATGAGCATGAAAATGTTACATGAAAAGCCAAAAAAAAAAGGGAAAGTTATGTTATTGGTATCAATAAAAAGATACATTTATAATGATTGGTGTGGCACCCCCTCATAATTTTGAATTATTTTGATGCAATTTTGACCTGAAGCTGTATCAGAACTTAATTTTCCTTTATTAGTGACCCAATTCTGGAAAAATGTAGCTATATCATTTCCGAGGCTTTCTCCTTGTAGACCAGTGAACTCTTCCAATGGGGACATGTTTCAGTAACCACCTCCTTAACTAGTTGCCGCCCGCCCACCATCAAATGACAGCGGGGCGGTGCAGGTGTCATTTTGGGACGACGTCCCAGAACTGGCAGTCCCGCGGGGGTGAGCAGTGCGGCGATGGCGGCCGCGCCGTGTTGCTAGGACATGGCGCGACCCCAATCGGTGGGTCCAATAACAGCTGGCCAAATGTAAACACAGAAATGACGGTAATCGGCTCTTCTCGCTTCACACTTAGAGTGTGTGGCGAGGAGAGCCGATCAGCGGCATCTCCACGCAGGGGGACATCTAGGAATGTAATCAGGTCCAATGGCTGCACTGCTATCAATCTATCCAATGAAGAGCCGAGAAGCCTGGGCAAAGATCGAGCGCGTTCGCAGCGCAGGACTTTCCAGGGCTCAGGTAAGTAAAACGGGGGGGGTTCCGGCAATCATCAGATGTTTTTTCACCTTAATACATAGGATGCATTAAGGTGATAAAAAACATGAACGTTCACAACCCCTTTAATGCTCCCTCCCCCTGCCACACATAACAAAGCAAAACTCTAGAAATTATTTTTTTGTAAACCTATATTGGTCCAGCTTGACTTGGTGTACGTATCCACTATATATGGTGATCTGTGTGATAGTTCAGGTGCTGCTCCAGTGGCTTCCCCTATGCACACTGAACACAACAGGCCATTGCTCAGCACCATCACCATTTAGAGAACACGTGTTTTTTTCTTTAATGAATACAAAGTGTTCTCTGATTGGGCAAGGTGGAGTTCATGACACCATCCGCCCCTCCTCTCCATCCTGTCCAATCAGAAAATGCTATATTTATTGAGAAAAAAAATACAGGGCATCCTTTGAATGTTGGTTGTATGGAGTGAGTGACCCCTTGTGTTCAGTGTGCAGAGGGGTGACCACTGCTGCAGCACCCAGAAGATCACAGCTATCACTGTATGCAGCACCGACTACTATAGTGATTCAGCATCCCCCAGTAGCCCTTCAGATATCAGATATGGATACTGTACTTACATCAAGCCAATCTGGACAGATGTAAAATTTGGAAAAAAAACATTATTCCTGGAGTTCAGTTTTAAAATGTTTCAGCCATATCAGACTTCTACATTAAGACAGTTAGGCTCGATCTATGCAATCTGATTCCAGTGCAGGAAAAAAGGGGCCTGCACCTTTTTTTTTGCGGATGCGGTATAATTTGAGCCATACAAATGAATGGCTCAAATTGCACCGCACAGACACCGCATGTGATTTGAATAGGAATGTGGTGCGGTGTCCTGCACTGCATATATGTGAACCCAGCCTTACAGTGGTCTTAGGCTCCTGGGCAACAGAATGTTTCAAATTAAAAAAAACAGTAATTTTTTATTTAAATGCCTGCAATCTAGGTCTGCAAATATTATCAAATGAAATTGATGGAGATACTGATGCTACTGGATTCTGAACAAGCTTGGCTGTGCAGTTGGAGCATGTTCATTTTATTTTGTTCTCAATCTGTGACAGCAAAGCCCCCTGGCAGGGCGGAGCACAGATAAAGCATTCGAGTCAGATATCACCTGGGGATAGATATCGTGTGATTTCATTAATGATAAATGTGATCTAATTGATGCAGCGTTTCACCATTGTCTTGACCTATATGAGTCAAATAATCGATCATTACTTATGTTGTGTATTACAAATTGAATTTTAATGAATCCACAGCCAGCAGACACTAATTGAATGTTACACATTTAATTTATCAAAGGATTTCTTCCCCGTAACAATGTCTTTTTACAATAGATCCTGTGTAGTAGTTCTGTAATTGTATTGCAATAAAACAGTATTATGTAAGACCTATACAGGAAACAATAGGAGCAGTTGGAAGAAGCAGCAAATTGCAGTGTAGGCAAGTGTCCATTGAGTCACACAGACAGGACTGCTGTTAGAAATCACAAGGCCCTGTACAGCCCACCAGACAGAACCTACGCCCCCAAAATATTAAAACAATATTTTCACATTTTCTGTGTGTGAATGAGATGAATATTGTTTTTTTTTATGTGGCTGGAGCTGTGTGCAGGCAGCCTATGTTATGCTTAGAGGACACAGGGACTGTATGAACACAGCTGCAGATTCTAATTTGACAGTCATGTGGAACAGGGATGTGCAGTCACGGGAAGCAGGGCAATGATAAAAAAAAAACTGCACTAAACAGTGAATGAACAGAAACTCTCTGCACAGAGGCTCCTGATCTGTACTGATAACTTATTGTGTTCATTCCAGAAAGGAAGGGACTAGTAAATATGACATATTTACCAGCCCCTTCCCCGCTTTCCATACCTGAAAAGATCCCCTGGGCCTGTGTACTGCAGCAGCTGGCGGGAAAGGACAGGAGGGAAGTCGGCAGTGCCGGGGCAGGAGGCACACAGGGGGGCCTGGGCAGCAGGGGGAATCAAATCCTGGGACAGGGAGGGTGATCAGTGCAGTGGGAGGGCAATTACAGGAACCGATCCCCTGTGTTATTCTCTCTGCAGCAGCTGGTGGGCGGAAAGGAAAAGAAATGGAGAAGCCGGCTCTCTGCTGCTAAAGGGGAGCTACACAGGGGATCAGTTCCTGTCGTTGCCACCCCCTCCCCCAATGCACTGATCACCCCTCTCCTGCCTACATCCGATTCCTCTCCTGCCCAGGCCCCCCTGCTAGTCGGCCCAGTATAGAAAGGTCAGGTGCCCTTATTGGCAGCCTAGCACATACAGTGGGTATAGAAAAGAATCACAGCCCTTTAAAATAATCACATTTTGTTGTTTTGCAGGCTGAAATTAAGACAGACACAGTTTTTGTTTTATCCAGCTCTATTTACTAGTGCAACTTATAACATCCAAGTGAAAGATATAACACCATGTCAGAAAAAATAAACATTCAAAAACCGAATCACTGATTTGGAAAAAGGATCACCCCCTAGGCCAGTATTTTGTTTGACCACCTTTTGCTTAAATTACAGCCTTTAGTCTGTTGGGATATGTCTCTACTAACTTTGCACATCTAGACTTTGCAATATTTCCCCACTCTTCTTTGCAGAACTGCTCCAGTTCAGTTAAATTTGATGGTGACTGTTTGTGGGCTGCAGTCTTCAAGTCATTCCACAGATTTTCAATGGGATTTAAGTCTGGGCTCTGACTAGGCCATGGAAGGACATTCACCCTTTTCTCCTTCAACCACTGTGTGGTAATTTTTGCTGTGTGCTTTGGGTCATTGTCATGTTGGAAGGTAAACCTTCTTCCCATTGACAACTTTCTGGAAGAGGGCAGTTGATTTTTCCATCATTTTTTCCTTCAATCCTGGCCAGTACTTCAGTCCCTGCTGCAGAGGAACACCTCCATAACAGGACATTACCACCTCCATGCTTTACTGTAGGGGTGGTGTTATTTGGATGGTGAGCTGTATTGGATTTCCACCAGACATATCATTTGGTGTTGAGGCCAAATAATTCAATTTTAGTCTCATCTGACCACCTTAAATGCACCTTGAAAATTCTGAGGCCACATGAAAAAAGGTGTATGGTCAGATGAGACTAAAATTGAATTATTTGGCCTCAACACCAAATGATATGTCTGGTGGAAATCCAATACAGCTCACCATCCAAATAACACCTGTTATGGGGGTGTTTCTCTGCAGCAGGGACTGGAGTATGTGTCAGGGTAAAAGGATGGGGCAAAATACCGTCAAATTCTTGAGGAAAATCTGCTGCCCTCTGCCAGAAAGTTGTCAATGGGAAGAAGGTTTACCTTCCAACATGACAATGAACCAAAGCACACAACAAAATGACCACACAGTGAGGGAAGGAGAAAAAGTCTAGCAGAGACATATAACAACAGACTAAAGGCTGTAATTTAAGCAAAAGGTGGTTCAACAAAATCCTGACATAAGGGGGGTGATCCTTTTTCCAACTCAGTGATTCTGTATTTGAATGTTTATTTTTTTTTCCTGACATGTTGGTGTTTTATCTTTCACTTGGATGTTATAAGTTGCACTCAGTAAATACAGTTGGATAAAACAAAAACTGTCTTCATTTCAAGCTGCAAAGCAACAAAGTGTGATTATTTTAAAAGGGGGTGATTCTTTTATATACCCACTGCAGACTATGCTATGTATACCTGGCCCCAAGATACATGTAAACTCCAGCATTTGAACATCTTTTAACTATGTATAACACTGTCACACCAGGAACATAAGGAGAGGAAAAGTAGGATTTTTAAAACAGCTTACCTGTAAAATCCTTTTCTTGGAGTACATCACGGGACACAGAGCAGCATAGTCATTACTATGTGGGTTATATAGAATTACCTTCAGGTGCTGGCACTGGCAACTTCCAAAACAGGAAGTACCCTCCCCTATATAAGCCCCTCCCATCCGGGAGTACCTCAGTTTTGTAGCAAAGCAATACGTGTCCCCAAAAGAGGGGTGGGAGCTCTGTGTCCCGTGATGTACTCCAAGAAAAGGATTTTACAGGTAAGCTGTTTTAAAAATCCTACTTTCTTGTTCATACATCACGGGACACAGAGCAGCATAGTCATTACTATGTGGGACGTCCCAAAGCAATGCCACATGAGGGGGGGGATACACCATACATAAGCTGGGCGCCATCAGGCATGAGGATCTTTTGCGGCCTGCAACACACTGCGCCCAAAGGCGACATCCTCCTGACTTCTAACGTCCACCTGGTAGAACCTAGTAAACGTGTGTACTGAAGACCATGTTGCGGCCTTACAAATTTGCGCCAGGGAGGCCTGGTGATGCACTGCCCATGAAGTTCCAACTGCTCTCGTGGAGTGCGCCCTAACTTTGAACGGAGGCGGTCTACTTTTCAAGCCATAGGCTTGTATTATGACCTGTCGAATCCACTTGGCTAAAGTAGATTTTGATGCTGCCTGACCCTTTCTGGGGCCTTCCGGCAGAACAAACAGAGAATCCGTTCTACGAATCTGAGCAGTGGCTTTTAGATAAGCTTTAACTGCTCTTACTACATCCAAAGAATGCAATAACTTTTCCTCTACCGAGCTTGGTTTGGGGAAAAAAGAAGGAAGAACCACATCCTGGTTCAAGTGAAACCTCAATACCACCTTAGGAAGAAAGGCTGGGTGAGGACGTAATACTACTCTGTCCTTATGGATAACCAGATATGGCTCTTTACAGGACATGGCGGCTAATTCCGACACTCTTCTAGCCGAGCATATGGCTACTAAAAATATCAATTTCCTGGTGAGTAGAACCAAGGAAATGTGCCGCAAAGGTTCAAATGGCTGCTTCTGCAGAACCGACAGAACCAAATTTAGATCCCATGGGCATATGGGAGCCTTAATCGGTGGAATAATACGAGTCACACCTTGCATAAAGGATTTGACAAGTGAATGCATAGCCAGGGGCCTTTGAAATAATATTGACAAGGCCGAAACCTGGCCCTTGATAGTACTTAAGGCAAACTTCCTGTCTACAGCCCACTGCAGGAAGTCCAGAATTCTGCCTATAACGTACTTACGCGGATGCCATTTTCTGGCCTCGCACCAAGTGATGTACGCCTTCCAAACTCTATAGTAGATCTGCCTGGATACAGGCTTCCTGGCATTGATTATAGTTGATACCACAGAGTTAGAGAGACCTCTCTTCTTTAGGATGTGGGACTCAATAGCCAGGCCGTTAAACTTAGAGTTAGTAAGGAAGGGTGGTATATCGGTCCTTGCGAAAGCAGGTCCGGACGACGTGGAAGGGTCCAAGGACTCCCCACAGACATTTTGATGATCTCCGCGTACCAGGCCCTTCGGGGCCACGCTGGAGCCACCAGGATCACCGGCTTCTTCTCCAACCTGACTCTGCGAAGGAGTCGAGGCAACAATTGTAGCGGAGGGAATGCATATATCAGTCTGAACTGATCCCAAGGGAACACCAGAGCATCCGAGCCGCAAGCGAGGGGATCCCTTGTCCGGGAGACAAATCTGTCCACCTTTGCGTTGAATCTGGATGCTAGCAGATCTACATCCGGTGTTCCCCACCGCTGACATATTGCTCGGAAGACCTCGGGATGAAGGGACCATTCCCCTGGGCATAACTGTTGGCGACTCAGAAAGTCCGCCTTCCAATTCTCCACCCCTGGAATGAAGACAGCTGATATACATGGGACATGCTTTTCTGCCCATTCCAGGATGTGACTTACTTCCCTCTGGGCTGCACGACTCCTGGTGCCTCCCTGATGATTGATATATGCCACTGCTGTGACATTGTCTGATTGAATTCTGACAGGGGACCCTTGGAGTCTGGATGTCCAGGCTACTAGGGCGTACCGGGCTGCTCGTATCTCTAAGAGATTGATGGGCAGGGTTTTTACTACATTTGACCATCTGCCCTGGAGAGACCATTGCTCCAGTACTGCCCCCCAGCCTGTAAGGCTGGCATCTGTAGTGACCACCTTCCAAGATATCGGGCTGAAGGGTTTTCCCTTCTGGAGATTCTGGGGGATCAACCACCAGCAGAGACTCTTCCGAACGGAAGGGGACAAAGCCATCGGGAAGTCTAGAGCCTGAACTTTTCCGTTCCAGGCTGACAATATGGCCCTTTGTAAATTCCTTGAGTGGAATTGGGCGTATGGCACAGCTTCGAATGATGCTACCATCTTTCCTAGCAGCCTCATGCACAGGCGTATGGACGGCTGTCTTTTTGCACAAAGCAGACGGACCAAGCCCCTCAAAGAGGATACCTTGTCTAGAGGTAAGAAAATCTTCCTCTGGTCTGAATCCAGCCGTAGCCCTAGATATACCAGGTTTTTCACTGGCTGTAGGGCTGACTTGTCCAGGTTGATGACCCAACCGTGAGATTCTAGATACTTGATTGTATCGACAATTACCACTTCTAGCTTGGCAACTGAGTGGTCCATCAACAACAGGTCGTCTAGGTATGCCATTATCGTTACACCCCGTGTTCTTAGATCGGCCAACAGTGGGGCCAGAATTTTTGTGAACACTCGTGGTGCTGTGGCCAGACCGAATGGTAAGGCTCTGAACTGAAAATGGTGCCCTTATACTGCAAAGCGTAGGAATTTTTGATGACCTGGAAAGATGGGAACATGCAAGTAAGCATCTTTGATGTCGATCGAGGCTAACCATTCCTCCCCTTGTAGGGCAGCGGTGACCGATCGGATCGACTCCATCCGGAAAGACCGGACGTTTAGAAATTTGTTTAGACTCTTTAGGTCCAATATGGGTCTTATGTCCCCGTTTGGCTTCGGGACTGTGAAAAGGTTTGAGTAGAAACCCAACCCCCACTCTTCCATAGGAACCTCCATAATTACTCCTTGGAGCAATAGTTGTTCTAACGCCAATAGGAGAGACCCTCTTTTCAGAGGGTCTCTTGGCATGCCTGACCACATAAAATGGGACGGAGGAGACTCTTTTAACTCCAACTTGTATCCCAGAGTTACTGCGGAGAGCACCCATCTGTCTTTGATCGTCTCCCGCCAGGTCTCTGCGAACAACTGAAGTCTTCCCCCCACCCGTTTGAGTGGGGGCAGCCCTTCATAGGCTTGACTTGGAGGCTGGTTTAGTACCTCTTCGGATCCAGGGCTTTTTATTACCCTGTGGCTGTCCCTGATTTTTACCTCCTGAGTTTGACCGAGGAGGCCGTCGGAACTGCTTAGTAGCAGACGTCGCAGGGATAGGAGAGGTAGTCCTCTTAAAAGATGGACCCCTAGACCTCTTCTTACTCGGTAAGAGAGTACTTTTACCACTGGAAATCTTCTGGATATACTTATCCAGGTCTTCGCCAAAAAGGCGTTCCCCATGAAATGGGAAGCTAACTAAGAGCTTCTTACAGGGAGCTTCAGCAGACCAGTTTTTGAGCCACAGAAGCCTACGCATATGTACCAAAGACAGCGTGAGGCGGGAGGCCTGATGGATAGAATCCTTGATGGCGTCAACCGCAAAGCATAATGCTCTAGGCAGATCAGCCAGAGCCTGGGCCTGTTGGTCTGGCAAATCCCTCAGGACCATTTTCATTTGATCCTTTAAAGCTTGGCAGACCCCAATAGCTGCCACTGCTGGCTGTGTAACAGCCCCTGCTGTGGAAAAAGCAGATTTTTATAAAGATTCCAATTTTTTATCCACTGGATCTTTGAACATTTGAACATTATCTACTGGACATGTCAGTGATTTGTTCACAGAAGAGATGGCTGCATCCACCGTAGGAACATTCCATCTCTGGGTGAACTTTTCCTCCATGGGATAGATCACCGGAAACCTTTTAGGCGGAACAAATAGTTTATCAGGATGTTCCCAGTCCTGGTATATAAGTCCTTCCAATAATGGATGTATTGGAAAGGAGCAATTAACCTGGGGAGCTTTTAGCGACCCCAATGAGGAGACAGCAGTAGTTGATGGTTCAACAAGAGGCATTTTAAATGCAGATCGAACCATGTCAGTTAGGGTCTGGACCCACAATCTTTCAGTCTGTGATGCTGAAAATGGTTCATCTACTGTCGATTCCTCAAAAACAGAGCTAACCTCCTCCTGATCCCCTTCAGGTAGGTCGGTCCCTTCCTGGGACTGTTGCTCTGCCAACAGGCACTCTAATGGAGGTGATGGAGATCTGGCGCGCTTTCTTTCCTGTAGAGAAGAAGCGATCAATGCAGCCAATCTCTGCTCCAATCCCTCCAGAGTTGAGGAAAAAACCTCCTCTGTTATATATGCAGGAGCAGGTGGACTGAGGACAGCCGCAGTACCTGGCACTCCCGGGGGTTCCTTATGGGTATTAACCTCTGATTTCTCAGGGGAGGAGGGTGCAGATGACTGCTCCAGATCCTCAGAGCCCGATGGAGACCCCCTACACTTCCTGAGAGGTATATCTCGGAGTTTTTTAGGCGGCATATTCCTTAGTTCAAAGCTGAGGTATTCCAGCCGCAATACACCCCTTACTGAAATAGTCTAATGCAATTTGCTGCTATGTACATCAGTGGGTGTCTACTAATGCGTCTTTCTGGGGATGCCTGTATCAACCGCCCGCTGTAAGCCCCTATACCATGCTACCAGCTCCTTTTCATGCTCTGTGTCCATAGCAAGCAGCGTGGACTGAGTCCTTTTATCTTGCTGGGACGCCCGCACATGCGCAGAAGCGCTGGGCGCACAGAGCGCGTCATCCGCCAGGCTCCGCCCCCTTTTTTGAAGCTAAACCTTATAAAAAGAAAGCATGTGTGCGCGCGCGCGTGCACGTGTGCGCTCTTGGCGCCATGTAGGGAGAGGAGCCAGGGTCCCTGTTTCACCAGGACTCGGGGATGGAAGGAAACTACTTGGCAGCATGACAGAGGAATGCAGCTTCCCTGATAGAGAGCTCACTCATCTGCCTGGACTTTCACCATGGAAGGAATAGTCCCAAGAAAAAAGACGTTCCACAGCGGCCTCTAGTGGACAAACACAGGTACCGCACCTTTGTCTTTTTTTTTTTTTTTAAAACCTCCTTTATGAAACACATTTCCAGGCTTACAGTTTTTTTAAAACTTCCCTTATGAAAAAACATTTCTAGGATTTCTTAGGCATATACAGCTATTAGCGGGAATACCCTTTAGGTAACAGGCAGAAAGACATATTAGGCTTGGGGGTCCCCTCAATAGAACCAAGTTCCTGAGGGGCCCCCACTTACCTTTTCCCCGCCGCAGGACTTTGTTTGGTCCACAGAAGCCCAAACTTCACCTCTCACGGCAGGCATTGTACTAGACCTTCAGGGACCGGGTTCCCAAGGATTCCACTCCCCTGGACCTGTATAGCACCCTGCACAGATAGCCTCTTGGTTTTGGGTATGACCAGAGCTCTGGATCCCAGGGTCCAGCCCTCCTAAGAGAGGCATTACAGGCAAAACCCTGCTCTTCTCTGCAAGGCCCGGGTACCGACCGTTTAGCTATGAAGCTTTTTTGGTCGGATCCGGAATAGCTTGCTAAGGCCCAGAGAACCTGTACACAAGCCCAGATGAATACATGTTAACCTTGGCCAACACCTTAGACACTGGCAAAAAACTGAGGTACTCCCGGATGGGAGGGGCTTATATAGGGGAGGGTACTTCCTGTTTTGGAAGTTGCCAGTGCCAGCACCTGAAGGTAATTCTATATAACCCACATAGTAATGACTATGCTGCTCTGTGTCCCGTGATGTATGAACAAGAAATATCTATTATCATTAAACCCTGGAGGGCAATATCCTGGGGGTGCTGACACAAAATACTAGGAATACAATACTTAAAGCATATCTAAAGCCAAGACTTTTTTTTTTAAGTTTTGGATAGGGTAGCATTGAGTATGGGAGGGTTAAAAACGCTGTCAGTTTTTTTTTATCTATGTCCCATGAAAGTGTCTCTAAAGGCTTAAGATTTTTTTTTACCTTAAAGTGGTTGTATACCCATTTTTTTTATTTTTACCTACAGGTAAGCCTATAATAAGGCTTACCTGTAGGTTAAATGAATATCTCCTAAACTTGTACGGTGTAGGAGATATTCCCTTTGCATGCAGCTGCTGACGTCAGCGGGGCATGAGCTGTCAATGACTGGCTGAAGGTCCTTGCAGGGAAGAAGAAGAAGTGATGTCATCGCGGCTCCGGCCACTCACAGTGCCTGGACCGCGAACCCGGAAGACACGCCGAGGGCGTGGACTGGGATTAGATACCGACGCCTCGTTCTAAGGTATTTCATAATGAGTTAGTGTGCGGTGCATGCTAGCTCATTATGCCTTTGCCTTACAGGTTTTAAAAAAAAAAAAAAAATTCTGCGGGTATACAACGGCTTTAAAGGCTTAAGCCTCGTACACACAATCAGATTGTTGGCAGGGGATTGTCTGTTGACAGACTGTTGGCCTAAAATCTGACTGTTAGTACGCTCCTTCAGACAATTGTTGTCAAACTTTCTGCCAACAAATGTTGGATGACAGGCTAGTAAATATTCTGCGGACAACGGTCTGTTGTCAGATTTTCTGATGGTCAGTACACAAGTCCGTCACACAAAAGTTGAAAGTACAAACACGTATGCTCGGAATCAATACTCACCGAACACAAAATTAGCAGAAGGGGCCCAAAGGGTGGCGCTCAGGAGCTGAAATTCCTCGTAGTACGCCACTACGTTCGTGTTTGTTGCCCAACAATTTAGTTCCATTAGTATGCAAGACAAGATCCAGGCACACGCCCTGAAGACAAAAATCAGAGGCTCGGTTGGCCAACAATCTGATCGCGTGTACCAGGCATAAGATTACTACCTTTGTTCACCTTTTACTTTCTTTCTTTTTTATTCTAGCTCCCCTATGTACCAATATAGCATTAACCTCCCCGGCAGTTTTCCCGAGTGTGGCTCGGGGTTAAATTTCAGTACCATTAGCGGTAACCCCGAGCCACACTTGGAATTGCATTGCAGGATCCTGGTGCAGTATACTTACCAAGTCCCCAGGATCCTGCGGTGTCCCCCCAACTGTGTCTGCAGGCTGTGTCCTCTGCCCGATGCCTCTGTGTGCCAGGTTCCATTCCCTGCGACACACGGGGGCGGAGCCTGGCGGCAAATTAAAAAAAGTACACAAAACATTGTAGTGAAGTAGTATAGTGGTCTCCAGTTGATAATTGATGTTTAGTTATTAGTAATGATGAAATATAAGTTGTGTTCCGCAGCAAACGCCCAAGTTCTCCAGAGGATGCGCTTTAATAGACTTTCCAATACAGAACAAAGTCCAATACTGATGACAACGGACCCAACAGAGTATATTCTAGACCTGTGCTTTCATATTCCTACAGAATATATCCTGTGCCTCCATCCTTCATGATCATGCAGGAATACATATGACTAGCCTGAATATTAGCTTTATATATCTTATATATTGAATGACTGAGCAATTTGATTGGCTGTCTTTGATCCACACTCTGTCATTTAGGATGACAGAGAATGACCCCCAACCTAGCCAGAGACGAACACAGCCATTATTTGCATTCTTGCATAATAACATTAACAAGCTGTCTTTTGACATATGCAACTAGATTGCGGAGACGGAAGGTGACCTGAATACCGCCCTGATATGTAAAGATAGACTCGTCCTGGAAACAAGTCCCCTTGATAAGATCAACACATCAAAGCTCTCTTCTGGCCTCCCTCACATGTGTAATCCAGTTGACTGACAACTTCTTGCCTGGTCAATATTGTATTCACATATAAACACATATATATATACATATATATATATATATATATATATATATATATACATTGTGAGGGGGTTAGCTCGGCAGCGGGTGTGTGTGACCCCCGGGATGGGCTCCCCACACAAAAACAGGACCAGCAAACGGAGGTTGTGGTTTTCAAAATCAAAAAAAGGTGCGGTTTATTTTCTATTTACAGTGACAAAACACAGCAAAGCCAAAAGAAACATAAACAAAATAAATCCTGGTCAACTTGACCTCTGACTAAACATACAGGTTTCCTAACTAACAACTGGGATCAGCCTAGTGCTGTCCTAGTCCCTAAGTCCCTGGTTTTAAATGTCCAAGCAAATAGCCACACAGGCTTTGTCTCACCGCACAGGGGTTCACTCTCCCTAGACAGTCCACACAGGTCTGGGTCCAGGCATGAGCAAACATCTAATGAAGCTGGGAGTTCTTATAGAGGCCTAAATGAGCTGACAAACTTCAGCTGGTCTCATCAACTCCCTGTCTGCACGACGCCCCACACTCTCCCTAGAGGTATGAGTCATCCATGAGCCCACTAGCCTCAGCTGGGCTTATACAACTCTCCACCTAGTTGTATAAGTCGGCGTAAAGCCTGAATCTGGGCGAAATATATCTACCCCCCTGGATGCAACCAGGTGACTTTACCTTCCTGCTGTCACATACCCCCCCCCCCCTCTTGTTTTAACCTCGGGGTTGGAACACCAGCAATCAGGCATTCATGTACTCGAGACAAAGCATCCACATTCCCCATTTGAACGCCAGGGCGATGCTTTACTGTGAAGTTGAATTCCTGGAGGGCCAGGAACCACCTATTCACTCTTCTATTTGTTTCCTTGTTTTGAGCCATCCACTTTAACGGAGCGTGATCCGTAACCATGTCAAAGTGCCTACCTAGCAGGTAGTACCGAAGGGAATCTAGAGCCCACTTCACCGCTAAACACTCCTTTTCAACGGTGGCATAATTTACCTCATGGGACTTCAACTTCCTGCTGAGGTAAATGACTGGGTGCTCTTCCCCGTTCCAGACCTGGGACAATACTGCTCCTAACCCCACATCTGACGCATCACTTTGTACGACAAAGTCTTTAGAGAAGTCGGGTGAGTACAACACTGGCTGGCTACATAAGGCTTGTTTCAAGAATTGGAATGCTGCCTCAGCCTCGGGGGTCCATTTAATCATGACCGACCCTTTCCCCTTCGTTAGGTTGGTTAAGGGCACAGCCTTAGAAGCAAAGTGGGGAATGAATCGCCGATAATACCCAGCGATTCCCAGAAAGGCTCGTACCTGCTTCTTGCTGTTGGGACGTGGCCAACTCTGGATGGCCTCGACTTTGTTGAGTTGGGGTTTTATTACTCCCCTCCCAATGGTGTACCCAAGATATTTGGCCTCCTCCTGCCCAATGGTACACTTCTTGGGGTTAGCCGTAAACCCCGCTTCCCGAACAGAGTCCAGGACTGCTTGCACTTTTGGCAGATGTGAGGCCCAATCTGTGCTATGGACAATTACGTCATCCAGGTAAGCCGCAGCATACTTCCGATGGGGCCTCAGCATCTGGTCCATTTTCCGCTGGAATGTGGCCCGCGCATTCTGTAACCCGAACGGCATTCTTTTATATTGGAACGCCCCGTCTGGGGTTACAAATGCGGTTTTCTCTTTGGCCAATTTGGCCAGGGGGATTTGCCAATACCCTTTTGTGAGGTCAAGAGTCGTCATGTATCGGGCTGTTCCCAGCCGGTCGATCAACTCATCTATACGTGGCATGGGGTAGGTGTCAAATTTTGTAACTTTGTTCAACTGACGAAAATCGTTACAAAATCGCCAGCTCCCATCCGGTTTAGGCACCAACACAATGGGACTAGACCAATCACTTTGGGACTCCTCTATCACCCCTAAGTTCAGCATTTTCTGTACTTCCTCCCGTATTGCCTCCCGTCGGGCCTCTGGGATCCGATAGGGTTTTAACTTCACCCTTTCACCGGGCGGGGTAATGATGTCATGCTCTACCCCAGATGTTTGTCCCGGCAGCTCAGAGAATACCTCCTTGTTGCGAAGCACAAACTCCTTAACCTCCTGTTGTTGGGGTTGTGACAAGGTGGCTGCTATTCCAACCTCAGGAATCACGCAACCAGTTTGAGCTGGTGACCAAGTGTCTGCGACTAGGGACTCTCTATCCCTCCAGGCTTTCAACAGATTAACGTGATAGATCTGTTCGGGCTTTCGCCTTCCTGGTTGTCTGACCTTGTAATTCACTTCGCTCACTTTTTCCATTATCTCGTAGGGGCCTTGCCATTTGGCAAGGAATTTACTTTCAACCGTAGGGACAAGTACCAGTATCCTATCCCCCGGGGAAAAGGTACGGGTCTTGGCTCCACGGTTGTACACTCTCTGCTGTGCTAACTGCGCTTGGGCCAAATGTTCCTTCACGATGGGCATTACCTGTGCAATTCGGTCTTGCATCAGGGCGACATGCTCAATCACACTCCTGTGGGGAGAACTCTCACTTTCCCAAGTTTCCTTGGCAATATCCAACAGCCCTCTTGGGTGTCTCCCATACAGTAACTCAAAGGGGGAGAATCCCGTAGAGGATTGGGGCACCTCCCTAATAGCAAACATCAGATAAGGAAGTAGACAGTCCCAATCCTTTCCATCTCTATCCACCACTTTCTTCAACATTTGTTTTAGGGTTTTGTTGAATCTTTCAACCAGCCCATCGGTTTGGGGGTGATACACAGATGTACGTAATTGCGTCACTTTGAACAATTTACACAGCTCCTTCATAACCCGGGACATAAAGGGTGTACCTTGGTCCGTAAGCAGTTCTTTACAAATACCCACCCGGCTAAACACAAGAGATAGCTCTTTGGCTATGGTTTTGGCCGAGGTATTTCGGAGAGGGATCGCTTCTGGATAACGGGTGGCATAGTCCATTATAACTAATATGTACTGGTGCCCCCTAGCGGACTTGATTATAGGACCTACCAAATCCATGGCGATCCTCTCAAACGGGACCTCAATGATGGGTAGAGGGACCAGCGGGCTACGGAAATGTGGCATCGGGGCCGACCTCTGACACACAGGGCAGGAGGAACAATAATTTTCTATGTCCTTCATCACCCCCGGCCAATAGAATCTCTGTAATACCCTCTCTCGGGTTTTCTCTGTCCCCAGATGACCTCCAAGAATGTGCCCATGGGCCAACTCCAACACCAACTTCCTGTAAGGTTTGGGCACCACAAGCTGCTCAACGGTTTCTTCTGCCCTTTTTGCCACCCGATACAGTAGGTCCTTCTCTACGCTGAAGTATGGGTAAGTGCAGGTATTATCTGGGTTCACTAACTCGCCATCTATTTTCACTACGTTTTCCCGTGCCTTTATTAGGGCGGGGTCTTTCAACTGTTCTGTGGCAAAGTTTTCCCTGTGAACCTCAAGATCAGAAAACTCCACAGACGGTAGGTTTTCGTCTGAGGAGGTGGGCTCCTCTCCAGTTTCTTGAGTCTCCCCTGCCAATACTGATAAGGGACATTCCGGAGAGTCCTCACCACTCTCAGGGGAGTTCTGGCTATCACATTCCTGGTACATAGGGGCACCAGTGGGGGGCTCAGGATCATCCCACAGTTCCCAGAACTTCGGAAAATCCCTTCCCACAATGGCGTCATGCGGTAACTGAGATACTAAGCCCACTGGATGAGAGAGGGTACCTTTGGGGGTCTTGAAACACACTGTAGTCACTGGATACTCTCGGGTGTCCCCATGCACACAAATAACAGCTACCTTGCTATTCCCAGAGACCTCTGTTTTAACTAACTCAGCCTTTATCAGGGTCACAAGGCTACCTGAATCCAGCAATACCACAACATTTCTACCATTAACACACATTTTGCATAAATGTTTCTCAGTTCCTCGAATGGCAGTGCATGCGACTGTCGCACACAGCGACTGACGTCTGCCCGTCAGAAAGTCACACTGCATGGGTTCCTCCACAACCGGGCAATTGGCTGCAATATGTCCCGCTTGCCGGCAGCGGTAGCAAACGATCCTTCTTGCCGCCTCTTGAGCTGCTGATTTCCCAGGCTGTTCTCGCCAAACTTGGGGTAGAGCTCCCACCCTCTCACTCTCTCCACCCTCACCCCTTGGAATCCTCGTATCCGCCCCTGGGGATGGTCTGGTCTTAGGGTGGAAAGTCCGAGTGTCTCTGGAAGAGGCCGTCAGGTTCTCTGTAGCCAAGTATTTCTCCACACGATCCACAAGACCATCGGCCGTCTCTGGGTCTCCATGGCTTACCCACTTTTGGATGGCAGTAGGAAGAGCTCTCAAAAACCGATCCATTACAACACGTTCCACAATCTTTGGTGCGGACAAAGTCTCTGGCTGTAGCCACTTTCTGCTCAGGTGAATGAGATCATACATTTGAGACCTGGGGGGTTTTCCAAGCTGGAAAGTCCAGTTATGCACACGCTGAGCCCGGACAGCCTGGGTGACACCCAGCCTTGCCAATATTTCAGCTTTTAGCATCACATAGTCTTTTGCTTGGTCAGGCTCTAGGTCATAGTAAGCCTTCTGCGATTCACCAGTTAACAGAGGAGCCACCAGTCCAGCCCACTGCTCCTCAGGCCACTTTTCTCTTTCAGCAGTCCTTTCAAATGTGGTCAAAAATACCTCTGGATCATCCTCTCCAGTCATTTTTGTCAATAAACGACTCACCCCAAAGGACGCGGTATTAGTGGGACGGCTTTCCTCACTGGTCTGCGGACGTTGCTGCATTACTGCTTCCATTTGTTGTAGTCTCTGCTCTTGCTTCTGTAACAGGTCTATGAAGCGGGCCTCAGATTGCTGCTGGGCTTGTTGCTGAGCTTCCAGACTCTGTTGGTGAGCTTGCTGCTGAGCTGCAAGGCTCTGTTGATGAGCTTGCTGCTGGGCTGCGAAGTTCTGTTGTTGAGCTGCAAGGCTCTGTTGATGAGCTGCAAGGCTCTTTTGCAAACCTGCATTTGTCTGCTGTTGATTGGCATTTGCTAGAGCCAGCTGCTTCAGTATCTCCTCCATGCTGGCTTAAAAAAAAACTGCCACTGGTTCTCCACCAACTGTGAGGGGGTTAGCTCGGCAGCGGGTGTGTGTGACCCCCGGGATGGGCTCCCCACACAAAAACAGGACCAGCAAACGGAGGTTGTGGTTTTCAAAATCAAAAAAAGGTGCGGTTTATTTTCTATTTACAGTGACAAAACACAGCAAAGCCAAAAGAAACATAAACAAAATAAGTCCTGGTCAACTTGACCTCTGACTAAACATACAGGTTTCCTAACTAACAACTGGGATCAGCCTAGTGCTGTCCTAGTCCCTAAGTCCCTGGTTTTAAATGTCCAAGCAAATAGCCACACAGGCTTTGTCTCACCGCACAGGGGTTCACTCTCCCTAGACAGTCCACACAGGTCTGGGTCCAGGCATGAGCAAACATCTAATGAAGCTGGGAGTTCTTATAGAGGCCTAAATGAGCTGACAAGCTTCAGCTGGTCTCATCAACTCCCTGTCTGCACGACGCCCCACACTCTCCCTAGAGGTATGAGTCATCCATGAGCCCACTAGCCTCAGCTGGGCATATACAACTCTCCACCTAGTTGTATAAGTCGGCGTAAAGCCTGAATCTGGGCGAAATATATCTACCCCCCTGGATGCAACCAGGTGACTTTACCTTCCTGCTGTCACAACATATATATGTCCATGCATATACACACATCTAATAAATCAGCCAACATATTACAACAAACATGACACATACAGTACACTGTATGAAATCATTTCACATCCCTTTTGTCCCTAGTGCTTTGTCCAGTGCCCTGCATGCAGTTTTATATATATATATATATATATATATATATATATATATATATATATATATATATATATATTAATAAGGGTATAAACATAAAAACAATAATGATGTTTCAAAATATTACCAAAACAGCGCTAAATGTTGGTATGAAATAGGTGACCAACATCACCTTAAAAGGTGACAAACAGTTTTAAGACAGATAAACAGTGCAGAGGTGTCAGAAAGTGTCCATAAATGATCGTGGATAATAGCAGCGTGCACCTTCACCATAACATCCAGGTCCACCCAGTGGGAACACACTCCCCCTCAGGGGTTTAAACTCACCGAAGCAAGATCTATATCAAGCCTTGACAACAGGAGGATAATCAACACCAAACACGAACTGCACTCGCATCAGTCAGGGAAACATCAGATCAATGGAGGCTCAGACGTAGCAATAAATGAATAGAAAAAAAGCCCATAGCATAATTCTATTTATTAATAAAAAACCCCCACATCACAGCACCCTTCATATAATAAACGTACATCAAGTAAAACAGTAGTGAGCATATAGATGTACTTCACCGTTTCTACTGAGTGTCGATCCGTCCCATCAACGTGTAAGAGGAAGTAACTTACTTCCGGGTCCGGCTCAGTGAAGCGCATACATCACTTCCGCTTGCGTCGTGTAGGTCACGCCCTGACGCGTTTCGTCATATCCTGACTTCGACAGAGGGCGTGCCTACACGACCAAGCCACCCTCCTTATAAAGACACTCCCTACACCACCGGCACCAATCAGCGCCTCCATATCATGGCAATGGGTGCACATTGCGGTAGCTATGGAAACCACTGAAGGCATATACAGGTGGGAAGGAGGATCAAAAGGAGCAAAATGCACTTCATTCATAGACATGGGAAACATAAGCCGATGTCATGAATAGGGGCATACATATGCAATATTCATAGCACACATAATAAACATAGCAAAAATAGTAATTAAAATTGATTAAAATCACTATTCACACAATAATGATAACAGTTAAATAATAAAAAATCTAAACCGATACAACATTAAAAAGCAGTATAAATGAAACACAATCCATACTGTTTAAGTCATTAAAATCTTAAATACCCATAATACACAAATTCTGAATAAAAATGCTAAAATCAGATATAATATGTAAAGGAGCTAGACAAGAACAAAGATACATAATCAAAAATCACTAATGAAGCAGTTGATATCAAGATCTATGTTTAACCCTTTCGGCGAAAGCGTATCAACCGAAAATATCCATTGGGTCTCTCGCTTTGACAGATCTCTAACTAGATTAGACCCTCTCCACATGGGTTTCAAATGGTCTATTCCCCAGAATCTGAGGCCAGTGGGGTCCTGATTATGGCACAATTTAAAATGTAAAGACACATTGTGATCTTTAAATCCCAGTTTAATATTAGCAATGTGTTCAGCTATTCTAATTTTTAATTGACGCTTAGTGCGACCTATATAGATAAGCCCGCATGGGCACTGAAGGGCATATACAACATAAGATGTATTGCATGTAATAAATTCACTAATAGTGAACTCCCTGTTATTTGAGGTGGAAATGAAATTTTCTACAGCCCTCAATGGTCTATTCACCTCTCTACATGCTCGACACCTCCTACACGCAAAGAACCCATCTCGGTCCCAGAAAGTAGAGGGTCTAGATGGTGGATCCAGGACTTTTCTTACAATTTTATCTGCAAAACTACATGCCCGTCTATATATAAACCCTGGTTTTTGAGGAAGGACTGCCGACAGCACTTTATCCATACGGAGAACATGCCAATGAGTGACAAAGATCTCCTCCACCTCCCTATACTGGGAGTGGAACCCTGGGATAAAATTCCACTCACGTCCTGTGTCTGGCTGGCAAACCGCCACATCTCTAAGGAAGTCCTCTCTGGGACGTAGGGCTAAATCTTGAATAATGGTGTTTAATGATTCCTCATAATATCCCTTTTCGACAAATTTACCCTTCACAATCTCTGCTTGCAAGAGAAAATCAGAGTCCTTAGAGCAATTCCTTTTTACCCTAGTCAATTGCCCTTTAGGGATGTTTTTAAGCCACATTGGATGATGGCCACTACTCATGGGTAAATAGCTATTAGCGTCAGTGGGCTTAAAAAAGACCCTTGTTCCCAAACTATTGCCATGTCTGAAAATATGGACATCTAAAAAATGGATATCAGTAATACTGAATTCGCTGGTCAGTTTAATATTATTAGAATTTGAATTAAGTTCATCCAAAAACATCTCCAGCGTATCAAGTGGTCCACCCCAGACAAAAAACAAATCATCAATATACCTTTTATAAAATAATAGGTGGGGTCGGGTCTTTGAAAAAATCTTTTTATCTTCCCACTCACCCATAAAGAGATTCGCTATGCTAGGTGCAAATCTAGCCCCCATAGCAACTCCCTTACACTGCGAATAAAAGTTACCATCATACCAAAAAAAATTGTGGCCCAAACAAAAATCTAAAGAGTTCCTCAAAAAGACTTTTTGACTATGTGTAATATCATCACGTTTACACAGAGCCCAATTGAGGGCCAGGAGCGCATCATCATGTTGGATGATGGTGTACAAGGACGCCACATCTGCTGTCACCATGTAAACATGCTCCTTCCCTCTTAAATCGATTTGTTGCAACATCTGTAGCAGACTCTTAGTATCTTTCAGATATGCATGGGTTACTACCACACTCTTTTGCAAGAAAAGATCCAGGTATTGCCCCATCCGGGATGTAACTGACCCTATCCCATTAACTATGGGTCTTCCTGGAGGGTGCTGTATATCCTTATGGATCTTAGGGAGGGTATAAATGGTAGGGATCCTACTACTACTAGGAACAAGATATCTTCTCTCTCGATTAGTTAATACCCCTGTTGAATACCCATTTTCAACCAAACAATTCAGATCAATCTCATACTGCATGGAGGGATCTTTCTCCAATTTAGTATAAGTACTGGTATCACTCAACATATCACTAAGTTGTTCGTGGTAGAAGTTTTTGTTTAAAATTACAACTCCTCCCCCCTTGTCGGCAGGTCTTATTACTAGATCATTTCTTTCTTCAAGCATTTTTATTCCATCAAGTATATGTCGAGGGTTGACACCTTTTTTAGGGACAATACGTTCAAGATCTCTAATCACAAGCCCTTTAAACACCTCCACCTGATGGTTAGCCCCATTTAAGGGGTTAAAGAGGGATTTATTCCGTAAACCACTATCAAGAGCAACCGTTGAGAGACCAGTCGCAGGTTGGGAATTCTTATTCAGAAAATATTTTTTCATATTAACCTTACGCATATACTTATGAATGTCAACAAAAACATCAAATTTATTAATGGGCCTTTTCAGTCCACATTTCAAGCCTAAATGGAGGATATTGATTTCTTTATGTGATAATGTTGTGTCACTTAAGTTAAAGATACCGCCTACTCCCTCTCTCTCCTTCTTTTTCTGGACTTTTCGTCCAGCTCGACACTGAGGGTATTCCCTGTCCCAGTAAGGGGGTTCTCTCCACTGAGGGTCCCTGTAGCCCTGTGTTTGTTGGGGGTGTGCTGGAGGTCTGCCTCTTTGTTGGGGAAACCCCCGACCGCGTTTCTGCCACCCACTCCCCCTCCCTAAAAAAGGACGAGGGGACTGGTGATTCCCTCTACCTTTATTTTCCCATAATGGTTCAAACCTATTATAAACAGGGACTGAATAATGATTACTATTAGATGGATGCTGAAAATCACCATTCTGTCCATCTCTCATTGAGCCACCTCTAGGGCGATCATCATAATTCCTAACAGGGGTAGATTGATCCCTTGGAATGCGGGGAGGAACATCATTCCTCCTAATTTCATTTGTACTAGGCATATTCATGCTAGGTACAGGGGGCCTTATCACAGGGACATCAGCATGTACATTTTCTTTATTTTCATTAGCTTTCACTTGTTGCCATAAATATACACAATTAGACCGAAAGTCCCCCATATCACGCTGAAACTTCTTAATTTTCTTTTTTTGAGTATCTTTGTCTACTTTCTCTAGTTTCTTTTTTATTCTAGTATTAAAATCAATCAATTGTTGCGAGTCCTTAATGGGATCCAGCTGGAGTTTTAATTCATTAATCCTACATTCTAATTTAGTCATTTTTTTCTTTTTTCGTTTGAGGATAAGGTCCTGCAGCTTAAAACCCATGGTATTGAAAAACTCATACCACTCACTCATTGATTCAGCATCATCAAGGCCATCTTGTGGGACTACCTCCCACCTAAGGCTCCTGATTATAATGTTTGCTTTAATATATTGCTCTAATGTGCAAATGTCCCACCAAGTACGAACTTGTTTTTCAAGGGCATTTCCAAGAGCAGTCATTTCCCCATTGTAATTAGTTTGTGCTGTGGTATGCTCATCAACTGTAAAAATATTGCTAAAGTCAATCGTCCTACTGTTCAGAAATTGCAAAGCGTCCATGGCTGCCGAGAAAAAAGTATAAATAAACAAAACAAAGGGTGTATAAAGGCCTACAATACACCACTCAGCGCCACAAACACAGCTTTGCTCAACCTAAGCAGTAGGTAAATATCTAAAAACCAAATATGGTATAAAGGACTAAGCAGCAAACTGAGTTCCCTAGTGGTAAACTAGAGCAACTCTTCCCTAAGCAGCCGTTTAAAACTAAAAAGTGATTAATAAGGGTATAAACATAAAAACAATAATGATGTTTCAAAATATTACCAAAACAGCGCTAAATGTTGGTATGAAATAGGTGACCAACATCACCTTAAAAGGTGACAAACAGTTTTAAGACAGATAAACAGTGCAGAGGTGTCAGAAAGTGTCCATAAATGATCGTGGATAATAGCAGCGTGCACCTTCACCGTAACATCCAGGTCCACCCAGTGGGAACACACTCCCCCTCAGGGGTTTAAACTCACCGAAGCAAGATCTATATCAAGCCTTGACAACAGGAGGATAATCAACACCAAACACGAACTGCACTCGCAACAGTCAGGGAAACATCAGATCAATGGAGGCTCAGACGTAGCAATAAATGAATAGAAAAAAAGCCCATAGCATAATTCTATTTATTAATAAAAAACCCCCACATCACAGCACCCTTCATATAATAAACGTACATCAAGTAAAACAGTAGTGAGCATATAGATGTACTTCACCGTTTCTACTGAGTGTCGATCCGTCCCATCAACGTGTAAGAGGAAGTAACTTACTTCCGGGTCCGGCTCAGTGAAGCGCATACATCACTTCCGTTTGCGTCGTGTAGGTCACGCCCTGACGCGTTTCGTCATATCCTGACTTCGACAGAGGGCGTGCCTACACGACCAAGCCACCCTCCTTATAAAGACACTCCCTACACCACCGGCACCAATCAGCGCCTCCATATCACGGCAATGGGTGCACATTGCGGTAGCTATGGAAACCACTGAAGGCATATACAGGTGGGAAGGAGGATCAAAAGGAGCAAAATGCACTTCATTCATAGACATGGGAAACATAAGCCGATGTCATGAATAGGGGCATACATATGCAATATTCATAGCACACATAATAAACACAGCAAAAATAGTAATTAAAATTGATTAAAATCTACCCCTGTTAGGAATTATGATGATCGCCCTAGAGGTGGCTCAATGAGAGATGGACAGAATGGTGATTTTCAGCATTCATCTAATAGTAATCATTATTCAGTCCCTGTTTATAATAGGTTTGAACCATTATGGGAAAATAGAGGTAGAGGGAATCACCAGTCCCCTCGTCCTTTTTTAGGGAGGGGGAGGGGGTGGCAGAAACGCGGTCGGGGGTTTCCCCAACAAAGAGGCAGACCTCCAGCACACCCCCAACAAACACAGGGCTACAGGGACCCTCAGTGGAGAGAACCCCCTTACTGGGACAGGGAATATACTCAGTATCCAAACCAGAGGGGAGGAGATTTAGAGGCTGTTGAGCTGGACGAAAAGTCCAGAAAAAGAAGGAGAGAGAGGGAGTAGGCGGTATCTTTAACTTAAGTGACACAACATTATCACATAAAGAAATCAATATCCTCCATTTAGGCTTGAAATGTGGACTGAAAAGGCCCATTAATAAATTTGATGTTTTTGTTGACATTCATAAGTATATGCGTAAGGTTAATATGAAAAAATATTTTCTGAATAAGAATTCCCAACCTGCGACTGGTCTCTCAACGGTTGCTCTTGATAGTGGTTTACGGAATAAATCCCTCTTTAACCCCTTAAATGGGGCTAACCATCAGGTGGAGGTGTTTAAAGGGCTTGTGATTAGAGATCTTGAACGTATTGTCCCTAAAAAAGGTGTCAACCCTCGACATATACTTGATGGAATAAAAATGCTTGAAGAAAGAAATGATCTAGTAATAAGACCTGCCGACAAGGGGGGAGGAGTTGTAATTTTAAACAAAAACTTCTACCACGAACAACTTAGTGATATGTTGAGTGATACCAGTACTTATACTAAATTGGAGAAAGATCCCTCCATGCAGTATGAGATTGATCTGAATTGTTTGGTTGAAAATGGGTATTCAACAGGGGTATTAACTAATCGAGAGAGAAGATATCTTGTTCCTAGTAGTAGTAGGATCCCTACCATTTATACCCTCCCTAAGATCCATAAGGATATACAGCACCCTCCAGGAAGACCCATAGTTAATGGGATAGGGTCAGTTACATCCCGGATGGGGCAATACCTGGATCTTTACTTGCAAAAGAGTGTGGTAGTAACCCATGCATATCTGAAAGATACTAAGAGTCTGCTACAGATGTTGCAACAAATCGATTTAAGAGGGAAGGAGCATGTTTACATGGTGACAGCAGATGTGGCGTCCTTGTACACCATCATCCAACATGATGATGCGCTCCTGGCCCTCAATTGGGCTCTGTGTAAACGTGATGATATTACACATAGTCAAAAAGTCTTTTTTAGGAACTCTTTAGATTTTTGTTTGGGCCACAATTTTTTTTGTTATGATGGTAACTTTTATTCGCTGTATAATGGGAGTTGCTATGGGGGCTAGATTTGCACCTAGCATAGCGAATCTCTTTATGGGTGAGTGGGAAGATAAAAAGATTTTTTCAAAGACCCGACCCCACCTATTATTTTATAAAAGGTATATTGATGATTTGTTTTTTGTCTGGGGTGGACCACTTGATACGCTGGAGATGTTTTTGGATGAACTTAATTCAAATTCTAATAATATTAAACTGACCAGCGAATTCAGTATTACTGATATCCATTTTTTAGATGTCCATATTTTCAGACATGGCAATAGTTTGGGAACAAGGGTCTTTTTTAAGCCCACTGACGCTAATAGCTATTTACCCATGAGTAGTGGCCATCATCCAATGTGGCTTAAAAACATCCCTAAAGGGCAATTGACTAGGGTAAAAAGGAATTGCTCTAAGGACTCTGATTTTCTCTTGCAAGCAGAGATTGTGAAGGGTAAATTTGTCGAAAAGGGATATTATGAGGAATCATTAAACACCATTATTCAAGATTTAGCCCTACGTCCCAGAGAGGACTTCCTTAGAGATGTGGCGGTTTGCCAGCCAGACACAGGACGTGAGTGGAATTTTATCTCAGGGTTCCACTCCCAGTATAGGGAGGTGGAGGAGATCTTTGCCACTCATTGGCATGTTCTCCGTATGGATAAAGTGCTGTCGGCAGTCCTTCCTCAAAAACCAGGGTTTATATATAGACGGGCATGTAGTTTTGCAGATAAAATTGTAAGAAAAGTCCTGGATCCACCATCTAGACCCTCTACTTTCTGGGACCGAGATGGGTTCTTTGCGTGTAGGAGGTGTCGAGCATGTAGAGAGGTGAATAGACCATTGAGGGCTGTAGAAAATTTCATTTCCACCTCAAATAACAGGGAGTTCACTAGTAGTGAATTTATTACATGCAATACATCTTATGTTGTATATGCCCTTCAGTGCCCATGCGGGCTTATCTATATAGGTCGCACTAAGCGTCAATTAAAAATTAGAATAGCTGAACACATTGCTAATATTAAACTGGGATTTAAAGATCACAATGTGTCTTTACATTTTAAATTGTGCCATAATCAGGACCCCACTGGCCTCAGATTCTGGGGAATAGACCATTTGAAACCCATGTGGAGAGGGTCTAATCTAGTTAGAGATCTGTCGAAGCGAGAGACCCAATGGATATTTTCGGTTGATACGCTTTCGCCGAAAGGGTTAAACATAGATCTTGATATCAACTGCTTCATTAGTGATTTTTGATTATGTATCTTTGTTCTTGTCTAGCTCCTTTACATATTATATCTGATTTTAGCATTTTTATTCAGAATTTGTGTATTATGGGTATTTAAGATTTTAATGACTTAAACAGTATGGATTGTGTTTCATTTATACTGCTTTTTAATGTTGTATCGGTTTAGATTTTTTATTATTTAACTGTTATCATTATTGTGCGAATAGTGATTTTAAACAATTTTAATTACTATTTTTGCTATGTTTATTATGTGTGCTATGAATATTGCATATGTATGCCCCTATTCATGACATCGGCTTATGTTTCCCATGTCTATGAATGAAGTGCATTTTGCTCCTTTTGATCCTCCTTCCCACCTGTATATGCCTTCAGTGGTTTCCATAGCTACCGCAATGTGCACCCATTGCCGTGATATGGAGGCGCTGATTGGTGCCGGTGGTGTAGGGAGTGTCTTTATAAGGAGGGTGGCTTGGTCGTGTAGGCACGCCCTCTGTCGAAGTCAGGATATGACGAAACGCGTCAGGGCGTGACCTACACGACGCAAACGGAAGTGATGTATGCGCTTCACTGAGCTGGACCCGGAAGTAAGTTACTTCCTCTTACACGTTGATGGGACGGATCGACACTCAGTAGAAACGGTGAAGTACATCTATATGCTCACTACTGTTTTACTTGATGTACGTTTATTATATGAAGGGTGCTGTGATGTGGGGGTTTTTTATTAATAAATAGAATTATGCTATGGGCTTTTTTTCTATTCATTTATTGCTACGTCTGAGCCTCCATTGATCTGATGTTTCCCTGACTGATGCAAGTGCAGTTCGTGTTTGGTGTTGATTATCCTCCTATTGTCAAGGCTTGATATAGATCTTGCTTCGGTGAGTTTAAACCCCTGAGGGGGAGTGTGCTCCCACTGGGTGGACCTGGATGTTACGTTGAAGGTGCACGCTGCTATTATCCACGATCATTTATGGACACTTTCTGACACCTCTGCACTGTTTATCTGTCTTAAAACTGTTTGTCACCTTTTAAGGTGATGTTGGTCACCTATTTCATACCAACATTTAGCGCTGTTTTGGTAATATTTTGAAACATCATTATTGTTTTTATGTTTATACCCTTATTAATCACTTTTTAGTTTTAAACGGCTGCTTAGGGAAGAGTTGCTCTAGTTTACCACTAGGGAACTCAGTTTGCTGCCTAGTCCTTTATACCATATTTGGTTTTTAGATATTTACCTACTGCTTAGGTTGAGCAAAGCTGTGTTTGTGGCGCTGAGTGGTGTATTGTAGGCCTTTATACACCCTTTGTTTTGTATATATATATATATATATATACTGTTCTTTCTACCTGAAAACTTGAGATTGTCCATAGCAACCAAAAAGTGTCCCTTTACGTCAAAAGTGGTATTAGACCAGCTAGAAAACAGTGATAATAAATTAGAATCACTTGCAGAATTGAGTGATAGTGAATCGTGGGGAAATTCATTTTATTATATTATATTATTATTTTTTAGAATTATTTATACTTATTTATTATATCAAAATTTATGATTTCGTGTTTCAAACTTTATCATACCCAGGATGTCTACTAGACTCTTGTTTGGACAGGTTTAACCACTTCCTGCCCGGCCTATAGCAAAATGACGGCTGGGCGGTAGTGGTTCAGTTATCCTGACTGGGCGTCATATGACGTCCAGCAGGATAACCACCGCCGCGCACCCCAGGGGGCGCGCATCGAGATGATCGGTGGTGTGGTGTGTCAGCCTGACACGCCGCAACACCGATCTCAGTAAAGAGCCTCCGGCGGACGCTCTTTACCATGTGATCAGCCGTGTCCAATCACGGCTGATCACGATGTAAACAGGAAGAGCCGTTGATCGGCTCTTCCTCACTCACGTCTGAGAGACGCGAGTAGAGAAGAGCCGATCGGCGGCTCTCCTGACAGGGGGGTTCGCGCTGATTGTTTATCAGCACTGCCCCCCCTCGGATGCCCACACTAGACCACCAGGATGCCGCCCAGGACCACCAGGGAAGCACCTAACATGTGGATGGCCAGGTAAGTCCCCCATGGCCATCCACATGTACAAAAGTATTGTTAACATATGCCAATCAGTGCCCACAAATGGGCACTGACTGGCACCATCATGGCATCAACAAAATTAGTGATGCCCAGCAATGCCACCCACCAGTGTCACCAGTGCCACCCACCAGTGTCCATCAATGCCACCTGTGTCCATCCGTGCCCACCTATCAGTGCCATTCTGTGCCACCTATCAGTGCCACCCATAAGTACCCATCAGTGCCTCCTATAAGTGCCCATCAGTGCCACCTATGTGTGGCCATCAGTGCCACCTATGTGTGCCCATCAGTGTCGCATATCAGTGCCACCTATCAGTGCCTATCAGTGCCACCTCATCAGTGCCACCTCATTGGTGCCACCACATCCGTGCCCATCAGTGCCGCCTTATTAGTGCCCATCAGTGCAGCCATATCAGTGCCCATCAGTGAAGAAGAAAAGGTACTTATTTACAAAAAAATCGAACAGAAACAAAGAAAAACATATTTTTTTATTTTTTTTTCGCTATTTTTTTATTTGTTGCGCAAAAAATAAAAGTCGCAGAGGTGATCAAATACCACCAAAAGAAAGCTCTATTTGTGGGAACAAAATGATAAAAAATTTGTTTGGGTACAGTGTAGCATGACCGCGCAATTGTCATTCAAATCGCGACAGTGCTGAAAGCTGAAAATTGGCTTGGGCAGGAAGGTGTATAAGTGCCTGGTATTGAAGTGGTTAAGTGTGTTATTACTAAGAATTACAGGCCTACAATATAAAACGCCAAATTTCTAGGCAAAACAATTGTACCGCTTTGAGTCGCAAAAATCTGACATAATCATACCGCCAGGGTGGTTAATGTATTTATTTTGCAAAAATAAAACCGCTATCCATTAATTCTACACAGGCTTACCTGTCTCTTTTCATAGCTGTTTAACCACTTCAATACCATGCACTTACCCCCCTTCCTGCCCAAGCCAATTTTCAGCTTTCAGCGCTGTCACCTAAATGACAATTGCGCAGTCATGCTACACTGTACCCAAACAACGTTTTTATCATTTTGTTCCCACAAATAGAGCTTTCTTTGGGTGGTATTTGATCACCTCTGCGGTTTTTATTTTTTGCTAAACAAATAAGAAAATAAGAAAATAAAAAAAAGTTTCTTTGTTTCTGTTATAAAATTTTGTAAAATAATAGGATTTTTTTGTACTCACGTAAAATCCTTTTCTCTGACGTCCATGGACTGACACAGTATCTTCAATCTTGACAAAGTGGGTTATGTTCCTGCTCATAGGAAAAGACATTCCAAAACCAGAGCTGAACATCTCCGCCCAGAGGGCGGTCCCTCTGGACATAACATTCCTACCTGCAGCCAGCAGCCTCAGTTCGTAGTAAAGCAGTACAAACTCAAAGAAAGGAGGGATGGGTGCTGTGTCAGTCCATAGACGTCAGAAAAAAGGATTTTACGGTGAGTACAAAAAAATCCTATTTTCTCCATGGACTGACACAGCATCTTCAATCTTGACAAAGTGGGACGTCCCAAAGCAGTGTCAAAGAACGAGGGGTGGGAACAGTATCAAGGAAAAACCAAACTTCACCCCAACAAGCAGAGCTTCTTAACGGAGGAGTTGCAACATTAAACAGCCGCCTGCAAAACCTTGCGGCCGAAGGAAGCATCAGAAGGTGCAGCCACATCAACCTTATAGAACTTTGAAAAGGTATGTGCGGACGACCAGGTCGCCGCCTTGCACACTTGTGCAACAGACGCTTGATGTCGGAAAGCCCAGGAAGCACCAATTGCCCTGGTTGAATGTGCCGTAACCGGAAAGGGAGGCGTCCGCCCCTTAAGGGCATAGGCATGTATGGCGGTCTGCCTGATCCACCGAGAAATGGTGGCAGACGAAACCGCCTGGCCCTGTTTTGGACCAGACAGACACAAACAGCGAGTCAGACTTCCGAATCGAAGCCGTAGCAGACAGGTACACCTGCAGGGCACATACAACGTCTAACGTGTGGAGCGCAAACTCTCTGGGATGCGACGGACGAGGACATAAGGATGGAAGCACAATGTCCTCATTAAGATGGAAGGCCGAGACCACCTTTGGGAGAAAAGAAGGCTGCGGGCGTAGCACCGCCTTATCCTTATGGATAACCAAGTATTGCAAGACAAGGCTGCCAATTTGGAAATCCTTCTGACAGAAGTAATGGCTACCAGAAAAGCTGGAATTGAGCGTACCGCACCGCCTCGAAGGAAGCCACCATGAGTCCCAGGACCCTCATGCAAAAAACGGAGTGACGACCATTTGCGGGACGTCAGCACCCGTACCGCAGATTGAAGAGTCTGTAATTTGTCCAAGGGTAGAAATACCAGTCCAGAATCAATCCCAGGTACTCCAGATGCTGAGTCGGAACCAGGACCGACTTCTGAATGTTTAGCAGCTATCCGAATTCTCGGAGGGCCTGACTGGCTATCTCCACATTTTCCTCTAATTCTGAGCCAGAGTCTGCTCTCAGAAGAAGATCGTCTAGATAGCCCACAATAGCAATGCCTCGCAGTCTCAGCAAAGCTAGAATCGGGGCAAGCACCTTGGTGAAAACCCACGGTGCTGACGCTAAACCGAAGGGAAGAGCCACAAACTGATAGTGGTCTTCACCTATCGCGAAGTGCAGAAACTTCTGGTGACCCGCACAGATTGGGACATGCAAGTAGGCGTCCTTGATGTCCAAGGACGCCAGAAAATCCCCCGGGTGAAGCGCAGCAATCACCGAGCGAAAAGATTCCATGCGGAATTTCAACACCTTCACAAAGGCATTTAGGGCCTTGAGATCCAGAATTGGACGGACTCCGTCCTTCTTTGGGACCACAAACAGATTTGAATAAAAACCCTGAAACCTCTCCTTTGACGGTACCGGCACAATTACTCTGCACCTCAGCAAGTCCTGCACTGCCCCTAACAGGGCAGCCCGACGCGCTGGAAGGAGAGAGAGATTTGAGGGAAAGAATCTGACTGGTGGCCAGGAAAGGAACTCTATCCTGTACCCAGAGGTAACCACCTTGCATACCCACCAGTCGGAGATCCGGGAGGTCCACCGATCCGCGAACCTGCGAAGGCGTCCCCCCACCCCAGAGTCGGGCGGGGGCAAGACTTCATGCGGTGGTGGGCTTGGTAGCCGACTTGGTTGGCTTACGCACCCAGGGACGCTTCTGTCCCCCAGCCGCACCCTTGTGAGTCCGGGAGAATTTTTCCGCAGGATTGGACTGACGAAAAAACCTCTTCTGAGTGGGAAAGGAAGGACCTGACTTATGGTACGGCTCCTTTGCCTTAGGAGGCTGAGGAAGAAGGGTGCTCTTATCCTATCTGTAGGGTCCTTAAAAGCAGGGGTCCCCTCAACCGGCAGAGTTGTGTCTTTATCCAGCCGGGCGACCTTGGGGTCGACCACCGGAGGAGAGGCCCATTTTTTAATCAGGCTGTCCTCAAAGGGGTACCTAACCGCCAGACGCTGCGAAACCGCAAAGGTCTTCTGGGGTTTGTCCCAAACCTGGTCTATGAACCTATCAAAAAAAGGTGTATAGGGAAAAACCTTTTTAAAAGGCTTAGCCTGAAAAGAACCAAAGGAGACTGACTCCACCATAGGTTCCTCAGCCGCAGCATCCAGCTTGAGAGTGTCCCTCACAGCATCAATGAGTTCACTAACAAGTGTCCTGTCATGTACTGACCCAGATAAGGAGTCTTCCTCACAAGGAATGTCCTGGTCAAAAATATCCAAAAATTCAGAGCTAGGGTCCTGTGCCGCAGCAATGCCCATATCTGAATCCGAGCACTCCCCTGGAGATGGTGTGGGGAGAGGGCGCTTAATAGCCCCCTTGCGCTCGCACGCCGCTTCCATCCTGGCAACAAATGATTCCAGGACTGCTGACAACTGTTCCATAGGGACCGCAGGTGCAGCAGCACTGCCAGTTGCTTCTGACATGAAAGGGGAAGCAGGTGACACTGACTCCATGATACCACCCTCTGAGACTTTGTCCATAAAGAGAGAAAAGCCCACCCTCCTGCTGCACTGACTGTAGGGGGTTACCCAGGGGACTTACCAACCCGGCCAGGACCACTCAGTTCCGCTGCCTGTGTCTGTCCTCTACAGCGCGGCTCCCGCGGGTGAACAGTGAGGAGACTGTGAGCTGAATTGTGCCGTCCAATCAGTGATAGAGGCCAACCAGCACAAAAGAGTGCGTGGCTACAACGAAATGGCTTCCGCAATAACAAGTGCGCCATAGGCACTACGGCAAGATGGCCGCCAATGCGGTTTACAATTGCAAAATAAAATACAGTAAAAACATGGCGCCGAATGGCGCGCAAGGACTCCGCTGACACAGCACAACCCCCACACCTCAGGCAGACCCCTGTGGACCCCCACCAGGCCAGAGAGACCCCCAGGCACCCCAGTCAGCGCACCATTGTTAAGGTGACAGAGAGTAGTAAAGAAAAAACAAGGGGGGGACAGGGAAAACCCCCCTACCATAGGAACACATAGTATGTACTCACCTGCTGAGGCAGGGCAACAGTACTTACCCGTCCATGCTAGGACCCACTGGTGCGTTCCTGATAAGCATATCACAGTGCAGTACTGAGTAGCTGTCGGCCAGCCCACCGCGAAAGATACAGCAAAACTGTTCAATCTTCTGTGGACCCTGGAGCAAAAAGCTCACCAGCCACCCCTGGAGCCTTGGGTTATGTCGTGAACTGATCTCACGCAGAGCGAGGATCAGCACGCTCGATGGTTGGACTGGGAAGACTACGTGGATAGCGAACTACCTAACCTGTTGCCCAGCCGGCAGTTGATAGAAGAATCTCAAAAATAAAATAAAGTTCAAAAAGAACAAACATTTCTTCAAGAGACTGGCTCCGAAGAGAGCCACGTCCTCTCCTCTGCTGGGCAGAAAAAAACTGAGGCTGCTGGCTGTAGGTAGGAGGGTTATGTCCAGAGGGACCGCCCCCTGGGCGGGGCTGTTTAGCTCTGGTTTTGGAATGTATGTTAAAACATCTAACATTTTGCCTAGTCTTCTCCTATGAGCAGGAACATAACCCACTTTGTCAAGATTGAAGATGCTGTGTCAGTCCATGGACGGAAAGAGAAAGTATGTTTTTTCTTTCACTGATGGGCACTGATAAGCTGCACTGACGGGCACTGATAAGGTGGCACCGATGATGTGGCACCAATGAGATGGCACTGATAGGCGGCACTGCTGGGCACTGATAGGTGGCACTGCTGGGCACTGAAAGGCGGCACTGCTGGGCATCACTGATGGCACTGGCAGGCATTATTAATGGGCACTGATTGGCAGCTGCCTGGGCACTGATTGGCATACCTGTTGGGGTTCCTCTGGTGGTCCTGGATGGGCATCCGCAGGGGGGTGGCTGCGCTGATAAACAATCAGCACAGACCCCCCCCTGTCAGGAGCGCTGCCGATCGGCTCTCCTCTACTCGAGTCTGTCTTCCTGTTTACATTGTGATTACCAGTGAATGGACAAGGCTGACCACGTCGTAAAGAGCCTCTGTCAGAGGCTCCTTACTGAGATCAGTGATAAAATGTGTCAGACTGAAATACAAACCATCGATCGCCGTGCTGCGTGCCACCATGGGCGTGCGGTCATGGCTTATCCTGCTGGATGTCATATGACCTCCAGTCAGGATAACTGAACCACCGCCCGGCCGTCATTTTGCTATAGGCCGGGCGGGAAGTGGTTAAATCCACTGCTCGATTACTTCTGCCATACTTTCTGGAGAAAATTTAGGTGATGACACAGGAAGGAGTTGGCCAGCTGAGGGTAGATGATGCAGGGTGTGTGCTAATGAAATCAGATGTGATGACCTAAAGTCTGACCAGGAAGTAAGGCAGAAGTAATCGAACAGTGTTAAAAAAAAAAAAAGTGAACAAAGGTGAACTTAGCCTTTAATGTGTTCTATGCATGAAGGTAAAAAACATTCTGGGTGCAGCTACCCCCCCCCAGCCCCCTTATTACTTACCCAAGCTCCATCTAGATCCAGTGATGTACCTGAGAGCAGTGGCTTTCTCTCCTCATTGGCTCACACAGCAGTGGGAGACATTGGATCCTGCTGCTGTCAATCACAGTTAGTGAGCTAATGAGGAGAGAGTGGGGGGCAGGCTGAGCCCACGCTTTGTGTGTGAGGCTTGCTATTGGGGGCACTCAGAAGGGGGGAGGAGTCATGACCACCAGTGGGGGACTCAAAAGGAAAAGGATCTGGATTGCTTTGTGCAAAACCATTACACTGAGCAGGTAAGTATAACATGTTTGTTATTTTTTTATTATTATTCTTTTCTTTAGAATCACTTTAGGTCTCCTTCACTTCCTGTCCTGTAGACTTAATGGGAAGTGATAGGATATACTTTCAATATGATTGAAATCCCCTCTTATGCAGTTGTCACAGGAACAAATATCCTCCATTGAAGACTTCCTCTTCACTCTTGTTCCGGTGTCAACTCAAAAATTTGGATATACCCTTTGAGGGTCACCCCTCACCATTGGTGATCAGGACAGTTAGAGAGGGTGAATCTCCCTAATGGGAATACAAATGGCAATAAAACTTGACAGTGGTCCTAACTGCTCACAACTCTATCAAAGTCAAAAAGAAAAAATGAAATGAACACTTAATGCTAGAACTCAGTGTATAAAACCAATCAATCTCCATATACTTCTACATAGCAAAAAAGGGCATTGCAATTTAATAAGCCAACAGGTGTACGATTGGTGACTTGTTGTGGAAACACTGAGTTAACTTGAACAGAGGAGGGAACTTATTTTGTGTATGGACTCTAAATGACTGGGTATTGGCCTGTTCAGATAACCATTTACATTGGGACGAAAAGTAATATCAACATATGTGTAACCAAAAACACGTGCCGGATTATGAAATGAGCTACTGATATTGTTTCTTCACAAATACAGTATATATGTGAAAGTTTACATACCTTGTCAGATTTCAAATTTACATTTGCTATACATTGACCAGAATCTTTTGTTCTGTGTTGTCAGTTACAGTACATGTGCGAGATTGAGTGTAGCAGAATTATCTACAGAAGCTTGCTGTAATGTACTTGGAAATGTTAAATACATTCTTGAGTACTTATTTCATACACCATGTCCTGCTATGCATTGCTATTAGTATTTTTCATTTTGCCTGTAGTTACACTTTAGTTTACAAAATTATATTATTTTAGCAAGGGTTTAACAGTTATTTTAATAAGAGTTTTTCTATAGCTTGCTTTCTGTAGGTGAAACTGTATTTGGTAATCATTCCATCTGGTGCAGTTAAATTACTACATTCCTTTCCCACCCCTTTTGTAATCAACCATGTTAAATGATTAATATAGAGAAGCAAAACACATAGGAGTATACTGTATTTATTAGTAATTTGGGTTGCAATTTGCCCAGTTAAAGTACAAGTACATTTGTTCTGTGCAAACAGTATAAAAAAACACCCATTATTTTTATGGGTTATGGTCCTTGTACTCTCTGTGATGCTCCTTCCCACAATCCCAACTCCTTCCCCTCTCTCTGTTTCCCTTCTTCATCCCTTCTCTTCACTACTTCAGTACATCCTAAATGACCCTCAGCTGAAGCTCCATCAGAGCTCTGAGATGCCACATTACTCTTCCTAGTATGAGAAAAGAGGTGTATAACACGGCCTACAGTACACCTACTCAGTGCCCCATACACACTATAAGATTTTCTGCTGATTTTTGTCATCAGATTTACCAAAAACATATAATATGAGGTCAAACCTTAAGATTAAGTTTGAATTTGTATGCAATCAGGCAGGCCCTTGTACTACATGGTTTTGGTAAATCTGATGACAAAAATCAGCAGAAAATCTGATAGTGTGTAGGGGGCTTAACAGTAGTCTCTCTACTTCAAAAGACCTTTCCACTACGTCACTGTTTTTGTGACCCAATCATGCCTTTTAGCTCATGAAACCATGGCTACTACTTTCCGGCAGTACAGTAAATGGCTAAACATGACTGAATGACAGGTGGCCTTGTAGTTGGAACCACAGGTATACATCATCTAAAATCAAATGTCAACTTCATGTGTAACTTCAGGTCTTTAGACTATTTGGTGAGAACCAGAACTGAGCTGTTAGTACATAAAGTGATTTAAATTACCTGCAAATATTTACACAATTCTTCCGTTTAGAACGAGACCCTTGAATGCAAACAATAAAGAGGAAGACTAGCAAAGTGTCCTGTAAACAATAGAGCAGAAAGGCCTGCAGTTCTATTTTAGTGATTAGATTGCCACTAGTTCCTTTTACTGAGAGCTTTCAGGATGATAAATAATTTGTATCCACTAACGTCACCCAGTGCTATTTATGATTTCAAATCTGTTCCAAGGCAATAAAAAAAAATTCATCATCAGAATTGTATTACTAAATTGTTGCATTACTTTCTTTTATATCTGCGTCATTTGGATGCTCAATATCTTAGCTGTTTGGTTTCAAAATGTATGCTGAAATTATTCAACAGGACTTTTTCTTTTGCTGCTGCTCCAGTAAATATAATGATTCAAATGACCTATGCAGACAGTACTTGAGTCATTCAAACAATACTCCAGTTATACTACAATAATAGAGATCATGAACAAACGACAAAAAATACCCAAATCACCCTAGGTAATAAATACAAAAAATATCTATATAAGATTGTACCCAATGTATTGAGACAATGACCTAAATTTTTTCTACAAACAAGAATAACTCAATTAATACGTTCCACAGTAAACGAATACAGTCATCATGTTGATTGGTCTACTGTCAGTACTAATACATTGAGGTGATTTATACTAATCAATTAGTATAGACAGAAAATAGTGTTGACTTTCTTAAGGCAAATAGGCTGTTCACATGCAAAATAATTTTTCCATGAACCGTTTACAACCACTTTATGCTACAGGTAAGCCTATATTAAGGCTTACCTGTAGCTACCCAGGATATCTCCTAAACCTGCACGGTTTAGGAGATATCCCCTGTCCCCTGCATGTGGCGATGTCATCGGCATATGCGCACTGGGGCAAACTGAAGCAATGGCACCTATGTGCCGTTACACCAGTCCTTGTGCCGTTATCGGCGGCTCCCGCGTGCTTCGGCCAATTACAGCGCCGGAGCCGCGATGCCCGGATATAAGCCCCGGGAGAGAGGTCGGCGGCCGGATGGGGGGACGAGGACCGATGCGGAGGCTTCGATCTGAGGTAAGTAATACATAATGAGCTAGTATGCTATGCACACTAGCTCATTATGCCTTTGTCTTGCAGGGTTTTTTTTTTTTTATTAGGGTTTACAACCACTTTAATACATGTGGGAAAAAAGTCACTTACAAGCTAATAACATACAATAAAAAAAAACATATTTTTTCTTGCACATGATTGAATGATGAAAGTCAGCAAAACTTTACCTCATTCACTAAGCTAATGAAAAATTCACTTGCAAAATTAACAGCCTGTTTAGTAAATCAACCCCACTGTTCACTTAGCATTGTGAATGTTTAATAAGCTTGGTGAATAAGGTCAAGATGTGCTCACTTTACCAAGCCAATGATGTGCTAGCAAAAACCCTGCTTTATTTTAAATTCCTGCATAAATGATTGGGTATTCAAACTGACATTCCCTTTACAAAACATCCTGTATCTCTTTAATAAGCTACACCAGAGTGTAGCAGAGCGGATCCTGCCTGTGTAATGAGCTAATATAGTGGCCTATACATATGTGGAAGCTGAAATAGGGTATTAGGTCACAGCTTTATATCATTTAATCAAAGAGAGTACTAGAACAGTATTCTGGCCGCAATATAATATCCAAGATATTAAATATGTACTTAGTCCTCAAGTCTTTTCTTCTATGTTTTGTCAGTATTTCAAAATCACCGGTGTCCAGAATCAATATCAAACAATAATAAAATAAAATAATCCAAGGATTTAGGCAGCAGGTACTTCTAATAAGGATTAATTCAGCCGTTGTTATCCGCCCACGGCAGCGGCAAGTCTGCTTTATTCCCTTAACATTTTCTCCAGTATATGAAATGTCCTCTATAACATGATAATGCTATCTATAAACTCCCGACTTACTCAGATACACATATATACAGTTGTGCTCATAAGTTTACAGAATTTATGATTTCTTGGCCATTTTTCAGAGAATATGAATGATAACACAAAAACTTTTCTTTCACTCATGGTTAGTGTTTGGCTGAAGCCATTTAATATCATACAACTGTGTTTATTTTTTTTAAAATCATAATGACAACAGAAACTACCCAAATGACCCTGATCAAAAGTTTACATACCCTGGTGATTTTGGCATGATAACATGCACACAAGTTGACACAAAGGGGTTTGAATAGCTATTAAAGGTAACCATCCTCACCAGTGATCTGTTTGCTTGTAATTAGTGTGTGAATAGAAGGTCAATGAGTTTCTGGACTCCTGACATACACTTGCATCTTTCATCCAGTGCTGCACTGACGTTTCTGGATTCTGAGTCATCTGGAAAGCAAAAGAATTGTCAAAGGAACTGCGGGAAAAGGTAGTTGAACTGTATAAAACAGGAAAGGGATATAAAAAGACCAAGGAATTGAGAATGCCAATCCGCAGTGTTCAAACTCTAATCAAGAAGTGCAAAATGAGGGGGTTCTGTTGAAACCAAACAAAGGTCAGATAGACCAACTAAAATTTCAGCCACAACTGCCAGGAAAATTGTTTGGGATGCAAAGAAAAACACACAAATAACTTTAGGTGAAAAACAGGACTCAACCATAAACGCTTTATTTGGAGGAGTCAACAAGGCCTATGATGAAAGGTACACCATTCCTACTGTGAAACACGGAGGTGGATCGCTGATGTTTTGGGGATGTGTGAGCTACAAAGGCACAGGAAATTTGGTCATAATAGATGGCAAGATGAATGCAGTATGTTATAAAAATAATGGAGGAACATTTGCATTCATCAGCCATGAAGCTGCGCATGGGACGTACTTGGACATTCCAACATGTCAATGATCCAAAACACAAGGCCAAGTCGACCTGTCATTGGCTACAGCAGAATAAAGTGAAGGTTCTGGAGTGGCCATCTCAGTCTCCTGACCTTAATATCATTGAGCTACTCTGGGGAGATCTCAAATGTGCAGTTCATGCAAGACAGCCCAAGAATTTACAGGAACTGGAGGCTTTTTGCCAAAAAGAATGGGCAGCTTTACAATCTGAGAAGATAAAGAGCCTCATCAATAAATACCACAAAATACTTCAAGCTGTCATTGGTGTTAAAGGGGGCAAAAAACGGTATTAGAACTGGGGTATGTAAACTTTTGATCAGGGTCATTTGGGTCGTTTATGTTGCCATTATGATTTAAAAAGAATAAACACAGTTGATTGATAATAAATGGCTTCAGCCAAACACTAACCATGAGTGTGTAGCACCCTCTACCATAGGTAGGTACTATAAGTAAGGTTTTTGGTACTAGCTGCCAGTGCAGGTAAATTTAGGCAGGCCAATGCTGCATGCTTGTTTTTGATCTGGAGGGCAGGGAGTGGTTAGTGTAGCAGTGGGTGTGACCACCTGTGCTTCAGTTCTTGGGCGCCTCCCCTGCTTCCAGGGAGAATGTTCTAGAAGAGGGGATGGACTGGGAGCTGGAGTGACAGGGAGCTCATCTGAGGAGCCCTGACCAATCCCCAACTGGATTTGGCAGGAGACAGGCCTCCTACATAAGCTCAGGTCCAGCCCACGGGAGGGTTGTTGTCGGCTGGGGGAAGTAAAGAATGGAGTGCTAGATCACAGCAGGAGGCCCATCCCCATCTGGGAAGGGTGCGCGCCTCAGCGGAGGAGCCCGGGAGCTGGGAGGGAGCCTCATCCTTACACGGTCATGAAAGAGGTGTCTTGGAACAGAGGGGCTGGAGGAGTGATTGGAACGCATGTCCGGATAAGTTCTTTACCATGGACTCATGGCAGAAGGTCGGTGAGTGTGACACAGTGGATTTCTGGAGGAGGCATGCCAGGGGAGCTGGGTGTGAGGCCAGAGGAGAGACTGTGGAGTTTTGTGTCAAATCAGTGCAGCGCAGGAATTGCAAGTTGGGCTAGCTGGGATCAGTAGTCCACCAACTAATGCACGCTGCTAAACAACTAGGCCGCAAGAAGGGGTACTTGCATAAAGTGATGATGATGGGACAGGAAGACTAATAGTTTTCAGTGGAAGTTTTGTGCAGGAGGAGAGGAGTCCTGGGAGTAACAGTCTGCAGGAGTTGATGCAGAGGAGGAGCAACGGTCTGCATGAGTTATGCAGGGGAATTGACTGTGAATGTTAGGGTCCATCAGTTCTTCAAGGCTCAATTTATTCAACCAATTCTTTAAACATGATGGCAAAGTGATTCGATATATGGGCATCCCATATCCCCTTTCCCCAACCAAGTTATATCCCCCAATAAACAAAAACAAAACAATGCAAATGACTGTTCATTGTCTCTGAGAGTGATATTTGGAGGTCTGGCAGCAGGGTGATATGGTGGATGATAGTAACTAATAGCAACCATCTGCTACAAGTGAAAGAAAAGTTTTTGTGTTATCATTCATATTCTCTGAAAAATGGCCAAGAAATCATAAATTCTGCCAGGGTATGTAAACTTATGAGCACAACTGTACTGTATGTTGCACTTTTTGCCATATTTTTCTATGCCCAGAGACACTTTCCCATTATTGTCCACATTTCTGCCATGTAATGGAAACATGGAAAACTGCCTAATTAATTATAGTCAAATTAGAATTTATCATTCCCAATATGTCGTTAATAGGCAATCAATCCACCCACATGAATCTAGATTGTGGCTTAATATTGCATTATTAACAAGGCATCCAAGTGAATACAACCATGCCTAAATCTGAACTCTTGGCAGTTTTAAAATAAAGCAATTAATTAAGTTCTGTATTCACTATCACATTATTTAGGCCTGGTTCACACCTCCTCTTCCTGGTATCAGAGCGAGGCTTGGAACACATGCTCCGGCGCCATCTTGACTGAACCAGGAAGTAAACCCAGAGAAGCATTTCTCAATCAAACGGAGCTGCTACTCATTAGTAGGGTAACCAGACATCCCCGGTTTCAGGGGACAGTCCCCGGATTGAGGACACTGTCCCCGGACCAAGTCTGTCCCCGTTTTTGTCCCCGGATTGGATTTGAACAGGGGCCCGGGCAATTTCAAAGACAGTTAGTGCAGAATTAAAAAAAAAAAACATTCTGAATTACACACCCCCTGCTCCGCCGCTCCTACTAGCTTAGGAGGGTGTATTTTTTCCATTATCTGTGCCCCTTTCGGATGATCGTGTGCTGGTCGGATCGGAGGGAATATTTCTTCAGTTTCGGGTGCATGCCCATTCAGCTCGCATGTTCTTCTGCCTTGGTCCCGGCCAGCCGCCTGTCTGCTTATCTCCTTGCCTTCCCTGGCAGGGTGATCTTCCTCCGCTCCCCACCCAGTTGTAGCCGGGGCCTGGAGAGTAAAGCCTCGTACACACGATCCGACTTCCATCGGACAAATCCGTGGATTTTTGTCCAAAGGGCGTTGTCCGTGAACTTGTTCTGCATACAGACGGCAGAACCTTTTCAGCCAGCATGTCAGATGGTAATTGGTACTGGAGCGTTTATCAAAAATGTATCCAGGCACCTCAGACGTCTGCTTCAGGGGTTGTGGCCAGATAGGCATACCATTGTACGCTTGGTGGACCGTGCCCTAAGGTTCGCCGCTTTTTTAGTGAGGGTTCACCCATTTATTTTTTTAGTCACGATGGTTAACATTGTTAAAGATGCAAGCATACCCTTATTAAATAAACCTGTTGAAAATGTTCCACGACATACCCAGGCCTTAATTTACTTCATGTTTCTAGTGGCGAAAATTGCTATAGCCACAGTGTGGAAAAGCCCTGTTGTCGACATTGCATTACATTGTTTTATTTTTACATTGTAAGCTCTTTAGCGCCACCCTTTGGGCAACTTCTGCTAATGTTGTCTAATGGTTAGCATTGGTTCGGTGCATGCATATTTGTACTTTGGATTTTAGTCCGACGGATTTGTGTACACACGATCGGATAATCCGACGGAACACATTTGTTGTCGGACAATTTGAGAGCATGCACAGCCAACATATGTTGTCGAAAATTCCGATAACAATTGTCCGATGGAGCATACAGACAGTCCGACAAAACACGTCCATCGGACAATTGTTGTCGGAATATACAATCGTGTGTACGGGCATTAGGCGGGCGGCAACGGGCAGAGAGTCGCTGATTTCAGCCATTACTAGTAAAAAAAAAATATGTCCCCGGATTTCATTTAAAAAATCTGGTCACCTTACTCATTAGGGGGTATACAATACCTATGAATACTCAGGATTTAAAGTGGTCCAGCACCCCAGATGATGACTGATTAGTCTAAACGCGTCAGCAAGCCATGTTGAGACCACTATTGTCTAAGTAAGCGCTTTTATTCACTGCCAAAATGTGAGTGTAAATCCTCTGTTTTAAAAATAAATGTTTTTTTACGGTAACACACTATATACCTCCTCCTTCTTTTTTAATGAATGCCCGATTCCACTGCATCCTTTTGCAACATCTATTTGAGGTCTTATCCGGACCGTGAACCTGGTATTGCTGGGGTATATCATACCAACAAGCCTGACTGACTCACTAGGTATACACCTACTTGAGTTCAATCGTTCCAGTAAGCACATTTGTATCTAAAAATAATAGGGGTGCGGAAATTAAGGATTAATTGTTCGATTAATCGTTAATTTCTTTGATCGATCAAAAAAATTTTGATCGATGACGATCCGCGGAGTGAGCTCCGCGGTCTCGTCCATAGGAAAGGCCGCGGCTTCGGCCTAGCTCCGGAGCACGGCAGCCATCTTGGTCCACCCTGCGGCAGCCTAGTAGCGGCGCGCTGACGTCATCATCAGCCGCCTGCTTGTGCCGTCTACTCTGCGGACCGTTCTACCTGGATCTTAAGGTATGGGGGAGATGTGGACATTACGGGGGAGATGTGGACAATGACATTACAGTGGGAGCACATGTGGGCATTACATTATGGGGGGAGATGTGGACATTACGGGGGAGATGTGGACATTACAGTATGGGGACACATGTGGACATTACAGTATGGGGGGGAGATGTGGACATTATGGGGGAGATGTGGACATTACGGGGGAGATGTGGACATTACAGTATGGGGGGGAAAAGTGGACATTATGGGGGAGATGTGGACATTATGGGGGAGATGTGGACATTACGGGGGAGATGTGGACATTACAGTATGGGGGGGAGATGTGGACATTACGGGGGAGATGTGGACATTACAGTATGGGGGGGAGATGTGGACATTACGGGGGAGATGTGGACATTACGGGGGAGATGTGGACATTATGGGGACACATGTGGGCATTGCAGTATGGGGGGGAGATGTGGACATTACGGGGGAGATGTGGACATTACAGAATGGGGGGAGATGTGGACAACTAACAAACTAACTTTCTACGTTTTTCTTAAAGCTTAATAAAAAAAAATTCTTGTCAAAACTGTATGTGCGTTATAATTAATCGAAATTAGTAGATTAATCGATTTAAAAAAAAAAAAGATTAATTGAACAAGAAAATTTTAATCAGTAACAGCCCTAAAAAATAAATATAAAAATAAACATAAATCTAATTTAAATGGTTTCAAATACAAATTAATAATCCCCAAAAAAACAGTTAACATCCAGTTCTATATTCATTCCCTGCGGTTTCATTGTGTTCAATCTGAATATCCAAAAAGTTTCATTACGAGATACTGCCCTTCGTAGATTTAAATTCCTCCAGTCTTGTTCAATCCTGTCAATGGCACAAAATGTGAGGTGCCGGGGGTCTCTGTTATTCACATCTCTAAAGTGTCTTGAGACACTGTGATGTTTGTACCCCTTCTTAATGTTTCTCACGTGTTCACCTATTCTAACAGATAGGGCTCTGGTGGTTCTTCCTACATACTGGAGTCCACAACTGCACTCCAGTATGTAGGTGACATGCATGCTTTTACAGGTAATGAGTTTCTCGATCATAAATTCTTGCTTAGTTGAGCAAGATTGAAATTTTGTTATTTTTCTACTCGCTTTATTAGTGAGCTTACAAGGTTTACACTTCCCACACCTGAAAAAACCTTTGAGGTCCAGAAAAGTGGTAATTTTCTTAGGGGGGTCAGGCACATTTTTAACAATTACATCTCTTATTCTCCTGGCCCTTCTATAAATAAATACAGGTTTAGATGGTAAAACCTGGCTGAGATGTGGATCATTACTGATGATTGGCCAGTTCTTTTTAATGATCTCTTCTAGTTTCCTATACTCTTTATTAAATCCTGTAATGAAAAGTATCCTATCTTTATCTTTGGACAGCCGCACTCCAAAAAAAAACTTTTTGGTTGTTTTTTATTGTAAAAGTAGATGAACAAATGCACCACAGGTCACAGCAAGGCAGGGATCAGTTGACGCGTTTCACACTACAGATATTAGTGCTTACTCATACCTGTGGTACATTTGTTCATCTACTTTTACAATAAAAAGCAACCAAAAAGTATTTTTTTGGAGTGCGGCTGTCCATTTCTTTACCTTTGTTTCCCGTCTGCTTTGTGCATTGCCAGCACTGATTGTTGAGAGATCAACAAAACTCACACCTGGAGCGGTAATCTTCTCTTCCCACTATCTTTATCTTTGTTGTTCTTATTTTTGCTTTTTAGTAATTTTGACCTATCCATTTGTTCAACTTGTTTCCTAGTATGCTCCAGTTGTTCCCTTTCATATCCTTTGTCCACAAATCTATTAATGAGTACTTCAGTTTGTTCCTTGTAGTCTACCATTAAGTTGCAATTGCATCTAATTCTGATGAATTGACCCTTGGGTATTGCTTTTTTCCATTGAGGATGGTGACAACTGCTATATGGGATGTACCCATTTCTGTCTGTCTCCTTAAAGTTGGTTCTGGTGTACAAATTGTTTCCGTTCTTAAATATTTCCAAATCAAGGAAAGAAACAATCTCCTGCTGGACATTAACTGTGAATTTGATGCCATACTGGTTTGCACCTATATGTTGGACAAATTTGTTTAATTCGTTACGGTTGCCTTTCCAGACGATTAAGATATCATCTATGAATCTCCATTTTCTTGTAGCCCGCGCCCTTTTTTCCCTGAGGAGTCCGGCGGCCATTTTACAATGGTTTTTTCACTGTATAGCTTGGCCTCTAGCGCTGGAGGTTTCCTGAATGGCGCGAATAGCGCGAATCACCTTACAGAACACCTTAGTCACTTGCTGTGTGTGAGACAGAGTGGACAACGGTGCTGAGCAGTCTCTGGTTTGATGGTTAGTCCCTGGGTAACCCCCCGGTCAGCGCAGCTAGGAGGGTGGACATTTATTATTACAAGTGCCTTGACTTAGTCCCTAAGGACTGTCAGTGGGTCAGAATGGAGTCTGAAGCTGGCGTTTCTTCCCCAGACATTCCAGAGGCAGCAACCGGTGCCCCTGCACCTGCGGTTCCCATGGACACTTTGTCGTCAGTCCTGGAGTCATTTGATGCCAGGGTGGAAGTGGCATGCGGGTGTAAGGGGGGTAAAAAGTGCCCTCTCCCCCGCCATCTCCTGGGGAATGCTCTGACTCAGACTCGGGCCTGGCTGCAGCTCAGGACCCCTATTCTGGGATGTCAGAGGATGCGAACCAGGACCGTCCGGGCACTGAGGACTCCTCGTCCGGGTCAACGCAGGACAGAGCACTTGTGGGAGCACATATCAACACAGTAAAGGACACCCTTAAGCTAGAAGATACAGCTGGGATATCCACTGAGGTGTCAGTCCCTTTTGGGTCTCACAAATCGACCCGCTCTGTTAAGGTTTTTCCTTATGTAGATTTCGTTAAAAAGTTCATAAGGAATGGGAACGGACGCAGTGGTAATTTGTGGTCCCTCAGCGCATTGCGATCCGTTACCCATTTGAAGAGAGCCTTTTGAAAAAATGGGCTTCTCCCCCTGTCTTTGACCCCCCCGGTCTCAAGGTTGAACAAGGTAACCACTATCCCGGTGGAGGGGACCCCTGTTTTTAAGGACCCTACTGATAGAAGGTCCGAAGCGGTGAGTCGGACCGCGTTCACCATGCTGGGGTCAGCATTGCGCCCGATAATGGCTGTGACTTTGGTGTCTCAGACACTCACTGAATGGGCTAAACTTTTGCACCAGGCAGTGGAGGAGCATCAGCTCCCACAGGAAATCGTGACACTGGCCGACCAGCTGGTACAGGGTCTTGTGTACGTCTGTGATGCAACCCTGGATGCAGCCCCTTTAATCTCCAGGGCCTCTGTATCTGTGGTGGTCTTGCGCCGCTTGATATGGCTAAAATGCTGGTCCGCGGACCAAGCTTCTAAGAAAGCTCTGACAGATTTGCCTTTCAAAGGTGGCAGGCTCTTTGGTGCCTCACTGGACGACATTATTAAGGATGTCACTGGAGGTAAGAGTACACTTCTACCTCAGTCCACTAAAGGTAAGGAGCCGCGCCGTAAGCCGGGGCTCTCCTTTTACACACAAAAGCGGAATTTTCGTCAGTCAGGGCCCGCTAGCAGACCCTCCCAAGCCAATAAGGCTTCAACTGGGGGACAGAAGCGCCCCTGGGTGCGCAAGCAATCCAAGTCCGCAAACAAGCCCGCTTCAGCATGAAGTCTTGCCCCCACCCGATTCTTGGGTGGGGGGCCGTCTTCGCGAGTTTGCAGCTCGGTGGAACTCCCTGCTTTCCGATCAGTGGGTTTGCGAAGTGATCACTTCAGGGTACAAGATCGAGTTTCTTTCTTGTCCACCAAACAGATTCTTTCCCTCAAATCATCCTCTCCTTCCATCTCATCAGACTGCCCTGACTGGGGCAGTACAAGACTTGTTGAGATGCGGGGTGATCATACCCGTGCCGCCGCAGGACAGGTTTCAGGGATTCTACTCAAATCTGTTTGTGGTCCCAAAGAAGGACGGAGTTCGTCCAATCCTAGATCTCAAGGCCCTCAATGCCTTTGTGAAGGTTTGGAAATTCAGGATGGAATCGATTCGCTCGATGGTAGCTGCGCTCCATCCCGGGGACATTCTGGTGTCCTTGGACATCAAGGACGCATACTTGCATGTCCCCATCTGTGTCAGGCATCAGAGGTTCCTGCGTTTCGCAGTCGGGGAAGACCACTATCAATTTGTGGCTCTCCCCTTTGGCCTAGCATCGGCACCAAGAGTTTTCACCAAGGTGCTCGCCCCGATTCTGGCTTTGCAGAGACAGCGAGGCATTGCTGTTGTGGGCTACTTAGACGATCTCCTTCTGAGAGCTGCTTCACGCTCAGAATTAGAGGAGGACATGTCTATAGCCAGTCAGACTCTCCGAGAATTTGGTTGGGAACTGAACCTCCAGAAGTCAGTGTTAGTACCGACTTAGCACCTGGAATACCTGGGGCTGATTCTGGACTCCTCGGAGTCGTGAGTTTTTCTTCCTCCAGAGAAGTTACAGACCCTCCAGGCTGCGGTGAGGTTGTTAACATCCAGCAAATGGTCGTCTCTCCATTTCTGCATGAGAGTCCTGGGCCTCATGGTAGCCTCCTTCGAGGCAGTACCGTATGCCCAATCCCACACTCGAGTTTTGCAGAAGGAGATTCTGTCCAAATGGAACAAATCCCCATTGTCTCTGGATCATCAGATTCAGGTAAGTCGCCTAGTCAGGGCCTCTCTGACTTGGTGGCTGACATTCCCGGCACTTCAGTCCGGCAAGTCGTTTCTCCCTTTCCACTGGACTGTGATCATGGCGGACGCCAGCCTGACAGGTTGGGGGGGAGTATGGGGGGTTCAGTCGGCCCAGGGCCGCTGGACTCCGGAAGAATCTCTCCTGCCGAACAATGTCCTCGAGCTTCGAGTGATCAGGCTCTGCCTTTCCAAGTGATCACAGAGACTTCAAGGGCATCCAGTCAGGATCCAGTCGGACAAAGCCACGACGGTGGCTTATGTCAACCACCAGAGAGGAACAAGGATCTCGGCCGCAGCATTGGAGGTCGCTCACATCCTAAGGTAGGCCGAAAGGAGCGTACCGGTTCTATCGGCTGTTTACATTCCGGCCGTAGAAAACTGGCAGGCGGACTATGTCGCCAGATGCTGGACCAAGGGGAATGGTCGCTGCACCTGGAGGTGTTTCAACTCCTTTGTCAGAAATGGGGCACACCAGATGTGGATCTCCTGGCCTCTCGACTGAATCGCAAGATGTCGAGGTTTGTGGCCAGGTCCAGAGATCCCTGGGCAGACGCGTTAGTGGCTCCATGGGGTCAGTACCGGCTAATCTATGCCTTTCCCCCCGCTGAAGTTGCTTCCCCATCTGCTCTGCAGAGTGGAGGCCGAGGGGATTCCAATCGCCCCAGACTGGCCCCGACGTCCCTGGTACGCCGACCCGGTGCGCCTGGTGGCGGACGCTCCCTGGCGTCTGCCAATGCGGGAGGACTCTCTGTCTCAAGGTCCCATACTTCATCCTGCTTTACAGTCGCTGGCTTTAACGCCATGGCTATTAAAAGCCAGGCCAGACTCGGTAATCTCTACCATGTTGAGGGCTCGGAAGTCATCTTCCCAGAAGATCTACCATCGCACTTGGAAGGCCTACATCTCTATGTGTAAAGAGATGGATTGGCACCCACGGGCATATTCGGTTTCTGTGATCCTGCTGTTCTTACAGCGAGTGGATCAGAAACTGGCCTTAAGCACTATTAAGGGGCAGATTTCAGCCTTAGCTGTTTTCTTCCAATGACCCCTGGCGGCTGATTCACTGATAAGCATGTTTGTGCAGGGGGTCTGACACGTGATTCCCCCGATTAGGCCACCGGTCCCTCTGTGGGACTTGAATCTGGTGCTCTCTGTACTTCAGGAATCTCCTTTTGATACATCAGGGAGGTTCCTCTCTTGACACTTTCTCAGAAATATCATATTGGTTTTGTCCAATCAGAGGCAAAACACCCAAATACAAATATATAGGCACCACATCCCATACAAAAGTGTTTGAAATGGGGGGAGAAAAGAAAAAGGGATTTTATCGGTGCAATGGGTAGTCAATGTAGTGATGTCAGTGTACGTACCTTGCCGGGCGCGTCGGGGGTCGCTTCGGTGTGCGTTCGCGTGCGCCGATGCGCGCTGAGGTTTGGCATGTTCCCGTCCGCGCTGGTGCACTTCCCGGACTGCGGGCGCGCGTGCCTGTGCGCGTCGGTGCGCCTTTGCGTGCGGGTGCATGTGCGCGCATTGCGCGCGCGCGTGCGCCGTTGCGTGCGCCGACGCACGCCGGTTTGCTTATTTAAACCCCTGGAACACTTCAGACCGGTGCTGTCTGATCTGCAGTCCCCTGTGTATCCTGCTCCTGTTGTTCGCCCGAAATCCGACCTTCTGACCACCCGGCTTGTTACTGGACTTTCCTTGCTATCCGCCTGCACCCGACCTCGGCCTGTCTTTGACCCTGAACCTGCCTGCCCCGCTGTACCATATTGCCTGAACGTTGCCGAACCCTGCCTGTCTGACCGCTCCCTCTGCTTCTGCCCCGCTATGCTGCTCTATATACCTGCCTGCCTACCTACCTGCCTGCAGCCTGCCTGGCTTAGCTACCCTCCTGAACCCAGGATCCGGAGCCGCCTTCTAGGAACCTATCTCAGGCTCTCTTACCCTTCCGCACTCCCGTGCCTCCTGTCTGCACTACCAGGGGCCCGTGAGTCGGATCTGTACGGGTGACCTCTCTCTGCTCCAACGGACTCGCTGATCAGGTGCGTATCTCCCTGACAGTATCAGACAGCCATGTCCGAGTCCGAGCAGGGGAGGGATCCCATGGAGGAATTATGCCGACACCTGAACGGGCTGACGCAAGCCGTGAAAGACCTCCAAGCCGGCTATACCAGGTTGGAGGAAAGAGTTCAAGTCCTGTCCTCGCCTGCCAGCCCGCAAGGCACCACATCCACGGGATATCCGGCTACACCCTCCGTCGTCATGCTTCCTCCGGAACCCAGGGTCCCTACACCCGAGAAGTTTGCGGGCGATCGCAGCAAATACCGTGCGTTCCGCAACGCCTGCGAGCTTTTCTTTGCCCTACAACCCCGCACCTTTTCCCTGGAAGTAACCAAGGTGGGCTTCGTCATCTCCCTGCTGACTGACGAGCCGCAGGCCTGGGCTCACCGCCTTCTAGGAGCAGAAAGATGCCTCCTTGGAGACCCTTGCCACGTTCTTTGCCGCTATGTCCCAACTCTACGAGGATCCGCAACAAGCAGCTACTGCAGAATCTGTTCTTCACTCTCTCCTGCAAGGCCGCAGAGCGGCCGAGGACTATGCGGCAGAATTCAAACGTTGGAGCTCCGACACAGAGTGGAATGACGCTGCTTTGCGCTACCAATTCCGGATGGGCCTGTCGGATCAGCTCAAGGACGAGCTAGCACGTGTCGGAGTTCCTCAAACCCTGGACAAGTTAATAGATCTGTCAATTCAGATCGACCGGCGCCTGAGAGAGCGTCGCTCCGAGAGGAACTCCAGTCAGTTCCAACCCACCTGGTTGCTCCCCAAGGTCTCAAACCCAGTCCGTCTTGCACCTCCGGCTCCCCCGTCTCCGGCGTTAGATGACCCAGAACCCATGCAACTGGGCTTACTGCGCCCTTCTCTCTCTCCCGAAGAACGCCAGCATAGGCGTAGTAACAATCTGTGCATGTACTGTGGCGAACCAGGACACTACGTGAGATCCTGTCCGGCTAAGATGCGTAAGTGCCTGCCTGTCTCTTCTACTTGTGCCTCTTTGTTGCCTAACCCAACTTCTCACTTGGCTCTCTCCATCTCTTTACAGCCCCCCGGAAGGACTTCCGCAATCCTAGTACCCGCCATAATTGATTCGGGGGCATGCAGCTGCTTTATCGATTTGACATTTGCTGCCAGTCATCACATTCCCCTGCAGCCGAAATCCCGGGGACTTGCAGTACATCTCGCTGACGGTTCCATTATCAAATCCGGCCCCGTCACTCAGGAAACCGTTCCCTTGATGGCCTCGGTGGCAACCCACCATCAGGAGTTCCTAAGTCTGGATGCCATCTCCTCTCCGCTATTCCCCGTCATTCTGGGGATGCCCTGGCTGCAAGCCCATAACCCCAACATTGACTGGGCTACAGGGAGAGTTAAATTCCTCTCAGATTATTGCCAGCAACACTGCCTGCAACAAGCCTCTACCGACCACCCTCACCTGCTCTGTCTGGGCACAGACCCTGACCTTCAGAAAACCATCCCTGAGCCCTACCATGATTTTCTGGACGTGTTCAGTAAGAAGGGAGCAGAAACCCTTCCTCCTCACAGACCATATGATTGCCCTATAGAACTTTTGCCTGGGACCGAAGTACCTTTTGGGAGGATCTTCCCGTTGACCGAGCAGGAATTGGGCACCCTGAAAGTCTACATTGACGACAACCTAAAGAAAGGGTTCATCCGCCCGTCCACCTCGCCTGCAGGTGCGGGCATCTTTTTCGTTGAAAAAAAGGACCATTCCCTACGCCCCTGTATTGATTATCGGCAGTTGAACAAGATCACCATCAAAAACCGTTATCCCTTACCTCTCGTGCCGGAACTGTTCCAGAGGCTGGGAACGGCGGTCATATTCACCAAGCTTGACCTCCGAGGAGCGTACAACCTGATCCGCATTCGAGAGGGGGATGAGTGGAAGACGGTCTTCCACACACGGTTCGGGCACTACGAGTACCTAGTTATGCCGTTCGGACTGTGTAACGCTCCGGCTACCTTTCAACATTTTGTCAATGACATCTTCCGTGATTACCTGGACTTGTACGTCATAGTATACCTGGACGATATCCTGATATTCTCCTCCTCTGTAGACGACCATCGCAGGCATGTCCGGAATGTCCTTGTTCGGCTCAGACGACATGGGCTTTACGCCAAGCCGGAGAAATGTGAGTTCGAGCGGCAAAGCATCCAGTTTCTCGGTCTGATCATTTCGATTGAGGGCATTAAGATGGACCCTCAGAAGGTGTCGGCTATCCTGGACTGGCCTGCCCCCACAGATAAAAAAGGGGTCCAGCGCTTCATCGGGTTCTCCAACTTCTACCGGAAGTTCATCAGAAGTTTCTCTGCAATTGTCGCCCCCCTTACCGAACTGACCAAACAAGGAAACCGCTTCTACTGGTCCCCTAGAGCCCAAGCTGCCTTTGACAAACTGAAGGAATTATTTGTCTCTGCCTCCATCCTGAAGCACCCTGACCCTGCATTACCTTTCGTCCTGGAAGTGGACGCGTCCGAAAATGCAGTGGGGGCTGTGCTATCCCAGCGTCAGGGGGCTAAAGCCTTACTTTTTCCGGTGGCCTTCTTCTCGCGCAAGCTTTCCACGGCGGAACGTAACTATGACGTGGGTGACCGGGAACTCCTGGCTATCAAGGCCGCATTAGAAGAATGGCGTTACCTGCTCGAGGGGGCGGCACACCCCATTTTGGTCTACACGGATCACAAGAACCTCGAGTAACTGAGAACAGCCAAGAGGTTGAAGCCAAGGCAGGCAAGGTGGGCACTTTTTTTCTCAAGGTTTCTGTTCCACATCAGTGAATAAAAATAGTGTGGCGCTCAAAGCAATAAATACTTATAATAAGTGAATGGCTACTTAAAGCAATAGAACCAACAGTGCTCTAATAACACAATAATAAATGTGAGTCCGCTTCATAGGGTATTCATATGAATTGTCCTCCTTGCGAACTATGTGATATACCGTAAAAGGTGAACTGTGAAAAATAGAATACAGTCCCAAATAACAAGATGTGTGTGATCATGGATGTCCTTCAATGGATAGCCTTGCCACAACGCAGACTGACAAAGGGACTTCAATGCAAATGATGAATCAAGCAAGGAGAAGACACTAGTTGTTATAGATGGGTACTCTTACTGCTGATGGTGGACCCACCTACCGTACGGCAGTGGGTCTTGCAGGCTTAGTGGTCACCAAGACCAGACGGGATATAGCTGGATGTCCTGGGTCCTCACTTGAACTCCAACCGGATGACTGAAGAGGCAGCTCAAACGATGGATTTTTCTCACATGGGCCAGGTTCCACAGCAATCCGCGAAAAATATAAAGATGGAAGAAAACCAAAAAGACTCCAGATGGTGCAGGTCAATAAAAACCGATTGCCGGAATTTTATTAAATAAAAATATTATGTCCAACAGTCATGCAGATAAATAAAAAGTGATCACGAAAAAAATATATTCAAAGCAATATGGGGTGCAGCGTCAGCAAGCCCTACGCGTTTCGACTACTACAGTCTTCAACAGGGGCATGACGCTGTACCCCCCATATTGCCAACATTTATAAGAATTTCACATACTCTGACACACCCCGGAAGGGGTGGAGTCAAAACAGGAAATGACATAAGGTCTCACAATCTCAATACGTAGTTCCATAATGTGCAACTAAAACAAATGAACTATGTGTATCAATTCAATAAAGCATTGGATAACCTGTATATTAAACATATCAAAAAATATATGTGCCTCCATAACCTAAATCTAGGTATAGGGCTGGGGATTTAATCATGACACCTGTATGGAACTTACCCTAATGAGGGCAACGCCCATTATGATCTTCTCATTATCTGGATAGTCTGTGTAGAATGATGTCCCAGGTTCACCACGGCATAAACCAGATTCCACAGGATGTCATGGTCCCACCTGACCGAAATCATCACTGGGGACACCCTTGTGTATAGCACTGGGGACACCTCAGCATTGGGGACACTCCAACAATGCTGTGCCCCCATGTAACATCCCCCAGAATGCAATCTATACGTTGTACAGCTAAGTCTAGTACACTATGTGCAATACCTCTATGTTACCCCCTCTGGCGCTAAATCAGAGGCCCACTGGCGCTTCCCCTTGCAGCATCATCAGCAGATGTTTGCTGCAAATGTCTATGGGGACACCAGTGAGACGCTACGTGGCCGCGCTATGTCCGCGCGTGCATCCCGCGCATGCGCGCGACGACGATGTAGTCACGTGATCGCGTAACGCATCACGTGATACCGGCCGGCGTAAATTTATGGAAAGAGACATGCTTCACGTCTCGCAGGGGGGTTAGAGTAGTGCAACCATCTGATGCGCCCTCTTGTGGGGTTTAAACAAAATACATGTTCAAAATACATGTTGTATAGACGGCAGCAGGTGCTGATATAAATAAAGCCCAAACGCACCTAGCTGACCCTCTTATACACATGTAGAATGGTAGTTCCTATAAATAAATTTTTTTTTTTAATGTATCCATAATTATTAGTAATACATCAAGCAATTACCTGATGAGGGATAAATCTGACTCACCTCTTAATTGATGATAATACATTCAACGTTTTCCTGATGGGGGATAAATCTAACTCACCTCATGTCTGAAACCTAATTTTCATAGTAAGGGGAATATCCAACCAATAGACCAACAGGCCGATGAGCAGATACTGTACCCCCATATATTAATGGTAAACCAATAATTGAATGTAACCCCAAATATTAGTGTTACAAGGGGATCGCTAACAACAAAAGAAGGAAAAAGAGAAAGGGAGGGGCAAAGGAACTCACAATCTAAATAAGGGCAGAAAAAATACGTGAATATATTATTCTTACACCCGAGTCGCCTAAAAGGCGCACACGTGGGATGCCTGCCCTATGGTCACCATTCCCCAAATACGGATACACGAGCCCAGGTGCCTCACGCCCGATTGATGAAACAGTTGAGATCCCACTCAACGTTCATTGTAACACCTGAGCTCGTGTATCCAATAAGTTTCTAATCTCGAGACACCCCGTAGGGAGGAATCTCCCCTCCAGTGGGGAACGAACCTCTCAATCACTTGAAACTGGGTGCCTCTAGGGTCCTTTGCATGATGTTCTAAGTAATGTCGTGACACCGTGTGTTTGTCACATCCCTTACGTATTTTGGCCAGATGTTCATTGACTCGAATGGAAAAATTACGTATTGTGCGCCCTACGTATTGAAGTTTGCACGGGCATGTGATGAGGTACACGATAAATCGGGTGACGCAGGTAGTAAATTGTGACATAGTGTAACTGCGTCCCGTGACACTGGAGCTAAATGTGTCTGTTTTGCGTCTCCCCAACACATTAACCATGCAAACATTACATTTTTTACAAGGGTAATATCCATTGGCTTCCGGAAAGAAAGAGATCCTTTTGGGGGGGTCTATTATATTAGGGGCCACCTCCCCCTGAACGGAGCGTGCACCCCTAAAAATTACGCCAGCCCGCTCAGGCAGGAAAGGGCCCAAAGTTCTGTCGCTTTGTAAGACCTTCCAGTGTCTATTTAGGATTTTCTTAATTTCCTTATGTTGGGTGGAATAAGATGTGACAAAAGACCATCTAAATCTATCCTCTTTAGCTTTCGCCTGTTTTTCAATAAGGAGAGATGGTCTTTCAATTGCCAATACAGAAGCAATGTCTGCATTTAACTGGACTGCTGAGTAGCCCCTATCGATGAATCTTTCCTTCAAAATCTGAGATTGGGCCAAAAAGTCCTGTTCTCGGGTACAGTTCCTTCTCAAGCGGAGGAACTGTCCTCGAGGAACGGACTTCAACCATTGTTCGTGGTGGCAGCTATCGACGGGGATGTAGCCATTTCTGTCCGTTGGTTTAAAGTATGTTTTAAATTCCAAACGGTCATTGGCAACTATGATTTCTAAATCTAGGAAATGTATCGACGAGGAACTGGCCTCATATGTTAATGCAATACCACGATCATTAACATTAAGAGTCCTCATAAAGGTATCCAGTGATTCTCTCGTGCCCTTCCATAGGAGGAGGATGTCGTCTATATATCTAGCCCACAGGACCAATTCAGGTCTGTTAAGGGCATAGACGACATCCTCCTCCCACTGGGCCATGAAGAGGTTGGCAAGACTGGGGGCATATTTGGCCCCCATTGCCACACCCCTAATTTGGGAGAAGAATGTTCCCTGGAACCAGAAGTAATTATGCCTAGTGGCAAAGTTGAGCAACTCCATGATAAAGTTCCTCTGTAATAAAGGCAGTGGGGAGTTTCTGGAAAGAAACAACTCCACTGCCCCCAAACCCAATTGATGTGGTATGCAGGTGTATAATGAAGCCACATCTGCAGTGACAAGAATCAAATCTCCATGGTGCCGAACTTTCTCAAGTAAATTAATAGTATCCTTCGTATCTTTCAGATAAGAGGGTATCGATTTCACCAAAGGCTGTAGAAAGAAATCAATGTACTTTCCAATGCGTGAAGTAACCGAGTCAATCCCGCTTACGATAGGTCGCCCTGGGGGATTGACTGGGTCCTTATGTACCTTTGGGAGGTAATAAATCACAGGAATACGTGGTGCAAGAGGCACCAGGTATTCCTGTTCTTTTTTATTAAGAACATTGAGAGAAAAACCCTCGTTGACAATATCAACGAGGGCCTTCTTGTATTTCAATGTAGGATCCCCAGGTAGGGGATGATATGTCGCTCGGTCCTCCAGGAGCCTATTCATCTCATTAACGTAATTTGTCTTATCTAGTACTACTATTCCACCTCCTTTATCCGCAGGGCGGACAATAAGATTTTTATTACTGCATAAAGTTTTTAAACCTGCAGCAATAATAGGATCCTGGTGGACTCTTTTTGTGGGCAATTCATCAAGATCTTTTAATACCAAAGTACGGAAGACGTTAATGGAAGGAGCTGAGCTCACTGGGAGGTTGAACAAAGAGGGATTAGAAAGCCCTGAACATACACTAGTGGACTGATTCCCTGGGAATTAAAAGATCTTGATGAATTGCCCACAAAAAGAGTCCACCAGGATCCTATTATTGCTGCAGGTTTAAAAACTTTATGCAGTAATAAAAATCTTATTGTCCGCCCTGCGGATAAAGGAGGTGGAATAGTAGTACTAGATAAGACAAATTACGTTAATGAGATGAATAGGCTCCTGGAGGACCGAGCGACATATCATCCCCTACCTGGGGATCCTACATTGAAATACAAGAAGGCCCTCGTTGATATTGTCAACAAGGGTTTTTCTCTCAATGTTCTTAATAAAAAAGAACAGGAATACCTGGTGCCTCTTGCACCACGTATTCCTGTGATTTATTACCTCCCAAAGGTACATAAGGACCCAGTCAATCCCCCAGGGCGACCTATCGTAAGCGGGATTGACTCGGTTACTTCACGCATTGGAAAGTACATCGATTTCTTTCTACAGCCTTTGGTGAAATCGATACCCTCTTATCTGAAAGATACGAAGGATACTATTAATTTACTTGAGAAAGTTCGGCACCATGGAGATTTGATTCTTGTCACTGCAGATGTGGCTTCATTATACACCTGCATACCACATCAATTGGGTTTGGGGGCAGTGGAGTTGTTTCTTTCCAGAAACTCCCCACTGCCTTTATTACAGAGGAACTTTATCATGGAGTTGCTCAACTTTGCCACTAGGCATAATTACTTCTGGTTCCAGGGAACATTCTTCTCCCAAATTAGGGGTGTGGCAATGGGGGCCAAATATGCCCCCAGTCTTGCCAACCTCTTCATGGCCCAGTGGGAGGAGGATGTCGTCTATGCCCTTAACAGACCTGAATTGGTCCTGTGGGCTAGATATATAGACGACATCCTCCTCCTATGGAAGGGCACGAGAGAATCACTGGATACCTTTATGAGGACTCTTAATGTTAATGATCGTGGTATTGCATTAACATATGAGGCCAGTTCCTCGTCGATACATTTCCTAGATTTAGAAATCATAGTTGCCAATGACCGTTTGGAATTTAAAACATACTTTAAACCAACGGACAGAAATGGCTACATCCCCGTCGATAGCTGCCACCACGAACAATGGTTGAAGTCCGTTCCTCGAGGACAGTTCCTCCGCTTGAGGAGGAACTGTACCCGAGAACAGGACTTTTTGGCCCAATCTCAGATTTTGAAGGAAAGATTCATCGATAGGGGCTACTCAGCAGTCCAGTTAAATGCAGACATTGCTTCTGTATTGGCAATTGAAAGACCATCTCTCCTTATTGAAAAACAGGCGAAAGCTAAAGAGGATAGATTTAGATGGTCTTTTGTCACATCTTATTCCACCCAACATAAGGAAATTAAGAAAATCCTAAATAGACACTGGAAGGTCTTACAAAGCGACAGAACTTTGGGCCCTTCCCTGCCTGAGCGGGCTGGCGTAATTTTTAGGGGTGCACGCTCCGTTCAGGGGGAGGTGGCCCCTAATATAATAGACCCCCCCAAAAGGATCTCTTTCTTTCCGGAAGCCAATGGATATTACCCTTGTAAAAAATGTAATGTTTGCATGGTTAATGTGTTGGGGAGACGCAAAACAGACACATTTAGCTCCAGTGTCACGGGACGCAGTTACACTATGTCACAATTTACTACCTGCGTCACCCGATTTATCGTGTACCTCATCACATGCCCGTGCAAACTTCAATACGTAGGGCGCACAATACGTAATTTTTCCATTCGAGTCAATGAACATCTGGCCAAAATACGTAAGGGATGTGACAAACACACGGTGTCACGACATTACTTAGAACATCATGCAAAGGACCCTAGAGGCACCCAGTTTCAAGTGATTGAGAGGTTCGTTCCCCACTGGAGGGGAGATTCCTCCCTACGGGGTGTCTCGAGATTAGAAACTTATTGGATACACGAGCTCAGGTGTTACTCACCCCATGGTATGAACGTTGAGTGGGATCTCAACTGTTTCATCAATCGGGCGTGAGGCACCTGGGCTCGTGTATCCATATTTGGGGAATGGTGACCATAGGGCAGGCATCCCCCGTGTGCGCCTTTTAGGCGACTCGGGTGTAAGAATAATATATCCACGTATTTTTTCTGCCCTTATTTAGATTGTGAGTTCCTTTGCCCCTCCCTTTCTCTTTTTCCTTCTTCTTTTGTTGTTAGCGATCCCCTTGTAACACTAATATTTGGGGTTACATTCAATTATTGGTTTACCATTAATATATGGGGGTACAGTATCTGCTCATCGGCCTGTTGGTCTATTGGTTGGATATTCCCCTTACCATGAAAATTAGGTTTCAGACATGAGGTGAGTTAGATTTATCCCCCATCAGGAAAACATTGAATGTATTATCATCAATTAAGAGGTGAGTCAGATTTATCCCTCATCAGGTAATTGCTTGATGTATTACTAACAATTATGGATAAATTACATTTTTTTTTTTTATATATAGGAACTACCATTCTACATGTGTATAAGAGGGTCAGCTAGGTGCGTTTGGGCTTTATTTATATCAGCACCTGCTGCCGTCTATACAACATGTATTTTGAACATGTATTTTGTTTAAACCCCACAAGAGGGCGCATCGGATGGTTGCACTACTCTAACCCCCCTGCGAGACGTGAAGCATGTCTCTTTCCATAAATTTACGCCGGCCGGTATCACGTGATGCGTTACGCGATCACGTGACTACATCGTCGTCGCACGCATGCGCGGGATGCGCGCGCGGACATAGCGCGGCCACGTAGCGTCTCACTGGTGTCCCCATAGACATTTGCAGCAAACATCTGCTGATGATGCTGCAAGGGGAAGCGCCAGTGGGACTCTGATTTAGCGCCAGAGGGGGTAACATAGAGGTATTGCACATAGTGTACTAGACTTAGCTGTACAACGTATAGATTGCATTCTGGGGGATGTTACATGGGGGCACAGCATTGTTGGAGTGTCCCCAATGCTGAGGTGTCCCCAGTGCTATACACAAGGGTGTCCCCAGTGATGATTTCGGTCAGGTGGGACCATGACATCCTGTGGAATCTGGTTTATGCCGTGGTGAACCTGGGACATCATTCTACACAGACTATCCAGATAATGAGAAGATCATAATGGGCGTTGCCCTCATTAGGGTAAGTTCCATACAGGTGTCATGATTAAATCCCCAGCCCTATACCTAGATTTAGGTTATGGAGGCACATATATTTTTTGATATGTTTAATATACAGGTTATCCAATGCTTTATTGATTTGATACACATAGTTCATTTGTTTTAGTTGCACATTATGGAACTACGTATTGAGATTGTGAGACCTTATGTCATTTCCTGTTTTGACTCCACCCCTTCCGGGGTGTGTCAGAGTATGTGAAATTCTTATAAATGTTGGCAATATGGGGGGTACAGCGTCATGCCCCTGTTGAAGACTGTAGTAGTCGAAACGCGTAGGGCTTGCTGACGCTGCACCCCATATTGCTTTGAATATATTTTTTTCGTGATCACTTTTTATTTGTCTGCATGACTGTTGGACATAATATTTTTATTTAATAAAATTCCGGCAATCGGTTTTTATTGACCTGCACCATCTGGAGTCTTTTTGGTTTTCTTCCATCTTTATATTTTTCGCGGATTGCTGTGGAACCTGGCCCATGTGAGAAAAATCCATTGTTTGAGCTGCCTCTTCAGTCATCCGGTTGGAGTTCAAGTGAGGACCCAGGACATCCAGCTATATCCCGTCTGGTCTTGGTGACAACTAAGCCTGCAAGACACACTGCCGTACGGTAGGTGGGTCCACCATCAGCGGTAAGAGTACCCATCTATAACAACTAGTGTCTTCTCCTTGCTTGATTCATCATTTGCATTGAAGTCCCTTTGTCAGTCTGCGTTGTGGCAAGGCTATCCATTGAAGGACATCCATGATCACACACATCTTGTTATTTGGGACTGTATTCTATTTTTCACAGTTCACCTTTTACGGTATATCACATAGTTCGCAAGGAGGACAATTCATATGAATACCCTATGAAGCGGACTCACATTTATTATTGTGTTATTAGAGCACTGTTGGTTCTATTGCTTTAAGTAGCCATTCACTTATTATAAGTATTTATTGCTTTGAGCGCCACACTATTTTTATTCACTATTCCTGTACACTTTGTTTGTTTGAGTGTTGGCAGCTTGCATGCATATTGTTTTTTGGTTTAGCGCAGTATTTTACTTTTCTACCCTTCTGTTCCACATCACCTACAGGCCTGGCTCAAAAAACATTAAACCGGACGCACTGTCCCGAATGTTCAGCACTCCTGAAGAGAACTTACCTGTTGACACCATCCTCCCTGCCGGGAATTTCCTGCTGCTTCAAGAAGATCTCATGCCCCGTATTAAGCGGGCGTCTGCTGGCTTGACCTCTCTTCCGGAGGACTGTGTCAGGGCACAAGATGGTCTGATCAGGCACGAGGGCAAAATTCTGGTCCCTGAGGGTCTTCGGATAGCTGTTCTGGAGCTCTGCCATGACCACAAGTTGGCCGGACATTTCGGTACCTTGAAAACGGCCGAGCTCATCAAGCGCACGTTCTGGTGGCCGCAGCTGGGTAGTGACTGCAAGAGATACGTGGACTCATGCAACACCTGCTCCCGGAACAAGAATAGCCGGATGAGGGCCTGGGGTCTATTAAAACCTCTACCTGTCCCTGAAAGACCCTGGAAGATGGTGTCGATGGACTTCATAGTGGAGCTCCCTCTGTCCGAAGGGTTCTCCACGGTCTTCGTTGTCGTTGACAGGCTGTCCAAGATGGCTCATTTTTTGCCCATGAAAGGTACACCTTCCGCCATGGAAACGGCGAGGGTTTTTATCAGGGAAATAGTGAGGCTCCATGGAGTTCCGGCAAGTATTGTCTCAGACCGAGGCATCCAGTTCACCTCCAGATTTTGGAAGGCTCTTTGTGATTCTCTGGAAATCAAGTTGGCATTCTCTTCGGCATACCACCCCCAGACGAATGGTCAAACTGAGAGGACCAACCAAACATTAGAGCAGTACCTCCGTTGTTTTTCCTCCTTTTCCCAGGATGATTGGGCCTCCCTACTCCCCATTGCTGAATTCGCTTACAACAACTCCCTGCACTCTGCCACTAAGCAAACCCCATTCTTTGCCAACTATGGATTCCACCCCTCCTTTTTGCCAAGTACCATACCCGAATGCACTATCCCTGCAGTGTCCGAAACAATGGATTTCTTCTTCTCCAATAACAAACTTCTACAGGAGACCATGTCCAAGACCCAGGAGTACAACAAGAGGATGTTTGATAGGAAAAGGAGAGGGGAACTCATTCTGGAGCCCGGCAACCAGGTGTGGTTATCCACAATTAACCTAAAGATGGTCTGTCCGTCCAGGAAATTGGGCCCTAAGTTCATGGGACCTTTCTCGGTAAAAAGGAGGATCAACAATGTAGCATATGAGCTCGACCTGCCTAACTCCCTGAAGGTCCACCCAGTCTTTCATGTGACCCTGTTAAAGCCGGTTGTCCCTAACCCCTTCGCTGGCCGTAACATTGGCCCACCGGAACCTGTTCTGATTGACGGCGAGGAGGAGTTTGAGGTGGAGGCAATCCTGGACTGTAGGAAGAGACACAACCAGGTACAATATCTGATTAAGTGGAGGGGTTACGGCCCAGAAGATAACTCCTGGGAACCCGAAAGCGGCATACATGCGGAGGAACTCATGCAAGCTTTCAGGAGGTCTCACGCCGCGAAGATCGCTCAATTGGGCATCCGGAGGCTGCCCTAAAGGGGGGGCACTGTCAGTGTACGTACCTTGCCGGGCGCGTCGGTGGTCGCTTCGGTGTGCGTTCGCGTGCGCCGATGCGTGCTGAGGTTTGGCATGTTCCCGTCCGCACTGGTGCACTTCCCGGACTGCGGGCGCGCGTGCCTGTGCGCGTCGGTGCGCCTGTGCGTGCGGGTGCATGTGCGCGCATTGCGGGCGCGCGCGCGTGCGCCGTTGCACGCGCCGACGCACGCCAGTTTGCTTATTTAAACCCCTGGAACACTTCAGACCGGTGCTGTCTGATCTGCAGTCCCCTGTGTATCCTGCTCCTGTTGTTCGCCCGAAATCCGACCTTCTGACCACCCGGCTTGTTACTGGACTTTCCTTGCTATCCGCCTGCACCCGACCTCGGCCTGTCTTTGACCCTGAACCTGCCTGCCCCGCTGTACCATATTGCCTGAACGTTGCCGAACCCTGCCTGTCTGACCGCTCCCTCTGCTTCTGCCCCGCTACGCTGCTCTATATACCTGCCTGCCTACCTACCTGCCTGCAGCCTGCCTGGCTTAGCTACCCTCCTGAACCCAGGATCCGGAGCCGCCTTCTAGGAACCTATCTCAGGCTCTCTTACCCTTCCGCACTCCCGTGCCTCCTGTCTGCACTACCAGGGGCCCGTGAGTCGGATCCGTACGGGTGACCTCTCTCTGCTCCAACGGACTCGCTGATCAGGTGCGTATCTCCCTGACAAGTGATGAGAGAGAAATCATCTTCATACAAAAATATTTTATTTAAATATACATCAATTTTAAAAGAAACTGATCCTGAATAGGTTTATACATAAACTGGCATGTTGTAAACAAATGGTGGTCATGGTTGGCAGGTTAAAGTCAAACCAGGATGGAGGAAGTCGCATAAACCTGACATGTTTCGCTAACAGAGCTTCTTCAGGTGTATGCGAGGACAATTCATGCTAATAGTTACAACTGTGCAGTATCCCCCAATTACCATTAGCCTCTCCAGATATGGAAGATGAAATTTCCGGATTGGGGTAAGGATTTAATCCTTCCCTAAAAAAATGGGTGCAATTCTAGCCTCAGCCGGTGAAGTGTTCCAGTAGGTGACACAATTATATCGACATTACTCACCTTGGTAGTAGTGTCTAGGTGAATGGGTGACGCTGTGGTTGAAGTAGAGAGTGCGGTGGAAACAATAGCGTGTGACACTGTGAATTGAGGACCACGAGGTGCGTTTAAATATGAGTGAAACAAGGTAGAGAGATGAGATAAAGTCTGTTTGAGGTGAGCTTCTTGTGGCCGACGTGGCAAGGGAGTGCCGAGCTGGTGTCGCAGTGATTCAGTGGAGGCAGCGTCGGAATTGCCCTTACGCTTTTTGGGTAATCTGTCAACAGAAAGATCACGGTAGATGGTTGAATGGCTGGAAGATAAAGAAGAATCTGTTGAAAGATTAGATACATTATCATCTTTTTTAGCATTTCTCTGGCTACTTGGTCTAAAAGGTTTCTGATTTGTATTAGAGGTCCACTTATATGCAAAGTTGTTGGTATATGCATTATTGTCACGTGCAAATTAGTTTTCTTTTGCCCTAATGATGTCCATGGTATTTGATTCTATATACTCCTTAAGAGTTTGCTCCTTCTTCTTAAATCTAGCACTAGATATAACAAGGCTGTATTCATCATACCATTTAAGAACATAATCATCCAAAACATTCAATTTCTGCTCATATTGATTACATAATAAAGTCATCCTGCCAAAGGAGCAAGACTGTAAATTTGCTTCCCATTGTGTTTTCAAAGAATCCCCAACCTTTCTAAGATTAGGGAAAATCTGGACTCTAAATCCCCAAGGTACTGTGTTGTTTTCAATATATTTCTTGAAGTAGCGTTTATGCCAAAAAATCCTTATATTTCTTTCTAATAAGCGTTGTAGTCTAAGAAAAGCTTGATCCAAGTCTTTGTCAGTAATATTGCCTGAATTGCTACTTTGCTGGACCTCCCAGGCCTCGCCACTGAAGACAGCCATACTCAAATTTGCAGGGAGGATAGGGAAACAAAAAAGGGGGAAAGGATGGGTGAATAAACAAAAAGACATAAAACGAGATATGAAATTCTACCACCATATGACAGTAAATAGTATTTCAAAACAATAGAGAAAATAAACGGATACCTTCTTATCAATACAAAGTTTATCTACTTAGAAAAACAAATAAAAAATGTTTTTTTTGTTGTTGTTGTGTTCCCCAATGATGGACAAGAGGGAAAAGGTGTATTTAACCCATTCCATACAGGGCTTTTTATACCACTTCCATACCGGGCCTATTCTGGCACTTCTCTCCTACATGTACAAATCATCATTCTTTTGCTAGAAAATTACTTAGAACCCCAAACATTATGTATGTTTTTTTAGCAGACACCCTAGGGAATAAAATGACGGTCGTTGCAACTTTTTATCTTGCACGGTATTTGCGCAATCATTTTTCAAACGCCTTTCTTTTGGAAAAAAATGGTTTCATGAATTAAAATATAACAAAACAGTAAAGTTAGCCCAATTTTTTTGTAAAATATGAACGCTTATGTTACGCCGAGTAAAAAGATACCTAACATATGGAATGGTGCCAAACTTCGGTACTTAAAAATCTCCATAGGCGATGCTTTGAAAATTTTTACAGGTTACCAGGTTAGAGTTACAGAGGAGGTCTAGTGCTAGAATTGTTGCACGCGCTCGAACGCACGTGGCGATACCTCACATATGTGGTTTGAACGGCGTTTACATATGTGGGCGGGACTTATGTGTGCATTCGCTTCTGAGCGCGAGCTATTGGGGACAGGGGCGTTTTAAATTTTATTTTTTATTATTTTTTTTTATTTTACTTATTCTTTTTTTATTTTTACTTTTTTTTTTTACACTTTTTTTTTTTTTTGATCACTTTTATTCCTATTACAAGGAATGTAAACATCCCTTGTAATAGGAATGTGTGTGACAGGTCCTCTTTATGGAGAGATACAGGGTCAATAAGACCCCACATCTCTCCTCCAGGCTGGAAAGCATGAGATTGTGAAAAAAAATTCACCGATCTCATGCTAACTAGCCGCAATGGCAGCTTTGTTTACTTTTGAGGACCCGGGCGTGACGTCATCACATCGCGCCCGGGCCTCCGACGGTCATAGTTATCCCTATGCTCGTCACGTGACCCACCACCAGCGCCGGAAGATTCTCTCCGGGTCCCCGATGGCACGGGAGAAGCACCGGATGGCGACGGGAGGGGGGATGTCCCCTCCTGCCGCCTATAAGAACGATCAAGCGGCGGAACCGCCGCTATGATCGTTCTTATGGTGCGCAGAATCGCCGGCTGAAGAAAAGGATATCTGAATGATGCCTCTAGCTGCAGGCATCATTCAGATATCCCCCCTCAAACCCAGGACGTCATATGACGTTCACCCGGAGGGTTCCTGCCGACGTCATTTTACAATGACCCGGTATGGAAGTGGTTAAACACCAAACAGAAATATCATATTGGTTTTGTCCAATCAGAGGCGAAACACCCAAATATATAGGCACCACAAACCATACAAAAGTGTTTGAAATGGGGGGAGAAAAGAAAAAGGTATTTTATCGGTGCAATGGGTAGTCAATGTAGTGATGAGAGAGAAATCGTCTTCATACAAAAATATTTTATTTAAATATACATAAATTTTAAAAGAAACTGATCCTGAATACGTTTATACATAAACTGGCATGTTGTAAACAAATGGTGGTCATGGTTGGCAGGTTAAAGTCAAACCAGGATGGAGGAAGTCGCATAAACCCGACATGTTTCGCTAACAGAGCTTCTTCAGGGGTATGCTAGGACAATTCATGCTAATAGTTACAACTATGCAGATAGAAAAACACACAATTACTAATAAACAATAACAATAAACATAATGAAAAATGTATTAATCCAATAAAGGGTCATAGGTACTGCTGAAACCATCAAAGACATTATGCTTACTCAGCCGCTCATACAGTCCATAGTCCACCACCTTATACTGCCCTGGATCAGAACAAGGGTCCCCCCGTAAACGGGGAGAGTGTCCTGAGATTATTTAGTTTAGGCTATTTTAACTATAACATCTACCTCATTCCATCTCTCTATTTTCCCTTTTATTCAGCTAGTCCTCTATAGTGTCCTCTGACATTTGTAGAATTTTTATTTTTTTTACTTACGTTTTAATCCCTGTTGCTATGTGGTCCCTTCTAATCTTCCCCTTCCTCACCGCAGCTCCTGACGTCACTTCCCTCAGCTCCTCTGCTCGCTACTGCTCCTGGGAGATGTGTGTCATCATTTCCCAGGAGTCAGTGGGCAGCGCCGAGGGCTTCCTTGCCATCACAACGAGGCGGGCACTTCCGACACCGCCGCCCGTTGTGATGGCAATGTGAGAAGTTTACGGCGCTGCAAACCTGTCATACTGCGCGTGCGTGAGAACAAGCGGCGCATGCTGGTCACTCAGCTGCAATCTATCCCGAAACATTATGCTTGTGGGCGTCACATGCCCACAAGCAATATGGGAACTGCCAGGACAGGATAATATAAGTTACTTTTTTATATTAAAGCGGACATAAAGCGGCAAAATTTTCAAAACATGTGAGTGGTATATGTCTATGCTCTGATCCTAATATATGCATAAAAAAAAAGCAATTTGAACATGTCGTTGGAACTCCGCTTTAACCCCTTGATCACCCCCTAGTGTTAACCCTTTCTCTACCAGTCGCTTTATAAGTGTCAATGGTCCCAAAAATGTGTCATAAGTGTCCGATCTGTCCGCCGCAATGTTGCAGTCCCGCTAAAAAACGCATTTCGCCACCATTATTTACTTAAAAATAAAAATACAATAAAAATGCCATAAATCTATTACCTATTTTGTAGACGCTATAACTTTTGCGCAAACCAATCAATATACGCTTTTTGCAATTTTTTTTTTATTACCAAAAATATGTAGAAGAATATGTATTGTCCTAAACTGATGAAGAAGTTTATTTTTTTACATTTTTCTTTTGGATATTTATTATAGCAAAAAGTAAAAAAACGTTTATTTTCTTTTTTAAATTGTCGTTTTTTTTTTTTGTTTATAGCGCAAAAAAAATGCAGAGGTGATCAAATACTGCCAAAAGAAAGCTCTATTTGTGGGGAAAAAAATGTCAATTTTGTTTGGGAACAGTGTCGCAGGACCGTGCAATTGTCAGTTAAAGTGACGCAGTGCCATATCGCAAAAAAATGGCCTGGTCATTAAGGGGGAAATTCTTGCATGAACCAGTGGGGAGTACAGTAGAGCTACCACATTACCATCACATTTAAAGTATCGTTTTTTTGTTATGAATAAAAATGGTGCTTTCCAGCAATGCCAATCCGGTGTAGGCAATGAATAATAAATAGTGCTCTCCAGCAATGTCAATCTAAGAAGTCAGCACGGCTGTGCGGGGCTCCACCCACACGCCTGTGTCATTCAAACACAATAATCTTCTTTGTAACGGACACAGGCTATGTAGTCCTACAACATGAGTTGTAGGTCACTACCATTTAGGCAATTTGACACTGTGAAAAACGCCCCCTCTTTCCCAGTGCACCCTCATATAACCTCACCCACTCCATGGGACTCAAGTTTTCTGTGTGTTTCCTTGAGTGATGGACCTCTTCTCCACCATAGAAGTTTTCTAAACCAACTTTTGAAATTTTTCTTCACTACCTTCTCCAAGCTTTACTGGGTGGATCTCCAGGCCTCTGCTTTTGGACCTGTTGCCCCTTGTGGGCTTGTTTGTCATTGTTTGATATTGTTGTGCAACCCTCAGTTAATTGCTTGGAAATGTTCCAGGGGCTATGGCTACACATCCAGTGCCCTGTACTGTACAACTATGATAATGGAAATTTTGAGTTACCTGTAAATTTCATATTGTGGAGTACAACACTAAAAGTCGTTTTTCCTAGACATACATTATAAGGGCTTATTCACATGTGTGTTGAAGGGCGATTCGAGTAAGGTGGTGAAGAGGCATTGTATTGCATTCTCACTGCCTGCTTTAACCCCTTGTTTTACAAAGATCCTGCTTTAACCCCCTTGAACACTGCAGTAGCACCACGTGCATTGCCCGCGGTTGCAGGAGATTGTAGCGTGGATTCACTTGAATGGGTCACAATCAGCAGGCGGTAGCTCAGCGGACTTGTGTTATGCACACTTGGTGTTTGGCTCCACTACATGATGCCTCAGCGTTTAATTGCTGGTGGAGAACAACGGTGCTTGTGGCCAGTCAAACTGAGAGGCCGAAAGCTGTTGTGGCAGAATGGTGCACCTAGTGGTATTATTTTTAGGGTGGTATGGGCCCAAGAACAAAAATGTTTGAAACACAGACTTTTTTCTGTCTGAGCATTCGTCCCGGGGTGCATGCTGCCCTAAACCTAAATATTGCTCGGTGCACCATCCAGCAGCAGCAGCTGTCAGCCCCTCATAGAGTTTGACAGACTGTTAGGCCTCGTACACACGGCCGAGAATCTCGTCAGGAAAAAACACGTCGTTTTTCTTGACGAGATTCTTGGACAAGAAACTTGTCCCGGCCGAGTGTACACACGCTCCATTCAAAGAACCCGCGGTTCTTTGAATGGAGCAAACGCGGTGACGTCATCGACCACGACAAGCGTGCGCTCGTCACATTCGTTGCCGTCGTCGCCATCTTGCTACACCCTACCTATGCCTAGGAAGCTACCGCGCATGCGTCAAAGTCAATTCGAGCAACCGCGGGTTTCCACGGCGACAGGTAAGTGTACACACACACACTTTTCTCGTCGAGAAACATGCCTACGAGAATCTCGACGAGAAAATAGAGAGCTGGTTCTCTATTTTTCTCGTCAAGATTCTGGTCAGCTTTCTCGATGAGAAACCATACACACAAGCGATTTTCTCGGCAAGAAAGCTATCTCAGCAGTTTTCTTGCCGTTTCTTGCCGAGAAACTCGTTTCTGTGTACGAGGCTTAAGCGACAGGGTTGGATGGTGCACCTGTGCCCTCTGCCTTCACCTAAATGCCGGAGCCTCATACACCATGGCTAATCAACCAGTGTGCATGGGACCTAAAGAAAATCAATTGCACTGGCCATAAAATATTCCCTTGGAAAGCAACTTTCTGTAAAAACCTAGCAGCTGATTCTAAGTAGGAAAATTTCACTGCAAGGTCTCATGCAGAGGGACCGATGTGGGCGGTGCAATGTTCTAGATAAAGAAATGCATCAGTGCTACATAACTATTAATAAATTCTATATACAAATATTAGCTACTAAAATATATACTTCATATTTTAAGATAACAAAATATGCCGCTATTCATAAAAGAGGTCATTTTGGGGTGGCTGTAGACCGTTGACTGACATAATTCTGAAAATGAACAATGTCTAATATATAAAGTAACCGTGGAAGTGGTTTTGTTCTGATGTACAAAGCTCTCTTCATTGATGTGTGTGTTTATAGATGGTTTTTATGTACTCCAGATAGGGGGCTCTATGATGTGAAAAGCCATCTGAAATACACCCCAGGGGACTGTGCACAGTTTAACAGAAAGCATTTAACTGTTAGGTAGACATTTCGGTATGATCTTAAAATGACGTTCAGCATCACTTTAAAGCAAGACTTAATTAGAATGCACAGTGAGAGTGTTTCCTGAGGCAGACAGAATGATCAGATGAAGAGGGCACAGCACGCGGTCATAAAGCCATCTAAGACACAGAATCTCAGGATTTACTGCCTGTTCTGGGAACACAGCGATTTCTACGTCAGGGGCAGCAATCTGTCTACTGGAATCTAGGTTGAACAGTGAACAATATAAACTGAACTGTATCACATTAAGCTGCTGAACATCTTCAGGATACAATAACAGTCTGTTTTGTGATGAATTATTTTTTTCATGGCTATCCATACTTGGGATGACAGGCCCACGGAAAGTATACACTTGTAAAACTGACATTTTGAAACAGAATAGCTGTGATGGGCCTGAACCTCTGTAACTTCAACTTCTCTAAATAAGGCAAATACAACTGTGCAAGGTGCAGCAGGGGATCATTCACACTATCTGCATAAGGTAGATCAGTGTTTCTCAACTCCAGTCCTCAAGGCGCCCCAACAGGTCATGTTTTCAGGATTTCCCTCAGATGAAACGGCTGTGGTAATTACTAAGGCAGTGAAACTGATCAAATCACCTGTGCAAAATGATGGAAAGCCTGAAAACATGACCTGTTGGGGCGCCTTGAGGACTGGAGTTGAGAAACACTGAGGTAGATCAATGCAAGGGCACAGAGAAAACAATTTTATCTATGTGCCCTGCTCATACCACAATGCTGCATTTTTACACAGCACAACCCATTGCACCACCTGTCACCGCACCATGTTGTGGTTTATACACTTGAATGAAGTGTTGCTTTGTGATACTTTAATAACATGGAAAAGAAAAAACAAGGTAAACAGTGCCTTGGGTTGTAAAAACACAATGCACCGTCCCTCGCCACCCCTACACATCGTACACCAATCTTCATGCTAAAATGTACTGGTGTGAATGAGCCCACACATAGCAATGAGTCTGTAATCATCTTTCATTGTTCTGAATATTGATTGAAAGGCAAAATCCGATTGGCTGCCTTGTGTTACTCATCATTGGAGGATATTTACTAAGGCTGGGTTCACACTTATGCGAACTGGATGCGGGCAATTTGCATGACAGGAGACTGTGACTGGCTCTCAATGGAGCCGATTCACACATCTCCGGGGCTGCTGCGGAGTGCATTGCACTAGGGTTCTGTGCGTCTTTGGCTCAGTTTGGGCCTGATTTGTTCCTGAAACTAAGAACAGGGACACACCGGATCCCCTGCTGTGAGCCACATCCGATCTAAAGCTGGATACACATTACCGTGTTTCCCCCGAAAATAAGCCCGGGTCTTATATTAATTTTGGCAACAAAAGACACAGTAGGGCTTATTTTGGGGGTAGGTCTTACCATGTAATGTGCTGTCTTCTCTCCTCCTCTCTCTCCCTGCCTGACAGGAAAGCCCAGCGTGAACAGTTAAAATGCTTGCAAAATACTATAATCCACTCTATTACAGTAGTATATAATGTACAATGTGTGTGTTTCTGTAATATAATTGTGCCAAATACCTTCGTTATAGCGCCGCTCTGCGCTTCTGTGACCCGCCGAACTGCGCTTCTGTGACCCACCGGAGCTCTCTTCCCTGCAATTATATTACAGAAACACACACATAGTACATTATATAGTACTGTAAGAGAGTGGATTATAGGATTTAACAAGCAACTAGGGCTTATTTTCAGGGTAGGGCTTATATTGCAGCTCTCCTGGAAAATAGCCCTAGGTCTTATTTTCGGGGTAGGTCTTATTTTCAGGGAAACACGGGTATACAATTTTCTTTCAATTTTTTTTCCTTTAGATTTACTAAAACCATATTATATGAGGTCAAACCTTAACAGTTTCAATGTGTATGCAATCGGCCAGGCACTTTCACTACATGGTTTTGGTAAATCTAAAGGAAATCAAACAACAAAAGTTGTATAGTGTGTAGCCAGCTTTAGTGTGAACCCAGCCTTAAACTTGGTGCACACAGAATCTGGTGCAGCTATGAATAGTAACCAATCAGCTTCTAACTTTAGCTTGTTCAATTAAGCTTTGACAATAAGCCCTGGTTCCCATTGGACACGGCTTTGAAATTTTGTGAGCTCTCAAAGCCGCATTGTCAGGTCCGACTTGAAAGACATCTGTGTGGCTTCATGCACAGATGTCTATTGAAGTCGCACCCAAAATCAGCAAAAGTAGTGTACGAACTAATTTTGCAAATCGTTGTGGCATCGCACTGATTGCAGGTTTAGCAGCAGACAGTTTTCTGCATTCAGAGGTGGCTAATTACAATCTCTAAAGGTGATATGACAACATGGACACGTCACACACTGTCTTCATCCAGTGTCAGTCACAGGGTCTAGTCGCATGTAACCGCTTATGTTGACCCTAAGTCGCACCCGAAATCAGCAAAAGTAGTGCAGGAACTAATTTTGCAAATCGTTGCGGCATCGCAAGGGTCTAGTCGCATGTAACCGCTTATATTGACCTTTACATACTTCTCTGATGATCTTTATAACCAAGACAGAAATGGGAAGTTCAGAATCCATCACTGACACAGAAGTGGGGAAATCTCAAAATGGGGATACTTGTTCTGGTGAGAATTGTAAAGGTGATATTTTTTCTAACTTTTTCCTAGACCATCTAAAACTGGAAAACAATTATGAATGAAGTGCAGCCACTTTTATTATTTATTAAACCTGATTTTAATTTGATCACTATAAGGCCCCATGCACACTGGGCGTTTACCCCCCGGTGCATGGGACTCTGGTGATTAGCTGCAGCGCCACTACCAGCAGCCTGTGAAACTTTTGAGGAGCCGACAGCTGTTGTGGCTGGATGGGTCATGTAGCGGTATGAAAGTTTATGTGCCCAGGGATAAATACCCAAAATGCAAGAAGTTTGCCTTCCGGGCATTTCTCCCTGGGTGCATACTGCCCTAAACATTCAAACTGCTAGGTGTCCCTTCCAGCTGCAGTGTTTGACAGGCTGCCGTCCACAGGATTGGGCAGCACACCTGTGCCCTCTGCTAACCACCACAACCCAATGCACCGGGGCTAAACGCCCAGTGTGCATGGGGCCTAAAAACGAAAAATTGTGCTACTCAAAGCAACTATATGCCTTTACTTTCTGACCCACAATACAAACATGACAGCTGAAATTCAACTGATGGGTTGGGTCAACACAGAACTTTTGAGCTTAAGCTAACACTTGTGGGTGAGGACAATAAAAGCAGGTTGAGCTAGTTTTGTTTGCTCTTCAGAGAGGCTGGGCTCACACTAGTGTGAATTGGATGTGGATTTCTCCCCATCCAATTCGCATGACATGAGATTGTGATTGACTCTCTATGGAGCTGGTTCACATATCTCTGTGTCGGCTGCGTAGCGGCTTGCACAGAAGTTCTGTGCATCTTTGGCTCAGTTTCAGGACCAAATTCTGGCAAAAAATTGGCCCTGAAATGGAGAACAGGGACGCACGGACCCCTGCTGCGAGCCACATCCGGCTTGGATGTGAACCGAGCCTAAAGCTAATGTAAAGCCCTAGCTCTGCTGTTAGAGGCACCCATGCTTAGAAAAATCAGCATGCATCCAAGGGCAATACTTTCCCAACTGTAGGTAATTGCTGCATGTACGATTACATATGAACACAAGCACACAGCCACGACTTCTGTCACCCTGCTTTGTATACGCTGAGTGGCCACAATTTTCCACTCCTACCTGTGAATCCAGTCACAGGAATACACCGGATCAGCACAACAGTTAACTCGTTTTTCCCAGAGGAGGTTAGCAATGGCTGCAATTATATTTCTCATGGGACACTTTTTTTTTTAGGTACGGTAAATGTCAAAAATTAGCAACTATAGAATCAAAGCTTTTCTCCCCTCTTTCCACCTTTGGATCCCAAAGCCTTGGGGAAGGGGGGCTGGCACTTGGTTCTGTTAAAAACCGCATAGCTTTTAGAATCTTCCCTATAGTACATCATCACTTCCATTTGTTTGGAATGAGCAGTGCACATTAATAATAATCATGTGCACTGCTTTGTGCACACTACAAATCCCATAGTCCATCTCAGGAGCAGCAAGAGAGGGTGGCAACATTCCTACATACAGTGAGACCATGGAGAACAAACATAGCTGCCCACTAACAGGAAGTCAGATCACAACAGCAAAATAAAGAAAGGAGATTTGGAGGAGGCTGAAAGCAATAGAAGGTATTTTCTTGAGGTAAGAATATACACTTACATAGATTTTTTGAGTTTAGTGTCACTTTACCTTTTTTTCACTTAGCTTATTACCTTGTGACACACACAGGAAAAGTAATATGTTTGCATAAATTGTAAATGTAATATTAACATAAGACCAAGTTGGGTTTGCGTATTCAGAAATGAGTATAGAAGTGACATTTTCACAGGTCTGTAATTGATAAAATTCTGAATGACATTGTGCTTGTTTACGTCAGTGTTTGTCACTCACACAATACATGCAAATGTCATCCAGATCATCCAACCTTGCTGGGAATAAAGGGAGAGATTTCTTACATAATAACATATTGGGGAAGCACCTCTGTGCACCCCAATGACATATAGCTGTAGGGTATCCTGTCTAAATTGGCCCTGGTATGTGTATGCACACATGTGAGGTTGGGATATTATAGAGAAGGGTAAAAATCTGCGCTAGTTGTAACAATACTACAATGTAGCAGCTAGCACTATATCTTGACACCAGATATTCTCAAACCTATTCGCAAATAGTTCAGCGCATACAGTACATAAAATCACTTATATACAAAATATTGCATATAAGTGTTTTTATTTATTTATGAGCAGCACTACTTGTGAATAGGTTAGGATATTGTAGGCTCTTTGAGGGCAGGAACTAAAGTCAATGTACAATATATGTAAAGTGCTGTGTAAATTGCGGGCACTATATGAATACCTGACATAAATAACATACAATAGTGATCTATTGATTGCCGTTATCAGCAAGTAAAAAATGTATATTGTTGATCCAGGGAGAAGCTAGGCAAAATTGGATCAGCTCTATCCTATTTAACTCTGGCTACTGGACTCATCAGAAGTGCTGACGACATCATGGCACTTCCTTATTAATCATAACACATTGCCACATAGTGCTCAAACACTTTAAACTCTGCCAGCACCCACTACAGCCACTGAGACCAGAGTGTCATTTAAAACTGGCACTCTGACAAATTACTGTTAAATCGGCAAAATGTAAAAATCATGCCTAGGACTTGACTGGTTTAGAATTTTAGTCATGAATATTATCCTTAAAGGAGAAGTACAGCCAAAGCTTGTTTGGCTGTACTTCTTCTGTGGATCACAGGAGTTTGTTCTGCACTCCTGTGACCCGCTTTCAGCAGACAGCAGGCCGAAACCTGTTGTCGGCTGACAACACAGAGCCGGTCCAGGCTCGGGAAATATCTCAACCATATTGTATTGTGATCACTGCTTCTAACGATCTTCGATATTGTAAGTGCAATACTTTTTAAATAAACCAAACTGGTTTGATATACTACCCTATGGAATTTGCTTTTCATACCTGAGCTTAAGGTCGGTCGAGGAATCCACACCATTGAAATCTAAAGGCTGTGGGGAAGCCTAATTTCCCTGTGCTGGGTGAGACTGTTGTATGCAGTCATGGGCATCTGGTAAGCAGGATATACATCTTTCTCACCCGGGTGTCACCATTGTATCCATTATTTCACATTTGGGAGCAAGTTTCTTTTTTTGGAACACTTCACTTCACATTGGATTGTGGTTGATTTTTTGCACTAAGGAGGTCTTCTTTTTGATGGACTTTATTTATGAACTTTTTCACGGATTATATATTAATATTATTTACACTGCCATAATCTAGGATTTTAATAATTTCTTTATGGTTCACTATTGCACCAATTTATTATTCACTTAATAATTTTTGTGTTTTAATTATTATATCAGTTCATTATCAACTCACTTTGTGTTCTCTATATTTAATTTTGGAGATCTTATTTCAGCGCTGCATACCTTTGTATTTTAATCTACAACTGCCATGATGCTGCACATGTGATCAGTTATGACACCAGCCAGCCTTTGGATGGTTTGACAGTTTGGTTGAGAGCACAACCCATGGGAGTGTTACATTTCCATCACGTGCCTGAGATGAAACTCTTTTTATGGATGGGTTTACTTCCGCTTTAAGTGTGATCACTAGACAGGCAATAGCAGTTGGCAGTGGCACCTAGTAACAAAGTGAAACTTAAGCAGAAAGACATAAGATGGCTATACACTAGTAGATTTTCACTTAAGGCTTCATGTACAAGGGACGTTGTTCAACCTCTCCTGAACGATTTAACTTGACAGCTAGAAACCAGTGTATAAAACGTCAGTTTAGCCGCATTTACATGCCGCATTTGCGTCTTTTTAGTTAAAATGAAAAACGTCTGTAAACGAAACGCTGCTAAACGTGAGATGCCGCATTTGGCGCTTCAACTGCCTCTAAACACAGCTTCTGAATGCATTTTTTTGGGTTCAAGAAAAATCCTCTAAACACAACTGCCTAGAAACAACTATAAATGAACCAGTGTACACATACTGATAAGATAACATAGAGGAGAGTTCAGGAGTAGTTGAAAAAAATGCCCAACTGCTCCTAAATGTCCGTTTACCAGCAGCAGTGTACATGAGGCCTAAGGCAGAATTGCTTTACTTAAACTTATTATCGCTTACTGTTTTTGAAGGTGCAATTCAATTAATATCCCTCCCTTTCGCTAACCTAATAAGTAATTGACCTGGAGCAAGCATGTGCATATTGAGTCCTCTGACATATCTTGCTTATCTAGGTCAATGAATCATGAAGCACGGAAGAATGGATAAGGATAAAAGTCCCGGGTGTTTGCTCTTACAAAAACAATAGCTACCAAAAATAACCCATACGGAATCCCTTTAAGGTGGTCATACACATTGGTCGATTTAGATACAAGTGATCTATCATCAAAAAATCAAAAGCAATGGACTGGAGGATTTTTGGTTTGTAATATTTATTCAATTTGACCATTTTAGTTGCATTTAATGATCATATTAGTATGTATATGAGCATCTCTAATCCCTTACAGTGTAGTTTTTTTTTCCAGGACACAGATTGCAAGAAAATGCATATGTAGTGTCTTATTATTGGGAAGCCATGCCCGCGCAGTGAGATATAACTGGAAACGGCAGGATCTCAGACAGACATTGATTTTCCATAAAACATTCACACAAGGCAGGAAGAAACCATCTCTACATTACTCCTCAGGGGGAGAATGATTCAGTGTGAAAATCTTTTGTGCAAGCTGAAGAAGCTTATGCTGAAAGGGGGAGACATAACGGGACTCGACAGGAAGCTCTAGATACCTCATTTACGTCAGTATCATAACCCAGGGGGTGAAGACAGCACAATCATACACTGGAGGGTCCGCTGCTCTAGCTGATCATATAAAGGTTAAGCGGTCAACAGCAAATTCATGCTGCCTATGGACATCCACGTCACAGGAGCCAGTGAGCTCAATGTTGTAACGAAACATCTAAATAATCGTTTTCAGCTACTGTCAAAATGATAACCCCGGATATGACAGTGCCATATATTCTCTTAGTCTTTTTTGTGCCACTTATTAACTGTGTCATAATACAATACCGCTGACAAGGTGCGGTGGGTGACAAACAATAACAGCAGCTCTGTAATAACACCACAAATTGCTAAATCCATGAGAATCAGAATCCATCTGGAACTGGTCAGACTTAAAGAGGAACTAAACACATCGATTTAATGAATTCTCAACTGAACTGTCAAGCCATCAAGTGGCTATTGTCATAACTAATCACATGTGCAATGCTAATGGCAACTGCAGAGAAAACAGAAGCTAAGATGGCAGCTTCCTTGGCTGTAAAAGATAAGGGGGTTTAGTTCCACTCTAAGTAAAGCTGCAAAGGGATACTGTACTTCTAAATTAGCTTGCAAAGGATGCAAAATATATGCTGGTAAATTAGCTTTTTTTGGCAAGTCATCACACCTGCCAGACTAAGTGATCACTTTAATACATTTAATATCAGGTAATAAAATATACCGTATATACTCGAGTATAAGCTGAGTTTTTCAGCCCTTTTTTTAGGGCTGAAAATACACCCCTCGGCTTATACTCGAGTCAGTACCTGAAAATCTTCTTAGACTGCGGCCGGCGTCCATTGTTTAAATATCGCGGCTTTCTCCTGGTCCCTTCTGTGATAGGCGTTTCCAGCAAACACTGTGTTGAGTGTTCTGCCTATCACTGAGGTCCTCTCATTCTCGGACTCCGTTTCCCAGCAGACACTGTGTTCAGTGTTCCGCCTATCTTGGACCTTCTCTTGTCCGAGGATGAAAAGACGTCCGTGATTGGCGGAACACTGAACACAGTGCCTGCTGGGAAACAGAGTCCGAGAATGAGAGGATCTCCGTGATAGGCGGAACACTCAACACAGTGTTTGCTGGAAAGGGACCAGGAGAAAGGCGTGATATTTAAACAATGGACGCCGGCCGCAGTATAAGAAGATTTTCAGGTACACTCGGGCACAGGGAGGCTGCAATGGACACAGTTAGGTTGGGCACAGTAAGGTGGCACAGTGAGGTGGCAATGGGCACAGTGTGGTGGCACAGTGAAGTGGCAATGGGCACAGTAAGGTTGGGCAATTGGCACAGTGAGGTGGCAATGGGCACATTCCCTCCCCCCCTAGGCTTATACTCAAGTCAAAAAGTTTTCCCAGTTTATTGGGGTAATATTAGGTACCTCGGATTATACTCGGGTCGGCTTATACTCGAGTATATACGGTAAGTATTTGCAGAAAATCTGCTCAATGTGTTTTTAAGGGCTCATTCACTCTGGCACTGTGCACCTGTCGCTGCATACCTGAGCTCTAGCAAAGTGACTTTGCTAAAGCAGATGCTGTAATTTCCTAAAGCCTGGTACACACGATCAAATTTTCTGCAGGCAAAGTGTAGGACTTTTGTCCGAAGGGCGTTGGCCAGGAATTTGTCTTGCATACAGTATAACGGCACACAATTGTCAGCCAACAAACACAAAACGACATGGTTTTTCAGCTCTTTAGCGCCACCCTTTTGGGCATCTAATGTTGTGTTTGGTGAGCATTGATTCAGAGCATGCGTGTTTGTACTTTGGAGTTTTGTCCGACTGTCTTGTGTACACGCTCGGAACATCCGACAACAGACAATGAAATTGTCCATGGAAAATTTTAAAGCTTGCCATCCAACATTTGTCAGTGGAAAATCCGACAACAATTGTCCAATGGAGCATACAAACGGCCGGATTTTCCACTAACAGCCTGTCATCATACAATTCCCGTCGGAAAATCCAATCGTGTGTACGAGGCTTTAGTCTCCTCTTTCCCAGTGACCAGACTGCAACATTGTAACTGTGAATCTGAGGGGTTGATTTACTAAAGCTAGATAACTCAGAATCTGGTGCAGCTGTGCATGGCAGCCTATCAGTTTCTAACTATCAGTTTCTTCAATTAAGCTTTGACAAAGAAACTTGGAAGCTGATTTCTATAATAAGCTGCACCAGATTTTGCACTCTCCAGTTTTAGTAAATCAACCCCCGTGTCCGATCTTTGTGAACACAGCCCAAAACTACACAGGCACTAAGGCTGGCCATACACTATACTGTAAAATTTTCTTATTTAACCACTTCAATACAGGGCTTTTTATACCACTTCCATACCGGGCCTATTCTAGCACTTCTCTCCTACATGTACAAATCATCATTCTTTTGCTAGAAAATTACTCAGAACCCCGAAACATTATATACAGTAGGTGCCGCCGATATTGTATATCTATCGCGCTCCCATCGCTGAGATTCTCGGCGACAGGAGTGCCGAGATCTCGGCAACAGGGTGCCGACATCCCGCGCTTGCTGCAATAGCGAGACGCGACACTGTATTGAACGGGATCCGACGTGGATTCCCGCCAATACCAGGCACTGCATTTGGTATGAATCCTGAGTGGGAACTCCACGCCAATTTTCAAAGAAAACAAAAACGGCGTGGGTTCCCCCTCCAGGAGCATACCAGGCCCTTGGGTCTGGTCTGGATTTGAAGGGGAACCCTACGCCGAAAAAACTACGAAGGGGTCCCCCTCGAGGTCCAAACCAGACCCTTATCCGAGCACGCAACCTGGCAGGCCGCAGGGGAAGAGGGGGGGGGGCGAGAGAGCGGCCCCCCTCCCTCCTGAACCGTACCAGGCCGCATGCCCTCAACATGGGGGGTTTGGTGCTCTAGGGCAGGGGGGCGACATGCGGCCCCCCACCCCAGAGCACCCTGCCCCCATGTTGATGAGGACAGGGCCTCTTCCCGACAACCCTGGACGTTGGTTGTCGGGGTCTGCGGGCGGGGGGCTTATCGGAATCCGGGAGCCCCCTTTAATAAAGGGGCCCCCAGATCCCGGCCCCCCACCCTATGTGAATGAGTATGGGGTACATCGTACCCCTACCCATTCACCTGGTGGAAAAAAATGGCAATAAAAACACAACACAGTTTTTTAAAGTATTTTATTGCACAGCTGCGGGGGTCTTCTTCCGACTTCGGGGGGTCTCCGGTGTCGTCGCCGCAATCTCCAGTTCTTTCTTCTGCCGGGCCACCGCCATCTTCTTCCAGCTCTTTTGCTAGCGGGGCCCGGTCTTCTCCGTCGCCTTCTCCCCTCTTCTTCCCTCCGGTTCTTTCTTCCGCCGGGCCTCTGCTAACTTCTTTTAGCTCTTTTGCTAGCGGAGGCCCGGTCTTCCCCCTTGTCTCGTCCGGCTCTCCGTTGTCCTTCTGCCGGCCCCTCCACTAACTTCTTGTAACTCTTTTGCTAGTGGAGGGGCCAGTCTTCCCGTCATCGCCATCGGCGTCTTCTTCCCTCTTCTCCTCCTCGATGTTGACTCGGCGCTTCCTCTCACAGTAATGCTAAATCTTCGGTCCGCAGAGATTTATATAGGCTTCTCATGACGTCACAGTCACATGCTCCGGGTGGCCCCGGAGCATGTGACTGTGACGTCATGGGAACATGTGATTGTGACGTCATGAGAAGCCTATATTAATCTCTGCGGACCGAAGATTTATCATTACTGCGAGAGGAAGCGACAAGTCAACATCGAGGAGGAGAAGAGGGAAGAAGACGCAGACGACGGGAAGACCGGCCCCTCCACTAGCAAAAGAGCTATAAGAAGTTAGTGGAGGGGCTGGCAGAAGGACAACGGAGAGCCGGACGAGACGCCCCCTCTTCCCCTGCGGCCTGCCAGGTTGCGTGCTTGGATAAGGGTCTGGTTTGGACCTCGAGGGGGACCCGCACACTGTTTTTTCGGCGTAGGGTTCCCCTTCAAATCCAGACCAGACCCAAGGGCCTGGTATGCTCCTGGAGGGGGAACCCATGCCGTTTTTTTTTCTTTAAAAATTGGCGTGGAGTTCCCGCTCAGGATTCATACCAAACGCAGTGCCTGGTATTGGCGGGAATCCACGTCGGATCCCCGTCTATCGGCAATGCGTGTCGCTCATCGTGAAAGGAACATTTTTCCTTTCCCGATGACGAGACAGCTCGGCACTGGCTCTCGCGACGGAGCTCATAGGGTGTCAATCTCACCGCTAGAAGCGGCGAGATTGACACAATATTGGCGGCACCTACTGTATGTTTTTTTAGCAGACACCCTAGGGAATAAAATGTTGGTCATTGCAACTTTTTTTCTTGCACGGTATTTGCGCAATAATTTTTCAAACGCCTTTTTAAAAAAAATAAAATGGTTTCATGAATTAAAAAATAACAAAACAGTAAAGTTAGCCCAATTTTTTGGGAAAATATGAAAGATGATGTTACGCCTAGTAAATAGATACCTAACATGTCACGCTTTAAAATTGCGCACACTCATGGAATGGCGCCAAACTTCGGTACTTAAAAATCTCCATAGGCGACGCTTTAATTTTTTTTACAGGTTACCATTACAGAGGTCTAGTGCTAGAATTGTTGCACGCGCTCTAACGCATGCGGCGATACCTCACATATGTGGTTTGAACGGCGTTTACATATGTGGGCGACTTACGTGTGCATTCGCTTCTGATCGCGAGCTACCGGGGACAGGGGCGTATTAATTTTTTTATTATTATTTTTTTTACTTATTTATTTATTTTTTTACAATTATTTTCCTTTTTTTTTTTTTTTATCACTTTTATTCCTATTACAAGGAATGTAAACATCCCTTGTAATAGGAATGTGTGTGACAGGTCCTCTTTATGGAGAGATGCGGGGTCAATAAGACCCCACATCTCTCCTCCAGGCTGGAAAGCATGAGATCAGTGAAAATTTTTTCACTGATCTTATACTTACTAGCCGCAATGGCGGCTTTGTTTACATTTGAGGACCCGGGCGTGACGTAATCACATCGCGCCCGGGCCTCTGACGATCATAGAGATGACTGGTGACCATCTGGTCACCAGTCATCTCTATGTTCGTCACGTGACCCACCACTGGCGCCGGACGATTCTCTCCGGGTCCCCGATGGCACGGGAGAACCCGGAGAAGCACCGGATGGCGGCGGGAGGGGGGATGTCCCCTCCCGCCGCCTATAAGAACGATCAAGCGGCGGAACCGCCGCTATGATCGTTCTTATGGTGCACAGAATCGCCGGCACTTCAAAAGGATATCTGAATGATGCCTCTAGCTGCAGGCATCATTCAGATATCCCCCTACAAAGCCAGGACGTCATATGACGTCCACCCAGGATGGGAGATCCCATCTGTGGGCGTCATTTGACTATGGCTGGGTAGAGAAGTGGTTAATTACCTTTAGATTTACCTTCAACTATGTAGTATAAGGGCCTGCCTGACTGCATACAAATTGAAAGGGTTTCGATTTGACATCATATTTTATGGTTTTGGTAAATCTAAAGGAAAGTCGAACAAGAAAATTGTATAGTGTAGGGTCAGCCTAAAGCCTCATACACACGATCGGACTTCCATCAGACTTTTCCGTAGATTTCTGTCCAAAGGGCGTTGTCCGTGAACTTGGTATGCATATACACGGCAGGACTTTTTCAGCCAACAAACACAAACGTAGTGACGTAATAGACGTACTACGTGTTTTTTCTGCTCTTTACCGCCACCCTTTGGGCAACTTCTGCTATTGTTGTCTGATCTTTAGCATTGGTTCTGAGCATGCGTGTTTGTACTTTAGTCTGATGGACTTGTGTACACACGATCGGATTAGCCGACGTAGAACATTTGTTGCCGGAAAGTTTGTCTGTTCTCACAGCGAACATTTGTCCGATGAAAAAGCGAAAACGTTTGTCCAATGGAGCGTACACACGGCCGGATTGTCCGCTAAAACATTTGTTGTCAAAAAGTCTGATCGTGTGTATGGGCCTTTAGATTTACATGAGTGTCATATCTGAAAAACATCTCAGTCCCAAAAAGGGATGTCTATCTTCAATAGTGCCTGAACAAAGATGCCTCAGTCCTTTTGGAGCATGAAACAGTGTCAGAGGGAGTACTGTGATAGGTAATAAAAACCTGAAGCCATACAATTACACATGACTGCAGATAATGCACACATTAAACCTGACCATACATGGACTAAAATTCAGCTGATTCTGCAGGGACCAGCGACTTTTGATTCATGTATGGCCACTGCAGTCTGCAGATCGACTGTTAGATTTTCCCTGCTTGATCAGTGCTGAAGGCTGTAGCCTGCAACACTGACCAGTGTGAATTCTGATAATGGAAAATTCTCTGCAATACAATAGCCCAGCAGGAAAGGATTCGCCCATCCAAACTTGAGTGTGTGGCTAGGTGAATCAAGTTAGTTTATTAATTTTTTTGGTCAAGTTGATTGAATGAAAATAACTGACAAATAGTTTTGGCTGCCTAAAGCTGTCAATAGATAGATCTGTCCCACTCAGCAGAGACTGGCTGAATTTCAATCTATGTGGCTGTCCCTGTTTAACAGTAGTCAAATAGTTAGATAGACTTCTGTTGAAGGGACTGTTGCAAAACTTTTGTCAATCTGCTGCTGCAGTTAAAATACAATGCCTCGGCAGGGGAGATTCCTTCATCTTCCTTGCTCGTGTGGATGGAGGAATCCGTTCGTTAGTTTTTTTGTTCAGCTCACTGGCTGAACAAAAAAAACAATGCATCTATGGGCAGCTTTAGGAGCTGTTCACACCAGGGGTTTTGTTTAATGCCTGGACAAGGTAAATTACCCTCTTTAAACATGCCAAATGTATAGTGTTGTCCTACCTTCCTCTTTGTCATGACAACAATGTGTATTTTTGGCTCTGTATTCCAAAGCATGTGGTGTCAGCCCTGTCTACTTCTTTTTTGGTGGATTACAAAGAATACAGACCTCTCCCTCCTCATCTCCATAACTTCTTCTTGTGCACAGGCAGAAAGAAAAGAAACTTATCAGCTCACAAGATTTCTGTAATTTTCTTTTGCACCTAACAGATATAATAAGAAACATTCAATCGCATACTTAGCAGATCAAAGGGGAGCCTAGAGAAATTCATTGTTAGGGTTTACATCCACTTTAACATAATAAAGATGATCTGATTTTGAGTCCACTTCCATTCTTCTCTGCATAGTATATAGAAGTCATTTTTACGCTGAACCTGACTAAGGATTCATGCTGGTGCATTGAACAAGATTGCTGTGCACAGTGAAAACCACACTACTGGTACATTACCTACAACAATGGCGCATTTCTATCCCCAGGAGAAAGTGAAAAGCTGGAATTGAAATCTATCATCTCAAACACCTGAAGCACTAACTCCAAACACTTTGTCATAAAGGCTGTTGCAATTTCCAAATGCATTTTTTAATCTTTATGACTTTACAGAGATTCAGCAATAAAAGAGTGCATGAAATAGCCTGGGCATTTGAAAAGAGCAATGCTTTTAGCGGCAGTAATTGCTTCTCAGTGTCCGCAGCCCATCTTGAGTTTTCATTTTGGCCGATCAACCCCTTTTAAAACAGCTAAAACATTAATCAGCACAAATCACTAAGGAAGAGTGTGTTCTCCATGGCATTAATAGAGCAAATTCATCAAGCTGCATGAGCTTCCTAAGTACGAACATGATAATGTAGACATACTGCCTAATACTGCACAAGAATTGGGTCAGTGAGTAATGTCTTTTTACCATGCTATGCTTTCTGTGCTATTTTTATGTGAAAGCCTAACTACAAGAGTAGAAAATGCTGATGTCCTGTATGCCCATTTTTAGGTCTCAGAAGAGAGGAAACCTGCTTATTGTGATGCAATGCAGCCAGTAAAATATCTGGCACTCCTTCACAAGAGCCCCAGGCACAACATGTACTTGGTGTCCGTAAAAGAAAAATCATGAGAAGCAAACAACTAGAACAGCATAACAACGTGTGGTCAAGTATTTGGATTTTTAGAGATGATGTATCACTGGAAATAGGCATACTGTATACAGCATCACTATAAAAAAACGTTAGAAGTTTTATATTGCTAAGGGGCTCCAGGCCAAAGAGCAGAGTTTGGGTGATATACCATGAAAGTATATACGATACCTTCCTTTGCAGAGCTGCTTAAAGCCCAGTTTAGGTCATCCCCTCTAGAGGCCTGATTCTTTTACTTAACAATTTATGCATTTTTTGGAGTAAGATATTCCCCATTGCTACATGGAAGATCCCTCCCTTAACCACTGGGCACTTAAACCCCCTTAATAACCAGACCAATTTTCAGCTTTCGGTGCTCTCACATTTTGAATGACAATTACTCAGTCATACAACACTGTACCTAAATGATTTTTTTGTCCTTTTTTTCACACAAATAGAGCTTTCTTTTGGTGGTATTTAATCACTGTTGGGTTTTTTATTTTTTTGCACTATAAGAGAAAAAAGACTGAAAATTCAGTAAAAAAATGTTTTTTTTTCGTTTCTGTTATAAAATTTAGCAAATTACTATTTTTTCTTCATAAATTTTGGCAAAAATGTATACTGCTACATATCTTTGGTAAAAATAAGTACAAATTGGTGGATATTATTTGGTCTTTGTGAAAGTTATAGAGTCCACAAGCTATGGTGCCAATATCTGAAAATTGATCACACCTGAAGTACTGACGGCCTATCTCATTTCTTGAGACCCTAACATGCCAGAAAAGTACAAATACCCCCCAAATGACCCCTTTTTGGAAAGAAGACATTCCAAGGTATTTAGAAAGAGGCATTGTGAGTTTTTTGAAGTTGTCGTTTTTTCCCACAATTCTTTGCAAAATCAAGACTTTTTTTCTCTTTTTTTTTTCCACAAAATTGTCATATTAGCAGGTTATTTCTCACACACAGCATATGCATTCCACAAATTACACCCCAAAACACATTCTGCTATTACTTCCGAGTATGGCGATACCACATGTGTGAGACTTTTACACAGCGTGGCCACATAGAGAGGCCCAACATGCAGGGAGCACCATCAGGCGTTCTGGAGCACCCAGGCCAATTCTGATATTTCTCTCCTACATGTAAAAATCATCATTTGTTTGCTAGAAAATTACATAGAACCCCAAAACATTATATATGTTTTTTTTAGCAAAGACCTTAGAGAATATAATGGTCATTGCAACTTTTTATCTCGCACGATATTTGCGCAGCAATTTTTAACGCGTTTTTTACGGAAAAAAAATGATTTGTGCTTAAAAAAAAAAAAAAACAGTAAAGTTAGCCCAATGTTTTTCCATAATGTGAAAGATGAAGTTACGCCGAGTAAATAGATACCTAACATGTCACCCTTCAAAATTGCACACGCTCGTGGAATGGCGCCAAACTTCGCTACTTAAAAATCCCCATAGGCGACGTTTTAAATATTTTTACTGGTTACATGTTTTGAGTTACAGAGGAGGTCTAGGGCCAGAATTATTGCTCTCGCTCTAACGTTCGCGGTGATACCTCACATGTGTGGTTTGAACACCGTTTTCATATGTGGGCGGGACTTACGTATGCGTTCGCTTCTGTATGCGAGCTCACGGGGACAGGGGCGCTTAAAAAAAATATATATTTTTTTATTGTTCATTTTACTTTATTTATTTTATTTATTTTAGTTTGACATGTTTTTTCCGCCCCAAATTTTTTTTTAGCACTTTTATACCTATTACAAGGAACGTAAACATCCCTTGTAATAGGAATATGGCATGACAGGTCCTCTTTACAGTGAGATATGTAAAAAAAATTCCTGGCTTTGATCGTAGCAGTGAGTCGGTAGAAGCACGGGAGGGTGGCGGGGGGGGGACATCCCCTCTCGCCTCCCGTAAGAATGATCAAGCGGCGGAACAGCCGCTATGATTGTTCTTATGGTGTAGGGAATCGCCGGCTGAAAAAGCGAATATCTGAATGATGCCTGTAGCTGCACCCATTATTCAGATATCCCCGCACAAAGTCAAGGACGTGATATGACGGCCGGCGGGCGGGAAGTGGTTATTGCAGAGTATTGCAGGGCATTGCGGAGTATGGCAGGGTATTGCACGGGGTATTGCACAGGGGGTATTGCGCAGAGTATTGCAGAGTATTGCGCAGGGTGTATTGTGCAGGGTATTGCAGAGTATTGTGCAGGGTATTGCAGAGTATTTTGCAGAGTATTGCAGAGTATTGCGCAGGGTATTGCAGAGTATTTTGCAGAGTATTGAGCATGGTATTGCAGAGTATTGCGCAGGGTATTGCAGAGTATTGAGCATGGTATTGCAGAGTATTGAGCATGGTATTGCAGAGTATTGCGCAGGGTATTGCAGAGTATTGCGCAGGGTATTGCAGAGTATTTCACAGGGTATTGCGCAGGGTATTGCGCAGGGTATTGCAGAGTATTTTTCAGAGTATTGCGCAGGGTATTGCAGAGTATTGCGCAGGGTATTGCAGAGTATTTCACAGGGTATTGCGCAGGGTATCGCAGAGTATTGAGCATGGTATTGCAGAGTATTGCGCAGGGTATTGCAGAGTATTGAGCATGGTATTGCAGAGTATTGAGCATGGTATTGCAGAGTATTGCGCAGGGTATTGCAGAGTATTGCGCAGGGTATTGCAGAGTATTTCACAGGGTATTGCGCAGGGTATCGCAGAGTATTGCAGAGTATTTTTCAGAGTATTGCGCAGGGTATTGCAGAGTATTGCGCAGGGTATTGCAGAGTATTGCGCAGGGTATTGCAGAGTATTGCGCAGGGTATTGCAGAGTATTTCACCGGGTATTGCGCAGGGTATCGCAGAGTATTGCGCAGGGTATTGCAGAGTATTTTGCAGAGTATTGCGCAGGGTATTGCAGAGTATTGCGCAGGGTATTGCAGAGTATTTTGCAGAGTATTGCGCAGGGTATTGCAGAGTATTGCGCAGGGTATTGCAGAGTATTGCGCAGGGTATTGCACCAGGGTATTGCAGAGTATTTTGCAGAGTATTGCGCAGGGTATTTTGCAGAGTATTGGCAGGGATGGCTGAGCAGGGATGGATGGATTGCTGGATCTGTGACTGCAATTGTCACAGATCCAGCCCACAGCTGACATGATCTGACATGGGGGAGGGAGCTGCCATGATCCGCTCCCTCCCCTCTCCTCTCACACTGTACCGATTAATACAGAGAGGGGAGAGAGGAACCGGCGTCATCACATGACGCCGGTCTGTTTACAAGTGATTGCTCCGTCATTTGACGCAGCGATCATGTGGTAAACGGCCGCTATCAGCGGCGATTTACCGCGATTCGTGATGCGCAGGGTCCTCTGGACCCGCCGGTCACGGAGATTCCCGTGTGCGCGCCCCAGGGGGCGCGCGATTCTGGGAGGACGTTATATAACGTCCTCCCAGAGTTAAGCAACCACCTTGTCGATGTTATTTGTCGGCAGGTGGTTGTTAAGTGGTTAAAGATAGTGCACTTTGTTGTCTTCCAACCGGACTTGTGATGCCTTAGGTCCTCTTCTCCAGCAGTGGGTGATCCTCAATGATGCCGACAGCAGAATGGATATGAGAACATCAGAACCAATCTCTGCGCTATTATACTGTGAGTGCAGGGCAAACTAATGATACAAGGCCCTGAACTCACAGGAAATAATGGCAGGCACCATTCAACCCTGAAGACTAATGCCGCGTACACACGACCGTTTTTAATGTCATTGAAAAAAACGGCATTTTTCTCGACGTGATTTTTCGTGTTTCCTCTCAAGCTTGCCTTGCCTACACACTATCGTGGAAAAAAATGCTCGAGCAAAGCGCGGTGACGTACAACACGTACGACAGCACTATAAAAGGGGAAGTTCCATTCAGATGGCACCACCCTTCATGTTAGTAAAGTTTGTTCAGCAATGATTCGCGCTTTTCAGTCTGTTACAGCGTGACGAATGTGCTATCTCCATTACGAACACTAGTTTTACCAGAACGAGTGCTCCCGTCTCATACTTGATTCTGAGCATGCGCATTTTTTTTCACGTCGTTAAAGCCCACACATGGCCGTTTTTTATGAAGAGAAAAACGACGATGTAAAAAACGACGTGAAAAATTAGAGCATGTTCCAATTTTTTCATGCCCGTTTTTCACATCGTGAAAAATGCTCTGAAGCCCACACACGTTCATTTTTAATGACCATTTAAAAAAATGTAATTTTTCTCGTCATTAAAAACGGTCGTGTGTACACGGCCTTAGGATATCGAGTGAGTAGCAGAAAGTAATCACTACTGGGGCTAAGAGAAGGGGAGTATTGCTACCTGAGCTGATTTATTTATTTATTTATTTAAATTATGGCAGGTCTATTCACCTGACAAAAAAAAAAGTATAAGCTAAAGTTCGGCTCTAATCACTTCAGCCCTGGAAGAATGTACCCCCTTCCTGACCAGAGCACTTTTTTGCGATACGGCGCTGCGTCTCATTAACTGAAAATTTTGTGGTCATGCGACGTTGCAGCCAAACAAAATTGACGTCCCTTTTTTCCAAAAATTACGTTTTCCTCTGTGGTTTTTATTTTTTGCGCTATAAACAAAAAATGAGCGTCAATTTTGAAAAAAAAAAGCTATATCTTACTTTTTGCTATAATAAATATCCCCAGAAATATATAAAAAAAAAATTCCCTCAGTTTAGGCTGATCTGTATTCTACATATTTTTGGTAAAAAAAAAAAAAATCGCAATAAGCAAATATTGATTGGTTTGCGTAAAAGTTATAGCGTCTACAAAATAGGGGATGGATTTATAGGATTTTTATTATTATTTTTTATTAGAAATGGCCGCGATCTGCAATTTTTATCGTGACTGCGACATTGCGGCAGACACATCGGACTCTATTTTGGGACCATTGTCATTTATACAGCGATCAGAGCTATAAAAATGCACTGATTACTGTGTAAATGATATTGGCAGGGAAGGGGTTAAACACTAGAGGGCCCACAATGCAGCGATTAAAAAGGGGACATACAGATATGCCCACCGCTGCCATTGTGCCAACGTATATCGGCGTGCAGCGGTCGGGAAGTGGTTAAAGTCTCGTAGTTTTTCACATTAATGCGTTCCATGCATTAAGGTGAAAAACCTTCTGTGCTGCAGCCCCCCAGAGTCCCCCTTTTTCTTACCTGAACCCGATCGTTCCAGCGACGAGCACAGGCCAAATAGCTCCAGTCGCTGTCTTGAGTCCTCATTGGATAGATTGATAGCAGCATGAGCCATTGGCTCCCGCTGTTATCAATCGAATCCAGTGACATGGGAGCCGGGGATGGGGCCGGGTCCTGTTGTCTGTGTAAATGGACCTGTGTAAATGGACACAGCAGCAGGACTTGGGACCGAGCCTGCATGGGTGCCCCAATGGAAAGTGGCTTTCCGTGGCGGCACTCAAAGAGGAGCCAGGAGCGCCGCCGGCGGGCACTCAAGAAAAGAGGATCGGGGCCACTCTGTGCAAAACCCTTGCACAGGGCAGGTAAATATGACATGTTTGTTATTAAAAAAAAAAAAAAGGAACCTTTACAAATACTTTAACCACTTCACCCCCAGAACAATGTACCCCCTTCCTGACCAGAGCACTTTTTGCGATACGACACTGCGTCGCTTTAACTGACAATTCCGCAGTCGTGCGACGTTGCACCCAAACAGTGGTTTTTATTGTTTGCGCTAAAAACAAAAAAAGAGTGACAATTTTGAAAAAAAAAAGCAATATTTTTTACTTTTTGCTATAATAAATAACCCCCAAAAATATATATATATATATATTAAAAAAATGTATTCTTTTACATATTTTTGGTAAAAAAAAAAAAAAAATCGCAATAAGTGTATATTGATTGGTTTGCGCAAAAGTTTTGTGTCTACAAAATAGGGGATAGATTTATGGCATTTTTTAAGTACTTTTTTTATTAGTAATGGCGGCGTTCTGCGATTTTTATCATGACTGCGATTTAAAGGGGATGTAACTGTACGCCCATTTGCGCAGCCGTGCCATTGTGCCGACGTATATTGTCGTGTGCTGGTCGGCAAGCGGTTAAAGTCTAGTCTCACGTATACTGTATATGCCTGATGATTTTGCACACCCACAAGATTTTTTAGTTAGGGGGCCCAACCTAACTTTCCTGGATACTTGTGTTTCCTGTGCCTTCTCATTTGAGTAATGCGTTCAGAAGCTGTCAGAAAGGATCACTGTACATGAACACTGCTGAATGGAAGCTAATGCAAGAACATAGCAGTCAGCACTGCTACCAATGGCTTTTACTGAACTTATGCCAAGACAATAATGTATTTACATATTCCTAAAAGCATTGAAAGCTCTTCAAAACCTGTTCTTCTCTACATCCAAAGTGCACAATTTATACTCGTAATCAGGCCATTGCCATCTTGATAGTTCATGTAGCATTTACTTCCTGGAATCCATCTACCCGTCGCTCAGGCAGGAATGTGTGTTTAGCTAAGAAAACATGTCCTCCTGTCCTGAAGACTCATGGGATGTATGACATTTGCCTAGGCCTGGAAATCAGGAAGTAACTGAAGAAATGTAAAAGACAAAATGTAAACACGTAAATATGATATGCTTTCCTATTGATTTACTAATGTTAGCAGCATAAGGATTAAAAGTAAGCAATGTTGATTGAGAGAGTGAAGTTCCACTTTAATGTCTGGGCACAGGTGCATTTGAAGGCAGATTTGAGTGCCATTTGCTTAATAGCCTGGTGGAAGTTCATTGGTGGTCTAAGTGTTACCCATATATATGATGAAATCACGCAAACTTTGAGAAATTAGTTAGAAAAACTATAGACAATCTGGTCCATTTTGGACAGCTAGAAAAAGCTAAACAGTTAGGCCCCATGCCCACGGATGTTTTTACAGCTGCGTTTTTGAGCATTTTTTACAGCTTAAAAATGCCTGTCCATGTTAGTCTATAGCTTCATGCCCACCTAGGCGTTTTTGAGCTGCAAATAGCATAGGCGTTTTTAAGCTGTAAAAAAAACCCCAGGACCAGTGCGTTCCGTGGCGTCGGCGTTAGGGATAAAAAACGCGAAGCGTTAAAAAACACGCATAAACGGCGCGATTGTGTTTTTGAGCTCCGACTTTTTTATACGGTCGAAAAATTTATACAATAACATGGACAGGCATTTTTAAGATGTAAAAAACGCTCAAAAACGCGGCTGTAAAAACATCCGTGGGCATGAGGCCTAATTGATTAAATGACTCAAGCAAATACATTTTATGTTAAAAACTGATGAAATACAGGCACTGATAGCTTATCTAACCATATTTTAGACAGAGGAAGTGAGACACTGTGCTATGGAACGTGTCTGGAAATTAAAGTAGAACTTTAGACAAAACTTCTATTTTTCATTTTGGATACAGTAAGGGAGGGTTATAACCTCTGTCAAGTGCAATTTGTGACCCATTTGGGAGATTTCCCTCCACTTGCTGCCTCATAGTGCCAAAACAGGAGGTCAGAGGAAATTCCTCCAATGTGAGGGAATCTGGTTGTCACTAGTGTCCCCATAGGCACATTTAACCTTCATTATTGCTCTGGGGACAACCCAAAATGTGTAAGGTTCAGTGATAACCGTAAACAGAACAGTATAACGGGGGCACAGACAGCATTAAAAACCTGACAAGTGTCCTAATCCCTCCCCGCTCTATCCAAAACGAAAAAAAAAAAAGCCTTTAGTTATATTTTAAATGCCTGTGATACACATGTGAACTATATACCATCAGATTTCTTCACAGATATTTTGTTTTATATATGAAAACCAATGAATGACAGGTAAAAACATACTGTGACTTTGAATAAATATAACTGAAAAAAAAAAACCCTGATGGAAATGTATCCACACAGGATTTGCATCTTTGCCTGTGTCCTTTATGACTTATATGTTGAATCGGCATTGAAAACAATTAACAAGGTCTAGGTTTATTTTGGATATAGCTATAGAGATACTGAAAAACAGTGTGCATAGGCATGAGTTCAGGCTGACATTAGGCCTTGTGGGTGCTACCCTCTCATTTTATGGGGTACCGTGAAATGTCTCACCAACACAGGTCACTAAACAAACCGCCATGGCATGCAGACCACACACAAAATCTTTTTCACAACATAGGAAAAAGTCCTCTTAGTTCTTTACTGACAAAATAAATAAAGGGGTACATACAGAAGGCTTTATTACAGTGGTAGTGTCTGGGTGAAGTATTCTCTCTGTTGCCCATAATAACATTGCTGATTCACTTTTACTTGACACAACTACCCAATAGGGATGAGCTTCGTGTTCGAGTCGAACATACGTTCGACTCGAACATCGGCTGTTCGATCGTTCGACGAAGATCGAACGATTTGGGCCGTTCGCGCCAAATTCGAGTGACGCGAACGGCCCACAATGCACTACGCCATCGCAGTGTCATCCAGGCGCTGTGATTGGCCAAGCATGCACTGTGACCCCGCATGCTTGGCCAATCACAGCGCCGGCAGCGAGGAGAGCAATGATTGGCCACAGGCAGGATGCCTGTGGCCAATTATTGCTGAGGGTGTTTAGTACACGCCCCACACTATAAAAGGCCGCCAGCACGGCGGCCTAGTGTAGTGTGTTCCGGAGCAGGGAAAGACAAGCATAGGCAGGGACAGTGACATTTATTTCTTTCTTGCTTAACCTGGATTCCTTTAGTTTAGGGAAAGAGAAGGATAGGTAGGGAGAGTGTCAGTGTGTTTTACTGTGCGAGTCCTTGTTTCTAGGGACAAAGAAGGAAAGTGAGGGGAATTCTCCTTGTGCTATAGTGTGCTTTAAAAAAAAAAAATTTCTAGGGACAGAAAACTCTAGGTAGGGAGAGTGTCAGTTTCTTTCACTGTCGAGTCCTTGTTTCTAGGGACAAAGAAGGAAAGTGAGGGGAATTCTCCTTGTGCTATAGTGTGCTTAAAAAAAAAAAAAATTCTAGGGACAGAAAACTGTAGGTAGGGAGAGTGTCAGTTTCTTTCACTGTGCGAGTCCTTGTTTCTAGGGACAAAGAAGGAAAGTGAGGGGAATTCTCCTTGTGCTATAGTGTGCTTTAAAAAAACATTTTTTCTAGGGACAGAAAACTCTAGGTAGGGAGAGTGTCAGTTTCTTTCACTGTGCGAGTCCTTGTTTCTAGGGACAAAGAAGGAAAGTGAGGGGAATTCTCCTTGTGCTATAGTGTGCTTTAAAAAAAAAAAATTTCTAGGGACAGAAAACTCTAGGTAGGGAGAGTGTCAGTTTCTTTCACTGTGCGAGTCCTTGTTTCTAGGGACAAAGAAGGAAAGTGAGGGGAATTCTCCTTGTGCTATAGTGTGCTTTAAAAAAAAAAATTTCTAGGGACAGAAAACTCTAGGTAGGGAGAGTGTCAGTTTCTTTCACTGTGCGAGTCCTTGTTTCTAGGGACAAAGAAGGAAAGTGAGGGGAATTCTCCTTGTGCTATAGTGTGCTTTAAAAAAAAAAATTTTCTAGGGACAGAAAACTCTAGGTAGGGAGAGTGTCAGTTTCTTTCACTGTGCGAGTCCTTGTTTCTAGGGACAAAGAAGGAAAGTGAGGGGAATTCTCTTTGTGCTATAGTGTGCTTTTAAAAAAAAAAAATTCTAGGGACAGAAAACTCTAGGTAGGGAGAGTGTCAGTTTCTTTCACTGTGCGAGTCCTTGTTTCTAGGGACAAAGAAGGAAAGTGAGGGGAATTCTCCTTGTGCTATAGTGTGCTTTAAAAAAACATTTTTTCTAGGGACAGAAAACTCTAGGTAGGGAGAGTGTCAGTTTCTTTCACTGTGCGAGTCCTTGTTTCTAGGGACAAAGAAGGAAAGTGAGGGGAATTCTCCTTGTGCTATAGTGTGCTTTAAAAAAAAAAATTTCTAGGGACAGAAAACTCTAGGTAGGGAGAGTGTCAGTTTCTTTCACTGTGCGAGTCCTTGTTTCTAGGGACAAAGAAGGAAAGTGAGGGGAATTCTCCTTGTGCTATAGTGTGCTTTAAAAAAACATTTTTTCTAGGGACAGAAAACTCTAGGTAGGGAGAGTGTCAGTTTCTTTCACTGTGCGAGTCCTTGTTTCTAGGGACAAAGAAGGAAAGTGAGGGGAATTCTCCTTGTGCTATAGTGTGCTTTAAAAAAACATTTTTTCTAGGGACAGAAAACTGTAGGTAGGGAGAGTGTCAGTTTCTTTCACTGTGCGAGTCCTTGTTTCTAGGGACAAAGAAGGAAAGTGAGGGGAATTCTCCTTGTGCTATAGTGTGCTTTAAAAAAACATTTTTTCTAGGGACAGAAAACTCTAGGTAGGGAGAGTGTCAGTTTCTTTCACTGTGCGAGTCCTTGTTTCTAGGGACAAAGAAGGAAAGTGAGGGGAATTCTCCTTGTGCTATAAAAAAAAAAAATTCTAGGGACAGAAAACTCTAGGTAGGGAGAGTGTCAGTTTCTTTCACTGTGCGAGTCCTTGTTTCTAGGGACAAAGAAGGAAAGTGAGGGGAATTCTCCTTGTGCTATAGTGTGCTTTAAAAAAAAAAAATTCTAGGGACAGAAAACTCTAGGTAGGGAGAGTGTCAGTTTCTTTCACTGTGCGAGTCCTTGTTTCTAGGGACAAAGAAGGAAAGTGAGGGGAATTCTCCTTGTGCTATAGTGTGGTTTAAAAAAACATTTTTTCTAGGGACAGAAAACTCTAGGTAGGGAGAGTGTCAGTTTCTTTCACTGTGCGAGTCCTTGTTTCTAGGGACAAAGAAGGAAAGTGAGGGGAATTCTCCTTGTGCTATAGTGTGCTAAAGCATTCCTCATCAACCATCTTTGAAATCCTTGTTTTTTGGACAGTCAGGGAAATTGTCGTTGTGCTATTCTGTGCAAAAGCAATCATCCTCAACCATATTTAGAAATCCTTAAGTAAAGGGACAGAGAAGGACACCTGAAGGTAGCCCGTATTGCTTTTTTCCCATCTCCCTGCAGGCCATCTATTAGAATGTCTGGAAGGCAAACAAGGAGAGGCAGACAGTCAGGAGGCAATAAAAGAGGGCAAGCAGGCTCTGTGTCTGGGGGCAACAGTGCTGGTCGTGGACGCGGTGCATTGTCATCAGCACATGGCCATGGGACACGCTTGTCCTTCTTTTCGGCAGCTGGACATGTTGAGCCACATCATGCCGAAGACTTGGTAGAGTGGATGACCAAGCCCTCCTCCTCCTCCTCATCCTCTCTCACCCAGGCTCAGGGTACTGGCAAAGCAGCTGCCAAAGCGTCCTCTTCCCTGGTATCAATGTCAGACTCATCATCAGTCACTCCTTCCCTAGACCCACCATGTCCTCCTCCTGAGGAGTCCCCCGAACTGTTTGAGCACAGTGTTGGGTACATGCTCCAGGAGGATGCCCAGCGTTTCGAAGGGTCTGATGATGAAACCCAGCTACAGGAAGGCAGTAGCGTGAGAGCAGACAGAGGGGATGCTCAAGAAGGACACCAATCTGGCAGTCATGTTCCAGCAGCTGCAGCATACTGCCAGATTGGCTCCAGTGATGAGGAGGGAGGGGATGATGAGGTCACTGACTCCACGTGGGTGCCTAATAGGAGAGAGGAGGAGGAGGAGGATGAGGAGGAGGCACATCTCCAACGAGGCAGGATGCCCTTTGGTGGCCAGCGTAAGGGCAGTACACCGACGGAATCACACCGCAGAGCTCCGCCTGTGCAGGGCGCTGCCTCTGCCCGTCATTCAAAAAGTTCCTTGGTGTGGGCCTTTTTTGAGGCTAGTGCATCAGATCGCACAGCTGCTGTTTGCAACATATGTCTCAAGCGTATATCGCGTGGCCAAAACATCAGCCGCTTGGGTACCACATGCCTGACCAGACATATGTTGACCTGCCATGCAGCTCGTTGGCAAGCCTACCTCAAAGACCCACACCAAAGAACAAAGCGGACCTCTCCTTGCACCGCATCAGCTGGGATCTCCAACCCCACTATAACTTCAGTCCTCTCTGAAACATGCACTGAGAGGAATGAAGGTGTAGAATTAGGTGTGTCACAGCCAAGTACTTGCGGCCACTCTGCTAGCAGTACACCGACGTCCGATTCTAGCAGGCAAATTTCCCTGCCCCAGCTGCTGGACCGTCGAAAGAAGTTCACTCCCAGCCATCCACATGCCCAGCGGTTGAATGCTAGCTTGGCTAAATTGCTAGCGCTTCAACTGCTGCCTTTTCAGTTGGTAGACTCGGCCCCCTTCCGTGAGTTTGTGCAATGTGCGGTTCCTCAGTGGCAGGTTCCCAAACGCCACTTTTTCTCACGGAAGGCTATTCCGGCTCTCTACCGGCATGTGGAAGGCAATGTCTTGGCCTCGCTGGACAGGGCGGTCAGCGGTAAGGTGCATATTACCGCTGACTCATGGTCCAGCAGGCATGGACAGGGACTTTACCTTTCTTTCACGGCCCATTGGGTCACTCTTTTGGCAGCTGGGAAGGATGCAGGACAAGGTGCAGTAGTGTTGGAGGTTGTTCCACCGCCACGCCTCCAAAATGCTACTACTGGTTGTGACACACCTCTCTCCTCCACCCCCTCCTCTTCTTCTTCCTCCATGGCCTCTTCCTGTGGTTTGTCCTCGGAACCAGCGGTGCTCCGTAGGCGTTCAAGGGGCTACGCAAGTACGCAGGCAAAAAGATGCCATGCCGTGCTTGCGCTGGTGTGTTTGGGGGACAGAAGCCACACTGGGGCAGAGGTCCTGTCTGCTCTGCAGGGCCAGGCCGAGAGGTGGTTGACGCCACGCCAGCTTAAGCCAGGAATGGTGGTTTGCGACAATGGCACCAACCTCCTCTCCGCCCTCCGACAGGGACAACTGACCCATGTGCCCTGTGTGGCTCACGTCCTTAACCTGGTGGTGCAGCGGTTCTTGGGCAGGTACCCGGGCTTACAGGATGTCCTGAGGCAGGCCAGGAAAGTCTGTGTGCATTTCCGCAGATCTTATAATGCCAGTGCTCGCCTGGCTGAGCTGCAAAAGGAGTTGAACCTGCCCAAGAACCGCCTTATATGTGACATGCCCACCAGGTGGAACTCAACGTTGGCCATGCTGCAGCGGCTGCACACGCAGCAGAGGGCCATCAATGAGTACCTGTGCGACTACGGCACCAGGACAGGGTCAGGGGAGCTTGGTTTTTTTTCTCCACGCCAGTGGGGCATGATCAGGGATGCATGCACTGTCCTGGCACCATTTGAGGAGGCCACGAGGATGGTGAGCAGTGACAGTGCATGCATCAGTGACACTGTACCTCTTGTCCACCTGTTGGAGCACACGCTGCGTGGAATAATGGACAGGGCACTTGAGGCAGAACAGAGGCAGGAAGAGGAGGACTTCCTTGCCTCTCAAGGCCCCCTTTACCCAGACAGTGTTCCTTCTGTCCCACCCATCGCACAGGAAGAGGAGGAGGAGGAGGAGGAGGAGGAGGAGGATTGTGTCAGCATGGAGGTGGAGGCTGGCACTCAGCATCATCAGCAGCAGTCTTTTAGGGATGATTTACAGTCCCAAGAAACCAGTGGACTTGTACGTGGCTGGGAGGAGGTGGCTGCGGATCATGTCGTCCTTAGTGACCCAGAGGACTCCGGAGCGAATGCCTCAGCAAACCTACGCTGCATGGCCTCCCTGATCCTGCAAAGTCTGCGGAAGGATCCTCGTATTCTTCGGATCAAGGAGAGGGACCATTACTGGCTGGCCACTCTCCTTGATCCACGGTACAAGGGAAAGGTTGCGGACCTTATGTTACCGTCGCAGAGGGAGCAGAGGATGAGACAACTCCGGGAGGCCTTGCAGAAAGGTCTGTGCAACGCGTTCCCAGAGACTGGGAGGTTACAAACTCCTGGTCCTGGACAACGAGTTGCTGAGGCTTCGGCCAGTCAAAGAAGGAGCGGTGGGGAAGGTGGCCGTCTGACCGATGCGTTCAGACAATTCTTTAGTCCGCAGCCCCAAAGTATGATCGGTTCCAGCAACCATCGCCAGCGTCTGATAAACATGGTGCAGGAATATCTAGGGGCAAGGTCAGACTTGGACACCTTCCCCACCGAAAATCCTCTGGCTTACTGGGTCTTGAGGATGGATCACTGGCCAGAGCTTGCACAGTATGCAATTGAGCTACTGGCCTGTCCTGCATCCAGCGTTCTTTCGGAACGCACATTCAGTGCTGCTGGAGGATTTGTCACGGATCACAGGGTGCGCCTGTCCACCGACTCGGTTGATCGACTGACTTTCATCAAGATGAACCAGTCTTGGATCACCACCAGCTACCACACACCTGATGCTGATATAACAGACTAATTGATTTTAACATGTCACATCCCTTCAAGACTGATGCTGATGCTGAGTGCCTGTGCTGTTATGTTGACTGGCTATCCTCCTCCTCCGAGTCCTCAATGATACGATTGATGATGATAGCTTGGAAGATCATTTTTGTTTATGGGTGCCGCCACCAGTGGCTAAGGCCCAATTTTTCAGCCCCTGTTTTACAGGGGCGTGTAATTACAATTTTTTTAGCAATAATTTGCCATAGGGCTCATTGCTGTGCTCCAAGTACAGTATCTGTGAGGGGTTGGAGTGTTGTGGCACCAGTGCCTAAGGCCCAATTTTTCAGCCCCTGTTTAAAAGGGGCGTGTCATTACAATTTTTGAAGCAATACTTTGCAACAGGGCTCATTGCTGTGCTCCAAGTACAGTATCTGTGAGGGGTTGTAGTGTTGTGCCACCAGTGCCTAAGGCCCAATTTTTCAGCCCCTGTTTAACAGGGGCGTGTCATTACAATTTTTGAAGCAATACTTTGCAACAGGGCTCATTGCTGTGCTCCAAGTACAGTATCTGTGAGGGGTTGTAGTGTTGTGCCACCAGTGCCTAAGGCCCAATTTTTCAGCCCCTGTTCAACAGGGGCATGCAATTACAATTCTTGATCTAATAATTCACAGCAGGGCCCATTGCTGCACCCACCAAGAGTAACTGTCAGGGCTTACAGTGTTGTGGCACCAGCACCACCATCAAAGGCCCAATTTTTACTACCACTGTTCAACAATTATATGTAATTAAAATTCCTGATATTATAGTTGACAGCAGGGCGTTCCAGCACCAACCAAGAGTAACTGTGAGTGCTTACAGTGTTGTGCCAACACCAACAACTAAGGGGCCTATTTCTGCAGAGTATATACGGCAGGTCCCTACTTTCAAACATCCAACTTACAAACGACTCCTACTTGCAAACGCGAGAAGACAACAGGAAGTGAGAGGAAATCTACCACTAGGAAGGAAAATTCTCTCCTGTAAGAATAAATATGGGAGAAAGGTGTCTCCTCTGTACTGATGCTTTATCAGCAATCCTTGTTTCAAGAAAAACACCACATTTCAAAAACAGTTGTCATTGGGACGGAAAGTGAGGTGAAATGTTCTGAACAGGGGCACAGACAGCAAAACAAATGTTACAGGGGTGATAACCCTTACCTATGTTTTCCAAAAAGTTGAAAAATAGATTTTTGGGCTGGAGCTACACTTCAACAATGTACCTGTTCAAAATTACAAACACATTCTACATAAGAACAAACCTACAGTCCCTGTCTTGTATGCACCGCCTGTATACGGCTGTTCAGAGTATATAGGGCCTTTTTTATTTTATGTGCGGGGTTCCCCTTAATATCCATACAAGACCCAAAGGGGCTGGTAATGGGCTGGGGTAGGGGGGGGGGGGGTCATGGGGTAGCTATGCCATTTTTCTTAAAGATTTTCATCCATATTACCGGGACCAGACATTACATTAAAGCCGCAAGCAGTTTTAAATGGCTTTTTTTTCCTTTAGAAGTGTCATTTTGTGCAGGGACAGTTCTAAACACGGGAAACACGTGGCACTTCACAGGCATACTTTAGACACCCCCCAGGTACGATATTTAAAGGAATATTTGACTTTTTTTTTTTCACTTTATGCATCATTAAAATGACTGCTCCCGAAAAACGACCGTTTTTAAAACTTATTTTTGCATTGATACATGTCCCCTGGTGCAGAACCCGGGTTCCCAAACCCTTTTTAGGACAATAACATGCATAATAGTTGTTATAATTAGCACTTTAGAATTCGAACGTTCGCATCCATTGTATTTAATAGGGTTCTAATGTTCGTACGAACTTTCGGTCCGTTCGCGGGTTCTGGTGCGAACCGAACCCGGGGGTGTTCGGCTCATCACTACTACCCAATACTTAGACCAGTCACTGTTTCTGGTCACAAGCAAAGTGGATTCTGAATTGTCAGTTTAGCATCACCGGGCTGACAGCATCTGCCCTGTGCCTGTTGTCTCTTGCAGGTACTGGTTTCCGACATGAATTGTATTAATCTTAACTGATTCATAGCAACCACATAGGGATGTGAGGGAATCCACTTATAATTTGTTCACCGAGTACATTCATTTTCATTACATAAAAGATGAGATAATGTTATACAGATACAGTTATAATAATGAACATAATGATAAAGCTCTGCTGCTTACATTGCAATGCTGAAAAATACAATTTATCATTTGATATTTCTGAGGATTCTGAACTAAGCCATGTCTGAGGTTTAGAGGCTAAAAAGGAAAATTACATAGAAAGCTGCATGATTATTAAAATGTAAACAAGAAGTCACAAAAACAATAGATTTGACTTTTTAGTAATTGAACAAGGGCACAGAAAGGATATTTAAGGCCTCATGCACAGGGACGCTTAGCAGCTTCTGTGTGCTGAGGTGTAAAATCCCTGCCATTTTCCGGGGCCCGGGGAGCCACATGTGCAGTGTACAGCTACTAATACAAGTGGATGGCTGTACAGCTGTGCTCAGGCTTCTGCATCTACGTTTACCTGTGCATGTATGTAGAAAGCTTCTTCCCAAATGCAAAGCTGGTGGGTTTGGAGAGGAGTGCAATACGTACATCCAGAGCAGGGTTGCCAACTTTCAGTAAATTTACAGTTTGTAAAATCCATAATTGTTGCATCTGTCCATGAATGTCAGTTACAGACATGCAGCCTATATGTCTGCAATGGACATTCAAGGACAGATGCAAAAAGTATGGATTTTACAAACTGTTCATAAATTTACTGAAAGTTGGCAACCCTGATCCAGAGGCCACCACCATTTACTTGAGCATGGCTGGAAAACCATCCATGTCTACTGGTTGTATTCAGCATGTGTGGCTCCTCAGGCGCAAGAAAGTTCAGGGTATTTTATGCCTCAGCACATAGGAACTGCTAAGGGTCCATGTGCACAAGGGCAATTCTTTAAGCAACATCCAAGACAAACTGCTGAACAGTTACACTGAACTAAATATATCCCATAGGCCACTTTAATACAATATGTCCATTCATATGTTTGCACATTGCCAAACAACAAATGTTTACGTTTGGTGGTTCTAATACCTTAAAAGGAGACAATTACAGTGACACTTGCCCTTTGTTCAGCAGCCATTCTCTATTGCGTCCAGTTTTTCTGACATGGGAATAATGTCACAACGCTTCAAGCACACAATAATCATCAGGTATACAAACTGTCCCAAAAATGACCCTGATATTTAGAATAAAATATGTATCTGAAATACAACAATTACAGGAAGTACAGGGCATAAGAGCTATACCCACAGTTGGTAGCAATGTGTAACCAGGAACAGGTAGCTCTCTTTAACTGAACTCTGTTGCTAGTATCCTGATGCTTGTAAAGTCTTACTAGTAGTCTGACTTGACTGTGGCCATTTGTACTTGTACTCTACAAAGTGCAAACTGGTAAAAATATATAGGTCGATCTAGTCCTCTGGAATTGGAGTATTGCAGTTGCCATGGTATATCTTGATGTGACCTTCACATTGGTAATATTGATCAAAGATGTCAGCATAACCATGATCCTTCCACCAGGTACACAGCTGTCTATTCCAGCCACAATCAAGGACATAGAAGAGTTCTGGATGTTCCATTCCAATCATAGAGAAAAAGTCTTGGTCACCTAAGTGTCCCTTGAAGTGATATTTTTCAGCAAGCTGACGTACAGCATTGGGTTCCAGCAGCTCGTTGTAAAGTTTGGACTGGCGCATAGCTTCTAAGTTCAGCAGCATCACTCCACTGTTAAACCCAGGCATTCCATCTGGGGGAGGACTGCCTACGTTGGTATTTGGATTCTCGCGACGGTACTGCCAAAATGTATGTCTAACAGGAAACAAGAAGAACAAAATTAGGTTAGGCCTGAGGGTGAATACAGTCAATCATGGTTTTGTAGCCATCTATGTAGACAGACAATTACTGTATTAAAAAAATACATTAAACAAAAAATCTAATTTTTTGCTCCCCTGTAATGCAAATTAACGTGTTTATTTTAACCTTGAGACTGAAGATACTCGACCACACAGTAAGTAAATTATTCTGAAATGCAGACAATAGTTAGGTTCACTAAAGTGGTGTGAAACCTAAATTACAGTTCATTACAACTCTGTCTGTAGTGGGATACCAACAGTCCACTTTCCTCATCGCCAAGCTAATAGGTCCTTTCCAAATTTCCAGTATGTGTGTACGTATGCAAGAAAGGGACCTTAGATTATAGGTTTCTGAAGGCAGGGACTGAATGTACAGCACTGTTGGAGCTATATAAATATCTTCAATGAATAAGTGCCTAGGTATATCCAATGTCTGGTTTAAGACTATGCTTACTTGTTCTGACCTCAGGCGTACTTGATAAAGCCGGAGTCCAATTTACACTTCCATGTCGCAGACAATGTATTCATTTTGATCCCTTTCACACTGGGTCGCTTTGCAGGCGCTATAACGCTAAAAATAGCGCCTGCAAAGCGGCCTGAAACAGCCGCTGCTGTCTCTCCAGTGTAAAAGCCCCGAGGGCTTTCACACTGGAACGGTGCGCTAGCAGGACGGTAAAAAAAAGTCCTGCTAGCAGCATCTTTGGAGAGGTGTGTATACCGCTCCTGCCCATTGAAATCAATATGTACCGCGGCTATACCGCCGGCAAAGTGCCTCTGCCGAGGCGCTTTGCGGTGGTTTTAAGCCTTTCTCGGCCGCTAGCAGGGGGGGGTAAAAGCGTCCCGCTAGCGGCCAAATAGCGACGTGAAATTGACCTTAAAGCTTTGCTAAAAATAGCGGTGCTTTACTGCCGACACCGCCCCAGTGTGAAAGGGGCCTTTGAGTATACTGTTCTGTTTGTGGAGAGTCAGATGAACTGTTATAGAATAGATTTTTACTTTAACAATGTATTCTTCTATCATTTCAGATGACATAGTGTCTGCAGGAGGAATCTATATACAGAGGCTTTCCTGCAGTGTTATTGTTTATAGTGATTGTTTCTAGTACTGGGCATGAGACAGCAAATCTCCCAGGATGATAAATGTGTCAACACTTAAGTGAAATCACAAGATTTTATACCACACTACCACATATGATTTAGAACACTGCTAGTCAAAAACAAGTCCTAAATTATGAGTATTTGTGCTAAAATCAATGCTTTATTGCATAAGGTGGGTGAGAAATTTGGTTGTAAAAGGCAACTTTGTTCATGATATATTAGAGAAAACAAGCACAAAGTTGCTTACCAAATGTGTAGGAACAGACAAGATCATTTGTAATAACAACAGGTATGTAACAAGCAAGATGCCTTGTTAACTGAATTTAGTATCTGAATATCAGATTCAACAGTACCTCTTACCTCTTAGTTAATTACAGTAGATGCAAATGTCTCACTACACTCATGTAACTTGCATACTGCTCCTTTACCTAATGTCAATGAAGATGAACAGCTGGTATATAATTGTAGGGGGTTGTTCTCACAAAACATCACAAACACTTGGCAACCCTAACAAGTGATGCCCCTCTAAGACACCGGCTCTACCAGAAGTTCTAATATTGTAAGCAAAATAACTTGACAGTTAAGAAAAATCTTGCCAACATGTTTTAGGGGGACTTCTCTCCTTCCCTGGAACTAAGCCTATGCTTCCCATTTACATTTAGCACAAACAATATGGGGACCATGTATTTTCTAGGAATAGGTGAGAGTAGGCACATAAAGACCTATCCCCTTGAAGCTTGTGTTCTGTATCTCAGAAATAAGTTTTACACCAGGACTAGATTAAAGAGTTGCCAACATCCCGTATGTTACTGGAACAAAAGAAGGTGTCCCCCTAAGACTCCATTCACACAGGGGCAACACGACTTCCAGTGCGACTTTGGGAGGCAACTTGGATACGACTTGAGTATGAATCACAGCGCGACATGGAGCTACTTACAAGGCAACTTCAAGTTGCCTCCAGGACAGGAGACATTCCAGTGGCCAATCAAACAAGAATCAGCTCTGTGGGAGGGAGGGGGGAGGGAGGGGTTTGCCTGAGAAATGTATGTTCTCTTCCTGGAAAGTTGCTTCCGTTAAGATAGGGGATCCGACTTCTGAGGCGATTTCCATTGAAATCAATGGGTACAGGTCGCCTAGCAGTCGCCTAGGAGTCGGATTGAAGTAGTACAGGAACCTTTTTTGAAGTCAGAATGACTGCAGTAGTGTGCATTAAGACGGCTCCATTCACTTACATTGATTTTCTCATGCAGCGCGACTTGAGGCGACTAGGGGCGACCTGGGGCGACTTGAAGTCGGATCCAAAGTTGCCCCTGTGTGAATGGGCTCCAACTAGGGGCTGGTACTTTCATGGCAAAAAAAATTATAAACAAAAAATTGTTAGAGTATAAAGTAGTTTAATCTGATAATTTAAAGAAGCCAACCATGTGGCGACCAAAGCTGACTGTAGAATAAAATTCATATACAGTAAGGTGCATAAAAACAAGAAATACAGATACAAATTGTTTTCCAATCTGTGGGCGTGTCCTTGTTGGAGATTTAAATAGCATCTAAAAAATATATTTTAACTTACAGTTTACCATGTCTTACAGTGCCACTCACATTTCTTTCTTGGATGTTATTATTTACAAGCATGAGGATGGTCGTCTTTCCAGTGGGTTTTTAAGAAAGCCCACTGCTGGAAACACCATCCTACATGCCTCTAGTGCCCACCCTAAGTCCTTGATCCACTCTATCCCTTTCAGACAATATTTAAGGCTCAAAAGAAACTGCTCAACCAACGAGTCTTTTAAAACTGAGGAGGATGCTTGAGAAAACGTCTTCTTCTATGGGGTTATTCACATACATGCCTCAAAAAAGCATTTAGACGAGCATGTGAAAGACCAAGATCTGAGTTAGTTTTCCCTCAAAAAACTAAATCTCACAAAGAGCAACACACTAGAGTAATTACCAAATTCCGCAACCAACACAACCAAATTAAAGACATTTTGGGGAAACATTTTTGGGATTTTGCAATCTGACCCTCTGATCCGTCCCCACTTGTCTACACGACCCACTGTCACATTCAAAAAGGCCACATCCCTTAAGGACAAATTAGTCCAAACAGAATTCGTGGGCACGTTCAGAGATGATCCGTGCAAACGACAGGGTACCTTTACGTGTGAAGGTTGCAGTATCTGCCGTTATATGAACACACAGCCACACTTTATGTTGCCCAATGGGAAAGAACTTAAGTCTCAGCACTTTGCTAATTGCAAAACATCCGGAGTCATTTACCTCTTTAAATGCCAATGTCCAAGTTTCTACATAGGGAAAACAAAATTCGAGTTCCGCAAAAGGGCGCTTAGGCATATCAACAACATTGTCAAAATCAATCCAGACCTTCCACTTGGAAGGCATATAAGAGACTTTCACGCTAGTATTGTTCCCAAGTTCTGATTTGTCATTCTTGACAGAATAAATCCAAATTCCAGAGGGGGGGGACTGGAATAAAATTCTCCTCCAAAAAGAGTCCCGCTGGATAATGGACTTTCGGGCCACTTTTCCACCCGGACTCAACACTGTTTTGAGTTATAGGCCCTTCTTGGAAGGCTTCAGTTCAGGTATATGTGAAAAGGACATGTAGTACAATTTGTTCTGCATTACTGATTTGCTGTCCAAACCAATGCTAATTCTTAGTTGGTGAGTTGCTGTTTTCTCCAGATATGTATGTCTTTCTATACATTAACATCAATGTCTAGTTACTCTCTGTGTATATTCTGGAGATGTACTAATATGTTACTTATTTATTCAACATATTTATGTTTTATTTATTTTTTCTTCAATTCCAGTTCTGAGTCGCACTTTGCGTTCCATGTTGCCCTGTGCTATCGCATCATCCTGGGAAGTGAAGGATAAATTCCAACTGGCTATTGTGAGACATGAATTTTCACTAACAGACATGCATTCTATACTTATCTATACAATCTTAGCCCTTTTTCTCACCATCATTATACCTATATAGTTATATATACTGATTTGACAACTTGTTTTCAATAAAATATCCATTTTCCCTTTGTTGGTATCTTTGGTGTCACTAAGGTTTTTTTTTTGTTGTTATGCCTTGATGTATCTGTCATCCGCATTGGCCCTATTTATTAGCCATCTGCCACCTATGGCTGACATTTGTCCTCTCCCTGACACGGTGGTGTCAGCAGGAAATGTCATTCACAGGTTCACGCATGCGCTGCGCTGATTCCACTTGCTTCCATTGCTTTGTGTTACCTGCGCGCAGTCATGTTCAATTTGACATGCGGCGTTCCGACACGCCCATCACTCACGGCTGCCCTATAGCGTGGGGCCGTGCATACGTCGGCGCCTGACATCGCCGCGCTACAATGCTTTTTGTTTACTCCTTAAGCCAGCCCCCACCAGGCGCAATGCACGTTCAGCCCCTTCTTTCAATGTGCTGCTGGATGATTTGTCTATCATACAAACAGACGTCAGCTGCTCCCTCACCATATCATTCATCACTGACAAGTCTGGCGCGGCTTTACTAATTAGTTGCCTCACAGCTGCATTGATATCAGCACACATGCTCAGTACACTTTCTTGGGCTATTTAAATGGGATTAATTCCTCTGACCATTTGCACACTGCCTTCTGTTAAGATAAGACCGCATATCAGTCTGCTGCTCCCAACAGGTATGAATGCTTTTCAAACCCCTTCAAACTCATTGGCTTCTCATGTAGTTACACTTTTCCTATGGAACAGCCTGCTTTTTTTGGCACATATTACTTTGAATTTTGTTTTGCTGTTTCCTTCCTTTATACTCTGTGAAGATACAACCAACTATGGGTCTCTGCTTATTAATCTCTATCCTTATGTTCCACCGACTTGTGGTTGCATTTATATACAAAATTATTATACATGGCATGCCCTGTTTACTATAAAATTGATTCTAACTGCAGTACATTAGTGCAAAATAATGGTAAGCCTGAAAACATGACCTGTTGGGGCGCCTTGAGGACTGGAGTTGAGAAACACTGCATTATCATATACATGTGGAGCTATTTAATATCCAGGGCTGTGAGCCTTGCTTATCATTGAATTTGACACATATGTTATTTTTATTTTTTTTAGAAATTGTCACAAGCCCACTGACGGGGCTCTACCCTTTTCCCTATGGTCTTCAATGACCAGTTATGGACATCCATGAGATCTTGACATAATTTATTGTTGCAGCCTGACTAAGCGGTCTTTTATTGATCTTTAACTATTAGTCCATTGTTCAGTCAACCTTTGTCCTTACCAGGACATTGGTTGCAGTTTTCCACCTGGACTCACAGGTTGGCAGATACATCAGGTTAGAATTGCCCATTCATTGTCTCCATTTGTTTTCTATGTATGATCTGTCACATGTCTCGCATCATTTTTCATCTTTTTTTTTGCCAGTTGTTTTTTTACCTTTTGCTTCAACGATGCTCATTTGTCCCCTGTTTTGCTTGTTCCTGACCATGTCTTTGTATATATATTTTTTAGATGCTATTTAAATCTCCAACCAGGACACGCCCCTGATGAAAGGGAACATTCCCTGAAATGCGTCGGGCTCAACCACAGATTGGAAAACGATTTGTATCTGTATTTCTTGTTTTTATGCACCTTACTGTATATGAATTTTATTCTACAGTCAGCTTTGGTCGCCACATGGTTGGCTTCTTTAAATTATCAGATTAAACTACTTTATACTCTAACAATTTTTTGTTTATAATTTTTGTTGCCGTGAAAGTCCCAGCCCCTAGTTAGGGGGACACCTTCTTGTGTTCTGTATCTGGTAGTGTTGAGCGTACGAGAGAGAAAATAAATGATAATGTAGGCTCTTTATGGAAGTATCTGATCTGCACTTCAACGAGGCCTACACAACTTATAATCATTAGGGACTAAAAGGACAACTATTAAAAAGATTAATTTTGACACAAATTCTTATGTAATCTCTTTTATATGCATAATTTTTTACTTACATCCTACCTTGAATAAACAGCATTTGAATGTGCATGTATTAAAAAAGTACAAAGTATCCGTGATGAGGACAGAAGACATGTAGGATGTAATGTCACCTTCCTAGTTGTAGCTATGTTCCCTTTTGAAAGAAATTCAGGCCCAGTAAATGTTCTGCCCCAGTCCAGCACAGTCTAGTTTAGTATGAATTATTATAGATAGAGGGGCTTTGGCAGCTTTTTTAAAGTAACCCTATCAGTAGAAGATACTACATAACTGCTAAAAGAAGATTGAAAACTATAGATTGAATAACCATTCCCCCTTGTCACCCTGTACATCACTACAGGATGTACAAGCCAGTGGAAGGAACCATAAAGTGTGATGGAGGAGCAAATATTTGACTGGTCAAAAACTTGCAGAGGATAGTAAGCAGCAAACAGATAGCTTTTCAAGAAGTTGTAAGGAAGGGAGGTACAGGCAGTCCCCAGGTTACCAACAAGATCGGTTCTGCAGGTTTGTTCTTAAGTTGAATTTGTATGTAAGTTGGATCAGGTAAATTTTTTAAGTGCAACTTCAGCCCAAAAATGTTTTTGGATAGCATATGAAATGGTTAACACCGCTGTAATGTTTGTTATATGGTCTGTGCCCCTATTCAGAAGATTTCACCTCACGTTCCGTCCCGGTGACAAATTAATTTAGAAAATTTTGGGTTGTTGTGCAAACAAGGATTGGTGATAAACCTTCTGTGGAGACACCTTTTCCCATGATAACTCTTATAGTGAATTTCCCTTCCTAGGGGTAGATTTCCTCTCACTTCCTGTTTCTCTCTCCGTTCGTAAGTAGGAGTCATTCGTAACTGGAATGTTGGACTGCCTGTATCAATGCAAGTGATCCAGTGCTGACAAATTCACTTTCAACAATAAAGACCTGATAAAAGCTGCGTGCAGGTGGTAACCTTGTCTCAGTGCCTGCAAGCCAGCATCAAGATTCAGGCTGGAAAAGGTGCACATATATTTCATACCGTGCATACACTTCGCCATTTTACTAACTGCATAAATCCTTCATCCTGGCTAAAAGCTAAAGATGGACACGGACTAACCACAAATGAAAAAAAAAATGTTATATAATGAAGTTTAGAACCCAATGACATGCTTATTGTTCCCCCCACACAGATCACTGCATAATTTATCATTCATCAAAGACATCACTTCTTATATAATACAGTACAGTAAGAAGTCTGGGAAAACAAAAGTGCAGCTACTTAAGAAAATCATAAAACCGCTTTGATGAGTAAAATCACTTTACATAGATGTTAAAAATCTTTTACCTGAATGTGTTGAGTGTGTAATTGTCCTGTGCTATCAAATGTGTGTATCCTAATAACTAAATGGCCTATGACTCATAACAAGCAGTAATCATATAAACACTTGGTGTACAAAGTATCCAAAAAGGTAATGCACAGAAGTCAGCTATAGAATCAGGCACTCCTAACAATTTCAATGTTAATTAATGCATTGCTGGAACATGGACAAAGAGAAACTACCACAAAGCAAGACACCCGAGCTGCCTCAGATTGAACGCTACCTTCTCAGACAACCTGTAAACTATTTCTGGGGCAGTAACATCACTCACAGTGAAGTGGAATACATTTAGCCTTTCCGCCTGGGGGACGGATTTCATATCCAACCCCCCTCCTAGCACAAGTCCTCCCCTCCTTTAGTGCCCCCTAGCACATATCCCCCCCCCCTCAAATCATTCCAAGGACAGTCCTTTGTTGCCTGACTCCCCACCCCACCACCCTTCCCAGTCATTGTGTCCCCTTTCCCATTCGCATGACATGTGAATTGGCAGCCTCTTCTATGGAGCCCGTTCACATATACGTGGTGCAGTGACAGTAAGAATTCACTGGGAATTAAAGAGTCCTGTGCATTTTCTGAGCACTGTGGTGTGATTCAGATATGAACTCCAGGCTCATTGCCTTCTATGTGAATGCATCTGAATCGCACATCTCATCAGTTTTGTAAACAAATTCAATAAAAAAAACAGCATGGGGGTCACCCCAATCCGTACCAAGCCCTTTCGGGTCTGGTACTAATTTTAAGGGGAACCCCACACCAAAATTTAAAAACAAAACGGCGTGGGGTCCCCCCAAATCTATAGGTCTGGTATGGATTTTGAGAGGAACCCCCACCCCCAAAAAAAATATGGTGTAGGACCCCCCCCCAAAATCAATACGAGATCCTTATCTGAGCATGCAGCCTGGCTGCCCAGAGAAGGGGGAGACGAAAAAACAAAACGGCAATCACGAACACCGTGGAAAAAAAAAAGAAGCTCAGCAACCATCGCTGGCTTCCACTGTCTGCGGTGTGAGGGCATGTGGCCTGGTATGGTTCAGGAGGGGGGGATGCTCGCCCTTTCCTGACCAACCAGGCTGCATGTTCGGATAAGTGTCTGGTATGGATTATGAGGGGGACCCCATGTAATTAGAAAAAAAAAAATGTTGGCGTTGGGTTCGCCTCAAAATCCATACCAGACCTAAGGGCTTGATATGAATTGGCATAACCCATATGGTTTTTTTTTTCACTTTTTTTATTGTCTGCAACGTTTTTTTTTTACATTCAGTGGGAAAATAGGATTGTACTCACCATAAAATCCTTTTCTCTGAGTTCATGGACGGACACAGCTTCCTCTTGACAAGTGGGTATTATCCTTCATTTAGGAGTGACTAGGCAGAAAACTTGTAGAAAGTGTTAACGCATCACATCTTATACAGTACCGCCCAGAGGGCGGACCCTCTGGGTATAATCCCTCTCTCTGCACCTTGCAGATCAGTTCGTCAAAAAGCAGTACAAATTTAAAAAGGAGGGGTGGGTGCTGTGTCCGTCCATGAACTCAGAGAAAAGGATTTTACGGTGAGTACAAAAATCCTATTTACTCTTTCATTCATGGACAGACACAGCTTCTTCTTGACAAGTGGGACGTCCCAAAGCAGTGTCAAAAACGAGGGGTGGGAACAGCATAAAATAAACTTCACCCCAAAACAAAACAGAGCTCATCAACAGAGGAGTTGCAACTCTAAACAGCCGCCTGCAAAACTTTGCGGCCGAAAGAAGCATCCGAAGATGCACCTACATCAACCTTGTAGAATTTAGTGAAAATGTGAACGGACGACCAAGTCGCCACCTTACATAATTGGGAAACAGACGCTTGATGTCGGAAAGCCCAAGAGGCACCTATTGCCCTGGTCGAATGCGCCGTGACAGGAAAGGGGGGCGCCCGACCCTTTATGGCATAAGCCTGAATCACTATCTGTCGGATCCACCTTGAGATGGTGGCCGACGAGACCGCTAGGCCCTTCTTGGGACCAGCCACCGAAACAAACAAACAGTGAGTCTAACCTCCGGAACGGAGCAGTAGCAGACAAGTATACTCTCAGAGCTCGGACAATGTCCAAAGAATGCAATGCCGACTCCTTAGGATTCGACGGATGAGGACACAAGGATGAAAGTACAATGTCTTCATTGAGATGAAAGGCCAAAACGACCTTAGGAAGAAAGGAAGGCTGTGGATGCAGCACCACCTTATCCTTGTGGAAAACCAGATAGGGAGCCTTGCATGACAAGGCTGCCAGCTCAGAAACCCGTCTAACTGATGTAACAACCACCAAAAAGACCACTTTCTGAGAAAGTGTAAACAAGGGAATTTCCCGAATATTCTCAAACGGTGACCTTTGAAGCACCGAGAGGACCAGATTCAAGTCCCACGGAGGTAGTGGGGGATGGACCGGAGGGGCCACATGTCGAACCCCCTGCACAAATGTACTCACGAGAGAGTGAGCCGCCAGGGGTTGCTGAAAAAAGACAGCCAGGGCAGATATCTGCCCCTTAATCCTACTTATGGCGAGCCTTTGGTCCACCCCACGCTGTAGGAACAGCAGGATTCTGGAGACCAAATAAGTACGCGGATGCCACTTCATCTCCTCACACATGGATATGTAAGCCTTCCAAGTGCGATGGTAAACCTTCCTAGAGGACAGCTTCCGAGCACTTCTCATGGTATAGATCAGTGTTTCTCAACTCCAGTCCTCGAGGCACCCCAACAGGTCATGTTTTCAGGCTTTCCATCATTTTGCACAGGTGATTTGATCAGTTTCACTGCCTTAGTAATTACCACAGCCGTTTCATCTGAGGGAAATCCTGAAAACATGACCTGTTGGGGCGCCTTGAGGACTGGAGTTGAGAAACACTGGTATAGATCACCGAATCTGACAGGCCCCGGTCTCTCAGAACCTGGTTCTCAATAGCCATGCCGTTAAAGCCAGTGACTGTAAAGCAGGATGGAGTATGGGACCTTGCGACAGCAGGTCCTCCCGTAGTGGTAGTGTCATGGAATACTAGCAAACCAGACTGTGTGACTGCACAGAGGAGACCAAACAGGTGTAAGTGAAAGTGTAACAATTTATTAAGGGAAGTAACAGACAAATAAACACCTCCAACAGAACACAGTGCAGTAACCAAACCAAATAACAGTGACTTAAAGAAAATATATACAATAAGGGGAAATACCGGAATCTTAGTGAAAGCCAGGCCGAGGTCATACACAAGGGGATCGGAGCAGATGAGTAAGGATGGGAATCAAACAGGTACAGGGAGGGGACGGATGGATTGGCTGCAGAGCAGGGATCCAAGATATCCAGGTAACGGGAGGACAGGGGACCGTGGAAATCAGGAGACAGGAGGGACAGAGGCAGGATAGGCTGAAGGTAGGGATCGGGTTGGGTCGGGCAGGATACAAGCTCAAAGTCCAGATCACAGGTCCAGGAGAGAGAGAGAGATACCAGGGCGAGCATGTAAGGGCTCACCGGGTATTTATAGGAAGTCCTGTAATCAGGCTTCAGGTCACAGCTGACCGCAGGAAGTGCTGCCTGTCCCACACTGCCGGAATACACCCGCTGGTGGATGCCGGTACTACAGTCCATGGATCATGCATTACCACCAGCAGGTGAGATCCTCCAACAAAGATATTGGCTGCAAGAGGACACCTGCTGGTGGACACCAGTACGGCAGTCCAAAGGACCAACAGCACCATCAGCGGGTGAAGCCTTTCCTGACAGGTAGGCGCCAGGGGACGTCTGCTAACAGATCGGCGTACCAAGGACGCTGAGGCCAATCTGGAGCGATCAGGATCATTGGAATCCCCTCTGCCTCCACTCTGCGAAGCAGATGAGGAAGGAGTCTCATGGGAGGGAAGGCATAGACTAGCCGATACTGACTCCACAATGTCACCAACGCGTCCGTTGCGTCTGCCCATGGGTCCTTTGACCGGGCCACAAACCTCAATACCTTCCGATTGAGTCGGGACGCCAGGACATCTACGTCTGGCGTGCCCCATTTTTGGCAGAGGAGCTGGAACATGTGCGGGTGTAAGGACCACTCTCCTTGGTCCAGCCTCTGGTGACTCAGGAAGTCTGCCTGCCAGTTCTCCCCGCCCGGAATGTACACGGCCGACAGGGCCGGTACGCTCCTTTCTGCCCACCTCAGGATGCAAGCGGCCTCCGATGCTGCAGCCGAGCTTCTTGTTCCTCCTTGATGATTGACATATGCCACCGCCGTGGCGTTGTCTGACTGGATCCTGACTGGACGCCCTTGCAGCCTCTGAGACCATTTGAAGAGGCACAGCCTGATCGCCCGGAGTTCCAGGACCAGCGACCCTGTGTCGACTGAACACTCCAGACTCCCCCCCCTCCCCCCAACCAGTAAGGCTGGCGTCCGTCATGATCACCATCCAGTGAAAAGGAAAGAACGACTTCCCGGACAGAAGTGCCGGTGATGTCAGCCACCAAACCAGGGAGGTCCTGACTAGGTGGCTTACCTGGATTTGACAATCCAGGGATGACGGGCATTTGTCCCATTTGGACAGAATTTCCTTCTGCAACACTCGAGTGTGATATTGAGCATACGGGACTGCCTCGAAGGAGGCTACCATGAGGCCCAAGACTGGCATGCATAAACGGAGTGACGACCACTTTCGGATGTCAAATCCCGCACCGCAGCCCGAAGGGTCTGCAACTTTTCCACAGGAAGGAAAACCTTTGCCTCTGAGGAATCCAGAATCAACCCCAGATACACTAGGCGTTGAGTCGGCACCAATACTGACTTTTGCGTGTTTAGCACCCAACCACAGTCTCGGAGAGTCTGACAGGTTATAGACACGCTCACCTCTAATTCTGAGCTTGAAGCGGCCCTCAGAAGAAGGTCGTCCAAGTAGCCCACGCTGTCTTAGAAGGGCCAGAATCGGGGCGAGCACCTTGGTGAACACCCTGGGTGCCGATGCCAGGCCAAACGGGAGGGCCACAAACTGATAGTGGTCCTCCCCAACTGCGAAGCGCAGAAATCTCTGATGCCTGGAGCATATGGGAACATACAGGTATGCGTCCTTGATGTCCAAGGACGCCAGAAAGCCCCCTGGATAGAGAGCAGTGACTACAGACCGAACCGACTCCATCCGGAATCTTTGTACCTTCACAAAGCAATTGAGGGCCTTGAGATCCAGGATTGGACGAACCCCATCCTTCTTTGGCACTACGAACAGCTTCGAGTAAAAACCCTGAAACCGTTCCTGCCCTGGGACAGGAATGATCACCCCGCGTTCCAGCAGATCTTGGACCGCCCCATACAGGGCCTCCCGTTGGGTCAGCTGGAGGTTGGAGGGAAAGAATCTGTTCGGCGGACAAGAGAGAAACTATCTTGTAACCTGAGGAGATTACTTCGCAAACCCACCGGTCGGAGATCAGAGATGTCCACCGAGCCACAAATTCGCCCCCCCCCACCCGAGAGATGGGTGGGGGCAGACCTTCATGCAGACGCAGATTTGTCCACAGGCTTGTTGGGCTTGCGAAACCAAGGACGCGTTGGTCCCTGAGCAGGCGCTTTATCGGCCTGGGATCTTTTACCTGCCTCCCTGGGTGGACGAAATAAAATGCTTGTGTGTAGTAAAGGAGGGCCCTTGCCTATGGCGTGGCTCCTTACCCTTTTTGGATTGCAGAAGCAACGTGCTCTTTTCTCCTGTGGCATCTTTAATAATGTCATCCAGAGAGGCCCCAAAAAGTCTGTCGCCCTTAAAGGGCAGATCCAACGGGGCCTTCTTGGAAGATTGGTCCGCAGACCAGCACTTTAGCCAGATCAGGCGGCGTAATGCCACCGCATAAACCAAGGCTCTAGACAGCAAGGGGATAGTATCCATGTCTGACTCGCAGACAAACTTAAGGCCCTGTACCAACTGGTCGACCAAAGCTACCTCATTCGGGGGAGCCTCCCACGCCTTTAACCCTTGGAGTAGCATCTTTGCCCACTCAGTAAGTGTCTGAGACACCAAAGCCCCAGCCAATGCTTGACGCACCGCTGAGCCCACCACTGTGTATAGGTAGTGAGCGAGTGCCTCAGCCTTCTTGTACACCGGGTCCTTGAAGACAGGAGCCCCTTCTACTTGGAATCGTGGTAACTTTGTTAAGTCTGGACACAGGGGGGGGGTCCACTATCGGGGGAGAGGACCATTTTTTCAGGAAACTCTCCTCAAAGGGGTACCGTCCCGCAAACATTTTTGGGGCTGCAAAAACCTTCAGTGGGTTTTCCCACTCCTTGTATAAAAGCTTATCGAGATAAGACACACAAGGAAACACCTTAGCAGTGCGGGCCGGCTTACGGAACCCAAAGGGGACCGCCGTCTCTGCTGCTTCTGCAGCATTTTCCAATTTCAGCATATCCCGCACTGCAGTGATAAGGTCAGATACCAAAGCCTTTTCGCGTGCTGACCCGGACCTGGAGTCATCCTCACTGTCCGACCGGTCACGGTCCGCAGTCTCTGATGCATCAGAATCAGGGCCATGAGCCACAGCCGGGCCTGGTTCTGCATCAGAATTATCCCCAGAAGATGCCGGGGGAAGGGGGCGTTTGCTACCCCCCGTGTTCCCACGCGCCGCTTCTACCTTGGCAACAAAAGCCTCCAGGATTGCCGACATAGCGTCCACAGATACATCAGGGGCACCAGCTGCCAACTCAGGTGTTTCAGGGGAAAAGACGTCTGCTTCTGACGTCATGCTGACCCACACGCCTGACACCCACAGGGACTCCAAGCAAGGTATCAATAAGCCACCCTCCTAGCTGCTACAGAGATGCAGGGTCTCCCAGAGGACTCACCACCCTTAGAACGGTACTGTTACTGCTGCCGTCTGATCCCGCCTGAGATGCTCTCCCACAGCTGCCTGTGTCAGTCTGATACTCTGTCAGCGTGTGTCTGTATAACTTTCGCGTAAAATGCACCCTAGAGGCCGAAGACTTCCACAAAATGGCGGCTGAGCTGAAGAACAGTGTGGACCATAAGAAAATGGCCACCGAGCAGGCGACAGAGGCCAAAGAGGGTGCGGACCACAAGAAAATGTCCACCGAGCGGCGGTAGATCTATACAGGCGCGAACCACAAGAAAATGGCCGCCGAGCGATAGAGGCCAAAACAGGTGTGGACCACAAGAAAATGGCCGCCGACCGCATGGAGGGAGAAAACACACAGGTAAGCAGCAAACATTGTAATTTTTAATGATAGCCTACAGCGCAGTTCCTGCTCCAGATGGAGCCCCCCAGGTGACCCCCAGCACCCAGCCTTAGCTTGCAGAGCCCAGGGAGGAGGGAAGGCAGGGAGAGAGGAAAGAAAGGGCAAAACCACTTACTTGATCTCTCCAGGAATGTCCAGCCAAATCTTCCTGCCGAAGCAGGGGAATTACTTACCCTTCCTGCGTGGATTATGCTGGAAGACATTCCGGAAAGATCATCTTCCGCGCAGTTACGAAGGTGACTGTCGGCCCGGCATGCTGTGATTGAGCCATAGAGACCGATCATATGCATGCCCTAGAGCATAAAGCTCGCCTGCCACCCGCGGAGCGACGGGCATGTCGTGGAAAACCCAGCGCGTAGCTAGGGTCGGCACACCCTCGATGGCCGAAACTGGGGAGACTACAAGGATCTGGGATCCAGCCTGTCACCCAGTCGGCAGTTGATCGAAGATCTCAGGAACAAAAAAAAAATGTAGAAACGTAGAAAAAAACCCCGGATCAATGGGCCCGAAGGGAGCCATGTCCTTCTCCTATGCTAGGCAGAAAAAAACTGATCTGCGAGGTGCAGAGAGAGAGGGATTATACCCAGAGGGTCCGCCGCCTGGGCGGTACTGTATAAGGTGTGATGTGTTAACACTTTCTACAAGTTTTCTGCCTAGTCACTCCTAAATGAAGGATAATACCCACTTGTCAAGAGGAAGCTGTGTCCGTCCATGAACGAAAGAGTAACTGTTGTTAAGGACGCGGCAGCCGGCTTCCCGGCCTGCTCCTTAACAACCAGCTATTGCAGTGTAGAGTAGAGGGCAGAGCGTTGTCCCTCTTCCTGCCACTTCCTCCTGTCTGTATACAGGAAGACATCAGAGCCAGGGAGGAGGCGGCGGGTTCTGCAGCTCTGCACTTCCCGCGCTAGTGCGTCCCCATTGGGCAAGTTCCTAGAGCCAAGTGCCGAAGCTTGTTCCGAGACTGGGCTCCGCTCCGGGACTCAGGATTGATTCACCGAGACTCCTGGGATAGTCCCAGCGAATCCGGGATGGTTGGGAGGTATGCTGCAATGCATATAGCTTGTGCAGAGAGCACAGTTATAAGAGGGACCCAGCAGGCCCATCCACTACCGGCTGCCTGCACAGGAGGAGATGGATACAAGACCAGTCACCGTGCACAAACAGAAAGAGCAGCAGTGACTGGTCTTTATTACAGGAAACTCCTACACAAAGGCAAAGTTTCACACTGGATTACTGCACATTGCTTATCATGGAGTTCAGCATTAGATAAAAAAAAAAAGTTTATTCGGTCATACAAGGTTATTTAAGAAAAACATTTCCTGAGTGTTAGGAGAAATATTAGAACATGAATATGAGCATACCTAGAACTGGATATTATCTAAAGGTTAGGACTGGGCTGACTAACAAGAGAGGAAATAGGTGTTGTGCAGAGCAGCATTTAAGAGTCTATTGCCCACACCACTGCAGGAAACATTATCTTTGGCATGCTATTGTAAGTAAACGTTTGGCTAACACCTACAGAAGTTCTGATAAGCAGTAATATTTAATGAGTTTACTGAAAACACAGATCATCAAGAGTACCTGTAATACTACTCTGAACAAAAAAAAGGTCTTGGTTTAATATATACAAGGAAGAATATGTTTCTCAACCACTACGAGGGCTGACTTTATACAATCTGATAGTGTAAGCTGCAATGTATGTTGGTGCATCATAAATAAAAGTTGAACTGCAGGAGGCGGTCACATACGTATATAATGCACCTGAGAGATACAGCAATGGTCTTAGGGCAGTCTCAAGGAATGCAGATCCTGGATGTGCTTTCAGAGGACTGTTGCTCCAAAGTAAGTAATTTGTACACACTAACCTTGCTGTTAACAGATGCAGTTTTGCAGGCTTCTCTAAAGAGAAAGCTACACTTTTGCATTGAATATGCTCCATAAAATAGCTATTACACCCTATGCTATAATGTATTTGTCTTTTTGTCTGTTATTTGTTCCTTAAAGCGGAATTTCACCCAAAGGGGATAGTTGCACACTTCCTCCTCCTCCTCCACCCTCCTCTGCCATATTTGGAATATTTTTTTTTTATTTGTGGGGGGGGGGGGGGGGGGGAGTGGGTACCTAGTTTTTGCCCATTACATTCTGGGACACGTCATAGGTCCCAGGAGGCTGTGGGACCATTCACAGGACCCAGAGCAGCTTGAGCATGTGCAGTGTGAAGCTGCAAGGAGTCACAGCCAGCTTCCCACAGTTAACATGCTGGGGACCCGAAGACTGGCGAAGAACTGGCCCAGGTGAGGACCCTGGATGTTTATTAAAGGTCAGCAGCTAAAGTTTTTGTAGTTGCTGACATTTCATTATCAGCCAAGCTTATAGTGTATGGCGATATTTTCAGTGTACTATTTTTTCCACAACAACTGTCCTTCCCGGTTAAATAATTCAGCATCACGTTTACATACATGTCTCTGCCAGAAACTAAACTTTTTCTTAACTAAAGACATGTTATTTTAAGTCATGTCACCATCTGTTTGTGCATAAAGGATTTGCAGGGAGACTGTCTGGTTCAAGAGATGTCATTTCTAATTCCAATTCACAGAACTGGAAGGACAAATATAATTGAGGTTGCATTTTTGTAGAGGCAAGGTACACATATAAGCCTTGTCTGGGTCAACTTATGCAAAATCAGGTCATACAGCTTCAAACGGCCTCACAGCGACATTGTCTCGTAAACAGGAAAAGACAGAATGTTTCCTTGCAAGGCTGAGAAGAAACATCTAAAATTCCTGCATTACATGCTTCTTTGTACAAAAACAACTCTTAAATTAATTTAAATGTTCAGGGCACCACTTTGAAGTGTAGCACTTGCAGACACCATGCTGCTCATGATTAGTATAAGACTATATTTTTTAAATCAATACAAAAATCTGTATGAGGATAGCAATGTGACAAAGAATACAAATGAACAGGACAAAAAATAAAATTGTATCCATTAATACAAAAAAAAAAAGAGATTGTGTGTGCGCGTATCTGTGAATGAACATGTTTTTTTTTTTTTTCACTTTAGCAGACTCTACATGAGAACAACTAGTAAGAAACACTGTGTGTATTTAAATAGTAAACTTAGTGAAGGGTTGAGTTTGGCTTTAGCTGGCTCATAAAGAATAAAGACCAGTCTTTATTTTGAATATGTCCAAGCACCACGTCCTCCTGGACCAGTTTGGTTACCGGAATCCACCGGGGAGCCCGGGACTGCCGTATGTGATCGATTGGCTGCCCACAAAGAAGATCCCCTCTGTGACAAATGAAGTCGAAAAGCGATGAGAATTTCATCACTTCAAATTTCAGTGCTGTCGTTCCATTGCCAGGTCAGCCAGGGAAGCATCTGATCAAACACAATCTGTGTTTGATTGGATACATTGAAAGGCAGGGGAGACATCAGGGTTCTAATAGATCCCTGATGTCTCATCAAAAGTACAGTAAAACCGTGGATTGCGAGCATAATTCATTCCCGGAAGCATGCTTGTAATCCAAAGCACTCGTATATCAAAGCAAATTTCCCCATAAAAAATTAGCGAAACTCAGATGATTCGTTACACAACCATTTATTCGTAAGTCTTTCAGTTTATATAAAAAGATTATAGCAATTTGACCAGGTTGTGTAACCATAAAATGTCCATCCTCAAATGGCAGCCTCCACAAGGGGATTAGAAGCAAAATCCATCAAGAGCTACAGAGTATAAAAGAGAAGAGAGGTGCCTCTAAGTGTAGCAATATGGTTACATTTAATGAAGCTACAACATTTAGCAACTTACATGGTTAATGAATAAAACAGGCACATCTAAGTATGCAGGCATCCGGGGTAAAGCGGTCCACATAAACAATTCCCCACGCTGCCGGCTCTCACTGCTGTCAGTCTGCAATCGTGACCGGGAAAGCAGGGCTTGAACCGCTAGTGTAAGGGACGACATCAATGGCGATGAGGACGATGGTCTATGTGGACAGTTTTACCCTGGATGCCTGCATACTTAGATGTGCCTGTTTTAATCATCAACCATGTGATTTGCTAAATGTTGTACCTTCAATATTGCTACACCTAGAGGCAACTCTCTTCTCTTTCATACTCAGTTGTGACATGACGCTACTTGTATATCAAGACATCGCTTGTATATCAAGTCAAAATTTATTAAGAAATTTTGCTTGTCTTGCAAAACGCTCTCAAACCAAGTTACTCTCAAGGTCTTACTGTAACTGTCACTGCCCAAATCAATAAGGGGCTTGTTCACCCCTAGTGCAAGCAATAAAGTTAAAAAAAAAAAGGAAATAAAATAAAAAAACGTTTTTTTACATAGGTCCTGGCACACACATGTAAACTGTAATTGCACCACACATGTGAGGTACTGCCGCATAACTAAAATGTTTAACCCTAAACTGATAAGCTGTAAAGGCTTTTAAATGTTGCTTATGGAAAATTTTAGGTACCGTAATTTGTCGCCATTTCACAGGCGTAATTTTAAATGTTGGCATGTTTGCCATCTATTTACTCCACTAAACATCATATTTTACCAAAAATTGGTAAAAATTATAACATTTTGTTTGTGTGCACTAAAATGAATTGAAAGTGTTAGTTCATCTTTACAAAAAAAATGTAAAGGTGACCTAACAACGCACATCCCCCCCCCACCTCTATGGTCCCTGCTGTCAGCAACCTCATCCTCACTCTAGTGGTCCAGGGATTTGAAATCCCCACTGTTCTTCCTATTCTCTGTTTGCGGATCCAGAACGTACTAGATGGATTCTGATTGGTCATTGCCACCAATGCCGAGTAAATAGGCACCAGACATGTCAAGATTTAAAATTGTGCACACCTGTGAAATGGCAACAGACTACTGTACCTTTACAGGTTATCAGTTTAGAGTTAAACATATATGTTTAATGTGGTATTAGAATCATTGCTCTCATTACGATATTTGTGGCAATACCTCACATGTGTGGTGCAATCACTATTTTTATATGCGTTTTGGTCCTACGTGTGCATTTGTGTTTGCGCACAGAGGGACGGAGGTGGGGAGGAGGGGGGGGGGTGGTGTCTGTAGTTAGGTCCCCCTTACATCTTTTTTGTTAAGGCGAACAAACCCTTTAAGCATATTTTTTCCTGAAATTTTGCATTTGATAAACTGCTGCACAAACATTGTGTGACACAAAAAATTGCAACAGCTACCATTTTATTCTTTAGAGCCTCTGCTTTCAGAAAATATAAAATGTTTGGAGATTCAAAGTAATTTTCTAGAAACAAAATGCTGATTTTAACATATATGTGAATTTTTTTTAAATTGCCCTCTAGACAAGCAGTTATTAGTTCTAGTTAATAGTTATGTGGTAGCGCTACTACATGGTATTTGATTCCAAAAAATATTTTCATTTTATCAATCTAGGATTCTTCTGTAATTTTAAAAAGACATCTATGTGTTTTGAGCATGTGTTCAATGGTGTGTAATGTCAGCATCTTTATCTGTGCAATTTTTACTTGTAGAATATTAAAAATGTATATGCATCCTTAAACTTACATATTAAAAAGTCATATTGTCTTGAAATATCATTGATCACAGCTCGGTGTTTGCAAGGGCCACTAATTTCATGAGAGAAGAAATGATCTCATCTGCTGAAATGAAGAGCTAGTAAAGATACCGCATTTCCTGTGCATTTTATGGCATGCTTCGATAACGTCTGTTCCCTAATGGTCGGCAGAATTGAAACCTGCAATGCAGTTATGATAAAAAACAAAATGGATCAACAGCACTTTCATTTGCTGGAATGATGTAATCATATATATATATATATATATATATATATATATATATATATATATATATTTCCCTGCCAGTTTATACACAAAGACAATAGTTGTTCACTTAAATGATGCTATGAAAAGTAATCATACTTAAAGCGGAGATCCAGCCTGTGTACAACAAAAAAAATTAAAAGTCAGCAGCTACAAATAGGAAGTAAAGAAGAATACCAATGGAAAAGAAGGCAAAACAAACACAGAAAAAAAAAAAAGTTAGCCAATTTGTTTTTAAGATGCATGGATTGACTAGATGGCGCAAAGTCTTATACGTGGGTGGAACTCCGCTTTAAAGTGGACCTTTTAGAAATGAAATCTGAAAATTGCCATTACTGATGATACATGCTCCAAAAACGTGTCTGGACACCTGCTATTCGTGTTTTTTATTTTTTCTAGGACAGTGATTCACAAGGTAGGGAAGAAAGAACAATGTTCAAAATCCCTGAAGCATGCACCTCAAAAGCAGATTGTCAATGGCAGCTTCCTATTTCTAATCAGACGGGTTCTCCTTCAAATGCACAGAGCAAATTTAAACCTATGCACAAACTATCAGTCACTATAAACGCACAATTTGCTCCACACATAAGGTTCCAGTGTTTTCTGAGATTAGGTGTAAGGGCTGGTTCACAGCAGAATGTGGTGCAGGAAAGGCACGTTCCTGCGATCTGCTGCAAGTGTCAATACATTGTTAATGGCACCCCAAATGCAGATATCAAATGCAGTGCGTTTGCAGGAACCAGCTCACATGCAGAGCATTTTTCAAAAGTAGTGCATGTATTACTCTTTGTGTGAGCTGCAGTCCTTTCAAATGAAAAGACTGCCAAACTGCACTGCAGGGTATCGCACAGGAAGGCAGCCCGCCTTCCTGTGCGATTCTTGTGTGAACCAACCCTGAAAAGTAAGAGTGATCCAAAGATGTCAACTGTTAAACATATTTTTACTTTCATTGCAATTACTAGCATAGTGGTTGGAGTCATGAAAATGAAATAAATAATTTCCGTTCCCGGCTCAAGGGGACAACTGTGCATTCACATCTGCCGATTTCTAGTATCAGAACACACTCAAACATGGTGTCATTTTTTCCCAACTATCCAAACAACTTTCAGCGTGTCTAAGGAGTCCAGAAAGGGGCAGAATAAACTTTTCCCGGGACAGATTCTACTGTCGTCTATTGGTCTTTTAAAATACTGTACCCACTCTTTTGTAAAAATTTTGTGGGGTAAGAAAGGGAGTGGACAATATCCGACAATGGTCGCTAAACATGTGGCTCTTGTAAAACATGTGCTTCCAAAATCTCTTTGATGTTGAACATACAGCCAAATCATCAGGTGTTCACTGTCTGTTACAACACGTGCAGCAATATTGCAATACTTTGAGTTAGAGTTAATCTTCATTTGTGTGTATATATATATATATATATATATATATATATATATATATATTTTATTCTTTTCTGATATCATAGGATTTTTTAGACTTAAACATGGTGTGTTTGCTAAAGGAGCTCTTCAATTACAAAAATATCATGCATAGTTTTGGATATAGCTAAAAGCCTTTAAAGTGGATGTAAACCCACTGTCAGGTATTTTAAAATCGTTGACATAAGTTCTATCTATAAGGCTATACATGCCTCCTGCATGTATCCTTAAATGTAAAAACTCACCCCCTCAGCAGCCGGGACCCCAGCAATATCGCCAAATTTGTGGGCGTTTTTTTCTTCGGCACTCGGTGGGCGGAGTCGTGATGTCAGAGGACTCCTCCGCCCACCACTACACTGCCCTTGCCAGCCAGCGTTGCGAGGCTGAGCCTCGCACCTGGTGACACTGTCGTGCATGTGCAGGAGTGACAGAGCGCGTTGTGAAGAATCAGAGCGCGCTCACGGCCCTCTGTCACTTCTGCGCAGTGCACACATGTGAATGTCCAGTGACAGTCGGGGGGATGATCGGTGCGGGGGACAGCTGTAAACACCATCCCCCATGCATGGCTTTTCATCTGTCAGGATCGAGAGCGGAGAAAGGAGCCAATTACTGGCCGGTTTCTTTTCTGAATGGGACACAGAGCGTTCGTTACCGATCGCTCTGTGTCCTGTGATAAATGAGCAGAGTAACCTGTGTGTTACTCTGCTCAGTTTATGAATCACCAAAGCCCCCAACAGGGCTGATAAAAAAAACAAAGGGGGGAGGGGGATGAGATTATGAACTTTTTACACAGGATGTGCCTCTGTCTCAGGCTAGTGCATGAGATATGTAAATAACCTGTCACTCACAGCAAGAGGGAGGATTTGACAAAAGTTTTCTCCTGTTTGTCAAGATTTACCTCACTGAACAATAAAAGAGGATTGCTCAGAGCTGGATTAACTCTGTGTGGCAAGACTGGGCACAGATGATAGGAAATCTTATACTCTACATTGTGACATCAAATTTTTATTTTATTTTAATTTTTTTCGGGTTTACATCCACTTTAAAGCATGTTAAACTGCATAGTGCTTGTGCAGTGTCATTTGTTCCTTTGTATGTTGTAAAAAAACTTGGTTGATCCTGCCTGTTCCTGTGTCCCCCTATGAAACTGACCATGGTAATCATAGCTGCTGATCCGTTATGGCGTGGTCAGTTTACATGCCTCCATCATCCCTCTGCTCTCCCCCTTCCTCCCTGCCTGTAAGCTCCTGTGTGTGAGATGGAACCCCCCCCCCCCCTCCTGCCGCTATACTTTGTGGTAGTAAATTTACTAATTGTAAAGTGATTGTAAAGTCTATTTTTATTTTTTTAAACAAAAAACATGTTATACATACCTCCTCTGTGCAGTTGGTTTTGCAGAGAGCAGTCTGGATCCTCATCTTCTCAGGTCCCTCTTTGGTGCTCCTGGCCCATCCCTTCTTTAGAGTGCCCCCACAGTCAGCAGCTTCCTATTGGGGCACTGGAGCTGAGTCACAGCTCCCGTTTGTCCATTCAGACATGGAGCCCGTACACAGCCCACCCCACTCTCTCCCCTAATTGGCTGACTGACTTTGACAGCCACGGGAGCCAAATGGCACCGCTGCTGTGTCTCAGCCAATCAGAAGGAGTGTCCCGGACGGCTTAACATTTGTGCACATCGCTGGAGAGAGATGGGGCTAAGGTAAGTAATTAGAATGCATTAAGATAAAAACCCTTCTGCCTTTACAACTCCTTTAATACTAAGATTCCTGCCAGTCCCTCTGTAATAATAAGGTACGCTTCACAGTGTGTGTGTTTTTTTAAAATTTGGTAGCTACAAACCTGCTGAATTTTCAAAAAAACACACACACTGTGAAGTAGTAGCTACATACCTGCTGAATTTTCAAAAGAACACACACACTGTGAAGTATACATTATTACAGAGGGGCTGGCAGGAATTCTGATCAGTGGCTTAACAACCACTTTAAGCTTTTCTTGATTCCTCTGTCCCCACTTAGGAGATTTCTCCTCAAACTTTTTTATTGCTCTCCTTATCAATGGGGAACCTATCCAACAATGGACAGCAATTAAAACAAATGCGTTTTAGATGAATTGGAAAGGGTTGAAAAACCTCTGTGAGGTTATAGCTCTCTGCATACCATCTGGAAAATGTAAATCTCTCAGAGGTCGCTGTAGAGTGGCTCCCACAACAAGAAAGCCCTGCATGCACAGATAGGTGCTGTGCATAGTGGCAGCAAATGCAATCAGTTCCAGCACCTGACAATATTTAACAGGTACTATAAGGAGTGATCTCCTGCCCAACACTTCCCTTATAGCCTTGTGAAAACACATTGAGAAGCTGAGTGTGATGGAACCTATAAGGGCTCTTTCACACGGAGGTCCGTTCAGGTCCGCCTGTCAGTTTTTTAGGCGGACCTGAAACGGATCCTCCATGTACCCCTATGGAAGCACGGATGTCAGCGGAGACATGTCTGCTGACATCCGCTCAGCTCCGCCAAAGTGTGACGGAGGAAAACCCTATTTTTCCTTCCGTCGGCGGAGCGTATCGGATGACAACGGACTCTACGGTCCGTCGTCATCCGATTCCCCATAGGGGAGAGCGGCGCTCTGACAGGGCGGTCCCTGCACAGTGTGCGGGGACCGCCCAGTCATCCGTCGGCTCAGCGGGGATCAACGGAGCGATCCCCGCTGAGCAAGCGAAGCTTCACGGGGCGGATCTTCACGGATCCGCCCCGTGTGAAAGGACCCTAAGTCCCAATAAAAACCAATGCCCCATTATTTGCTCAGTAACATTAATGCAGGGGGGTGGGGAGCCTTTTGGTAGTTCACTGTACTCGAATGTTGCTTGGGGGGGGGGGGGCTGACCATTGATGTAGGGGTCTTTTTTTTTATCCTACTGACCAAGGGTATTTATTAGTTCTTCTGACCACCAATGCAGGAGCTTTTATTATACTGAGCACAGATGCTGGGGCATTTTTTCAATCCAACTGACCCTCAATGATGGGTGTTCCTATACCTGGCCATTTAAAACAGTTGTGTGAAGTGTCAGGCAAGTGATGATCATCTGCCTGAAGAAGGAGTCCTGCGTGACTCTGAAATGTTGCACTGCTTTGTGATGTGATCATGCAATAAAAAAAAAATTTTGGACGCTTTCTTGTCGATCGATGGTGTGCTGACAAATATTTCCATTTTTATTAGCCTACTGACACCAATTCAGAAAGGCTGGGGGGGGGGGGGTCTTTTGATAGCTCACTGTCAAGACAGTTTTTTTTCCTGCTACTGACCTCCAACACAGGGCCATTTAACTATTCCTACTTACCACCAGTGCGGGGGGCATTTATTTTCTTCTACTCATGCAGGGTAATTTTTACTCACTTATCAATGATGCATTTAGTACCCTTACTGACCACTGACACGGGAGCATTGTACCTCTACTGATCACCAATGTAGGGGCACGTTTATACCTATTGTCTTTCAATGCTGGGGCAATTTTTTGCACTCCTACTGACCACAGTATGCCCCAAAGCATTATTTATTTTGTTTAATAATTTTTTATTAGAAGGTATAAAGCATTTTACAACAAGAAACTAAAAGAGGTACATTATCCCAATATGTCATATACAATGTTATTACATCACAGCATGTAGAGAGGGCCACTCGTGTGAACATAATAAATACACTTAGCGAGCTTCTTGATTAAGGGCCGGTCATTATGTCTGAGCCAATTTATGTCTATGGCTTAGGTGTGGAGCCACATACACTAGAAATGTCTCATCCGGGGTGACATACCTCAAAACAACAGAACCTACAATTAAAAAAAACTGTGCATCAGTAAAGAGAATGAAAGAAAAAGTAAGAGGGGGAAAGAGAGAAAGAGATAAGGGGGGGGGGGGTTGTCCAGCCTCTACAGGATACCAGCTTTTAAAGGCAAATCAACAGGACCATATCTTCTTTGATAAATCATATTTATTTCTTAAAGAGGACGTGCTTTCTTCCATATGGTAGATGCGATACACCTCCACAAGACATTGGCGTAACGTGGGGGTTTTCTGTTTCCACAATTTGGGGATAAGCGCCTTAGCTGCGTTCAGGAGGTGAGGTGTGAAAGATTTTTTATATGATCCTATTGGTTTACCCGTACAGTGAAACAATATCACCCAAGGGTCATTGGGAACCACACTACCCTGAATTCCTTTGATCCAGTATAATACAGTGGCCCAGTATGGTCTGATGAGAGGGCAAGACCACCAGATATGGGCATGAGTTCCCTGTTCTCCACATCCTCTCCAACAAAGATCCGAAATGGACGTGAAATTTTTATGGAGCACTACCTGAGTGTAGTGCCACCTCATCAGCATTTTGTGGTTTACTTCTGCTGCTTTCGAGGATATGGAAGAGATGTGGGATAGTTGAGATATCGTAGAGCGTTGAGTTTCTGATAATGGGCTTTGGAGCTCTTGTTCCCATTTAGCCAGAAACGAGTGCTGAGCTACAGGAGGTAGTCAATAGAGCCTAGTAGAAATATGAAATGGGTTTATCAGGTGGTTGCTCCTCGGCAAGTAGTCTCTCCACTGGGGTTAGATCTGTCGTGGACCACAATGGTTGTGGAAGAGATTTAACAAATTTCAAAAGTTGATGGTACTTCCATTGGTTCATGAATGAGACCGATGTCGTTGGTAAGAGTGTGGACATGTGTTGGATACCCGTGGCCATAGCCACTTGCTGTAGAAGGACTGGTGTGTCAGATATCCAGTTGCTGAATCTAGGATCGATGTTCCCCGGCTGGAAGTAGTCATGACCAGTTAAGTGCATGAGCGGAGAGTTGTATGGCCATTTCTGCGCTTTGCACAACGAGTCCCACATCGCTAAGGATGATTTGGTAATTGGTGAGGTTGTTGGGGCCAACTTTCAGAATTTACTAGGTACGCCCAAAGCTATTATGATAGTAAATGAAGGCCATTTGTTTAAGAAAAGTGTAAGAACCCTGTTCTAACCCTTCTCCATATATTACATATAAAATGTATTTTGGCTGGAGTTCCACTTGATCAAAACCACCCAATTTGCACAAAATATTTGGAAATTGTCTTACAGATCTGTAATTCATCATTTATTGCTACATGCAGATTTCCATGTATTGAAATTAGAGGATATACAGTGGGGAAAAAAAGTATTTAGTCAGCCACCAATTGTGCAAGTTCTCCCACTTAAAAAGATGAGAGAGGCCTGTAATTGTCATCATAGGTATACCTCAACTATGAGAGACAAAATGTGGAAACAAATCCAGACAATCACATTGTCTGATTTGGAAAGAATTTATTTGCAAATTATGGTGGAAAATAAGTATTTGGTCAATATCAAAAGTTCATCTCTACTTTGTTATATATCCTTTGTTGGCAATGACAGAGGTCAAACGTTTTCTGTAAGTCTTCACAAGGTTGTCACACACTGTTGCTGGTATGTTGGCCCATTCCTCCATGCAGATCTCCTCTAGAGCAGTGATGTTTTGGGGCTGTCGCTGGGCAACACAGACTTTCAACTCGCTCCAAAGGTGTTCTATGGGGTTGAGATCTGGAGACTGGCTAGGCCACTCCAGGACCTTGAAATGCTTCTTACGAAGCCACTCCGTCGTTGCCCGGGCGGTGTGTTTGGGATCATTGTCATGCTGAAAGACCCAGCCACGTTTCATCTTCAATGCCCTTGCTGATTGGAGGAGGTTTGCACTCAAAATCTCACAATACATGGCCCTATTCATTCTTTCATGTACACGGATCAGTCGTCCTGTTCCCTTTGCAGAGAAACAGCGCCAAAGCATGATGTTGCCACCCCCATGCTTCACAGTAGGTATGGTGTTCTTTGGTTGCAACTCAACATTCTTTCTCCTCCAAACATGACGATTTGTGTTTCTACCAAACAGTTCTACTTTGGTTTCATCTGACCATATGACATTCTCCCAATCCTCTTCTGGATCATCCAAATGCTTTCTAGCAAACCTCAGACGGGCCCGGACATGTACTGGCTTAAGCAGGGGGACACGTCTGGCACTGCAGGATCTGAGTCCCTGGTGGCGTAGTGTGTTACTGATAGTAACCTTTGTTATGTTGGTCCCAGCTCTCTGCAGGTCATTCACTAGGTCCCCCCCTGTGGTTCTGGGATTTTTGCTCACCGTTCTTGTGATCATTATGACCCCACGGGGTGAGATCTTGCGTGGAGCCCCAGATCGAGGGAGATTATCAGTGGTCTTGTATGTCTTCCATTTTCTAATTATTGCTCCCACAGTTGATTTCGTCACACCAAGCTGCTAGCCTATTGCAGATTCAGTCTTCCCAGCCTGGTGCAGGTCTACAATTTTGTTTCTGGTGTCCTTCGACAGCTCTTTGGTCTTCACCATAGTGGAGTATGGAGTGTGACTGTTTGAGTTTGTGGACAGGTGTCTTTTATACTGATAACAAGTTCAAACAGGTGCCATTAATGCAGGTAATGAGTGGAGGACAGAGGAGCCTCAAAGAAGAAGATACAGGTCTGTGAGAGCCAGAAATCTTGCTTGTTTATAGGTGACCAAATACTTATTTTCCACCATAATTTGCAAATAAATTCTTTCCAAATCAGACAATGTGATTGTCTGGATTTGTTTCCACGTTTTGTCTCTCATAGTTGAGGTATACCTATGATGACAATTACAGGCCTCTCTCATCTTTTTAAGTGGGAGAACTTGCACAATTGGTGGCTGACTAAATACTTTTTTGCCCCACTGTACAAGACTACCAGGCAGGGGCGGATCCAGAGTCTTTTCTCGGGAGGGGCACTGCCAAAAAATATGTTTTTTTTGTGGGAAATTTATCGGGGAAATGGCTGGTGTCGGCACTTCAATCATCCCGGCACCATGGTTGTTATGGTGTCAGGATGATTGAAGCACATTATTTCTATTATTACATTGTAATATAAAATTAAATAGTTCAATGCAAAATCAGTGGGAGCCCCAAGTGTGTCACTTGCCACCGTCGCCTGCAATTAGTGGGAGCCCTGAACGTGTCACTTGCCGCACGTTGCGGATTGTCACATGCCACGTCACCTGCCACATCTTGTGGATTGTCACTTGCCACGTCACCTGCCACACCTTGCTGATTGCCACTTGCCTGCCACCAGATGCAGATTGTCATTTGTCACGTCACCTGACACAATTTGCAGATTGTCACTTGCCACGTCGCCTGCCACACCTTGCGGATTGTCACTAACTTGCCTGCTAAGGTGTAGTTTTGGTTGTCTCTTGCTGTGTCCCAGACTCCCAGAGTCAGGCAGCAGAGAGATAATGTAATCTCTCTGCTGCCTGCACAGTGAGCGCGGAAGTCACTGCAGGAATGCAGGGCAGGCACGGGCGGTGAGAGATGATCTCATCTCTCTGCTCCCCCGCTCCCGGCTATCTGATTGGCCAGCTGCCACACTGAGCCTGCTCTCTCACCTGCGCTGCCAACACACTGAGCAGCACAGTCTGCCCACGAACCACGCCGCCCACCCACAAACCGCGCCGCAAGCGTAGACGCCCGCGTTCTTACCCATCTGTGGAGCCGCATGCAGAGCAGCCCGACGTGACTCACTGACGTGACTCGTTGCTAGACGCCAAGCGGCCCAGGTGTTAGCAATGAGTGCAGGGAAGAGGCTCCACCCACCTCCTCCTCCGCTCCTGGTATCGTGTCAGTGAGCCGCGTAACTACATTAGACGAGTCTCTCTCTCGGCGCCGCTGATCGGCTGATGTGAGAAACTGAGAGAGAGACTCAGAGAGGCAGCGGCAGCCGCAGAACAAGTACTGTATATACTCGAGTATAAGCCGACCCGAATATAAGCCGAGGTACCTAATTTTACCCCAAAAAACTGGGAAAACTTACTTGAGTATAAGCCTACGGTGTCCATCTGCATGCCTCACTGTGCCCATGCCTCACTGTGCCCATGATTAGACTGATGTTTAACATGGGAGTCTATGGAAGGATTGCCCGGCTTTGAAAAATCGGTTCTCCCCGGCCGTTGGTCTCCCAGACACTAAACTTTGCACACTTATAGAGGAGATATGGGGCTACATGTGTGCCACGTTTGGGGTCCAGGGGTCCGGGTCCGCAAAATCACTGGAGAAATGACCGTTTAACATTGGAGTCTATGGAAGGGGTGCCCGGCTTTAAAAAATCAGTGCTCCCCGGCTGTAGGTCCCCCAGACACCAAACTTTGGCCGGCCGGTACCGGGTCCCCAAAGTTCGGGAGATCAGGCGCAAAAAACAAACAAACAGAGCAAGCAAGGTGAGTGTGACAGATGGTCTCGGGGGGGGGGGGGCAATTGCCCTGTTGCCCCCCCCTGGATCCGCCCCTGCTACCAGGTGAATTTCATTGCAACTCTAACCAATTTTGTTTTTCTGTCCTTGGACAGAGCAGGGGTAAGTGCTATATTTAACTTTACTGCAGTCTGACACAACACTGGGGAGATTTCCATTGACAATATCGTCACTGGAAGGTGAAGGAACTCTCCAAACGCATCACAGATAACAGTGAGGTGGAACGTCTAATGCCTAGTACACAGGATCGGAAAATTGGAAGAAAAATACCTCTTTAAAACCAATCGTACAATAATCTGATCGTTCGTACAAGAGAGAGACGATCACGACAGTTAATGCGAAATTATCCGAAGGGACAAACACAAAAATTTCTTGTAGGATACCAGAACGAAGATTTTTTTTAATCAGTACAGTATTCGTCCAAAAAAAATCAGAAGACCAAGACCATGCATGCTCGGAAGTGAAAGAATGCATTACAATACAACACATGACATCACCTCCGAAGTTGTACTATGTTGTACGAGAATTTTTCATAACTTTAGTAACCTACTGGTTTTACATATGAGACTAGCATGCAAAATACAAAACAAAAAAAAACAGATGATCATTCGTTCGATATTCTCATCATGTGTACGAGGCATAAATCATCCCTCGCTGTAATAAAAGTGTTTATCTTTGTTGAGTCCCTGTTAGTTTTATAACACAGAAGTGAGATGAAATCTGACAGAGGTTCTAAACATTCCTAATTCAGTAGTTTTCTAGAGGTGGAAGATATGCCGGCAAATATTTATTTATTACAGGTACTTCTATAGTGCCGTCAATTTACTCACGCTTTACATATATACAGGTATATTGTACATTCTATCATTCCCTGTCCTCAAGGAGATTACAATTTTAGGTCCCTAACTCACATTCATACATACAGTAAACCTACGAAGGCCAATTTAGACAGAAGCCAAATAACTTACTAGCATGTCTTTGGAGTGTAGGAGCAAACCAGAGTACCCAAAGGAAACCCACACAGGCATAGAGAGAACATGCAAATTCCAGGCAAGTAGTGCCGTGGTTGGGATTTGAACCAACGACCCTAGTGCCGCTAGCAGAAGTGCTAATTATTATCCAACTCTTTTTTTTTTTTTTAACAGAAAGATCTAACTCTTAATTTATTGTAGGTGGAGTCATTCTAGAAAAAGCCATTTGATCACTGATACACAACTATCTTTTCAACTGAGTTGCAATTCCAAATGAATGCAGTTGCCTGTAAGAGTGGATTTTTGCTGTACTACCCTTAAATGTGAGCCTGTAGAAGAAATACTCTGTCATGCTTGGTTCCAATTAGCCTGCTGTGTTGTTATGACTGGGGTTTCTCTTTAAAACACTGCTGTGGCTATGAATTTTAAAAAGTAAACGCAAGCTTTACATTGACCTTCATGGTGCATTCCGTTTCATGCCCAACACTGGTCTCCAGAGGGCCACTAGCTTGAAAGAGCTCTTTGTAAACACAGCGTCTCTCGCCTGAGGAAACATCTGCAGGATCGCACTTCCAAGCATTGAAACACAAAGAGCCAAGCAGGACATTCCACAAGGACTTCCCCTGCTGTCTCAGCACTCACTCATATCTCTCCATTACTGAAGTCTTCTAAAAAGCTGTGTTACTGGGCAGCTGGATGTGGCCTGGGGAAATATCTCTACCCCCTGTTCGTCTTCTCCTATAAAAATAAACAGAGAAAGCAGAATACGGCTGCATGTGTTTGTATATCAAACTTGCTCTAAGCGGCATCAAAGCATTCTTATTCAGGTAACTGATTTAAACAAAAAAAAAAAAAGCACTCATTTTTTTTTCTAACTTGTAACAATAAATCCTAATTTTATGACCTACACATCAGATAGGACAGCCACAACATTGTTTTTTACTGATAAGCTGCATATTTATTATTAACTATGTATGGCTCACATCTGTACTACATATTAGGAAGGCAAGGTCATACTGGTAAATGTAAACTTTATGCACTCAGATGAAAGTTTTATAACTACTGGAAATTAAAACAAAGCAGCACCAGAATATAGAGGACATAGCTGGTTTATTACATTTGTGATTTCCCTTCTTTTCCTTACTGTACGTTGGATTTTTTTTTCTATATTAAGCACTCCACAACACAATATGTAAATAAAGGGACCATAACTTCCAGGAATTGAGCCTTGGAAACAGCTTGATCTAAAAGTTAAAGAGGTTTGATAAAAAAAACAAAAACAAATTCAGCAGCCACAAATACTGTAGCTGCTAACTTTTAATAAAAACACACACACACACACACACATTGCTGTTCTCTCCTAGACCAGTTCTTTGCCAGTCTTTGGGTCCCCGATGCTGCCATCTTGGATAAGGAACCAGCTCCCCACTGCACATGTGCAAGTCTAAAAATGTTAGAGGAGGAGGGGAGGATTAGAAAACGTGGAACTTTTCAGGTGAATTATATATTATTATTTTTTTACTAGTAATGGCAGCGATCAGCGATTTTTATCGAGACTGTGATACTGCGGCGGACAAATCGGACACTTTTGCCAAATTTTTGGACCATTGACATTTATACAGCGATCAGTGCTATAAAAATGCACTGATTACCGATCAAATGTCACTGGCAGGGAAGGGGTTAACACTAGGGGCGATCAAGGGGTAAACTGTGTTCCCTAGGTGTGTTCTAACAGTGGGGGGGTGGGGGGAGTGGGACTGACTAGGGGAGGAGACCAATCAATCAGTGTTTATACTTGGTATGAACACACGATCTGTCTCCACTCCCCTTTGAGAACCGGGATTTGTGCATTTACACACACAGATCCCGGTTCTCGCTCTGTCACAAGCGATTGCGAGTGCCCAGCGGTCATCGCGCCCACCAGGCACTCGCATCGGCTCCGGGGACACGCGCCTCCTACAGCGTCTTAAAGGGCCGATGCACAGCTATGACTGCTCACCCAGCGGAGCCAACCTGCCGCAGTATACTGCGGCGGCTGGTCCAGAAGCGGTTAATTTGTGGTTTTATTTATTTATTACAGGTACTAATATAGCGCCGTCAACTTATATTCATACATACACTAGGGCCAATTTAGACAGGAGCCAATTAACCTACCAGCATGTCTTTGGAGGGTGGGAGGAAACAAGAGTAAACCCACGCAGGCACAGGGAGAACATGCAAACTCCAGGCAAGTAGTGTTGTGTTTGGGATTTGAACCAGTGACCCTAGAGCTGCTAGGTGGACCACAGCAATGTGATGGAGGAGGTTGATAGGCTAAAGACTTATTTTACAGTGTGGCAGGGGGATATGAATTGCAAAATTAGGTGAAAAAAATTGTAAATATCTTGGAACTTCTTGGAAACAATTCAGAGATACGTTCTTCTTTAATTCTACTACTGTAAAAAATCCTTGGTTTGAAAAGAAAAAGCAGTGTCTAGCAACTTCAATATTTCCCTTAACAGGTCAAAGACTTTCCATTATAGTAAACCAACTATTCATCAAGTGTCATATTTCAAAAAGAAAGCAATGGTAGAAGCATTAGGTAGGTGGTTACTATTCTTCCAAATATTATTGAATGTCTACTGAACTTGTTTTGTACTTTCCAAGGACTAAAATGTTGAGGATATGCCAAGGTTTTTCTGACATTTTTGACTAAGCATCTACAAATGAGTATCTGTCAGCGAACTTGGCAAACTGTTAGCATGAAGTGCAACAATCTACTTGACAAACAGCCTGGGTTTGGAAATGAACCCAGAGTGCAATCTAGGGAGAAAGGAAAAGCAAAATGCGCAATGTTGTGAATTCTCCATGTGTAAAACATTAAGCATATACAGTACAGTTCATCACTAACTTTTTGTATTACAATACACACGTGGTGCTAAATGATTGAGTGAAAAGGAAGACAGAATGGTTATTACCCAAATACTGAGGGGTCATTCACACAACATTCATTTTCTATGGGTCCTCAATGTGCATTTATGGGTCAAAAAATACGGAAACATTTTTTATTTTTTCCAAGGTATCACATTTTGTTTTTTGTTATGTCGTGGTATGTTGAGGGCCCCCCCCCCCGGCCGCCCACCGTCTATTCTAAACGGTTGCTATCATGGCCGCTGCCTGGTGACTTTTTTTTTCCCAGCGGAGGACGTCGGCAGCGGTGGCCGCCGATTGCCGGTTACTGGCCACGCTGCATTCTGGAGGCAGAGGGAGGGCGTGCAGCACGTCAGGGGATGAATGGAGCCGTCTTTGGCCAGGCGAGGGAATGGAACGGAGCTGGGAGTGCTCCACTGATGGGGCAGTGATGAGGTGGCAGTGAATTACATTATTGAGCTGTACTGGCAGGCACTGGTGAGCTGTACTGGCGGGCACTGGTGAGCTGTACTGGTGGGCACTGGTGAGCTGTACTGGTGGGCACTGGTGAGCTGTACTGGCGGGCACTGGTGAGCTGTACTGGCGGGCACTGGTGAGCTGTACTGGCGGGCACTGATGGGATGCACTGGTTGGATGCACTGATGGACACTGATAGGCTGCACCGATTGGCACTGAGGTGGCACTGGTGGGCTGCACTGGTGGGCACTGATAGACTGAACTGGTGGGCACTAATGAGGTGGTACTGATAGGCTCCACTGGTAGGCACTGATAAGGTGGCACTGATGGGTACTGATGAGGTTGCACTGACAGGCTGCACTGGGGGGCATTAATGGACACTGATAGGCTGCACTGGTGGGCACTAATGAGGTGGCACTGATGGACACTGATAGGCTGCACCCCACCTCTCCAACCTAAACAATAACCTCCTCCCCACCTCTCCACCCTAGATTTTCTGAGAGGAAGGTAAAAGAAAAAAAATCTGCCAAAAATATCGGCCGCAAAAATCGGCAACATATATCGGCCATCGGCCGCCCCGATTTCTAAACATCGGCATCGGCCAGAGAAAAACCCATATCGGTCGATCTCTGGTTATAATATAACAATATATTTCTGTTACTTGCTTTATGTCTGCTCATTATACAATTGAATGTGTTTTATTATACAAGTTCAACAAGAGCAAAAGAATCTTGTGAGCTGGAACTTCCTGTGCTTTCTGCGTCTAGACTGTTATCAGTTAGCATTTTTCTCTGCCATCTCTGTGGACTACAAAATATCTTCGCCCTGTTAGGCCTTATGCACACTGGATGTTTTGCTATCTTTTCTAGATGCCATTCTTCCTAATTAACCACTTCAATACAGGGCTTTTTGTACCTATTCAATACCGGGCCTATTTTGGCACTTCTCTCCTACATGTACAAATCATCATTTTTTTGCTAGAAAATTACTCAGAACCCCCAAACATTATATATGTTTTTTTAGCAGACACCCTAGGGAATAAAATGATCCACCTTTATCAAGGCGTGTGTTTGAGCTTGCTCTGGTGAGTTTAAACCCCTGAGGGGGAGTGTGTTTTCACTGGGTGGACCTGGAGTTTTCGGTGACGGTGCATGCTGTTTACATCCAAGATCATCTATGGACATTATCAGACACTCTGCACTTTAAATCATCTGCCTGAAACTGTTATTCACTTTCTAGGTGGTGTTGGCCACCTGATTTATACCAACACTAGCGCTGTTTTAGTATATCACTGACACAGTTCATCACTGTTTTATGTTTTTTATACTATGTTTTCTATATGTACAGTCATGGCCGAAATTGTTGGCACCCCAGAGATTTTTCCAGAAAATCAAGTATTTCTCACAGAAAAGTATTGCAGTAACACATGTTTTGCTATACACATGTTTATTCCCTTTGTGTGTATTGGAACACAACAAAAAAAGGGAGGCAAAAAAGCGAATTGGATATAATGTCACACAAAACTCCAAAAATGGGCTGGTCAAAATTCTTGGCACCCTTTCAAAATTGTGGATAAATAATTGTTTCAAGCATGTGATGCTCCTTTAAACTCACCTGGGGCAAGTACCAGGTGTGGGCAATATAAAAATCACACCTGAAAGCAGATAAAAAGGAGAGAAGTTCACTTAGTCTTTGCATTGCGTGTCTGTGTGTGCCACACTAAGCATGCACAACAGAAAGAGGAGAAGAGAACTGTCTGAGGAAAAATATCAACAATCTCAAGTTTACAAGTCCATCTCCAGAGATCTAGATTTTCCTTTGTCCACAGTGCGCAACATTATCAAGAAGTTTGCAACCCATGGCACTGTAGCTAATCTCTCTGGGCGGGGACGGAAGAGAAAAATTGATGAAAGGTTGCAACGCAGGATAGTCCGGATGGTGGATAAGCAGCCCCAAACAAGTTCCAAAGAAATTCAAGCTGTTCAGCAGGCTCAGGGAGCATCAGTGTCAGCGCGAACTATCCGTCGACCTTTAAATGAAATGAAACGCTATGGCAGGAGACCCAGGAGGACCCCACTGCTGACAGGAGATAACGGATGATATGTGTTACTGCAATACTTTTCTGTGAGAAATACTTGATTTTCTGGAAAAATTTCTGGGGTGCCAACAATTTCGGCCATGACTGTATATGCCTACAATACTATTACTGCTGAGGAAGCACAGACTCACACCATATCCAGGAGGCAAGCCTGTTGTGGCACACAAGCACCAGAAAAATATAAATTACTAGGGCATTCCTAAGTGCACTGTTACACTTCCACTATTAACAGAAGCCATTCCACGTGGATAATCCTCCAGGTGAGGACATACAAGCATGATCAACTATTGCTTTCCTAATTTAAAAGTATAAAATGATTTGGTTCTTGATCTGCAATGTGACCCAGAGCTTATGGAGTTCAACAAGTGGAAACAAGGTCATTATCACCAATACATTTTTTTTCTCCAGCTAATCAGTGCAAGGGATGCACCAGACCTTTATTTCATACACAATATAGTACATGGCATACCAAACTATATTTTGTTAAGCTTATGTGATTAGATTCATGCTTGACCTTGGACAGAGTGACGCTGCCTGCAAATGCTATTGACTTTAGGCCAATACAATCAGACGGTTGCTGTTTTATACATGGGATTCCAAGGATTAGAAAAAACATCCAACACAATGGGAGATAAAAAAAAAAAGCTGAACTTAACCTTCTTACGCATGGAGATACACAGCCAGGTCTAGCATGTGCCAAATATTCTCATGTCTCAAATGTCTGCTTTTGACCATGGCAGGAAGTTCTGCATTGTACTGATTCTTTAGAAAGCCAACTTGACTGTATTTGGGGACACACAATACATAATAAATTAGGTTTCATTATATTAATAGAAATGTATTTGTAACATCATTTTGACACGTTTAATTTTACATGGCTAGTGGCAAATAGTACCGACACCATCATATCCCCCCAGTTTAGGTAGCTGCATTTATCTTAACACAAGTCTTCTGCTTAGGAACACACAGACCATGTGAAGGTGGGCCAGCACTAGCAGCCAGTCAGGCTGCAGCACTCGTGACACGAGTAAAAAGCAGACTGGTAACTACTTAAAAGCTTGACTAAGCAGAATTACAAATCCTCTTGGCAGATAAAGTTTTAATACACATTTTCCACTGTGTATTAGCTAACAGTCATAGGAAAATAAATGGCTTATTTTTATATCCCCCACAAAAACATGGTAATGATACCCCATCTCATGGTGGGTTAGTAGGAAAGACACTGCTACAAACTGACAGATTGTGAGGGAACAGGAGTATTGTAAGGGCAACCCTGTGCTCTTCTCTCCAACGTCCAATGTTATTCTAACAGCACTGTGCAAATCAATGAAGCCCTGCCAGGCACACGTGGCTATCTCTCCCTCTCCACACTTAGAACATGTCAACCCTCCTGGTTTTTAGAACATGTCAACCCTCCTGGTTTTTGCTAGGGCCTAGTTGCTTCCCCTTTGTACTACGTTCTGCTGATCTGCACAGCTAAAAACACAACTGTATATCATGTATTTATTTTTATTTTACTGTTATTGATCGTGCCTCCTAATGGATCATATACCCTACATTGTACTGTAAGCAAAAGGGCAGAGCAAGTAATGGGTAAGGCAAACTAATTAGTTTATTTATGGGGATTACATTGATCTTTACAGAACTGTCATCTGTTAAAAAATTCCCCTGGTCCTCCAGGAATGTGCAACTTTAGTCCTTTAAATCTATGACCTCTGAAATAGCGGGAAGAAAGAAGGTGCTGGTGTTGGTTTTCAGTAGGAGGAAGAACATGCACAATTGCTGGTGTGGGAGGAAGAACACGCCCCATTGTTGATGTCAGTGGGAAGAAGAACATGTCTGTGTCAGAGGAAAAAAAAAACATGTCACATCATATGTGTAGTGCAAGGTAGAACATGCTCCATAGTCTGTCAGCGGGAGGAAGAACATACCACATTGTGTCAGCAGGAGGAAAAATACGTTCAATCGTCTGCATCAGTGGAAGGAAGAACTTGCCCCATCCACTGTCAGCAAGAGGAAGAACATACCCCATCATCGGGGTCAGTGGGAGGAAGAAGAACATACCCAATGTGTGTCAGTGGGAGGAAGAACATGCTCTGTGTAATTGGTAGTAAGAACATACCCTATTCTCTGTGTCAGTGAGATGAAGAATACCACATTGTTGGTGTTATTAGTTCACTAATCTGAGGAGTCGTTCTGTGTCCTGTGGCATGACATCTGCCAGATTATGTCAATGCCAGAAGTGCTGAGCTGGAGATTATTCTGCCCACAGTGCCTATGAAAAGCCTGAATTATGTTCAGATCCGGAAATACAAAGTGTTTGACCACTTGGACATACACTTTTATTGCAGCTGCCAATCATGTTGGACATTGAGGAACATTAAAGCCTCATACACACGATCGGACTTCCATCTGACTTTTCCATGGATTTTTGTCCGAAGGCCGTTGGCCGTGAACTGGGTATGCATACACACGGTAGAACTTTTTCAGCCAACTTTCACCAAATCACTTGGTTTTTCAGCTCTTTACCGCCACCCTTTGGGCAACTTCTGCTATTGTTGTCTGATCTTTAGCATTGGTTCTGAGCATGCGTGTTTGTACTTTGGACTTTAGTCCGATGGACTTGTGTACACACGATCGGATTTTGCTCCATCGGACATTTGTTGCCGGAAAGTTTGTCTCAAAGTTTTCACAGCGAACATTTGTCCGATGAAAAAGCGAAAACATTTGTCTGATGGATCGTACACACGGTCGGATTGTCCGCTAAAACAGGTCCGTCGGACATTTGTTGTCAAAAAGTTTAATCGTGATTATGGGCCTTTAGGGTTACACTTTTTGGCTAGTTCTTTTGCTAGTTCCTTCCCTTGAGCTCTTGGGATAGATACACCTTGCTGCCACCTGTTGACTGATTGGCTTTGAGCCATTCAACTACCTGCATATGGTGTCACGGTTACGCCCTCTGGGGGGTATATATGGAGGGATCAGCATTATGGGATTTCTCTTTTCATGGCCCCACACGTTGGGGACACACGTATCATGGTAAGCAGTCTTACTCTTCACTAGCATGCTGTCATGGATATGCAGTAATGTTTGTCTGTCAGCTCACCTCTCCTCCATGTGTTCACCTTAGAGGCCAGCCACTCTCACCTGTCTGCTTAAGTAATCTCTCCTCCAAGCATGGCACCACCCCAGGCTCTATCAGAGAACTCTATATTAACCTGTGCACTGCAAGCCAGCCCTGCTGATCAACATTGTATGTTAGCTTTCATGTTGCTGTGTCTTCTACGTCTGATTCCAGGTACCGATCTTGGCTTGTTCTCGACTATCCCTGCCTGCTTGTGACCCTGACCTTGGCATGTCCCATGTTTATCCTTGTCTGCTAGTCGCCCCGAACTTTGGCTTATCCCCTTACTATCCTCCTGTAGCCTACTGTGAGCGTGAGTTGGGAGACTCTGGGGGCCGCGACCTGGAGCTAGATACAGCCCAGTCCATCCTCACCACTAGAGGCTCTGGTGAACACCTGCTAGCTCTTAGACTCCGCGCCCTGGGGAATATTATGCTCTAGCTCTCTGTGGGATCTGTGTTGGTTCTCCAGTGGACCTGCCTTCCTTTATCACCCAGAGTTCCATCCGCAGCAGTCAGCCGTAGGGTCCTCTACCGTAGCGGTGCACTCCTGACCTCAACGGTGTGCATCTGTCATCTGGCCTCAGGTGACCTGACACATGCAACACAAAACTTGTCTTTACACCTGTGCTATAGAGTCCACATGTCACTTTTGTTTGTTTATATTTTTCATTAGTTTCTCTTTCATTCCTGTTTCTATCATACAACTTTACTTCCCATCTGCCTCCATGCCCATACTCATACTTGATTAGCTTGTATACTATGCAAAGGCGGATCCAGAGTCCAGTCTCGGGAGGGACACTGCCAGAAAATAAGGTGTTGCTTACAGAACGGTATTTAACGTATCGTACAGTCCTAACCTTGTTTAAAACAGTGACACGTTTATCATTCCATTAGATTATTACATTACAAACAGACAGGATAGGTTTAACCACATATAAAACTTTATTATTACAAAGATCATAAGCAGTTTGTATACTTATAACAGAATATTCCCAGACAAAATATTCACAAACAATATAAAATTATGTGTAAAAAAACAAAAAAGCAGAACCCAAACATTATCACTCTCCATTGTCTCCAAACACACACAACAGCAGAAACATTTTATTTGTAAGTTACATAACATGAAAAATTCACAAAATTAGCTCAAGTCTTCGTTTGGCAAACAGCTCGATAACTCGGTCAGTATTCACAGGAATATCTCTAGGAATGTAAAGTAAACACAAGCCATTTAACCGGTCCTCCACCATTCGTGACCGAAGCCATGTTTCAACACGACAGAGGGTTGAGAAAGATCTCTCTTCTGTGGCTACACTTACAGGGAGAGTTGCCAAGATCAGAAGTAAACTTCTGATGTGTGACCAGGACCTCTTCCCAACCAAGTCCAACACTTCAAGAACTGTTTTTGGAATTTCCTTCTGTTGTGATAACTCTCGTTTCCACTTTGTAAGCCAGATACTTAGTTTTCCCTGCAGAAATGTCTCCATTATCTTCTGTATACCATCAGCTAGAAGAGGGTGGAAACGCTTTGATAATGATTGCACAGCCACAGGAACCATGGTTTCCATTTTTTTTCCAAAAAGTACTGCTGGCATCAAGATTTGAATCTGGAAACATTGCATCGAATTTTCAGGAAAACTAGTTTTTAAATCATTAACCACTTCCCGCCCCGTCAATAGCAGATTGACGTCCGGGAAGTGGTTCAGTTATCCACACTGGACGTCATATGACGTCCTGCGGGATAACAGCCGCCGCGCGCCCGGGGGGGCGCGCATCGCGGCGATCGGTGGGTCAGTCTGACCCACCGCTACACTGATCTCGGTAAAAAGCCTCCGTCGGAGGCTTTTTACCACGTGATCAGCCGTGTCGAATCACGGCTGATCACAATGTAAACAGGAAGAGCCATTGATCGGCTCTTCCTCACTCGCGTCTGACAGACGCGAGTAGAGGAGAGCCGATCGGTGGCTCTCCTGACAGGGGGGGTTCGCGCTGATTGTTTATCGGCGCAGCCCCCCCTCGGATACCCACACTAGACCACCAGGGAAGCCCCCCAGGACCACCAGGGAAGCCCCAATCATGTGAATGGCCCCCATGGCCATCCACATGTAGTAAAAAAATTAAAATAAAATAAAAACATAAAAAAATATGCCAATCAGTGCCCACAAATGGGCACTGACTGGCACTTTCACAATGTGTGGTGGCTGGCATTGCTGGGCACCAGTGCCACCAATGCCACCTACTAGTGTCCATCAGTGCCACCTATCAGTGCCCATCCGTGCCAATCTGTGCCCACCTATCAGTGCCCGTCCATGCCACCTATAAGTGCCCATCAGTGCCGCCTATGAGTGCCAATCAGTGCCGCCTATGAGTGCCAATCAGTGCCGCCTATGAGTGCCCATCAGTGCCGCCTATGAGTGCCCATCAGTGCCGCATACCAGTGCCACATATCAGTGCCCATCAGTGCCGCCTATCAGTGCCCATCATCAGTGCCACCTCATCAGTGCCACCTCATCGGTGCCCATCAGTGTTGCCTTATCAGTGCCCTTCAGTGCCGCCTTATCAGTGCCCGTCATTGAAGTAGAAAAGGTACTTATATAAAAAATGAATTAACAGAAACTAAGAAAAACTTAGGTTTTTTTTAAATTTTCGCTCTTTTTTTATTTGTCGTGCAAAAAATAAAAATCGCAGAGGCGATCAAATACCACCGAAAGAAAGCTCTATTTGTGGGAACAAAATGATAAAAAATTTGTTTGGGTACAGTGTAGCATGACCGCGCAATTGTCATTCAAATTGCGACAGTGCTGAAAGCTCAAAATTGGCTTGGGCAGGAAGCTGTATAAGTGCCTGGTATTGAAGTGGTAAATAATGTTGTCCAGCAAGGGAATATACAACGATTTCCTGTATTCTTCAGTTGATTCTACATTGTAATTGAATCTGTGCACTTTCCTGCCTACAAGACGTGGCAATTTTAGTCCAAGTTCTGATGCCAATTCTGTAGCCTCCATATGCAAAGTGGAAAAAGTGCCATCAGCATTACATCACATATTCTCCATGGTTGCCATGGTATCAGTCAAACAGTCAGATGCGCTTGTTAAATCAATTGTTGGGGATTGAATGAAGGGACTCAGAGGAAGGGTTACTTTCAGAACACTGATGAGTGAAACCAAGGAAAATATTAATTCTGCACTGCACAGAGAATGGATGAGAGTAGATGCTGTTGAGCTAGTGCTTGAGCATTTCCATTGAGATATTGCAGATAGTGCACTCACCACTTTTACAAGTCCATCTCAAAATCTTATGAGAGAATCATGGCGCTCTACCCATCTAGTTTCACAAAGACTGGTAAGCTGAGAGCCTAACTCCTGCTTTAAAATAAAATGACGCTTTGCTGATTGGTTAAAGAATGAAATGGTTGATTTGACCACTGCTACTGCATTGCGAACTGCTGACACTTGTAAGGGCTTTGAAATTGAATTGTTCAGACAACGATTGTAACAAGGACATCTGCAACTGTTGGGTGCTACACGGAGAATCTCTGATACAGCACCAGCCACCTCTGAAGACATAACACTGCAACTGTCTGTTCCAATGCCAACACAATGAGTGATGTCCAGGGAGAGGTCTTTAATTAGTTGGATAACCATCTGGCCTAAAACCTTTCCTGTAAGCCTTGGTTCTGAACCTGAACTATCAATTCCCGATTACTTCTGGGTTGCAAATTCATAAGCATCTACAAATTAAAAAAAATCCTCACGAATCGATCCATTGTAGACATATCTAAAATTGAGTGTAAGTTGTTCGGTATGGGAAATGTCTGTAGTTTCATCAATTATTATACTAAAATAGCAAGCCTCTTTAATTCTAGCTACAATCACATTGCTGATTTCATCACCACAACACCCGATTAAATCATTTTGTGTGGATTTTGAAATGTATGTAGCACGAGAAGATGCAGTAAGGAGGTGCTTCTCTAATATTTTGTCTCCAGATGCAACACGGTACCTCAGCAATTCCCGAAAGTTGCCTTCATTCACCTCTGGGGTGGAGGCATCCATTAAAGCAGCATCATCTCGGTGGCCACGCAGAGGTATATTTTGTCTACCCAAGAACATAATTGACTCAACGATAGGACGAATTCGCTCTCGGTTCTCTTTCACTTTTTGAAGACGATGCAAGTTTATTTGATTAACAATTTCATTTTCCGGTGCATGGTAGGTTTTTAAAAATGCATTTCCTTCAAATACACTCTCCTGGTGATAAACAAGCCTTGCATGGACTTCCAAATCTCCATCCTTGCCCTTAAGCTTTTTAAAATTAGCAAGGGGCTCCATTACCAATTTTCCAAGGACCATGCCTTTGTTATGAGCACCTTTCCGATGTTGCGCAAACAATGCACACTACTTGCAAAACGATCCCTTTTTGGCAGGTAAATACACGAGCCAAGGAAAACTGTCAATATGTTGTTTTGACAAGTATCTCTTTATTTCCTGAGTTTCTCCATTCTTGGAAGTCGTGTTCTGAACAGAGAAAGGTAATTCATATCCAGGAGGAGGTTGCCATGGATTTTCCAATAGCAAGCATTTGGTGCAGTCATTGATTTTTTTCCCTAAGATGTGTGCCAATGTCATTAATTAAGATACTGCTGGTTTGAGGCGGGGTATCAACAGGCAGTGGCGACACATTAGGATCTGTTTCACCAGATATTGGCTCTACAAATGTACCAGAAGAGGATGGGGTAGTGTCAATTTCCATACTTGAAGCGCTTTCTACTATTGGCTTTTCGCCTGATGCCCTTTTTGCACTGGTACTGAAGAAAGAATCTATAGTCCTGCAGTTCACTCTTTTCTGACTCATTTTCCTGTTTCTATAATTAAAGTACAAAAGTGCACACTACATAAAGTAATTGGCTTTATAGAACAGCAGTGCACACACATTGTTGACATGTACATGTACCATAACTGAACCGACCCCCTGTTTAAATATTGCAAGAATACATTGCAGACAAGATACAGGAGATGGTCAGAGACTGAAGACATAATACAGAAGACGATCAGAGACTGCAGACATGATAAAAGAGACGATGAGAGACTGCAGACATGATACAAGAGATGATCAGAGACTGCAGACGTGATATAAGAGATGATCAGAGACTGCAGACATGATACAGGAGATGACCATAGACTGCAGAACCGATACAAGAGATCAGAGACTGCAGACATGATACAAGAGACGGTCAGAGACTGCAGACATGATACAGGAGATGACCATAGACTGCAGACACGATACAAGAGACGATCAGAGACTGCAGACATGATACAGGAGACGATCAGAGACTGCAGACATGATACAGGAGACGATCAGAGACTGCAGACATGATACAGGAGACGATCAGAGACTGCAGACATGATACAAGAGACGATCAGAGACTGCAGACATGATACAAGAGACGATCAGAGACTGCAGACATGATACAAGAGACGATCAGAGACTGCAGACATGATACAAGAGACGATCAGAGACTGCAGGCATGATACAAGAAACGATCAGAGACTGCAGACATGATACAAGAGACGATCAGAGACTGCAGACATGATACAAGAGATGATCAGAGACTGCAGACACGATACAAGAGATGATCAGAGACTGCAGACATGATACAGGAGATGATCAGAGACTGCAGACGTGATATAAGAGATGATCAGAGACTGCAGACATGATACAGGAGATGACCATAGACTGCAGACACGATACAAGAGATCAGAGACTGCAGACATGATACAAGAGATGATCAGAGACTGCAGACATGATACAAGAGATGATCAGAGACTGCAGACACGATACAAGAGATGATCAGAGACTGCAGACATGATACAGGAGATGATCAGAGACTGCAGACGTGATATAAGAGATGATCAGAGACTGCAGACATGATACAGGAGATGACCATAGACTGCAGACACGATACAAGAGATCAGAGACTGCAGACATGATACAAGAGATGATCATAGACTGCAGACATGATACAAGAGACGGTCAGAGACTGCAGACATGATACAGGAGATGACCATAGACTGCAGACATGATACAAGAGACGATCAGAGACTGCAGACATGACCATAGACTGCAGACATGATAAAAGAGACGATCAGAGACTGCAGACATGACCATAGACTGCAGACATGATAAAAGAGACGATCAGAGACTGCAAACATGACCATAGACTGCAGACATGATAAAAGAGACGATCAGAGACTGCAAACATGACCATAGACTGCAGACATGATACAAAAGACGATCAGAGACTGCAGACATGATACAAGAGATCAATGCATCAATGCAGCCTAACCAGTGCCCATCAAATGCAGTCTTATCAGTTCCCAACAGCAATAAAAAAAATTGACAGCTCTAAAAAAAAAATGGAAGCGGATCTGTCCTCTTCTGTGTAGGCAAATCGGATCAGAAGTAGTTGGGTTTAAACAGAGAGCAGAGTCCGTTTACACCCAGCCGCTCAGAGTAGAGCAGGCTTAGTCTGTGTTTGCTCTTCAGAAACTTGGCGGATACAGATGTGTCATCCGCCCACTCTGCTCCAATCAACAGGGGATCTGTCAGCCAATCCCCTGCTGATTGAAACAGAATCTGCCCCGTGTGAAAGGAGCCTAATGCCGCATACACACAACCGCTTTTTGGGCATTAAAAACGATCGTGTGTAGGCTCCAGAGCATTTTTAACAACGTGAAAAATGGCCTAAAAAAATGAGAACCTGCTCTATTTTTTCACGTCGTTTTTTTTAACGACGTGAAAAACGGTAGTGTGTATGCTTTTACGAGGGGGGAAAAAAAACGCGCATGCTCAGAATCAAGTATGAGACGGGAGCGCTCGTTCTGGTAAAACTAGCGTTCGTAATGGAGATAGCACATTCGTCACGCTGTAACGGACTGAAAAGCACGAGGCTGAAAAGCGCGAATCGTCGCTCAACAAACTTTACTAACATGAAGGGTGGCGCCATTCGAACGGAACTTCCCCTTTATAGTGCCGTCGTACGTGTTGTATGTCACTGCGCTTTGCCCAAGCGTTTTTTTTTAATGAACGTGTGTATGCAAGACAGGCTTGAGAGGAAACAAGAAAAACCACGTCGAAAAAAACATTGTTTTTTAAAATGACATTAAAAACGATTGTGTGTACGCGGCATAAGGTTCTTCTTAAAATAACAGCAACATTGGTTACATTGTTTTCCTTATAAACTCACCTGTTCTGTTTCCTTTAGGCTATAAACTTTTGTACCATGAAATACCACAAATATTGCATGGAAACCCTGAAAATTTTTGCTCAATTGCCATGTCAGTGTTTAAAATTCAGTGTTAGATTTATTGATTTAACAAATGTTTCAAAAATGTAAATATTAAAAAAAAAATCAGGAGGCCAGATTAAAGCGATGTTTAGTCTTCTGCAGCTTCGCATTTAAATCAATATCTTGCATTATAATTAGATTAACCACTTGCTGACCAGCTGCAGTACATATACTGCAGCTGGTCAGCTCTATTGCACGAAACTACATACCTGTAGGCCATTTCGTGCAATAGCCAGTGATGTCCACCAGCCACCCGCGATCGCTCCCCACAGACAGGGCCGTTTGAAGGAATTTGGGGGCCCCAAGCAAAATGGACATGGAGGCCCCCCAACCCCCCCCCCCCGCGCACTCACGCAAAGCCTACAGAAACCACAGCATAGCGATACAGTTTAAGCTCACCCACACTTTATATAAATAAAAAAGGTTTACAGTGCAAATACTGCTGTTGCATATATTCCAACATACTTAAAACACATACACACTCACATTAACATTAAGATGCTGCTTAGGACTGTTTATGGACAGTGGGATGGACAGGGGGACCGTGGGATGGACAGGGGGACTCCGCACTGTAATATCCACATCATCTCCCCCACTGTAATGTCCACATCTCCCCCACTGTAATATCCACATCTCCCCCCTGTACTGTCCACATCTCCCCCTGTAATGTCCACTGTTAAAATAATAAAAATATTCAAAAATAATTATGGAGCGATAAAGTCTCTAATAGTTCCACAAATAAAATAGTAAATACGTTTTCTTGAAAAGTAGTAAAGAATCTGTCAGTCTTTCTATGGCTCCACAAGCATGTACTTGTACATGATTTCTGTTCTGTCCAGTAATCCAGGCCAGGATTAGGATCCCTGAATATTCGTGCGCTTTTCTCCTGTAAACAACTTCCTGGTCACAGCAGCCTGCTTCCCCATCTTAATCCCCACTATTGGAGAAATGTCCAGTATCAGGGTTTTTTTTTTTTTTTGCAGGCTGCTGTGACCAGGAAGTTGTTTGCAGCCGCGCACTAATATTCAGGGATCCTGATCTGGCTGAATTACTGGACAGAAGAACAGAAATCATGTACAAGTACATGCTTGTGGAGCCAAAGAAAGACAGATTCTTTACTACTTTTCAAGAAAACGTATTTACTTTTTTATTTGTGGAACTATTAGAGACTTTATCACTCCATTAAAAAGTCATTCTCTGACTTACCTTTTCCAGAGGCACTGTCTGGCGGGCAAAATATGATCCGACCGCAATGGGAGTTGTAGCACGCCTGCGCTGCCCTCCTGAGTGACTGTGACTGACACTGATTCCTCCCCCCCAGGAGCAGGGAGCATCAGCACGTAGCCGCCGTTGTGGACTACAACTCCCATAAAGCAATAGCGGCGGCCTGTCACCGCCGGGTGTACCAAGATGGCCGCCGCTCCGGAGCTAGGCCGAAGCCGCGGCCTTTCCTAAGGCTGCAATCCGCGGATCGGCTCCGGGCAAAAATCGAGGACAGTGACAGGCAGCAGGCTGGGGCCCTAGGCCAGCTCGGGGCCCCAAGCAATTGCTTGTTTTGCCTGTCCTGTTCCGACGGCCCTGCCCACAGAGATAGAACAGCGGTCTGCAGATGTAAACAAGGCAGACCGCCGTTCTGTCAGAGATGAACAGAGTGATCCTGCTAACCAGGAACACGGATCACTCTGTTCATCTAGTGAGTCCATCCACCCCCACACAGTTAGCCAGCACCTCCATGGCACACAGTTAACCCTTTGATCAACCCCTGATGTTAACCCCTTCCCAGCCAGTGTGATTAGTACAGTGACAGTACATATTTTTTCACTGATCACTTTATTAGTGTCACTGGTCCCCAAAATTTGTCAATTAGGTCTCCGATGTGTCCGCTGCAATGTTGCAGTACCGCTAAAAATCACTGATCGCCGCCATTACTAGTAAAAAATATTTAAATATAAATGCCATAAATCTATCCCATAGTTTGTAGATGCTATAAATTTTGCGCAAACCAATCAATATTGGGATTTTTTTTTTACCAAAAATATGTAGCAGGATACATATTGGCCTAAACTGAGGAAGACATTTTTTTATAGCAAAAAGCAAAAAATATATATATATTTTTTCAAAATTGTTTTTTTTTTCTGTTTATATTGCAAAAAAGAAAAACCGCAGAGGTGATCAAATACCACCAAAAGAAAGCTCTATTTATGGGAAAAAATTACATCAATTTTATTTGGGTACAGCGTCGCACGACCGCGCAATTGTCAGACAGTTAAAGTAAAGTAAATTAAGGTAATGGCCTGGTCATAAGGGGGGGTATAAATTTTTGGAGCTGAAGGGGTTAAGATTTAACAAGTAAAGACTAAAAGGGCATTTTTTTTTTTCCTTCCATAAATGGCACACATATATTTTGCGATTTGACACATGATGACATTCATTAATTCTTTTACTCACTTTTGGTCAATTATTTTGGTGCTCTGGTGAGGGGAGGGGCTCCCATGCAGGAACAATGGAGTGGAGATGGATCGGATGGATCCAGTAATCTTCTCAATTAGTCCTCTTCTTCCTGTATTCACGCCGCTCTGCAGACTGCGCAAGATGGAGAAGGTGAGTGGAGCCAGCACTAACTCAGGGGCGGCGGAGGCATGTAGTGTGGAGAAGATGGAGGGAGGAGGTGCCAACACAGTCAGGGGCAGAGAATGAAGAATACTGGCGCTCTGTCGCCACTGACTGTGGACACGACGCTGGCTGGACATGTTAGTGTACTGTGCAGTTAATTAGGTTGGAACGAAACTGATTAACACACACAGCCAGTCTCTACTCTAACAGAGTACAGACTAAACTGAAACTGCCCCCCCCCCCACCATTTGAGGCTTCAGTCCAGCAGAACTGCTGTCACCATCACGTCGGCTCTGAGACTCGAGTCCGACCCGTCGTGACTCACTGACGTCACTCGTTGCTAGTCGCCAGTGCAGGGAAGAGGCTCCACCCACCTCCTCCTCCGCTCCTGGTATCAATCCTGGTCAGTCAGTGAGGCGTAACTTTACTACATTAGCGAGTCTCTCTCTCGGCGCGGCTGATGTGAGAGAGAGACTCGGGCAGAATGAGGAAGCGGCAGCCGCAGAGCAAGCGTGACATGATTGTTTTGGGGGGGAGATTGCCCTGTTCCCCCCCCCTGAATCCGCCCCTGGTACTATGTAGACAGTTTCCATTATTTACTACCATACACTATATATATATATATATATATATATATATATAGTTGGCTTTATGGGTATCTACGTCATTACCAGATATGCTCATAATATTATCTGATTGGGTCATACACTATATAGACCCGTCATATACATATGGTTGGCCTTCCTAGTACTTATTTGATCATTTAGATATACATTTTTGTTGCAATTGCCAATCATGTTGGACATTGAGGGACATCAAAAGGTACTCTCTGGCTCCCATGTTATGCTTGCCCTCCATTGGTCCTCTGAGGGGTCTTTTGTTGGTTCCTTTCCTTCAGCTCCCGGGACGGACACACCTTGCCACAATCTGTGGGTTAATTGGCTTTTGAGACGTTGGCTTAGTCCATATGTGAGAATGGGATCTCTTTGTGCAAGGTCCCCTTTGGCTTATGACATTTATCTTTGTTCTATATTTCTCATTGATATTTTTATTCTGTAGGTACACTGCATTTACATCTACTCCTGAAGAAGCGAGCAGTGATTCATGAAACACGTTGAGTTTTATGATGTCTGTGTATTACTGTATATCAACGATTCCAATATATATGTATGTGGCCACATGGTATGCTGTATCTATCACTGCCAAGTGGTGTGGCACCTTTGTTTATGCATCCCATATACAATGTTATACATTTTTAATAAATTTATAAACTAGGTTTACTTTGTATACTTTTATTGGCCTTTTTGTGCTCACCTCATTTCACACAGCGCTATTCTTTGTTGTTGTATATCCTGAAATACTGCCATGGGATAGGACAATTGGAGTGTACTTTTACCAGCTGGAACACCCTCCTTAAACCTGGCACATAAAAGTCTGCACTGACTGAAACAGCATTGTGTTTAGTTTGGTCATGCTTGCAATGGGTCTAGAATGCGTTGTCTCCCATTTCAAACCTCAGATGGCTCAATTTTTCTGCATTTCACATCCACATTACAGACCTTAAAGCTCGTGAAAAACATCAAAACAATATTTTAAAAAATGGGAAGAACAACATGCCCATTGTCTGTCAGTAGGAAAAAAATGCCCCATTATCTGTGTCAGTGGGAGGAAGAACATGCCACATTGTGTCAGCAGGAGGAAAAATATGTTTAATTGTCTGCATCAGTGGAAGGAAGAACTTGCCAAGTCCACTGTCAGCAAGAGGAAGAACATGCCCCATCATCTGGGTCAGTGGGAGGAAGAACATACCCCATTGGCTGTGAGTGGAAGAATGCCCCCCCCCCTGTTGGTGTTTTGTCACTGAGGATTCGCTCTGTGTCCTGTGGCATGACCTGATTATTTTAATGCCAGGACTGCTGAGCAAAAGATTATTCTGCCCAACCATGCTGGCATAAATTCAGTACTAGGTACTGGAATGCAGAGCACCTGCGGGATAGTCATAGTATCTATGGAAAGCCTGAATTATGTTCAGATCCTAAAATACTGCCATGGGATCCAGGACAATTGGAGTGTACCTTTACTTGCTGGAACACCCTCCTTCAACCTGGCACATAAAAGTCTGCACTGACTGAAACTGCATTGTGTTTAGTTTGGTCATGCTTGCAATGGGTCTACAATGTGTTGTCCCCCATTCGAAATCTCAGATGGCTCAATTTTTCTGTATTTCATATCCACGCTATTAGATTTTCTGCAGATTTTTGTCTTCAGATTTACCAAAACCATATAATATGAGGTCAAACCTTAACCCCTTCCCGACCAGCCACAGTTATACTGGCAGGTTGGCACTGCTGCGTGAGCCGTCATGGCTGTAGGTCGGCTCTTTAAGACACTGTAGCAGGCGTTTCGAAGCGTGTGCCCCGGCGGGCGCGCTGAAGCTACATACAGTTTATACAGCGCACCCAGCGGACGCACATGTTAGTGAAGGAAATGGTTAATTTGGGCCAGCTTGGCCAAAACAAACTATTTAAAGTGAAAGTAAATCTGGACATCAGCTTTAGGCCCCTTTCATACCAGCGGACCGATCGGAATGCCTGTCCATTTTTCAAGCGGACCCAATCAGACCACCTATTGTTCTCTATGGGTCATGTGTCCACTGACAACCGCCGGCATCTGATCTGGTCCACTAAAAACAGACGGATGGGGGTATACATTCGCCATCCGTTCTGGCGGATTGGATTACAATTGAACATGCAGTCCATTTCCATCTGATCTCCCCATAGAGGAGAGCAGGGTGTGTCCTAGTCCGTTCTGCATAGCTGACATGGACCTGTCATCCACCTGCTCAGTGGAGAGATACCCCGCTGAGCAGGCAGATCTGATTGGACAGATCCGCTCCATCTGAAAGGGGCCCTAAAGATGTTTAACCTCCTCTCCCTTCAGTAAAAAATAAATAAAAATACCAAGTAGAAGCTGATGAGCTGCTGTTAACAGATTTTAGGCGATAATTAAAAAAGGTATTATATGTGTGTATTTTTCTTGGTTGTGTTAGTTTACCAAGGACAGGTACAGTGAATTTCTGTGATAAGATCTTATTCAAATTAGACCTTAGGCAGGCAAATTTAAAAAGCAGAGATATGCTTAGTCCTTAATGTCTGCCTTTGTAGAATGGAAATATAATTCTTGAGTGAAAGTGACACAAAAATAAGTGCAATGACAGACAGTGAGAAAAACAATGAAAACTGCCAAAGTGCAAGACAACGGCTAGGTGTTGCGGCTTGGTAACAAAAATCTCCATATACAAAGAGTTTTGATAAGTATATTAAAAATAGAGTTTATAAATAAAAAAATTATTAGCCCTAGCTTTCATTGCTTCTTGGAGGGGCAAGTTAAGTTACAGTGTGTGAATACTTGCGCGCTACTATACTTAAAGGAAAAGTGAAGATTGCACAATGCACCACTTGAACACTGAAAATTAATTAAAGAACAGCTGCTACTACTTAAAAGTGACCTCAAGCCACTAAAATTAAAAAGGGGTGTGAATGGTGTGCTTATTCTAAACACTAAAATATCAAAAACATGCCACAACACTCAAATTGATATAACAGCAGTGAATATGAAGAATAAAAATAGAAAATCGCAGTTAGCAAAAAATTGATATATATAAATATAGATGAATAAATGTGTCCAATTGATATAAAATTCAACAATGTGTACTTGAAAAATCAAATCAAAAATCCTTCCAAGGTAGGACTGTAACTGCTAGCAAGAACTAACAGTTTTCTGCAGTTCAAAAGGCTGGATACATAATATATACGCCATAATTGGAATAATCAGATAAATAATCCTTCCAAACAGGAGGTGTAAATGCTAGCACTAAATATAAACATTTTCACAGTTCAAATTAGCGAGAAAAAAAAAGAAAAAAAAAAAAGGAAGGGCGTTGCTTCACACCTTCAGGAGAAATGGCCACTCACCTCAAGGTTTTGACCATACTGGTCAAACAGCGCTTGCACATTGACATATGATAGCCAAGGATGAGTCTTCTCCAATATACGTGACACTCCTCCCCAGCGTGGTCCGGGTCTCTGGATAAAGTATCTTCCTATAGGGCTTTCGATCTGCCACACTTGTCTCCCATAGAGGAGAGCAGGCTGTGTCTGGGTCCGCTCTGCATAGTGGAGCGGACACGGACCTGTCACCCGCCTGCTCAGCGGAGAGATCTCCCGTTGAGCAGGCGGATTGGACAGACCCGTTCCATCTGAAAGGGGCCCTAAAGATGTTTAACCACCTTCTCTCTTTAGTTAAATAAAAAACAACAAGTAGAAGCCGATGAGCTGCCGTTAATAGATTTTAGGCTGTAACTACAAAATGTAGCCTTATATGTTTGCATTGTACTTGGTTGTGTTAGTTTACCAAGGACTGGTACAGTGAATTTCTGTGATTAGATGTTATTCAAATTAGACCTTGGGTAGGCAAATTTAAAAAGCAGAGATATGCTTAATTCTTAATGTCTGCCTTTGTAGAATGGAAATATAATCCTTGACTGAAAGTGACACAAAAATAAGTGCAATGACAGACAGTGAGAAAAATAAATAAAAACTGCCAGAGTGCAAGAAAACGACTAGGTGTTGCGGCTTGGTAACACAAATCTTCTTATACAAATAGTTTTGATAAGTATATTAAAAAAAGGGATTTTTATAACAGCTTACCTGTAAAATCCTTTTCTTGGAGTACATCACGGGACACAGAGCGACTTAGTCATTACTAATGGGTTATATAGTTTACCTTCAGGTGCTGGCACTGGCAACTTCCAAACCGGAAGTACCCTCCCCTATATAAGCCCCTCCCATCCGGGAGCACCTCAGTTTTGTAGCAAAGCAAGAAGTGTCCCAAAAAGAGGGGTGGGAGCTCTGTGTCCCGTGATGTACTCCAAGAAAAGGATTTTACAGGTAAGCTGTTATAAAAATCCCTTTTTCTTTTTCGTACATCACGGGACACAGAGCGACTTAGTCATTACTAATGGGACGTCCCAAAGCAATGCCAAATGAGGGGAGGGATACACTATACATAAGCTGGGCGCCATCAGGCATGAGGATCTTTTGCGGCCTGCAACACACTGCGCCCAAAGGCGACATCCTCCTGACTTCTAACGTCTACCTGGTAGAACCTAGTAAACGTGTGTACTGAAGACCATGTTGCGGCCTTACAGACTTGAGCCAGGGAGGCCTGGTGATGCACTGCCCATGAAGTTCCAACTGCTCTTGTGGAGTGCGCCCTAACTTTGAATGGAGGCGGTCTCTTTCTCAAGCCATAGGCTTGTATTATGACCTGTCGAATCCACTTGGCTAAAGTAGATTTCTTTCTCGTACATCACGGGACACAGAGCGACATAGTCATTACTAATGGGTTATATAGATACCGTCAGGTGCTGGCACTGGCAACTTCCAAAACTGGAAGTACCCTCCCCTATATAAGCCCCTCCCATCCGGGAGCACCTCAGTTTTTTGCCAGTGTCTAAGGTGTTGGCCAAGAAGAAACATGTGTTTTTCACTGAGCTTGCGTACAGGTTCTATTGGGCCTCAGTAAGCTATTCCGGATCCGACCAAAAAAGCTTCATAGCTAAACGGTCGGTACCCGGGCCTTGCAGAGAAGAGCAAGGTTTTGCCTGTAATGCTTCTCTTAGGAGAGCTGGACCCTGGGATCCAGAGCTCTGGTCATACCCACGACCAAGATGTTTTCTGTGCAGGGTGCTATACAGGTCCAGGGGAGTGGAATCCTTGGGAACCCGGTCCCTGAAGGTTTGATTACAATGCCTGCCGTGATAGGTGAAGTTTGGGCTTTTGTGGACCAAACAAAGTCCTGCGGCGGGGAACAGGTAAGTGGGGGCCCCCAGGAACTTGGTTCTATTGGGGGACCCCCAAGCCTAATTTGTCTTTCTGTCTGTTACCTAATGGTATTCCCGCAAAATTCTGTGCATGCCTGTAACTACTAAAAAAATGTAATACTTTTTAATGGTGGTCAAGAAAAAAATAAAAATAAAAAAAATAAAAAAAATAAAAAAATTTTTTTTATATATATTTAATATATTAGACTGCGGTACCTGTGTTTGTCCACTAGAGCCCGCTGTGGAATGTTTTCTTGTCATGTGGACTAGCTTCTTCTCAGCAGAGCAAAGTCCAGGCAGATGGTGAGTTCTCTTATAGGAAACTGCTTCCTCTGCCATGTTGCAGTGCTCGTCCATCCCCCGGCCTGCGGCAAAGAGGGGCCCTGGCTCCTGTCCCTTGTTACCATATTTTGAAATTAGCGCCGAAGGCGCACGTGGCCGCGCGCGTGCGCGTGCACGCGCCTCTATATATAGAGGTGAGCCGGGAAAGGGGGCGGAGCCTGGGGGATGACGCTCTGTGCGTGCCGCAGCGCTTCTGCGCATGTGCGGGCGTCCCAGCAGTTTAAAAAAACCACAATATTGTAGTGAGCTGGCTATGAAGTACAGAGACAGAGCTGGCAACATTTAAAGGCATACAGCAAGCGGTTGATACAGGCATCCCCTAGAAAGGCACATTAGTAGACACCAACTGTGATATAGCAGCAATTGTGCTAGACTATTCTCAGTAAAAGTGGTGTATTACGGCTGGAATACCTCAGCTTTAGGCTTAGGAATATGCCGTCCAGAAGCTCCGGAACTGAATCTTCCAGGAAGCGAAGGGGGTCTCATCGGGCTCGGAGGATCTTGGGCATACTTCTGCTGCACCAGTCTCCCCTGAAGTTCAGAGGTAAGTGACCGTAGAGACCCCGCAGGGGTACTTGGTACTGTGGCTGTCCTCAGTTCACCTGCTCCTGTGTATGTAACAGAGGAGGTTTTTTCCTCAGCTCTGGGAGGATTAGAGAGGCTGCCTCCCTGTCAGGGAAAGCACGCCCGATCTCCGTCTCCTCCTTCAGAGTGCCTGTTAGCAGAGCAACAGTCCCATACAGGGATCGACCTGCCTGAAGGGGATCAGGATGAGGTTGATTCTGTTATAGAGGAATCAACAGTGGGGGAACCTTTTCTCAGCATCTCAAGCTGAAAGATTATGGGTTCAGTCTCTGACTAACATGGTCCGATCAGCATTTAAAAATGCACCTTGCGGAACCATCAACCACTACTGTATCCTCGTTGGGGTCGCTGGAAGCCCCCAGACTGTTTGTTCTTTTCCACTTCACCCTTTACTGAAAGGGCTCATTTACCAGGATTGGGAACGTCCTGAGAAAATATTTATTCCCCCAAGAGATTTCCGGTGGTCTATCCCATGGAGGATAAGTTCATCAAAAAAAAAAAATGGCCATCTCTTGTATGTATAAATCACTGACATGTCCAGTGGATAATGTCCAAATGTTCAAGAACCCAATAGATAAAAGATTGGAGCCCTTATGAAAATCTGCTTGGTGATACAACCAGCAGTAGCAGCTATTGGGGTCTGCTAAGCAGTGAAGGATCAGTTGAAACAGGTCTTGAGGGACTTGACAGATCAGCAGGCTTTGCCCTAGCTGATCTACCTAGAGCCTTAGGCTTTGCGGTTGACGCCATAGAGGATTCAGTCCATCAGGCCTCCCGCCTTACGCTGTCTATAGTACATATGCGTAGGCTCCTATGGCTCAAAAACTGGTCTGCTGAAGCTCCCTGTAAAAAATGGCTGGTTAGCGTCCCGTTTCATGGTGAACGCTTATTCAGGGAAAACCTGGACAAATATATCCAGAAAATTTCCAGCGGTAAAAATACGCTCTTGCCGTTTAAAAACAGAGTTAGAGGTCCCTCTTTGAGAGGCCTGCTTCTCCAGTCCCTGGGCCATCGGCTGTGTAACAGTTCCGACGGCCTCCTCGGTCAAATCCCGGGGGTAAAAAACAGGGACAGTAGCAGGGTAATGAGAAACCCTGGGTCAGGGGAGGTACAAAACCTCCCCCAAAGTTAAATTCATTGAAGCCCCCACTCAGTCGGGTGGGGGGAGGACTCCAGTTGTTCGCAAGAGACCTGGCGGGACACGATCAAGACAGATAGGTGCTCTCCGCAGTAGGTTTGGGATACAGTTTGGAGTTAAAAGACTCTCCTCCTTCCCATTTTTGAGGTCAAACGTGCCAAGGGATCCCCGGAAGAGAGAGTCCCTCCTGTTGGCACTAGAACAACTATTGCTCCAAGTAATAATTATGGAGGTTCCCCTGAAAGAATGAGGGTTCGGGTTTTACTCAAACCTCTTTACGGTCCCGGAGCAAACGCGGACGGGAGGCCCATATTAATTCTAAAAGGGCTATAAAAATTCCTGTATATCAGGACTTTCCGATAGAGTCGATCCGATCGGTGGCCACTGCCCTACAAGGGGAGGATTGGTTAGCCGCGATCGACATCAAAGATGCTTATTTGCACATTCCCATCTTTCCAGTCCACCAAAAATTTCTACGCTTTGCAGTAGAAGGGCGCCATTTTCAGTTCAGAGCCTTACCCTTCGGTTTGGCCACAGCACCACGAGTGTTTACAAAAATTCTGGCCCTTTATTGGCCAATCTAAGAACACAAGGTGTAATGATAATGGCATATCTGGATGACTTATTGCTGATAGACCACTCAGTGAAAAAACTAGACGTGGTCGTTCACAAGACAATCAAGTATCTGGAATCTCACGGTTGGATTATCAACCGAGACAAGTCAGCCCTAAAAACCAGTCAAAAGTCTGGAATACTTGGGGCTAAGGTTGGATTCAGGCCAGAGAAAAATATTCTTGCCTCGAGGAAAGGTGTTGTCTTTGAAAGATTTGATCCACTTAGTGGGTACAAAAAAGCCAGCCGTCCATACGCCTGTATATGAGGCTGCTGGGAAAAATGGTGGCATCATTCGAAGCAGTACCCTACGGTCAATTCCATTCAAGGAATTTGCAAGGGGCCATACTGTCAGCCTGGAACAAAAAAGTTCAGGCCCTAGACTTACAATGTCCTTGTCCCCTTCCGTTCGCAAGAGCCTCCGTTGGTGGTTGGTTCCCCAGAATCTGGAAAAAAGGAAATCCTTCAGTCCGATTTCTTGGAAGGTGGTCACTACAGATGCCAGCCTTATAGGCTGGGGAGCAGTACTGGAGCAATAGTCTCTCCAGGGCAGATGGTCGGATGCAGAAAAGGCCCTGCCCATCAATCTCTTAGAGATACGAGCAGCCCGGTATGCCCTAGTAGCATGGACGTCCAAACTCCAAGGGTCCCCTGTCAGATTTCAATCAGACAATGCCACAGCAGTGGCATATATCAATCATCAGGGGGGCACCAGGAGTCGTGCAGCCCAGAGGGAAGTAAATTACATCCTGAAATGGGCAGAAAAATATGTCCCAGCCATATCTGCGGTATTCATTCCAGGAGTGGAGAATTGGAAGGCGGACTTTATAAGTCGCCAGCAATTAGGCCCAGAGGAAGGGTCCCTTCACCCCGAGGTTTTCTGGACAATATGTCAGCGGTGGGGAACATCGGATGTAGATCTTCTAGCATCCAGATTCAACACAAAGGGGGACAGGTTTGTCTCTCGGACAAGGGATCCCCTAGCTTGCGGCTCGGATGCCCTAGTGTTCCCTTGGGATCAGTTCAAGCTGATATATGCATTCACACCGCCACAATGGTTACCTCGATTACTCCGCAGAATCAGGGTAGAAAAGAAACCAGTGATTCCGGTGGCTCCAGCGTGGCCCCGAAGAGCGTGGTACGCGGAGATTGTAAAATTTCAGTGGGGAGTCCTTGGACTCTCCCACGTCGTCCGGACCTGCTTTCGCAAGGACCGATATACCACCCTTCCTTACCAGCCCTAGGTTTGACGGCCTGGCTATTGAAGCCCACATTCTAAAAAAGAGAGGGCTCTCTAATGCTGTGGTATCTACCATGATCAATGCCAGGAAGCCGGTATCCAGGCAGATCTACTATAGAATCTGGAAGGCGTACATCGCCTGGTGTGAGGCCAAGAAATGGCATCCACGTAAATACGTAATAGGAAGGATTCTGGACTTCCTACAATGGGCTGTAGATAGGAAGCTTGCCTTGAGTACTATCAAGGGTCAGATTTCGGCCTTGTCAATATTTTTTCAAAGGCCCTTGGCTTCGCATTCACTAGTCAAAGCCTTTATACAAGGAGTGATGCGTATTAGTCCTCCGGTTAATATTCCCATATGTCCATGGGATCTAAACTTGGTTCTGTCGGTTTTACAGAAACAACCATTTGAACCATTACAGCATATTTCCTTGGTGCTTCTCACCAGGAAATTGATTTTTCTAGTAGCCATTTGTTCGGCTAAAAGAGTGTCGGAATTAGCAGCTATGTCCTGTAAAGAGCCATATCTGGTTATCCATAAGGACAAAGTAGTGTTACGTCCTCATCCAGCCTTTCTTCCTAAGGTGGTATCGAGGTTTCATTTGAACCAAGATGTGGTTCTTCCTTCTTTTTTCCCCAAACCTACTTCGGTAGAGGAAAAGTTATTTCATTCTTTGGATGTAGTAAGAGCAGTTAAAGCTTATCTAAAAGCCACTGCTCAGATTCGCAGAACGGATACTTTGTTTATACTGCCGGAAGGCCCCAGAAAGGGTCAGGCAGCGTCAAAATCTACTTTAGCCAAGTGGATTCGACAGGTCATTATGCAAGCTTATGGCTTGAGAAGGAGACCGCCTCCGTTCAAAGTTAGAGCGCACTCCACGAGAGCAGTTGGAACTTCATGGGCAGTGCATCACCAGGCCTCCCTGGCTCAAATCTGTAAGGCCGCAACATGGTCTTCAGTACACACGTTTACTAGGTTCTACCAGGTGGACGTTAGAAGTCAGGAGGATGTCGCCTTTGGGCGCAGTGTGTTGCAGGCCGCAAAAGATCCTCATGTCTGATAGCGCTCAGCTTATATATGGTGTATCCCCCCCCTCATTTGGCATTGCTTTAGGACATCCCATTAGTAATGACTATGTCGCTCTGTGTCCCGTGATGTACGAGAAAGAAAATAGGATTTTTATAACAGCTTACCTGTAAAATCCTTTTCTTGGAGTACATCACGGGACACAGAGCTCCCGCCCCTCTTTGGGGACACTTATTGCTTTGCTACAAAACTGAGGTGCTCCCGGATGGGAGGGGCTTATATAGGGGAGGGTACTTCCGGTTTTGGAAGTTGCCAGTGCCAGCACCTGACGGTATCTATATAACCCATTAGTAATGACTATGTCGCTCTGTGTCCCGTGATGTACTCCAAGAAAAGGATTTTACAGGTAAGCTGTTATAAAAATCCTATTTTTGATGCTGCCTGACCCTTTCTGGGGCCTTCCGGCAGAATAAACAAAGTATCCGTTCTGCGAATCTGAGCAGTGGCTTTTAGATAAGCTTTAACTGCTCTTACTACATCCAAAGAATGCAATAACTTTTCCTCTACCGAGCTAGGTTTGGGGAAAAAAGAAGGAAGAACCACATCTTGGTTCAAATGAAACCTCGATACCACCTTAGGAAGAAAGGCTGGATGAGGACGTAATACTACTCTGTCCTTATGGACAACCAGATATGGCTCCTTACAGGACAAGGCGGCTAATTCCGATACTCTTTTAGCCAAACAAATGGCTACTAAGAAAATCAATTTCCTGGTGAGAAGAACCAAGGAAATGTGTTGCAATGGTTCAAACGGTTGTTTCTGTAGAACCGACAGAACCAGGTTTAAGTCCCATGGACATATGGGAATACTAACCGGAGGGCTAATACGCATCACTCCTTGTATGAAAGCTTTGACTAGTGAATGCGAAGCCAAGGGCCTTTGAAAAAATATTGACAAGGCCGAAATCTGACCCTTGATAGTACTCAAGGCCAGCTTCCTATCTACAGCCCACTGTAGGAAGTCCAAAATCCTACCTATTACGTACTTACGTGGATGCCATTTCTTGGCCTCACACCATGTAATGTACGCTTTCCAGATCCTATAATAGATCTGCCTGGATACCGACTTCCTGGCATTGATCATGGTAGATACCACAGGATTAGAGAGCCCTCTCTTTTTCAGAATGTGGGCTTCAATAGCCAGGCCGTCAAACCTAGGGCTGGTAAGGAAGGGTGGTATATCGGTCCTTGCGACAGCAGGTCCGGACGATGTGGGAGGGTCCAAGGACTCCTCACTGACATTTTTACAATCTCCGCATACCATGCCCTTCAGGGCCACGCTGGAGCCACCAGAATCACTGGTTTCTTTTCTACCCTGATTCTGCGGATTAATCGCGGTAACAATTGTGGCGGTGGGAATGCATATATCAGCTTGAACTGATCCCAAGGGAACACTAGGGCATCCGAGCCGCAAGCTAGGGGATCCCTTGTGCGAGACACAAATCTGTCCACCTTTGCGTTGAATCTGGATGCTAGCAGATCTACATCCGGTGTTCCCCACCGCTGGCATATTGCCTGGAAAACCTCGGGGTGAAGAGACCATTCCCCCGGGCATAATTGCTGGCGATTTAAAAAGTCCGCTTTCCAATTTTCCACTCCTGGGATGAAAACCGCGGATATGGCTGGGACATATCTTTCTGCCCATTCCAGGATGCAATTCGCTTCCCTCTGGGCTGCACGACTCCTGGTGCCACCCTGGTGATTGATATATGCCACTGCTGTGGCATTGTCTGATTGAATTCTGACAGGGGACCCTTGGAGTTTGGATGTCCATGCTACTAGGGCATACCGGGCTGCTCGTATCTCTAAGAGATTGATGGGCAGGGCCTTCTCTGCTTCTGACCACTTGCCCTGGAGAGACCATTGCTCCAGTACTGCCCCCCAGCCTATGAGGCTGGCATCTGTAGTGACCACCTTCCAAGAAACCGGACTGAAGGGTTTCCCTTTTTCCAGATTCTGGGGCACCAACCACCAATGGAGGCTCTTGCGAACGGAAGGGGACAGGGACATTGGTAAGTCTAAAGCCTGAACTTTTTTGTTCCAGGCTGACAGTATGGCCCTCTGCAAGTTCCTTGAATGGAATTGACCGTAGGGTACTGCTTCGAATGAAGCCACCATTTTTCCCAGCAGCCTCATGCACAGGCGTATGGATGGTTTTCTTTTTGTACCCACTAAGTGGGTCAAATTTTTTAAAGACGACACCTTTTCTGGAGGTAAGAAAATCTTTCTCTGATTTGAATCCAGCCTTAGCCCTAAGTATTCCAGACTTCTGACTGGTCTTAGAGCTGACTTGTCCCGGTTGATAATCCAACCGTGATATTCCAGATACTTGATTGTCTTGTGAATAGCTACTTCCAGCTTTTCCACTGAGTGGTCTATTAGTAGCAGGTCGTCTAGATATGCCATTATCGTTACACCTTGTGTTCTTAGATTGGCCAATAGTGGGGCCAGAATTTTTGTGAACACTCGTGGTGCTGTGGCCAGACCGAAAGGTAAGGCTCTGAACTGAAAATGGCGCCCTTCTACTGCAAAGCGTAGAAATTTCTGGTGGGCCGGAAAGATGGGAATATGCAGATAAGCATCCCTTATGTCGATCGAGGCTAACCATTCCTGCCCTTGTAGGGCGGTGGCCACCGATCGGATCGACTCCATCCGAAAAGTCCTGATATTTAGGAACTTGTTTAGCCCTTTTAGATTTAATATGGGCCTCACGTCCCCATTTGGTTTGGGGACTGTGAAAAGGTTCGAGTAAAACCCGAACCCACTTTCTTCCAGGGGAACCTTCATGATTACACCTTGGAGCAATAGTTGTTCTAGTGCCAGAAGGAGGGATCCTCTCTTCTGGGGATCGCTTGGCACGTTTGACCTCATAAATTGGGCAGGAGGAGTGTCTTTTAACTCCAGCTTGTATCCCAGACTTACTGCGGAGAGCACCCATCTGTCTCTGATGGTGTCCCGCCAGGTCTCTGTGAACAACTGAAGTCTTCCCCCCACCCGATTGAGTGGGGGCAACCCTTCATGACTTAGGGGGAGGTTTTGTACCTCTCTTGACCCAGGGTTTCTTGTTACCCTGTGATTGTCCCCGATTTCTGCCCCCTGAATTTGACCGCGGAGGCCGTCGGAACTGTTTCACAGCCGATGTGCCAGGGACTGGAGAAGTAGGCCTCTTAAAAGAAGGACTTCTACCCTTGTTCTTAACCGGTAAGAGTGAACTTTTACCGGCAGAAATTTTCTGGATATATTTGTCCAGATCTTCTCCAAATAAGCGTTCTCCATGAAATGGGAAGCTAACCAGCAATTTCTTACAGGGAGCTTCAGCAGACCAGTTTTTGAGCCATAGAAGCCTACGCATATGTACTACAGACAGCGTAAAGCGGGAGGCCTGTTGGATTGTATCCTTTATGGCGTCCACCGCAAAACACAAGGCTCTAGGTAGGTCAGCTAGGGCAAGAGCCTGCTGATCTGGTAAGTCCCTTAAGACTTGTTTCAACTGATCTTTCACCGCTTGGCAGACTCCAATCGCTGCTACCGCAGGTTGTGTCACCATGCTTGCTGTAGAGAAAGCAGATTTTAGTAAAGACTCCAATTTTTTATCTATTGGGTCTTTGAACATTGGAACATTATCTACTGGACATGTCAGTGATTTGTTCACAGAAGAGATGGCTGCGTCCACTGTAGGGACCCTCCATTTTTTTATGAACTTATCCTCCATGGGATAGATCACCGGAAATCTCTTGGGGGGAGTAAATATTTTATCAGGATGCTCCCAATCCTGGTAAATAAGCCCTTCCAATAAAGGGTGGATTGGGAAGGAACAGACAGCCTGGGGAGCTTTCAGCGACCCCAGCGAGGAAACCGTAGTGGTTGATGGTTCCGCCAGAGGCATTTTAAATGCTGATCGGACCATGTTAGTCAGAGACTGAACCCATAATCTTTCAGCCTGAGATGCTGAGAAAGGTTCTTCCACTGTTGATTCCTCCATAACTGAATCAACCTCATCCTGATCCCCTTCAGGTAGGTCGATCTCTGTGTGGGGCTGTTCCTCCACTAACAGGCACTCTGAAGGAGGAGACGGAGATCGGACACGCTTTCCCTGTGACAGGGAAGCAGCGATCAATGCTGTTAATCTCTCTTCCAATCCTCCCAGAGTTGAGGATAAAACCTCCTCTGTTATATATACAGGAGCAGGTGGACTGGGGACAGCCGCAGCACCAGGCACTCCTGCGGGGTTCCTACGGCTACTGACCTCTGAATTCTCAGGGGAGATTGGTGCAGTACAAGCATGCCCAATATCCTCAGAGCCCGATGGAGACCCCTTTGGCTTCCTGGAAGACTTATTTCCGGAGCGTCTGGACGACATATCCTTTAAGCACAAAGCTGAGGTATTCCCGTCGTCATACACCAATTTTTGCTGGTAATAGTCTAACACAGTTGCTGCTATATACCAGCTGGTGTCCACTAAAGTGCCTTTCTATGGGGATGCCTGCATCAACCGCCTCTGTGTGCCACTGTTTGTTGCTAGCTCTTTTGCATCCAGCTGACACTTGTACTGTGTCTTTTATACATGCTGGGACGCCTGCACATGCGCAGAAGCGCCGCGGCGCGCATCGAGCGTCATCCACCCGCCCCGCCCCTTTTTTTTCATAGGAGGCGCGTGCACGCGCCCGCGCCCGTGCGCCATTGGCGCCCTTTTCGAAAACCAAGCAGGGACTAGGAGCCAGGGCCCTTTTTGCCGGAGGGCCTGTGCGGTGGATGAGCGCAGCAACAGGGCAGAGGAAGTGGATTCCCACAGAGAACTTACCAACTGCCTGGATCTTTTGACTTGAGAAAACCAAAGATCCACATGACAAGAAAAAAATGGACCACAGCGGCCTCTAGTGGTTTAACACAGGTACCGCGGTCCTCTTTTTTTTTTTCTTGACTACTATTAAAATTTTACATTTTTCAGTAGTTACAGGCATACACAGATATTAGCGGGAATACCGTTAGGTAACAGACAGAAAGACAAATTAGGCTTGGGGGTCCCCCAATAGAACCAAGTTCCTGGGGGCCCCCACTTACCTGTTCCCCGCCGCAGGACTCTGTTTGGTCCACAGAAGCCCAAACTTCACCTATCACGGCAGGTATTGTAATTAAACCTTCAGGGACCGGGTTCCCAAGGATTCCACTCCCCTGGACCTGTATAGCACCCTGCACAGAAAACATCTTGGTCGTGGGTATGACCAGAGCTCTGGATCCCAGGGTCCAGCCCTCCGAAGAGAGGCATTACAGGCAAAACCTTGCTCTTCTGTTGCAAGGCCCGGGTACCGACCGTTTAGCTATGAAGCTTTTTTGGTGGGATCCGGAACAGCTTACTAAGGCCCGTAAAAGAACCTGTACGCAAGCCCAGGAAAACACATGTTACTCTTTGGCCAACACCTTAGACACTGGCAAAAAACTGAGGTGCTCCCGGATGGGAGGGGCTTATATAGGGGAGGGTACTTCCGGTTTGGAAGTTGCCAATGCCAGCACCTGAAGGTAAACTATATAACCCATTAGTAATGACTAAGTCGCTCTGTGTCCCGTGATGTACGAAAAAGAAATAGAGTTTCTAAATATATATATATATATATATATATATATATATATATATATATATATATATTAGCCCTAGCTTTTGGGAGAGGCAGGTGTCACAGTGCCTCATAGGAAAGCTGTCTGTTTGCAATGGTCTGGAGTACATTCTTGCAGGATTTCAAGCACCCACTTTTCTTAGGAGTCACCTAGACATCACCTGCTCAGAAGCTGGGGCCAATGTAAGTTTTTGAAAAAAACATTTGTATAAACTTTATTTTTATTTTTTATTTTTAAAACAGACATACAAACATTGAAAAAGAGTGGCCGTGGCAAAACACCAGGCCCCTCCATGACCAACATGGTCAACAATACACAATTTATTCAGTCTACCTAACATAGGTAACTGACTGTGCGTACTTACTGAAAACCTAACCCCCAACCCCCCCTCCCCCCAACAACCCAGAACTCAGTTCACCACATTCCTCGGATGGCAGATTCACCAAAAATAAGGGGATACGCAGGTCTACCGACCACGGCCATACACATGTGGCCAAACACAGTGACATGATGATGCATTTCTAACACCAGCAGACTGACACCATAACCGGAGGACTGACCGATAAGTACGAAAGCCCCCCAGCATGTTAGGGCAATATTAGCAAACCCTCCAGACCTGGCCCAGGGGTCCGTTATTCATAGAAGGCTAGACAACTGGCCGACCTAGCCAACAGTTTCATCAGAGTTAAACCATGCTTGCCATACTTTGTCGAACTTCTTCTCACCCCCTGGAGAGATACGTTGCCTTATAGTAGGGCATCATGGAATTCACAAGCCCCTTCCAGAAGGTAATACTTGGGGATGCAGACGATCTCCATTTAAGCAAAATGGCCTTCCTCCCATAGAAGAATAGGATGTTTAGTAACGTCCCGAGAGCTCTGGAGGGAACCACCTCCTCTACCAGTCCCAAGAGACATACCCTAATTGATATGGGGATAGGCACCTTCAAAATGTCCTCCATGCAGGAGGCTAGCCCCTCCCAGAAGGCCTTGATCTGAGGGCACTTCCAGAAGATGTGTTTAGCATCAGCCGGTGAAAAGGAGCATCTCCAGCACTCCGAGGAGACAGACGGGTAGATAACTGAAAGCCTGGCAGGGGTGAAGTAGATTCTGTGTAAAAATGTAAAGTGTATCAGTCCATCCCTTGCAGAAACCAAGTTGTTTAAAGAGGAAGTAAACCCCAAAAAAAAATTCCTGTAAAAAAAAAAAAAAACCCTGCAAGAAAAAGGCATAATGAACTAATATGCATAGCATACTAGCTCATTATGTGGCACTTACCTGAGATCGAAGTCCCCGAAGCACTCCTCATTCCCCTCCGCCGCCATATCCCCACGGAGCAACTTCCTTGTATCGCCGCTCCGGCGCTGTGACTGGTCGAGCGGCGATGAGGTTACTCCCATGCATGCGCGCGAGGGAGACACAATCCTCGTGCATACGTGCGGTTCTGGCATTATCCATTGATGAAACCGGCATGCTCAGTGCTCCTGCCCCGTTGTCTACGGCGTGCATACGCCGTAGACATCGGTGTAGTGTTTTCTTCAAATATCTCCTTAACCGTGTAGGTTAAGGAGATATTTCTTGCACCTACAGGTAAAGCCTCGTACACACGGCCGAGTTTCTCGTCGCAAAAAAAAACGTTTTTCTCGACGGGGTTTCTTGTCAAGCTTGACGAGATTCTTGTGAAGCTTTCCTTGCATACAATGTCAATCCAAAATCTCGTCGGTCTAAAAACGCGGTGACGTACAACACGTACGACGGCAGTATAAAGGGGAAGTTCCATTCTCATGGCGTCCTCCCTTGGGCTGCTTTTGCTAATCTCGTGTTGCCGCGTGTTAGTTAAAGTTTGGGAAGAGACGATTCGCGCTTTTCGGACTTCGTGCTTTCAGTTAGTTTTCTGCGGTTCAGTTGGTGCTTGTGGGTTTGTATCTTGTCTTTCAGGGCGAGTAGTCAGGTCGTATCTGTTTTTCAGTGCGTTCTTGTCCACTCGTTCCTGATTTTCAAGTCGTTCTTCATAGGCCTTGCTGTACTTCAGTGCATTCTGTTTAGTTCGTTCTGATCAGACGACCGTTTTTTAGCCATGTTGCGGATACGTTCTCATCGTAGAGATCGTGTTGTGCATCGACTTTGTGTTTCTGTTGGTCTTCTTGTCTTGGACCAAGACGAGTCTATGAACAGGGTAAGGAGGAGTTCATGGACCAAGAATTGGTTGCCCCAGCGGGACCAATTCTCTCACATGCCTCTGCTGCGGGAGATCGTGGAGAATAATCCTGAGGACTACAGGAATTTTCTTCGGATGTCTGACCCCGTTTTTCAGCATCTGTTGGCTTTGGTGTCCCCCCTATATCACCAGGCAGGACACCATTATGCGGGAAGCCATCAGTGCTGAGCAGAGGCTCATCGCCACGTTACGCTACCTGGCGACAGGGAGAAGTCTGCAGGACCTGAAGTTCACCACAGGCATCTCCCCCCAGGCTCTGGTAGTCATAATCCCAGAGACCTGTTCTACCATCATCCAAGTCCTGCAGGATGACTATATGGGGGTAAGTTTTCGCATTTAATATCACATTCTATCTATTTCATATATGATAATGTATTATATTTCTTTCATCCTTCCCTAATTAGCATGATTGTAATATGCTGAGAATGTACCCTTTGTCCCCATGCATGCTGTAATTGTTTAAGTCTTTTTTTGGCCTACATGCATTTTTCCCTTTACTTACCTCTCCAGCATGCTCTCCTGGGCCCAAACACATCTAGCCTAGTCTGTTAATGTATTTTTTCATCTCCATTGTAGTCCCCCCTCCCCCCTCAAATGGTATTGACATTTTCCAGAATGTGATTTTTGGGGGGGGGGTCCCAAACTCATCTAGCCCCCCCCAAAGAAAAACAATGGGCCATCAGAGGGGGGTGAGCAATGTGAGAATTGTGCATTTTATTTTCAATTTTAAATAATCCTTAAACAAAATGTTATACTTATGTTGGCCACGAATGTTTTTGTATAATCTGCTTGCAATGTTATTTGCAAAAGCACTAATATTTTTGTATCTTGTTTGATTCCCCAGCTTCCTTCCATGCCACAGGAATGGCAGACTGTGTCATTGGCGCTTGCCAGGCGGTGGGACTTCCCCAACTGCGGTGGAGCCATTGACGGGAAGCACGTCCACATCGTGCCACCACCCCGTTCGGGCTCCTTTTTTTATAACTACAAGGGGTTTCATAGTATCATGCTGATGGCGGTGGTGTCAGCATAGTATGAATTCCTCTATGTGGATGTGGGGAAGAAAGGCCGGATGTCCGATGGGGGAGCCTTCGCACAGACGGAGTTTGCTCTTCGTCTACAGACTGATGACCTTGCATTGCTACCGGATGCAGGGAATGTGGAAGGACTCCCCTTTGTCTTTTTGGCTGATGAAGCCTTTGGCCTGGGTCGGCATCTCATGAGGCCTTTCCCCCAGAGGACCCTCACCCCGGAGAGGAGGGTCTTCAACTACCGGCTGGCCAGAGCCCGAAGAGTTGTGGAGAATGCCTTTGGGATAATGGCCAGCCGGTTCCGTCTATTTTTAACTAGTATTAACATGGCGGAGTGCAAATTGAACTATATAATTTTTTGTTGCTGTGTTCTGCACAATTTTTTGCACAAGAAATTGACTACTTATATGGCCATAGTTGGGCCCGAGGCTGGACTTGCTGCAGACAATGCCCTGCCGGGCCTCGAACATGTCCATGCTGGCTTGCCCCCCCAAAGTGCCCGCGCAATCCAGCAGAACTATGTGGACTATTTCATGGGTAGGGGGGCCATTCCAATGCCAGACAATCTTTCATAGTTTTTTATATTTACCAAAACAAATTAAAAAAAATATATGAACTTTCATTTTGTAGTTTTGGTGTGTTTATATCTTAGCTGTCTGCTACTTTTTCAAAGTGTACTTGTAGTGCCAAGTGTATTTTCCTTAGTAAACACAAAACATTTCACTGCTAACAACAAAACTAAACCCCAAAAAGGTTATAGTGGTTTAAAAAAAGAGCAGCCACACTTTTTTTTCCTTGTATTTTACTCGGTGCACAATTACACATATGGTTTTTTGAAAAATTTTTGTGTCTCTACATTTTTGCAACACATTTTTTGGTTTTCACCTAACATGGCAATTTTTTTGGAAAAGGAAATTACAAAAACTCTCCTCAACATACAACAATGTAAACCTCTAGACTAGGCAAGATCTCAGACCTTCTTTTTTTAAACAAATGTCTATCTGCCCTTCATTAAAGATGGAGTGTTGTCACCCCTGAACAAGACAAAATTTGAAGATGCACACAATTTTAGGGTGGGTAAAATAGGTTATTTACTTCCTCCCTATTGTCAACATGTGCTACCCGCCATCATGGGGGATCAATCAACATGTTTTGGGGGGGCAACCCCTTCTTCCTTTCACCTACTTGAGTTGTGAGGAAGAGGTTGCACCCCCAAAACACGTACATGGAGATCCCGTGATGGCAGATAGCACATGTTGACCCACTGTGTGCATCTTCCAAATTTGAGTTTTAGAAAAAGTGCTACAAAAGAGAAAAAAAACTTTGAAAAAAAAGGGGGGTTTTATTCTATTCGCCCTAACACATCAATGATGTCCTTAAATGTATTCTCCATAGCATTCATCCCTTTCTTCATGAAGTCCAGTTGAGTACTACAATCCATTATTTGTTGGATGATTCTTTGTGCACTATCACTGGAGAATCGTGGAATTTCAGCAACATGTACATCCCCTAAAAAAAAAAAAAAATAATAAAAATCTCCAGGCCTACATCTCTTACCTGAAGCTGTAGTGACAGATACTGACCTGTTGTAGTGACAAGTTCCACCACCTCATCCACCTCTCCTTCCTCCAATTCTCCTTCCTCCACCTCTCCTTTATCCAATTCTACTTCCTCCACATCCTCAGGTTGGGCTTGTTGGGGAGGTTGGGGTTCTTTAGAAGGTGTGGGGTTCCTGGGCTCTGAGGAGTGGTGTCCTCCCAGTCTTCTCTCCCCTATGAGAATCAAACAAATGGTACACTTAACACACACATATATGAAGTCATAACTAGGAATATGGAACATTGCTTGCAGGTGGGGTACACTTGTCTGTTTTGGCACAGTTCCAAGCTGAAGAGCAGATTTTAGAACTTAACAAAGCTGGAATACTGACCGTTTTGTGACAATTTTCTCACATGCCCCCCCTGCCCCCCCGAGTACCCACTGTAGCACCTGTGTTGGACACCCTAAAAAAGGTTGTTCTGGTGGCCCACACTATAGTGCTCCTGTGAGTGCAGATGTGTAAACAACTGCTTAGTGTCCTCTCCTTTACATTGATTCAAGTTTGCTTTTCATTCTAGTTACAAACACATCATCTAGATAACAATGTCATAACATTTATGGAATCTAAACAGACATTTAAAAAAAAAACAAAAAAAACCACGGATATTGACAAATCATCGTATGTAGTGTGCAAACGATGTGTCTGTATCGACTGTGCCCACTAAATTGTAGAAGATGTCATTTTAGAATGTAAAATATAAAAAAAACACAACATGGAGCAACATGCAAGTTGTGAAATACAACAATAGGGACACAGGAGAAGTACTTACTTTTTTTAAGCATTCTGTTAATGCTCCTTAACTGCTCCGGCTCCCTCAGTTTGAGGTCAGACCACCTCTTTCTGAGCTGCTCCTTTGATCTTTTCACACCGAAATTCTTCTTCAGACTTTTCATTACTTGCTTCATAATTTGGTCCTTCCGAAGATTAGGGTGGGAATATGGCCCATGCTTTGCATCATAATCAGAATTGTTCAATATGGACACCATCTCCGCCATCTCCTCAAAGGACATATTAGAAGCCTTGTAGCGCCTCCTTGTTCGTGACGTTTCCCGCTCTGGGCTTGTCTCCTCATTAGAATTCTCTGAATTCACAGACACCTGCTGTGACTCCACCATGTCACCTGCACGCCGAAAGAGAAGGGGCGGGGAGACATCGAGAAAGAACGTCATGGGCGGGCGACGTGTGTCACGCATGCGTAGTGTATATAAAGCTAACACACATGTGACGTACCTACGTTCTGTGTGCGGAGGAAGGAGTTAAGAGCGCCGAACGTAAGACCGAAGGTATGATTTATTACTTGGTACATCAGTGGCCTATACTGCATAGAGATTGAAGAGGCATATATGGGCATAAAGACTGCTCGAGTTTAGAGTGTGATTGACATTTGTATTTTTGTCTGGTGTTTTGTCTTGCAGAAAAAATGAATGCTTTTCTCGAAAAATAATTCCTGTCAGAGTTTATTGATCGCTTAAGGGAGCTGCCCGCTCTGTGGGAGACCAAAAATCCACAGCACAAAAAAAAAAGGGGGCAAGGAAAGCAGCGCTGGAGAGCCTGCTCCCATTTGTGCACACCAGGATGCCCAATGCAACCATTGAGCAGCTGGACACCAAAATTGGGACCTTGAGAGGCACATATAGGACTGCGCGCAATCGGGTCCTGGCTTCTCAGAGGTCAGGAGCAGCAGCAGGGGAGGTATAGGTCCCACATTTGTGGTACTACGACAGGTTCTCCTTTCTGAATGACCACATTACACCGAGGGAATCACTTTCCAGCCTTCCCTCCAGCCAAGATGATCCTTCTCAGGATCAGGAGGAGCCTGCCATCTTGGATGAAGACCCAGATCTGTCCGTCTGGATCCAGGTATAGTATTTTCGACACATATTTTGTGAAAAAATTAATGATGTAAAATAGATGTTAAGATGTGAACAAATTTAGTCAATCAAGAAACAGTGTTTGATATAGCAATAGACAGTAGTGGGCAAAAAAGTTTGGGAGATGAATGTAAAATGATGGGGGCATAATGAGAGTAATAAAAAGAAAATTATAATTATTTGCAACAGTCAATGAGCTGAACATCGTGGGGGTTCTTTACTAAAAGCAAATCCACATTGCACTACAAGTGCAAACTACAAGTGCAAAGTGCAATAAAAATTGCACTGAAAGTGCACTTGGAAGTAAAGTCGCTGTAAATCTGAGGGGTAGATCTGAAATGAGGGGAAGCTCAGCTGATTTTATTATCCAATCATGTGCAAGCTAAATTTCTGATTTTTCTTTGCCTTGCACGTTCCCCTCAGATCTACAGCGACTGCACTTCCAAGTACACTTTCAATGCAATTTCAAGTGCACTTGTAGTTTGCACTTGTAGTGCAAAGTGGATTTGCCTTTACTAAATAACCCCCTGTGTGTGATTGATGAAACAAAACTCTAAAATATGTCCCTTTTTTTTTACACAGGAAGAGGTCAGCCAGGATGAGAGGTCGGAAAATGTCAGGCAGGAGGAGGCTGGGGTTAGTGGCAGAGAGGAGGTGGCTGGTCCAAGTGGCAGAGAGGAGGTGGCTGGTCCAAGTAGTAGGACAAGGTGTCAGGTGCCTCCAATCTGCATGCCACCAAGAAGGGCCAGGAGGGATAGGGCTGTGAGTGTGGCAGCACTGGCCCTCATTAAAGAGGCACATGCCACCCTCCAGCAGCCCCCAACCCCTGATAAGGGGCTATGCGGCATTGGTCGGCATGAAAATGGCCCAGATGCAAACAGACAATGTCTACTTTGTGAGGCCCTGCTCATGTCACTTTTAAATAAGGGGTTGAGGGGCAGACTCACTGAGACCACTGTAATTTGTGACCACGGCCATCCTCCTGCACCTTCTTCTTCTCCTCCACCTCCTTCTCCACCTCCACCTCCACCTCCTTTTTCACAACCTCCTCCTTTTTCTCCTCCACCTCCTTCTTTTTCTCCTCCACCTCCTTCTTCTCCACCTCCTCCTCCTGACATGAGTACACCTCCAGAGGCACAGCCTCCAGCCAGGCGGACAAGGAAGGCTGCAGGGAAGCCTACCAAGAAGGCTGCAGGGAAGCGGAGCAAGAAGACCAGGAAGTGATTCCCTTGCTGCAATGTGGTCTGACAGAAGGCAGCCTGTTGTAGTTCCACAGACTTGGGACATGTATCTAACCTGCTGCTGTTCCTGACCTCTGGGAGTCCAAGACCAGATTGGGCTCACTAATGTATGTGCTTCTCAAGGTCCCAATTTTGGTGTCCACACAGTTGCACAAATTGCAGCAGGCTCTCCTTCTAGTTTGTTTATTCTTATTTTGTATACCAGAATAAATGGCATTTTTTTTACAGTTAATACTTGCCTATGTGTTTTTGTTAAAGCTAAATATTTAGCTGGTGAGTAGGCAGGTAATTTTCTAAAATTAGAAAGCTAGATTTTAAATAGGACAGATAACACCAAAAAATATCCTTGAAGGACAAAAAATAGAAGATAATTTTTTTCTAATTGTGTTAAATTTACACCGGAGAAAAAAAAAGGAGATCACTAGAAATTAAATAAGATTTTAAAATGCATATCTGAAAAAAATATTCAAAATGTAACTACTCACGACCGCTCACTGTATATGTACGTCGGCAGAATGGCACCGACAGGCACAATCACATACAGTGTACGTGATTGCCTTTGAACAGTTGCGGGGTCCGATCGGACCCCCCTCCTATACAGTGAGCGGTCGGTATTCGTTGGGGAGCGATCCGAGATGAGGGGACGGCCGTTCGATTCCGGCCACCCCCCGCGATCGCTCCCGGCGAATGAAAATGCTTCCTCTGTCCTGTAATGTAAACACAGGCAGAGGAAGCAGGAGGAAGTGATGTCATCTCTCATGCGGCGCTCACATATACCGAGCGCCGTACAAGAGAAGACATACAGGTTAGTGCACAAACAGCACACTGACACCAGGACACATAGGCACACAAATCGCCCCCCCCCAGATCACCCCCCAGCCCCCAGTCACAGTGTCACTGATTGCAGTGACCATTTATTTACTGATCACTGCAATCAGTGACATTTGTGACTGTAAAAGTGTCACTAAAGTTAGTTTTAGGTCCAGTGTAGCCCCCTAACCCCCCCTAATAAAGGTTTAACCCCCTGATCACCCCCCAGATAACCCTTTCACCCCCTAGCACCGCCGTCACTAAGCGATCATTTTTCTGATCGCTGTCTTAGCGTCGGTGATGCAGATCGGTAGCCAGTAATTTTTTTTAGGTTCGCCGCAGGTTTTCATAGCGTCGGGTACCCCCATAAATTATCTAATAAAGGTTTAACCCCCTTGATCGCCCCCCAGGTAACCCTTTCACCCCCTATCACCACTGTCGCTAAGTGATCATTTTTCTGATCGCTGTCTTAGCGTCTGTGATGCAGATCGGTAGCCAGTATTTTTTTTTAGGTTCGCCGCAGGTTTTTATAGCGTCAGGTACCCCCATATATTATCTAATAAAGGTTTAACCCCCTTGATCGCCCCCCAGGTAACCCTTTCACCCCCTATCACCACTGTCGCTAAGCGATCGTTTTTCTAATCGCTGTCTTAGTGTCGGTGATGCCGATTGGTAGCCAGTAATTTTTTTTAGGTTCGCCGCAGGTTTTTATAGCGTCAGGTACCCCCATATATTATCTAATAAAGGTTTTAACCCCCTAATTGCCCCTAGTTAACCCTTTCACCAGTGATCACCATATAAGTGTTACGGGTGACGCTGGTTAGTTAGTTTGCTTTTTATAGTGTCAGGGCACCCGCCGTATATAACCCAATAAAGGTTTAACCCCCTGATCGCCCGGCGGGTGATATCAATTAGGTTTTAGCGTCAGAGAGGGTCTGCGTCACACCCCAGGCAGCGTCAGGTTAGTGCCAGTAACGCTAACACCCACGCGTGAAGCATACACCTCCCTTAGTGATATAGTATCTGAACAGATCAATATCTGATCTGATCAGATCTATACTAGCGTCCCCAGCAGTTTAGGGTTCCCAAAAACGCAGTGTTAGCGGGATCATCCCAGATACCTGCTAGCACCTGCGTTTTGCCCCTCCGTCCAGCCCAGGCCACCCAAGTGCAGTATCGATCGATCACTGTCACTTACAAAACACAACACACATAACTGCAGCGTTCGCAGAGACAGGCCTGATCCCTGCGACTCCAGTGCTGTAGGAGGTGATTTCACCACCACAGATAAAAAAAAAAAGCATATATGCCGAAGCACTGGGGCAGGAGGGGCGGAGGAGCGATTTTGCTCCTAATGCCGCGTACATACGGTCGAAATTCCGACGGAGGCTTGCCCGTGGAAAAGTCCGACCATGTGTGTGCGGCATAACTTTTTTGCGGGAGGATGCCCCCATGCTTCGGCATATATAAATGGTGCATGTATGCCCATCATTAGAAGTGGGTGGATGAAGGGCGGTATTCTAATGGTGGGCATACCCACCGATCAATCTCTTTTTTCGTTCAGCCAACTGGCTGCATGAAAAAAAAAGATTACAATACATGTCCAACAAGGACCAGCAACGTACTGGTATGTTGCTGGACTTTGAATGGTTATACCAGAATGATGCCTGCGGGTTTAGGTATCATCTTGGTATCATTCTTTTCAGCCAGCGGCCGGCTTTCATGTAAAAGCAATCCTAGTGGCTAATTAGCCTCTGGACTGCTTTTACAAGCAGTGGGAGGGAATGTCCCCCCCCGGATATAAAAAGCGCCATTGGGAAATTGGGAAAGCATTTTATCACATCGATCTTGGTGTGGTCAGATGCTTTGAGGGCAGAGGAAAGATCTAGGGTCTAGAAGACCCCAGTTTTTTCAAAAAAAGAGTACCTGTCACTACCTATTGCCATCATAGGGGATATTTACATTCCCTGAGATAACAATAAAAATTATAAAAAAAAAAATATGGAAGGAACAATTAACCACTTCCCGCCCAGTCAATAGTGAATTGACGTCCGGGAAGTGGTTGCATTATCGATACTGGACGTCATGCAGGATAATGCCTTGCGCGCGCCCGCGGGGGCGCGCAGCGCGGTGATCGGGGACGGCATGTGTCCCTCGGACACAGCGCTTCCCCGATCACGGTAAACAGCCAATTTCATTGGCTGTTTACCATGTGATCGGCTGTGTCAAAGTCACAGCCGATCACCTGTCAAAACAAACTCGGCGGCGCGCTCCGTGCGCGCCGCCACAGGCTTGCAGAGCGGGGATCGGGGAAGGCGAGTGTCCCTTGGACACAGCGCGTCCCCGATCAGAGTAAACAGCCAATGAATTGGCTGTTTACCACGTGACCGGCTGTGTCCAATCACAGCCGGTCACAAATGTAAACAAACTCCACAGGAGTTACTACCTGATCCCTGCTCTCTCCTCACACACCGATCTGTGAGGAGAGAGAAGAAATCAGTAAGTTAGCTCAGTGTAGTTTGTCTACATAAGTTTACAGTGCACAACACGCCCCCCCCCCATAAAGAGGACCTGTCACACAGCCCAGCACATCAATCAGCCCAGCCAATCAGCCCATCTGTCAATCAGCCCATCTGTCAATCAATCAGCCCATCTGTCAATCAATCACCCCACCTGTCAATCAATCAGCCCATCTGTCAATCAATCAGCCCATCTGTCAATCAATCAATCAGCCATCTGTCAATCAATCAGCCCATCTGTCAATCATCTGTCACAGGCCCACCTCCATCGGTACCGCCATTGGCACCGCCACACAGGCTACCAGTACCGCCACCAGTACCGCCACCAGGCCCAGCATCTATACTGCCACACAGGCCCGCTACCAGTATCACCACTAGTGCCGCCATTGGTACCACCACCAGTACCACCACCCGTACCACCATCAGTAGTGCCACCACCACCTGTACCACCACCTGTACCGCCATCGGTACCATCACCACCCGTACCGCCATTGGTACCACCACCACCTGTACCGCCATCGGTACCACCACCACCCATACCGCCATCGCTACCACCACCACCCGTACCGCCACCTGTACCGCCATCGGTACCGCCGCCACCACCACCACCCGTACCGCCATCGGTACCACCACCACCTGTACCGCCATTGGTACCACCACCACCCATACCGCCATCGGTACCACCACACAGGTCCACCACTAATACCTCCATCGGTACTACCACACAGACCGCCACCACTACCACCAGCAGTACCATTACACAGGCCCACGAATAAGCACTGCCATAATGTCCCAAAGGGTTTACACACCTGAGGAGGCATATGCCATTTTTGCCATGTCGGATGATGAGAGCAGCGGGGAGCTCCCATTATCCGATTCTGGTTCGGAATACGAGCCAGTGGAGGATAGTGGCTCAGAGTCCGAGTCCCCAGAGGAAACCGTCCCTCCCAAAAGAATGCGATCGGCACCAAGATCAGCACCAAGATCAGGAGAACTGCCCACCACCAGCAGCGCCATACCCCAGGAAGAGGAGCCCAGTACAAGCAATGGAAATGCACGCCCAACCCGAAGAATCCAGCCCCAATCCTAACTTCCCGATGCCCTGGCAAACCCCTTATGGTTGCCTGCCAACTCAGGCCTGAAAGTGCTACTTCAATGTTGGGCCTCTGTATATGGCCAGGCTGTGTAAGTCTCACACATGTGGTATCGCTATACTCAGGAGGAGTAGCAGAATGCATTTTGGGGTGTTATTTTTGCTATGTATATGCTATGCGTTAGAAATATCTTATAAATGGACAACTTTGTGTAAAAAAAATGCATTTTCATTTTTTCTCCACATTTTCCAAAACCTTCTGGAAAAAAATGAACCGTTCAAAAGACTCATAATGCTTCATAGATTATACGTTGGGGTGTGTGCTTTCCAAAATGGGGTCATTTTGTGGAAAATTCTATTGTCCTGGTGCTCCAGGGCCTTCAAAAGTGTAATAGGTGGTTGAGAAAGGATATGTGCGATTTATGCTTGTAGAACGCCTGAAAGTGCTACTTCAATGTTGGGCCTCTGTATATGGCCAGGCTGTGTAAAAGTCTCACACATGTGGTATCGCTATACTCAGGAGGAGTAGCAGAATGCATTTTGGGGTGTCATTTTTGCTATGTATATGCTATGCGTTAGAAATATCTTATAAATGGACAACTTTGTGTAAAAAAAATGCATTTTCATTTTTTCTCCACATTTTCCAAAACCTTCTGGAAAAAAATTAACCATTCAAAAGACTCATAATGCTTCATAGATTATACGTTGGGGTGTGTGCTTTCCAAAATGGGGTCATTTTGTGGAAAATTCCATTGTCCTGGTGCTCCAGGGCCTTCAAAAGTGTAATAGGTGGTTGAGAAAGGATATGTGCGATTTATGCTTGTAGAACGCCTGAAAGTGCTACTTCAATGTTGGGCCTCTGTATGTGGCCAGGCTGTGTAAAAGTCTCACACATGTGGTATCGCTACACTCAGGAGGAGTAGCAGAATGTATTTTGGGGTGTAGTTGCAATTATGCATATGCAATGTGAGAGAAAAAAACTGTTAATATGACCAGTTTGTGTAAAAAATTTTTTTACATTTTCCCAAGAATTGTGGGAAAAAAATACAACTTCAAAAAACTCACCACGCCTCTTAGTAAATACCTTGGACTGTCTACTTTCCAAAAAGGGGTAATTTTGGGGTATTTGTACTTTCGTCGCTTGTTAGTGTCTCAAGAAATGAGATATCCCTTCAGTACATCAGGCGTGATCAGATGTGATAAATTTTCAGTGATTGCCACCATAGTTTGTAGACTCTATAACTTTCACAAAGACCAAATAATATACACTAATTTGGGTTCATATTACCAAAGATATGTAGCAGTATACATTTTGGCACAAATTTATGAAGAAAAATTACTTATTTGCAAAATTTTACAATAGAAACTAAAAAAAAGTGTTTTTTTTTTTTTAAATTGCTGTTTTTTTGCTTATATCGCAAAAAATAAAAAACCCAGTGGCGATTAAATACCACCAAAAGAAAGCTCTATTTGTGAGAAGAAAATGATAAAAATTTTGTTTGGATACAGTGTAGCATGACTAAGTAATTGTCATTCAAAGTGTGAGAGTACTGAAAGCTGAAAATTGGTCTGGGCGGGAAGGTGCATAAGTGCATGGTATTGAAGTGGTTAAAAAATAAAATAAAAAAGCAAAATTTATAATAAGAAAAAAAAAAAAAGCACCCCTGTCCTGCCCTGCTCTTGCCCAATGGCGAACGCAAGCGTCGGTCTGGCGTCATATGTAAACAGCAATTGCACCATGCATGTGAGGTATCACCTCCTCTGTAAATCTAACGGGGTAACCTGTAAAGGCTTTTAAAAATGTATGTAGTTTGTCGCCAATACGCGTTTGTGCGAAATTTTAAAGCATGTCGTGTTTGGTATCTATGTACTCGGCCTAAGATCATCTTTTTTATTTCATCAAACATTTGGGCAATATAGTGTGTTTTAGTGCATTAAAATTAAAAAAAGTGTATTTTTTCCCCAAAAAATGTGTTTGAAAAATCGCTGCGCAAATACTGTGTAGAAAATAAAAATGCAACACCCACCATTTTAATCTGTAGGGACTTTCCTTTAAAAATATATATAATGTTTGGGGGTTCAACATAATTTTCTTGCAAAAAAAAAATATGTTTTCATGTAAACAAAAAGTGTCAAAAAGGGCTTTGTCTTCAAGTGGTTAGAAGAGTGGATGTAAGCTTCCTAATATTGTGTATAAAATGCCAGAACAGTTCAAAACCCCCCCAAATGACCCCATTTTGGAAAGTAGACACCCCAAGCTATATACTGAGAGGCATGTCGAGTCCATGGAATATTTTATATGTTGACACAAGTTGCGGAAAAAATAAAAAATTTCTTTTTTTTTTGCACAAAGTTGTCACTAAATGATATATTGCTCAAACATGCCATGGGCATATGTGGACTTACACCCCAAAATACATTCTGTTGCTTCTCCTGAGTATGGGGATACCACATGTGTGAGACTTTTTGGGAGCCTAGCCGCGTACGGGACCCCAAAAACCAAGCACCGCCTTCAGGCTTTCTAAGGGTGTAAATTTTTGATTTCACTCCTCACTGCCTATCACAGTTTCGGAGGCCATGGAATGCCCAGATGGCACAAAACCCCCCCAAATGACCCCATTTTGGAAAGTAGACACCCCAAGCTATTTGCTGAGAGGTATTGTGAGTATTTTGCAGATCTCGCTTTTTGTCACAAAGTTTTGAAAATTGAAAAAAAAATATATATATATATTTTCTTTCTTCATTTTCAAAAACAAATGAGAGCTGTAAAATACTCACCATGCCTCTCAGCAAATAGCTTGGGGTGTCTACTTTCCAAAATGGGGTCATTTGGGGGGGTTTGTGCTATTTTGGCATTTTATGGCCTTCGAAACTGTGATAGGTAGTGAGGAGTGAAATCAAAAATTTGTGCCTAGAAATCCTGAAGGCGGTGCTTGGTTTTCGGGGTCCCGTACGCGGCTAGGCTCCTAAAAAGTCCCACACATGTGGTATCCCCGTACTCAGGAGAAGCAGAAAAATGTATTTTGGGGTGTAATTCCACATATAACCATGGCATGTGTGAGCAATATATCATTTAGTGACAACTTTTTGTAATTTTTTTTTTTTTTGTCATTATTCAATCACTTGAGACAAAAAAATAAAAATTTCAATGGGCTCAACATGCCTCTCAGCAATTTCCTTGGGGTGTCTACTTTCCAAAATGGGGTCATTTGGGGGGGTTTTGTACTGCCCTGCCATTTTAGCACCTCAAGAAATGAGATAGGCAGTCATAAATTAAAAGCTGTGTAAATTCCAGAAAATGTACCCTAGTTTGTAGACGCTATAACTTTTGCGCAAACCAATAAATATACGCTTATTAACATTTTTTTTACTAAAGACATGTGGCTGAATACATTTTGGCCTAAATGTATGACTAAAATTGAGTTTATTCGATTTTTCTTATAACAAAAAGTAGAAAATATCATTTTTTTTCAAAATTTTCTGTCTTTTTCCGTTTATATTGCAAAAAATTAAAATCGCAGAGGCAATCAAATACCATTAAAAGAAAGCTCTATTTGTGGGAAGAAAAGGACGCAAATTTCGTTTGGGTACAACATTGCATGTCCGCACAATTTACAGTTAAAGCAGCACAGTGCAAAATTCTGAAATCACCTCTGGTCCTTTAGCTACCAAATGGTCCGGGGCTTAACCACTTAACGACCGCTCACTGTATATATACGTCGGCACAATGGCACCGACAGGCACAATCACGTAGAGTGTACGTGATTGCCTTTGTACAGTTGGGGGGTCCAATCGGACCCCCTTCTGTACAGTGAGCGGTCGGAATTCGTTGGGGAGCGATCCGACATGAGGGGACGGCCGTTAGATTCCGGCCACCCCCCCGCGATCGCTCCCGGCGAATGGAAATGCCCCCTCTGTCTGTGGAATGTACACACAGGCAGAGGAAGCAGGAGGAAGTGATGTCATCTCTTGTGCGGCACTCACATATACCGAGCGCAGTACAAGAGAAGACATCAAGGTTAGTGCACAAACACTACACTAACACCAGCACACATAGGCACATAAACCGCCCCCCCAGATCACCCCCCAGTCACAGTGTCACTGATTGCAGTGACCATTTATTTACTGATCACTGCAATCAGTGACATTTGTGACTGTAAAAGTGTCACTACATTTAGTTTTAGGTCCAGTGTAGCCCCCTAACCCCCCCAATAAAGGTTTAACCCCTTGATCACCCCCCAGATAACCCTTTCACCCCCTAGCACCGCCGTCGCTAAGCGATCATTTTTCTGATCGCTGTCTTAGCGTCGGTGATGCAGATCGGTAGCCAGTAATTTTTTTTAGGTTCGCCGCAGGTTTTTATAGCGTCAGGTACCCCCATGAATTATCTAATAAAGGTTTAACCCCCTTGATCGCCCCCCATGTAACCCTTTCACCCCCTATCACCACTGTCGCTAAGCGATCATTTTTCTGATCGATGTCTTCGCGTCGGTGATGCAGATCGGTAGCCAGTATTTTTTTTTATAGGTTCGCCGCAGGTTTTTATAGCGTCAGGTACCCCCATAAATTATCTAATAAAGGTTTAACCCCCTTGATCGCCCCCCAGGTAACCCTTTCACCCCCTATCACCACTGTCGCTAAGCGATCATTTTTCTGATCGCTGTCTTAGCGTCGGTGATGCAGATCGGTAGCCAGTATTTTTTTTTAGGTTCGCCGCAGGTTTTTATAGTGTCAGGTACCCCCATAAATTATCTAATAAAGGTTTAACCCCCTTGATTGCCCCCCAGGTAACCCTTTCACCCCCTATCACCACTGTCGCTAAGCGATCATTTTTCTGATCGCTGTCTTAGCGTCGGTGATGCAGATCAGTAGCCAGTATTTTTTATTTAGGTTCGCCGCAGGTTTTTATAGCGTCAGGTACCCCCATAAATTATCTAATAAAGGTTTAACCCCCTTGATCGCCCCCCAGGTAACCCTTTCACCCCCTATCACCACTGTCGCTAAGCGATCATTTTTCTGATCGCTGTCTTAGCGTCGGTGATGCAGATCAGTAGCCAGTAATTTTTATTAGGTTCGCCGCAGGTTTTTATAGCGTCAGGTACCCCCATATATTATCTAATAAAGGTTTTAACCCCCTAATTGCCCCTAGTTAACCCTTTCACCAGTGATCATCATATAAGTGTTACGGGTGACGCTGGTTAGTTAGTTTGCTTTTTATAGTGTCAGGGCACCCGCCGTATATAACCCAATAAAGGTTTAACCCCGATCGCCCGGCGGGTGATATCAATTAGGTTTTTAGCGTCAGAGAGGGTCTGCGTCACACCCCAGGCAGCGTCAGGCTAGTACCAGTAACGCTAACACCCACGCGTGAAGCATTCACCTCCCTTAGTGGTATAGTATCTGAACAGATCAATATCTGATCTGATCAGATCTATACTAGCGTCCCCAGCAGTTTAGGGTTCCCAAAAACGCATTGTTAGCGGGATCAGCCCAGATACCTGCTAGCACCTGCGTTTTGCCCCTCCGTCCAGCCCAGGCCACCCAAGTGCAGTATCGATCGATCACTGTCACTTACAAAACACAACACACATAACTGCAGCGTTCGCAGAGACAGGCCTGATCCCTGCGACTCCAGTGCTGTAGGAGGTGATTTCACCACCACAGTTAAAAAAAAAAAAGCAAATATGCCAAAGCATTGGGGCAGCAGGGGCAGAGGAGTGATTTTGCTCCTAATGCCGCGTACATACGGTCGAAATTCCGACGGAGGCTTGCCCGTGGAAAAGTCCGACCATGTGTGTGCGGCATAACTTTTTTGCGGGAGGATGCCCCCATGCTTCGGCATATATAAATGGTGCATGTATGCCCATCATTAGAAGTGGGTGGATGAAGGGCGGTATTCTAATGGTGGGCATACCCACCGATCAATCTCTTTTTTCGTTCAGCCACCTGGCTGCATGAAAAAAAAAGATTACAATACATGTCCAACAAGGACCAGCAACGTACTGGTATGTTTGCTGGACTTTGAATGGTTATACCAGATTGATGCCTGCGGGTTTAGGTATCATCTTGGTATCATTCTTTTCAGCCAGCGGCCGGCTTTCATGTAAAAGCAATCCTAGTGGCTAATTAGCCTCTGGACTGCTTTTACAAGCAGTGGGAGGGAATGTCTTCCCCCCCCGGATATAAAAAGCGCCATTGGGAAATTGGGAAAGCATTTTATCACACCAATCTTGGTGTGGTCAGATGCTTTGAGGGCAGAGGAAAGATCTAGGGTCTAGACCCCAGTTTTTTCAAAAAAAGAGTACCTGTCACTACCTATTGCTATCATAGGGGATATTTACATTCCCTGAGATAACAATAAAAATGATAAAAAAAAAAAAAATATGGAAGGAACAATTTAAAAATCAAATAAAAAAGCAAAATTAATAATAAAAAAAAAAAGCACCCCTGTCCTGCCCTGCTCTTGCCCAATGGCGAACGCAAGCGTCGGTCTGGCGTCATATGTAAACAGCAATTGCACCATGCATGTGAGGTATCACCGCAAAGGTCAGATCGAGGGCAGTAATTTTAGCAGTAGACCTCCTCTGTAAATCTAACGGGGTAACCTGTAAAGGCTTTTAAAAATGTATGTAGTTTGTCGCCAATGCGCGTTTGTGTGAAATTTTAAAGCATGTCATGTTTGGTATCTATGTACTCGGCCTAAGATCATCTTTTTTATTTCATCAAACATTTGGGCAATATAGTGTGTTTTAGTGCATTAAAATTAAAAAAGTGTATTTTTTCCCCAAAAAATGCGTTTGAAAAATCGCTGCGCAAATACTGTGTAGAAAAAAAAATGCAACACCCACCATTTTATTCTGTAGGGCCTTTGCTTTAAAAATATATATAATGTTTGGGGATTCAACATAATTTTCTTGCAAAAAAAAAAAATGTTTTCATGTAAACAAAAAGTGTCAAAAAGGGCTTTGTCTTCAAGTGGTTAGAAGAGTGGATGTAAGCTTCCTAATGTTGTGTATAAAATGCCAGAACAGTTCAAAACCCCCCCAAATGACCCCATTTTGGAAAGTAGACACCCCAAGCTATATACTGAGAGGCATGTCGAGTCCATGGAATATTTTATATGTTGACACAAGTTGCGGAAAAAAGACAATTTTTTTATTGCACAAAGTTGTCACTAAATGATATATTGCTCAAACATGCCATGGGCATATGTGGAATTACACCCCAAAATACATTCTGTTGCTTCTCCTGAGTACGGGGATACCACATGTGTGAGACTTTTTGGGAGCCTAGCCGCGTACGGGACCCCAAAGCCAATCACCGCCTTCAGGCTTTCTAAGGGTGTAAATTTTTGATTTCACTTCTCACTGCCTATCACAGTTTCGGAGGCCATGGAATGCCCAGATGGCACAAAACCCCCCCAAATGAACCCATTTTGGAAAGTAGACACCCCAAGCTATTTGCTGAGAGGTATTGTGAGTATTTTGCAGATCTCGCTTTTTGTCACAAAGTTTTGAAAATTGAAAAAAATAAAGAAAAAAAAATGTCTTTCTTCATTTTCAAAAACAAATGAGAGCTGTAAAATACTCACCATGCCTCTCAGCAAACAGCTTGGGGTGTCTACTTTCCAAAATGGGGTCATTTGGGGGGGTTTTGTGCTATTTTGGCATTTTATGGCCTTCGAAACTGTGATAGGTAGTGAGGAGTCAAATCAAAAATTTGTGCCTAGAAATCCTGATGGCGGTGATTGGTTTTCGGGGTCCCGTATGCAGCTAGGCTCCTAAAAAGTCCCACACATGTGGTATCCCCGTACTCAGGAGAAGCAGCAGAATGTATTTTGGGGTGCAATTCCACATATAACCATGGCATGTGTGAGCAATATATCATTTAGTGACAACTTTTTGTAATTTTTTTTTTTTTGTCATTATTCAATCACTTGGGACAAAAAAAAAAATATATTCAATGGGCTCAACATGCCTCTCAGCAATTTTCTTGGGGTGTCTACTTTCCAAAATGGGGTAATTTGGGGGGGGTTTTGTACTGCCCTGCCATTTTAGCACCTCAAGAAATGAGATAGGCAGTCATAAATTTAAAGCTGTGTAAATTCCAGAAAATGTACCCTAGTTTGTAAACGCTATAACTTTTGCGCAAACCAATAAATATACACTTATTGACATTTTTTTACTAAAGACATGTGGCTGAATACATTTTGGCCTAAATGTATGACTAAAATTGAGTTTATTCGATTTTTCTTATAACAAAAAGTAGAAAATATCATTTTTTTTCAAAATTTTCGGTCTTTTTCCGTTTATATTGCAAAAAATAAAAATCGCACAGGCAATCAAATACCATTAAAAGAAAGCTCTATTTGTGGGAAGAAAAGGACGCAAATTTCGTTTGGGTACAACATTGCATGTCCGCACAATTTACAGTTAAAGCAGCGCAGTGCAAAATTCTGAATTCACCTCTGGTCCTTTAGCTACCAAATGGTCTGGGGCTTAAGTGGTTAAGTGGTTAAAAAATTAAAATAAAAAAATAAATAATGACATCTTGCTTGAGAAAATAAAATAACATATTCATGAGATCTGCATTCAGAAATGTTGCACAAAGTTAGTCAGAAATCTGTGTGAATATCTGCAGCCAAAAACGTTCATAATTGTTCATCATTGTACCATTCTAAAGAATATTTTAATGTGCAGCATTTAAACGATGCAAAAATTGTTAACGCGTGACGAATGTGCTATCTCCATTACGAACGCTCGTTTTACAAGAAGGTGCACTCCCGTCTCATACTTGATCCTGACCATGCGTGGTTTTTGAAGACTCGGAAAAGCATACACACGAACGGTTTTCTCGTCCAAAAACAGTCTGACGAGAATCACGCCGAGAAAAAACGAGACTCCGACGAGAAAAAAGACTGCAGGTCCTCTTTTTTCTTGTAGAGATTTTGGCCAGTTTTCTCGACGAGAAAGCATACACACAGACGGTTTTCTCGGCAAGAAAGCTCTCCCAACAGTTTTCTTGTAGTTTCTTGCCGAGAAAACCGGTCGTGTGTACGGGGCTTAAGCCTTAATCTAGGCTTACCTGTAGGTGCAAGTTGTCCAGTTGGGTTTACAACCACTTTAAAGGGGTGGTCCCACATATTGTCCCATTCCTCCCCCTCTATACCAGGGACTTCCCTCTCCCAACACTCCCTACATTTAGTTAGTGCCACTAGGCTCTTCTTACAGTTGTTTATATGTGACAGACAGGGTTTTAGGAAGGTCCTCCACCATAAGCATATCCTCCAAGGCCGACGGGATGGACTCAATTGCCCTCTCCCGGAATTGAGCCTGGAAGGCATGACGAAGCTGTATGAACTTGAAGAAATACGAGTTAGGGAGATGATGTCTGGCCTTGAATTGATCAAAATTTAGGAGTACCCTATCTCTGGTGATATCTTTCAGGAGCTTAATGCCTTTGACCACCCACACCATTGGATCCGGGAAGGAGTAAAAATTAGGTAATTTAGGGTTTCCCACAGCAGAGTCTATGGCGAGAAAACCAAATAACTCGGGCAAGCTAGTTCAACTGCCTCATCCCATGCTTTAATAGTTGCTTTCATGGACAATGTCAGAGGTAGGTCAGACTTCGCACCTCTGTGGATGGACAAACAAAGGGTTTCATACGACCCCAAGTGAGCCGCTTCCACAACCATGGCAGAATCACCAGCATCAGAAGTCAACCATCTATGGGCAAACACTAGTTGACTGGCAAGATAATATTTCCTCCAGTCAGGTAGAGCAAGCGCCCCCTGTCCCCAGGGTTCTTGAAGCACCTTGAGTCCTATACGTGGTAATTTGGGGGCCCAGAGGAATGAACTAGTAATGCCATCTAGCTGTTTAAAAAAGGACTTAGGGACCCACACTGGGAAGTGTCGCAAGAAGTACAAAATGACTGGAAGAATTTTCATCTTCAGTAAGTTTATTCTTCCTATGAGCGACAGCAGAAGCCTCTGCCAAGCCTGAGCCTTTTGCTTAAAGAAGGTTAACAGGGGCAACAAGTTAAGTGTCATATAGTCAGTACAGTCGACCGTGATCTTGACTCCTAAATAAGTGATGGAGGAAACCCACTGTAAAGGCATACTGGGATCAGCCCTCTCCCTGGCCCCAGCATCCAAAGGCAAAATGGAGGACTTGTTCCAATTCACCTTCAAGCCCGAAAAGGTGGTGAAATCATTCAGAATTTTCAGAGCCGCCTGGAGCGAGGATCCGGGGTCCTCAAGAAACAAAAGCATGTCGTCAGCATATAATGCCAAACCTTCCTGAATTGTCCGCACTTTAATAGCCTTGACTTCACTAGATGATCGGAGTGCCATAGCTAAAGGTTCCATCATAAGTGCAAATATAAACGGGGATAATGGGCACCCCTGCCTAGTACCCCGACCCACTGAAAAGAAGGGAGAGGTAGACTGACCTAGCCTAACTGCCACCCTGGGATTGCTATACAGCAAGGTAATCCATTGCCGGAAGACCTAGCCAAACCCCATTTCTTCCAGCACCCGGAGCATCTACTTCCAATCAATTGAGTCAAAAGCCTTCTCAATGTCAATCGACACAACGATTCTGGTACCAGCATCAGGCCCCGAAAGCTGGAGATGAGTAAATAGCCTCCGCAGATTAGTATTCGTAGACTTACCGGACATGAATCCCGTCTGATCAATATTGACCAGAGAGGAGATCACCCCGACAAGCCTATTGGCCAAGACCTTCGTCAAAATTTTCAAGATCCATGTTTAGGAGCAATGGGCCTATAACAGTGATGGCGAACGCGTGGCACGCATGCCACAGCTGGCACGCCAAGCCATCTCTGTCGGCACGCCAGGGGAATCTCTCAGCCAGACAGTCACTTGCACTGACGTGTGGCACGGAGGAGCCGGCTCCCTAGCTTGTATCAGTGCCAGTGACGTCGGCAGCTCCCCCTGCTCCAGGATGACTTTGGTTCAGTCTGCCCTAAGAGGAGGGGGAGGGGCGGTGCTTGGAGCAGGTCATCCATGAGGGGAGGTGCAGTGATTGCTAGCTGACCTCCGATGGGCAGGGATATTGAGGGGCAGCTGGATGGCGGGATATCGAGGGGAAGCTGGATGGCGGGATATCGAGGAGCAGCTGGATGGCGGGGATTCCTACAATACTGGACGATGAGGCCATGAAAAGGTAAGAAGAAGGATGCCTCCTCCGATCTACATTGTACTGTGTGTGTGTGGGGGGGGTGGGGATGTGAGTAGTCAGGAAACATGTGTCATGTAGGTGAGTGTAATGTCATGTAGGTCAGTGCATGTCACATGTGTCATGTAGGTGAGTGCAATGTCATGTAGGTCAGTGCATGTCACATGTGTCATGTAGGTCAGTGCATGTCACATGTGTCATGTAGGTCAGTGCATGTGTCATGTAGGTCAGTGCATGTGTCATGTAGGTCAGTGCATGTGTCATGTAGGTCAGTGCATGTGTCATGTAGGTCAGTGCATGTCACATGTGTCATGTAGGTCAGTGCATGTGTCACGTAGGTCAGTGCATGTGTCACGTAGGTCAGTGCATGTGTCAGGTAGGTGAGTGTAATGTCAGGTAGGTGACTGCATGTGTAATGTAAGTGAGTGTAATGTCATGTAGGTGAGTGCATGTGTCAGGTAGGTGAGTGTAATGTCATGTAGGTGAGTGCAATGTCATGTAGGTGAGTGCATGTGTCAGGTAGGTGAGTGTAATGTCATGTAGGTGACTGCATGTGTAATGTAGGTGAGTTAAATGTCAGGTAGGTGAGTTAAATGTCAGGTAGGTGAGTGTAATGTCAGGTAGGTGACTGCATGTGTAAGGTAGGTGAGTTAAATGTCAGGTAGGTGAGTTAAATGTCAGTTAGGCGAGTTAAATGTCAGGTAGGTGACTGCATGTGTAATGTAGGTGAGTGCAATGTCATGTAGGTAAGTGCATGTGTCAGGTAGGTGAGTGTAATGTCATGTAGGTGACTGCATGTGTAATGTAGGTGAGTTAAATGTCAGGTAGGTGAGTTAAATGTCAGGTAGGTGAGTGTAATGTCAGGTAGGTGACTGCATGTGTAATGTAGGTGAGTTAAATGTCAGGTAGGTGAGCTAAATGTCAGGTAGGTGAGTTAAATGTCAGGTAGGTGAGTTAAATGTCAGTTAGGCGAGTTAAATGTCAGGTAGGTGAGTGCAATGTCATGTAGGTAAGTGCATGTGTCAGGTAGGTGAGTGTCATGTCAGGTAGGTGACTGCATGTGTAATGTAGGTGAGTTAAATGTCAGGTAGGTGAGTGCAATGTCATGTAGGTAAGTGCATGTGTCAGGTAGGTGAGTGTCATGTCAGGTAGGTGAGTGTCATGTCAGGTAGGTGAGTGTCATGTCAGGTAGGTGAGTGTCATGGTTAGGTAGGTCAGTCTATGTGTCAGGTAGGTCAGTGTATGTTGCACAATGCATTCCTAAACCCTGCATTCTGAGCGAATCTGGCAGAATTGTACGTTTTTGGTCCCTTAGGGCTTATTCAGAGGGATGACCAGTCCCATCCTCTGTACAGAGACGATGGCAGGTTTAATTCTGTGTTGGCACTTTGAAAGAAATAAGTTGGTTTTGCGTCGCGGTTTGGGCACTCGGGCTCAAAAAGGTTCGCCATCACTGGCCTATAAGATAAGCAATCTAGAAGGTCTTTACCCGGTTTTAGCAATAAGACCATGTACGCATCCAGCATGGACGCAGGGGGCCTATTCAGTTCCAAACATTGGGCCAGAAGTGTGTTTAGTCTAGAGGCTATCTTGTCAGCATAACTTTTATAAAAGTCGGCGGGGAAACCGTTCCGGCCCCGGAGCCTTATGAGGGGGAAAATCAAAAATAGCTGCAACTATCTCCTATTTAGTGATCTTATCATCCAAAGCCAACCGTTTGGCATCCGACAACCTCGGGAGGGCCAGGCCCCCCAGGAGGGCATCCAACGCAGCAGGGTCATAACTTGGCACAGGGGCATAAAGGTCAGCAAAGAAGTCCCTAAATTCTGACATTATTTCAGAAGGGTCACTAATAAGATCTCCACCCATACCCCTAATGACCGGGATGTTAGTTATCTGATTGTCCACCGCCACCAACTTCCCATTCTTATCCCCTTCCGAGAAAATAGAATTTGCCCTGTGTTTAGCCTCAGTATGAGCCAGGTTTGAGAAATGCAAGGAGAGAAGACGCCTGGCCTCCATCAGAGATGAATATGAGGTATTAGAGGGACAGCTGGCATGACTCTCCGCACATTCCTTTTCGGTGTCCTGCAACCTGTGGATTTCAGCATTGTGGGCCATCCTTTCAGATTTAATAGCAGAGATACACTCACCCCTTACCACTGCCTTGAAGGCATCCTACACCACAGGCGGGTCCGCAGTATCCTCATTAGTTGACCAGTAAGAGGTGATCGCCTCCTGTAAGCCGGAAGACACCTGCTCATTTTGCAGCCCCCCTCCCAGCAGAAAAGCTGAGAGTGAGGGATAAGGGGCAATGATCAGATGCCCCCGGCCAGGTAATCAATGTCATGCACAAATGGCAACAAGGCCTGGCTACCAAACGCCAAATCTATCCTGGCCGACGAGCGATGGGCATAAACTTTATTTTTAACATGCTATTTGTATTAGGGGTGGAGGGCTGTCAGTAAATGGGACCTTCCATGTTTATAGAACATTTGCTTTAATATTCCCAGTTCCATCTGGCTCTAGTTTAAAGGAACCCTTTCCTTCTGCTTTTTATGTTGGGGTTATTTTAAAACCACCACACTCCATTGCAAAATGGTATTTGGTCTTCATAAAAATGTCACTGTTACTATGCATGCATGGTAGGCAATTATAGTCTGGTCTCCCACAAAATGGAACATTTATTGCAACTGCACATTAGGCCCTTATGGCCTAGTCTTCCACCTTCCACAAAATTGTATCCCTATCGGAGAACAGGCTATAAGCATCTATTGCACACGTATGGTAGAAGCACCAATTTGTAGGATACCAGCAAAGCCTGAAGTTTATGCTCCTAGTGGAGGGACCATGGCAACACTGCCCCACATGTGCAATAGCAGCACCATGTTTTAAAATACAAAACATACAGTCCTTCTGAAGCATGTTTGAACAAGTCATATTTGTGCAAGTTTATTTTTGAGATGCAATCTTTATCTGAGGCATTTTAATTTATTTCTCTTTCACAGTAACTATAGGGCAGCGTAGGCAAACTTCAGCCCCCTAACTGTTGTCTGCTCGTGTCAACACCAATGAATTTATGCCTTGATTCCATTCAGTCTATTGTACAGTGCCAATATGTCTGTCCGCCAATGTGCGCACCAGTGCCTGTGTGCCTTTATATATACATTTACTCAGGCTATCCAGCAATATCTATCTCTGTTTTTCTATATATGCCTCTATAATTATTATTGCAAATTCTGTCAATGCAAATCTGGTTATACATAAGTAAAAAATAAATATGTCCTTTTCTACTAATTAGAGTGTACATCTCAATCAGGTTAATTTGTTCATCTCTCAATTACATTCTGTCTTGCAAGGCCAAGCCGTCTGACCATCAATATCAGCCAACCTATAGTATATCTGCCTATGTGGTCAGTGTAAATGCAAACCAGTCCCTTCAAAAGGGATAACCAACCAATCTGTCCATCAGTGTGTTACTGTATGTTTGTGTTAATATAAGTCTTAGTATCAAAACTTATCAGGTTCTTTGTCTATTTAAAAGCAAGTTTATTCATTTATGTAGGTCTTTGTATTTGTGATAGGCTGTTCATAAATGCTTGTCATTCTGTCTGTCAATAATAATATCTGTCCATGTTGGTGTCAAACTGCCTGTCCTTCAATGGCAGAATTCTTTGGTCTGTCAGCAGAGATACTATAGGGTTGATTTACTAAAACTGGAGAGAATACATTTTGTGTTTCAATATTTTTATTCAAGTTTTGTCATACAAAATGTATAAAAGTCGCAACATAACATTGTACAGTCACAATCAACATTTGGGGTAACACAATGAAGATCACTAAGTGTAGGGGTCCTTGGAGTAGTAAACAAAAAAATAAATAAATAAATAAGTAGAAATAACGATTATCACTACTTAATAGCTCACATAAGTCCGAAGCTCCGTAGAGCCGTTAACCCCTATTAGCATCGCAGATCATATCTGAACCGTCCACCCAGATGAGCCGCCCCCCCATCCATCTATCGGGGGGGGCGCAACTCAGCCGGCTGTGTGGGCAGCCCAGAGGTCCGATCAGACTGACAATGGTCCCGTAGGAGCTGAGAAAACAGGGAGCAGCACAAACCTCTAAGGTCTGGATCTGACTCCAAAAATAAACAATAAGTAAATTTCAAAAGAGAGGAAAGAGGACAGTGACAGAGAATAGAAGGGAGGAAACAGAGTAAGGAAAGGACAGTTGAGGAGGGGGAATGGGGGGAGGGAGGGGGGGGAGGAGCCCCGATTCAGCACCCAGACATCCCAACCTAACCCCTTAGGCTATGCTGTAAACATCCCCGGGTCATTAGTTAGGTAACGAAGCCATGGGTCCCACACTTTATGAAACAGTTTCATTTTATCTTGGGCCAGAGCGGTCAAGCGTTCGTTTAGCATCAACCAAGACAACTTGCCTTTAAGCTGATCGAATGGTAGAGCTGCCGATTTCCAGTTCCTAGCAATGGTGATTTTGGCTGAGATAAATATAAATGTCAAGAGCCTCTTGCAGGACTTGGAGGCTTCCACATCTCCTCCCCCCAGTAGTGCTTGCTTAGCTGATTTAGTTAGGTTTAGTTGGGTAAGGGAGTAAACTAAATTATACACCCTGATCCAAAACCTCCGGACCTTTGGGCATGTCCACCAAATATGATAGGTGGTGCCCACCTGGCCACATCCTCTAAAGCACAACGGGGTAGCTCCTGAAACAAAAGTTGCCAGTCTGACCGGCACCATATACCACCTCAGCAGAACCTTATAATTGGCCTCAATTATCGAAGTATTGACGAGCGAACGAGATGCTGTCTCGGCTATCCTATGCCATTCGTCCAGATCCAGGGTTTCCTGCAAGTCGGTCTCCCATTGGACCATATAATTCAGCTTTGTCGATGCACTCAGCAATATCGAATATATAGCAGATAAATGTCCTTTAATTTTATCATAATTTTTGCATAGATGTTCCATGGGAGTTTGGGTTGCTAGGTCGCTCTTGCGAGCCAGGGTTTGTACATAATGTGAGATTTGGGCGAACCTATAACCCTCCGCTGGAGGCATTTGATGCCTGTCAGCCATAGTCCGTTCGGTCAGCATACCTCTATGATCGCACAAGTCAGCAATACACTTAAAACCCTTATTAGTCCACCATTCGAACGCTAGTGGGGTGAGACCCGGGGTGAATGCTTTATTTTGAAGCAGAGGTGTCAATGGAGAATGAGGAGATTTGAATTTGTGAGATCTGGAGAGTCTGTCCCATAGTTCCAGTGACATGGATAAAGTAGGGCAAAGTATAGGAGGTCGCTCCTTGATAGGGAGCCATAAAATATAAGAAATAGGTTTGGGACGGCAGGAATAAGATTCCATAGCCATCCAAATGGCCTGTGCCTGTTGGGAGTGAAACCTTGTAAGTTGTGCTATCTGGGCAGCATAAAAATATTTTAATAAGTCTGGAAGACCAAGTCCTCCTCTCCGCTTCAACGTGTATAGAGTGCTCCTATTCACCCTGGGTCTCTTATCACCCCAAATAAACTGTATTACTTTATTCTGGAATCGTTTAAGGTCATCACGGGCCAATGAAACTGGCAAGGTAGGGAAGAAATACAATAATCGAGGTAGAACATTCATTTTAATTGAGTGAAGTCTGCCAAACCACGATGGCGGGTGAACCTGCCACTTAGCCATGTCAGCTGTTAGCCGTTTGAAAAGGGCTGGATAATTCTCTTTGTACAACTCACCAATAGATGAGGTCAGCTGTATGCCTAAATAAGGGAGAGCTGTGGATTCCCATCGGAATTGAAATGAGAATACATTTTGGCCTAAATTTATGACAAAATTTGATTTTATTGGATATATTTTATGACAACGTAGAAAATATCAGGGTTTTGGTTAGGTAAGAGTTAGGTTTCTTCTCTAATGCACAGTAACAAAAGTTTAATATGTCTCGCATGCGGTTTTAAACAAATGAGTGCCACAACTGCCACTTAGTAATTAATTATACAAGTGGTTCACTGCTGAAAAGAAAGAAGAAGATCATTGAGATAAATGCATTGCAGTAAGAAGGAAAGATCTACTTTTCCACAGCACTGGGTAAACTTTTCACTGAGCCATAACCTTTAAGCTAATGAATTTGATTTCCTAAAGCACTGGGCTCATTTCTCATTGGGGCACAAACGTTATACTAAAGGATGCTTGTACTTAAACCTAACTCCACATTTAATGTCTCTTTAAATAGTTCCTTTGGGCCAAGCTGCATTACCAAGTGCGCTTGCTGTGAGCGCTGTATTAACTGAATATATTAACTGAATGTGGCATCATTAATCAGCATACAGCACTGTGTTCTGGCAGTGACTTCCCAACCCATTCCCGGAACAAAACAGAGTTGGTTTGAGCACTGCCCAGGCATTCATGGGAAGTTTTGTATTCTATAAATTAATACAAAGCTGCCTCTGATTGCCTGAGGCGGAGATCCTGACGCCCTCCTACCGCCTCTGCCAATCAGAGGAAGCTTTGTATTCATTCATAGAATGCCCCTGTTCAATGCTGTATACTGTATGTAATGGGTAACAGTTTATACAGCGCACCCCACAAGCGCACCTGGTAGTACAGTAAATTGTTTATTTGGACCAGCTTGGCCAAAACAAACTGTTTAAAGGGACATTGAAAGTGGAGTTAGGCTTTCAATGGAAAGAGGATTTGCTGCATTAGAAGAAGTATATCTTTGATTGTGGGGGAAATATTTGAACTAGGCTGGAAGAGGGAAGGCAAGTTAGAAAATAGCAGTGCAAATAAGGACAAAATTCAACTGGACATGAAACAGGAGAAGGTTTACAGAGTGTGCATAAAACACATGAAGGCCAGCAAGCAGGGGGAGAGAGTGATTCTATGGCTATATGTGTTACAGAATCATGGCTTAATTTTTAACATGATTTGGCTCCTAATATTCTCACTTGGAGAAAAAGGCTAAAAAGAAAAGCTGCCTTCATTTCAGAAGTGATCTGAATATGAATATGACAGATAATCTCATATGAAGTATGTTTGAGGTTGGAGTACAGTCACTGTATTGTAACTAAGAAGGTAGAGACTCCTTACACAAATGTAAAGTAATGCATTGTACAAATAATGGGAGAATAAAAATATTGAAAATGATCTGTGAAAGAGCACAGGGTAAAAATTTGTAAACCTACTGAAGACAAATTTTTTGGGACAATTTCTAGAAGTTCCTACTAGAAAAGATGCTTGCTGGAGCCATTAAATTCAATAAAAGCAGAGCTTAATATAAATTGTAAAGTGTGTGTAACGGCACCCCAATCTCAAGGGGTATTAACGCCGTTTACGATGTTCCCTCTCCTAGACACACATCCACTCGCTACCGATATCCACAGCTAAACTACCCTTTCCTATAGGAGCCGACCCCTCTGGAAGAAGACGAGACGCACTCTGTCTCTTCTGTAGTAGGAATCCATTTATTAATGCCAAACATTGTAACTTTATACACAATTCAGGGCACATGATTTAACATGAACAATGGCCCAGCTCCACCCACACATCCCAAAACTCAACACCTCATCCTGACGTCTGCTAGGCTTCAAAAGATCCCAACACAATAGAATATACGATCTCCAATACACATCTTCCCACAAAGGGTTGGCAGCCAGTCTGTCTGGCGACAACAGGTTCTAAACCCTTTACATCTTAAATCCCTTTGTATTGTAAATCCCAGTCTGCCTTTACAATACACACAAGTATAGGGTTAATTACTTCTATTCACACCAGACCTTCCCAAGTCATACTGAACAATAGAAATGCAAAACAACTTAATTCCTCACAGCAATGATACTTAACCCCCACATACAGTATACATCCAATCTATATACAATGTATATACAGCCTTGAATATGGCTATCATAGACCATATTGGGGTTTTCATTCACCCTGTGCCCCTAATAGAGACACAGGGTGATTGACACATAAGAGCCATTGGGGAAGCTGGCGCAAGGGTATTTCATACTTCCTAAGCGATTCTGAGTTCCCCGGGCCTTCCCGTTACAGTGTGTATTACACTCCCCCCCCCCCCCAAAAAAAAGGAACCATATCTGTGCTTAGCTATCCATATAATTCCAAAGTCTTCCAAGATGGCCGCCTCCAGACAGACACACACACACACACACACAGAAAGGTATAGTAACAACAAGGCATAGTGAATCAGGAATGGGGAAGAAAACTGCTACGTTGAGACAACAGGCAAAACTGGTGACTAGTCATCTGCTGTCCACCTGCCTTTATTTGGGCCTAGCTCCCAGAGTGCAGTTCATCTTTTAAAAAAATCTGTAAAAACATTGCACAATTAATTCCTAGAGGCAACAAAAAGACTACATAGCTAAATTCTCTAAAATTCCTTTCTTAAAGGAAAGCTGTCATAAAGGCATTGTGGAGGCACCCATTAATGATTTAATCCCTTCTTCTGCTAGTAGTTTGGCTGTTATGCTGACCCTCTCATTAATAATTTCTGACTTTATTTTAACTTTCCTGATCTACATACTAGCTTAGGGTCTGTGACTCAAAAGTACTGCAGCCATAGGGTGTCTATAACCATCATTTAACTAGTATTTTCTACTGGAGAAAGGATGTCCCCACATATCAGTTATGATGGAGATAAAATGCAACATGACGGTGCGGATGTACCATATGAAGATGGTACTGAGACCGTTTCAGGTGCACCACAGCTTACTGCAGTAGGTTTCCCATAGCACACAAAATACTAGTTTCCTGATCCTGTTATTCAAATTCTCTGACTGACTTTCTTACTCAGAACAAATATGTAAATCAAGTGTTCTGACTTAAATCTAACTTCAAATGCTGCAAGCAGGTCCCACGTCCACTAACCAGAAAGCTATATGAAGAGGCCCAGGCAGACTTTCAAGCTAGCCAACAAAAATAACAAGTCTGTTTCAACTACTCAGGTTAAAAACAGACGTTTTTGTTGCATAGATTTGCAAACATATGTGGAAGCCACATTGTTGCAATAAAGCACCTATGATAAGTGTGTTTCCTAACTCTAAATATCAAAGTTCCCACTTCTGGGACATGTATAACAATGCACAAACAGGGCAGGCTTACCTTTACCTTTGAGGAGGAGAGAGATCCCTATATAAAGCAATAAGCTTTTGGCAGCCTTTCAAGGAAAAAAGGACGCCCTGAAACTAGAAAGGGTACAGTCAGGGTCGTATTTACCGCAAAGCAAACAAGGCAGCATTTTTTAGGGGGGCGGCAACTGTAACAGGATGATGCCTGCAGCTGCAGGCATCACCCCGGTATCGTTTAGAGCCGGCAGTCGGCTCTCTTGTAATAGCAATCAAAGCGGTTTACTAGCCACTCAAATGCTATTACAAGCAGCGGAAGGGGACATCCCCGCCATCTTCTGCAGCTCTCTCTCCCCACCGGGAGACCTGAGCGACCAGCTGGCATGTCCACTGACTGGCCAGACAGCCAAGCAAAGCTGGAATCGGCTTTGCTCGGCTGTTAGTAACAGTAAACTGGAAGCGATGACATCACTTCCGGTTTCCTGGGAACCATTGGCTCCAGTTTTCAAAAATCTAAAGCACAGATCTTGGTGTTTTGAATGCTTTGAAGGGCATAGGAGAGATTTGGGGTTTATGATCTTGGGATCTCTCCATAAAGAGTACCTGTCACTGCCTATTGGTGTCACAAGGATGTTTATATTCCTTGTGACAACAATAAAACTGATAAAAAAAATTAAAGCAACAGCGTAACAAAAATACAAATTATAATAAAAAAGAAAAAAAATTAAAAATGAAGTGCCCCCATCCTCCCAGACGAATGCACGTGTCGGACCACGCTTGTTTGTTTACGGGAAGTAATTCAAGCACCAGACCTACTCCCACTCTGTAAATCTAAAGTGGTAACCTGTAAGGGCTTATAAAGCATCGGCTATGGATTGTAAAATTTGTCGTTTGTTGACATTACATTGGCGTGTGCAATTTTAAAGCGGCTGGGGTGGGACAAATTAAGATGGGGGGAATCGTCCATTTTTAGTCTTGCCTAGGGCAGCACAAAACCAAAATACACCACTGGGAACAGTGAAAGGAAAACATATTAAGGTTTGGAAGATCTCAACATTAAATGAACAGGTTCTTTACTATATGTGCTAAAAAATTAATAAAAAAAAAGCGTGAAGGAGTCTTTCACGAAGACAGGTTCTAACAGATAATATTAGAAAAAAAACAAAAAGAAGAATTACATGCTTACCTCAAACTACCAAATTAAAGTTGCTATTTAGCATTATAAAAATGAATAGCAGAATGTTAATCAAGTGACTAATCTGACTGCCTTCCCTCTGGATCAATTAAGGTTTTGAGTTTTCTATTTTCTTTTATGGTTGATTAACATGACGAAGTTCTCTTTTCTAGAGTATAAATTCCACATTATAGGTAACATAAATTCACTACTATTAAAAGTAGACTGTACTGTTGGAACCATAAAAGAAACCTGACAATATAAGCCAGTTTTCAGCTCTCTATAGTGAACTGGAAAGAATCAATAGCCCATAATGGCATATAGATAGTGCCTTGATGTAGCTTTGCTGGCAAGGTGTGTTAATTGAGCTACTTTGAAAAGGAAGTGATTGCTTTATTCCATCAGCAAGAGTTTCACAAAAAGAAAAACTAGGTTTTGTAATGGTCATGTAATATCTAGGTCATGCCAAAAAGAATTCAGAGCAAAAAATAAATAAGAGACACCACATTAAAACAATTACTTTCCTTTTAAACGGAAGAAGAAATACATTTGTTTCATCGATGCTTTAGGGCTCATCCACACAGGACGTTTTAAAAATGCCAGAGCTACAGCAGCTCTAAAAACGCCCATTTTTTTGCGTTTAGCCACGTTTTTACATTAGCGTTATTACGCGTTTTTCAGCGTTAGCGGTTTTTTCAATAAAAACGCTCCCTATAATGTAAAGACGTTAAACGCTTTTTGGCGTTTTGCATTTTTTACAGCTTGTTTTTACTGCTCCTGGAAGCACAGGCTGTTGTTTTTTTACAAATGCACCCAAATGGTTATGCCTCCAAACACCTCTGGCAGTTTATGTGTTCATGGACACATAGGCTAACATGAAGGGGGTTTTAGAGGCAGTTAAAAAAAATGTCAAACGCCCCTAACAGCAGCTGTAAAAACGTCCTGTGTGCGTGAGCCCTTAAAATTAACTTATTTAAAGTAGATTTCATAACATATCATGAATAACATTAAAGTGGCTCTCTAGCTGAAATCAAAATGATTATCTGCTTTTTACACCTTTGTACAGTCATCTTTTCTATTTTAATGGCATCTGCCACTTGCAAATGCAGCCTGGCACAGTCTCTTTTGTATTTACATATATGATCTCTAAGAGCTTTACTACAACCTGAAGGGACAGACCATAAGGAAACAGGGGACAGAACATATAAAAAATTATTCACCCAATCCAGTTACATTTTTTTAACAACAACTGATTATTTCACCTCTTCAAAATAGGCCGATTAGAAATCCTGTCTCTGTGGTCCTTACAACATCTTATTTGGCTAGTTTGTAGGCCCCATTGGCTTAAAAATATATTCGATTTGGTTACCTAACCACTCATGAATCTTGGTTTACAAAAACCTCCATCCCACCTTCCTAGGACATAACTGATACAGCCTGGTCTTTCACAAACAAAGCCATTTTCACACTATTTGGTAATAACGTCACAATGCACTGTAGCAGAAATGTGCTTTTAGAGTCATACACAGGACAAATATTAGAATCATGTGAAATTGTAAATGTAAAAAATAGCTTTAGACCATAAGTGAAATGCAGGGACAAGAGCTGAAGTGGGAAATTGTAACCCTTTGTTGCATTTGGCATTCATTGCAACCTTTTCCCTCCCTTCCAATTACGGTCTATCCTGTGTGGACTGTTCTTTCTGCCATCTGTTGGTCACTCAGCTAATGTACTCCAATATCATACCCTCTCTGGATTCCCTGAAGCCTACTTATAAATGTAGCATGGACATCCATCACCCAAATGAAAATGTATGCAAACAGTTCAATTTTTAGATAAAATGCATACATATAATCTGTCATATCTGACAAAAGAAAAACTGTAATTCTGTTTAACCACTTAAGCCCCGGACCATTTGGTAGCTAAAGGACCAGAGGTGAATTCAGAATTTTGCACTGCGCTGCTTTAACTGTAAATTGTGCGGACATGCAATGTTGTACCCAAACAAAATTTGCGTCCTTTTCTTCCCGCAAATAGAGCTTTCTTTTAATGGTATTTGATTGCCTCTGCGATTTTTATTTTTTGCGATATAAACGGAAAAAGACCGAAAATTTTAAAAACAAATGATATTTTCTACTTTTTGTTATAAGAAAAATCGAATAAACTCAATTTTAGTCATACATTTAGGCCAAAATGTATTCAGCCACATGTCTTTAGTAAAAGTTATAGCGTTTACAAACTAGGGTACATTTTCTGGAATTTACACAGCTTTAAATTTATGACTGCCTATCTCAATTCTTGAGGTGCTAAAATGACAGGGCAGTACAAACCCCCCCCCCCAAATGACCCCATTTTAGAAAGTAGACACCCCAAGGAAATTGCTGAGAGGCATGTTGAGCCCATTGAATATTTTTTTTTTGTCCCAAGTGATTGAATAATGACAAAAAATAAATAAATTACAAAAAGTTGTCACTAAATGATATATTGCTCACACATGCCATGGTTATATGTGGAATTGCACCCCAAAATACATTCTGCTGCTTCTCCTGAGTACGGGGATACCACATGTGTGGGACTTTTTAGGAGCCTAGCCACGTACGGGACCCCGGAAACCAAGCACCGCCTTCAGGATTTCTAAGGGCGCAAATTTTTGATTTCACTCCTCACTACCCATCACAGTTTTGAAGGCCATAAAATGCCAAAATAGCACAAAACCCCCCCAAATGACCCCATTTTAGAAAGTAGACACCCCAAGGAAATTGCTGAGAGGCCTGTTGAGCCCATTGAATATTTATTTATTTTTTGTCCCAAGTGATTGAATAATGACAAAAAAAATAATAAAAAAAAAAAATTACAAAAAGTTGTCACTAAATGATATATTGCTCACACATGCCATGGTTATATGTGGAATTGCACCCCAAAATAAATTTTGCTGCTTCTCCTGAGTACGGGGATACCACATGTGTGGGACTTTTTAGGAGCCTAGCCGCGTACGGGACCCCGAAAACCAATCACCGCCTTCAGGATTTCTAGGCACAAATTTTTGATTTGACTCCTCACTACCTATCACAGTTTCGAAGGCCATAAAATGCCAAAATAGCACAAAACCCCCCCAAATGACCCCATTTTGGAAAGTAGACACCCCAAGCTGTTTGCTTAGAGGCATGGTGAGTATTTTACAGCTCTCATTTGTTTTTGAAAATGAAGAAAGTACATTTTTTTTTTCTTTTTTTTTTCAATTTTCAAAACTTTGTGACAAAAAGCGAGATCTGCAAAATACTCACAATACCTCTCAGCAAATAGCTTGGGGTGTCTACTTTCCAAAATGGGGTCATTTGGGGGGGGGGGTTTGTGCCATCTGGGCATTCCATGGCCTCCGAAACTGTGATAGGCAGTGAGAAGTGAAATCAAAAATTGACACCCTTAGAAAGCCTGAAGGCGGTGATTGGTTTTTGGGGTCCCGTACGCGGCTAGGCTCCCAAAGAGTCTCACACATGTGGTATCCCCGTACTCAGGAGAAGCAACAGAATGTATTTTGGGGTGTAATTCCACATATGCCCATGGCATGTTTGAGCAATATATCATTTAGTGACAACTTTGTGCAAAAAAAAAAATTGTCTTTTTTCCGCAACTTGTGTCAACATATAAAATATTCCATGGACTCGACATGCCTCTCAGTATATAGCTTGGGGTGTCTACTTTCCAAAATGGGGTCATTTGGGGGGGGGTTTTGAACTGTTCTGGCATTTTATACACAACATTAGAAAGCTTACATCCACTCTTCTAACCACTTGAAGACAAAGCCCTTTTTGACACTTTTTGTTTACATGAAAACATATTTTTTTTTGAACCTCCAAACATTATATATATTTTTAAAGCAAAGGCCCTACAGAATAAAATGGTGGGTGTTGCATTTTTTTTCTACACAGTATTTGTGCAGCGATTTTTCAAACGCATTTTTTGGGGAAAAAATACACTTTTTTAAATTTTAATGCACTAAAACACACTATATTGCCCAAATGTTTGATGAAATAAAAAAGATGATCTTAGGCCGAGTACATAGATACCAAACACGACATGCTTTAAAATTTCGCACAAACGCGCATTGGCGACAAACTACATACATTTTTAAAAGCCTTTAAAAGCCTTTACAGGTTACCCCGTACTGCTAAAATTACTGCCCTCGATCTGACCTTCGCGGTGATACCTCACATGCATGGTGCAATTGCTGTTTACATATGACGCCAGACCGACGCTTGCGTTTGCCATTGGGCAAGAGCAGGGCAGGACAGGGGTGCTTTTTTTTTTTTTTTTATTATTAATTTTGCTTTTTTATTTTATTTTTAAACTGTTGCTTCCATATTTATTTATTTTTTTATCATTTTTATTGTTATCTCAGGGAATGTAAATATCCCCTATGATAGCAATAGGTAATGACAGGTACTCTTTTTTGAAAAAACTGGGGTCTATTGGACCCTAGATCTTTTCTCTGCCCTCAAAGCATCTGACCACACCAAGATCGGTGTGATAAAATGCTTTCCCAATTTCCCAATGGCGCTTTTTTACATTCCCTCCCACTGCTTGTAAAAGCAGTCCAGAGGCTAATTAGACACTAGGATTGCTTTTACATGAAAGCCGGCCGGTGGCTGAAAAGAATGATACCAAGATGATACCTAAACCCGCAGGCATCATTCTGGTATAAACATTCAAAGTCCAGCAACATACCAGTACGTTGCTGGTCCTTGTTGGACATGTATTGTAATCTTTTTTTTCATGCAGCCTGTTGGCTGAACGAAAAAAAAAGATTGATCGGTGGGTGTGCCCACCATCAGAATACCGCCCTTCATCCACCCACTTCTAATGATGGGCATACATGCACCATTTATATATGCCGAAGCATGGGGGCATCTTCCCGCAAAAGTTACGCCGCACACACATGGTCAGACTTTTCCACGGGCAAGCCTCCGTCGGAATTTCGACCGTATGTACGCGGCATTAGGAGCAAAATCGCTCCTCCGCCCCTGCTGCCCCAATGCTTCGGCATATATGCTTTTTTTTTTTAACTGTGGTGGTGAAATCACCTCCTACAGCACTGGAGTCGCAGGGATCAGGCCTGTCTCTGCGAACGCTGCAGTTATGTGTGTTGTGTTTTGTAAGTGACAGTGATCGATCGATTCTGCACTTGGGTGGCCTGGGCTGGACGGAGGGGCAAAACTCAGGTGCTAGCAGGTATCTGGGCTGATCCCGCTAACACTGCGTTTTTGGGAACCCTAAACTGCTGGGGACGCTAGTATAGATCTGATCAGATCAGATATTGATCTGTTCAGAAACTATACCACTAAGGGGGGTGTATGCTTAACGCGTGGGTGTTAGCGCTACTGGCACTAACCTGACGCTGCCTGGGGGGTGACGCAGACCCTCTCTGACGCTAAAACCTAATTGATATCACCCGCCGGGCGATCAGGGGGTTAAACCTTTTTTGGGTTATATATACGGCGGGTGCCCTGACACTATAAAAAGCAAACTAACTAACCAGCGTCACCCGTAACACTTATATGATGATCACTGGTGAAAGGGTTAACTAGGGGCAATTAGGGGGTTAAAACCTTTATTAGGTAATATATGGGGGTACCTGACGCTATATAAAAACCTGACGGCGAACCTAAAAAAAAATTACTGGCTACCTATCGGCATCACCGACACTAAGACAACGATCATAAAAACGATCGCTTAGCGACAGTGGTGATAGGGGGTGAAAGGGGTTACCTGGGGGGCGATCAGGGGGTTAAACCTTTATTAGGTAATATATTGGAGTACCTGACGCTATAAAAACCTGCGGCGAACCTAAAAAAAATTACTGGCTACCGATCTGCATCACCGACGCTAAGACAGCGATCAGAAAAAGTATCGCTTAGTGACAGTGGTGATAGGGGGTGAAAGGGTTACCTGGGGGGCGATCAAGGGGGTTAAACCTTTATTAGGTAATATATGGGGGTACCCGACGCTATAAAAACCTGCGGCGAACCTAAAAAAAATTACTGGCTACCGATCATTATCACCGACGCTAAGACATCGATCAGAAAAATGATCGCATAGCGACGGCGGTGCTAGGGGGTGAAAGGGTTACCTGCGGGGTGATCAAGGGGGTTAAACCTTTATTAGGTAATATATGGGGGTACCCGACGCTATAAAAACCTGCGGCGAACCTAAAAAAAATTACTGGCTACCGATCAGCATCGCCGACGCTAAGACATCGATCAGAAAAATTATCGCTTAGTGACAGTGGTGATAGGGGGTGAAAGGGTTACCTGGGGGGCGATCAAGGGGGTTAAACCTTTATTAGGTAATATATGGGGGTACCCGACGCTATAAAAACCTGCAGCGAACCTAAAAAAAATTACTGCCTACCGATCAGCATCACCGACGCTAAGACATCGATCAGAAAAATGATCGCTTAGCGACGGCGGTGCTAGGGGGTGAAAGGGTTATCTGGGGGGTGATCAGGGGGTTAAACCTTTATTAGGGGGGGGGTTAGGGGGCTACACTGGACCTAAAACTAAATGTAGTGACACTTTTACAGTCACAAATGTCACTGATTGCAGTGATCACTAAATAAATGGTCACTGCAATCAGTGACACTGTGACTGGGGGGTGATCTGGGGGTGTCTGGGGGGGCGATTTATGTGCCTATGTGTCCTGGTGTCAGTGTGCTGTTTTGTGTACTAACCTGCATCTTCTCCTGTATGGCGCTCGGTATATGTGAGCGCCGCAGGAGAGATGACATCACTTCCTCCTGCCTGGCAGGCAGGGGAAGCTCTCTCATTCGCCGGGAGCGATCGAGAGGGGGGGGCCGGAATCGAACGGCCGTCCCCTCATGCCGGATCGCTCCCGAAGGTAAAACGACCACCCACTGTAAAGAAGGGGGGTCCGATCGGACCCCCCAACTATACAAAGGCAATCACGTATATGTACGTGATTCTGCCTGTCGGTGCCATTCTGCCGACGTATATTTACAGTGGGCGGTCGTTAAGTGGTTAAAGAGGAACTGCAGTCTGCTCACATAATTTGTAATAAAAACATTGTTGCCATTCTGAAGCTTCATTCCAACCACTTTTCATATTATTTTATATATATTGTGATTCTGTACTTGCCAAATATTCTGCAGAAATCTCCCACCATTAAGTCTGGCCACAGCCATGTTAACTGTGGGCAGATGAAGCTGCTGCCTGTTCACTTCCTGGATTCACACAGAGGCACACCTCCACCTGTCGTTGGCCCTTGTATGAGTCATCCCCCCCATACCTCCTGCCAAACTTTCATGAGAGTGAGAGAGAGAGAGAGCTGTGCATGATGTCATAAGCCTAGGCTTTTTACCAGACAAGAAACAGGAAGTGGGCTGTATAAGGTATTTACTGGCAGAAAAAAAAATGTTTTACTATCCAAAGTTAAAACAACAAGGGCAGAAGATTTAGTAGATGGAAAGATGAAAAAATTACTGAAGGTCTGCTTTAATGCCCTGATGCAGATATTCATGTAGGGTAGCACTGACAGATTCTATCCCCACTTTTCTCTCCTGCAATAATACAGCTCGGTCAATGGACACCCTTGTGCCTGTATTTAGATAGCGATAAAGCAGCAACACACTGATAAAGTCAACTCTCTGCTCCCCATCCTAAGGGCTTGTTCACACTTGCTAAATTACTGATGCTCAACAACTGCTCCTATAGCGTTTGTAAAGCGTTAGTATGGGTGTCAGACAGGCGTCAATGAGCTTTCGAATGGGACATTTTACAAGTGTTAAAACACTCCCTTAGAGCCCTTTCACACTGGAGCACCCATAGCGTCGGCAGTAAAACGCCGCTATTTTTACCGCCGACGCAATGGGCGGATTTGCGGCGCATTTCGGTCGCTAGCGGGAAGCTTTTACCCCCCGCTAGTGGCTGCGAAAAGGGTTAAAACCACCCACGATGCGCTGCAGAAGCAGCGCATTGCCGGCAGTATAGCCGCGCTGCCCCATTGATTTTAATGGGCAGGAGCGGTGGAGCAGCGGTAAACACACTGCTGTTTCACCGCTCCAAAGATGCGGCTAGCAGGACTTTACCGTCCTGCTAGCGCAACGCTCCAGTGTGAAAGCCCTCAGGCTTTCACACTGGAGTGAATGGGGCAGCAGTTTAGCAGCGGTTTGAAGGCGCTATTTTTAACGCTATAGCGCCTGCAAAACGCTGCAGTATGAAAGGGTTCTAAAAGCCCTATCCTCTGTTTAATAGCATTTGATGAGCGTTAAAACTGCTCCACAATTGAAAGTGACAGATTTTACCGCTATGAAACCGCCCCGAAACCACGCCGAAAACACCTGCCAAGCGCTACAATAGACTTGAATGGGGGGGGGGGGGGGTGAAAAGCTTCAAACCTCCTGACTCGACATGAAGCTTCAATTTTGAAGCGAAGCGATGCTAACATGTCATGTTTTTGTAATGTGAACAGCGCAATGTGCTGTCTATTGAATCTTGTGCATAGGCATTTGAGGGGCGTTTTTAGCGCCTCTCAATTGCCTGTTCTTAAGCCAGTGTGAACTCAGCCTAAAGCCTCGTACACACGGTCGGACTTCCATTGGACTTTTCCGTGGATTTTTGTCCAAACGGAGTTGGTCGGGAACACCCATAGCATACGCACCACAGGACTTTTCTGCAAACTTTCTTAAAACTTCTTACAACATCACTTGTTTTTTCTGCTCTTTTCTGATCTTTACTGCCACCCTTTGGTCAACTTCTGCTATTGTTGGTTGATTTTAACATTAGTTGTTTTGTCCATCGGACAAAAGTCCTATGGTTTTCTGTACACACGGCAGGACTTTGCTCCATAGGACTTTTGTTGGGCAAAAGTTTGTCCGTTCGCAGACCCAACTTTTGTCCGATGAAAACAAAACCAAACGAAAAAAAGTTTGTCCGATGGAGCGTACACACGGTCGGATTGTTGGTCCAACTTGCTTAAAACTAAGTTTGTTGGGCAAAAGTCAGACCGTGTGTACGGGGCTTAACACAGCGGCTTCTGCACTGTACAATGCAAAAGCGCTCAGTGACTCATAACTATAGGTATGTATTAAAATGAAAAAAATCTCTTTATATTCTAAAGCCTCGTACACACGACCGAGTTTCTCGGCAAGAACCAGCAAGAAACTTGCTGGCAGAGATTTCTTGCAGAGAAATTCGTTCGTGTGTATGGTTTCTCGTCAAGAAAAGCGTCAAGAATCTCGACGAGAAAATAGAGAACCTTTTCTCTATTTTCTCGTCGAGATTCTCGTCAGCCTGTTTCTCGACGAGAAAATTGTGTGTGTGTACACTTACCTGTTCGCCGGGAAGCCCGCGAATGCTCGAAATGACTTCGACGCATGCGCGGTAGCTTCCTAGGCATAGGTAGGGTGAACCAAGATGGCGGCGACGGCATCGAATGTGACGAGCGCATGCTCGTCGTATTCAATGACGTCACCGCGTACCGCGGGTTCTTTGAAATGAGCGTGTGTACACTCAGCCGGGACAAGTTTCTTGTCCAAGGATCTCGTCGTAAAAAACGACATGTTTTTAACGACGAGATTCTCGGCCGTGTGTACGAGGCTTTAGTGTGTTAAAAAATATATATCTTGTACTAAGGTAATAAGTTGTCTGCCAATAGTAACTGATCTGTCCTCAACTGCTGGACGTCAACATAATCAAAAGACTTTAACACTTTCTGAGTCGCCAACTCAGAAAAAGAATGCAGACCAGGTGTTCTGACTTCATTATGACTTTACTTGTTTCATGCATGCAACTTATGAATTGTCCGCTAGGCTAGGCAACTAGCATTTTCAGGAGGTGGGCAGCAAATGCAGCCCCCATATCAAACTCAGGACATGTTTGCTTTAGTTATACTATAGCTGTGTCCATGCAGGCATGATTTAATGCCCCCTCCAAAACTCCTTTCTTTTGCTTTCTCCCTCCGGCTCCTTGCAGCCTCCAGCTATGGAGAAGAATGTGAGGGCACTGATAATTGGTGCCTGGTCCAGTGTTATACCATTCAGTAGAAAGAGTCCTCATGGGGGGGGGGGGGGGGTGGAATATTTGTAATTTTTATATTTTCCAGAGAAATATGAAGAGTTTGGTTTTTTTTTAACAATAAGGTTGGTCTTTATTGAGAAATCATCAAGAACAAATAATAAGCATACAGAGCATAATCAAAAATGGTACAGCAACAGATAAGGAAGGGCAATCAGGGAGATAAAATGTAGTCAGAGATTAAGTAGGAGACCATACCCGCCCCCAGTCCCACCCGCCCACCCCCAACATACCAAGGTAATCATCCAAAAGGCCGCCCCGACCATTAGTAAACCGAACTAAAGTTGTTGTGTCCATGGGAGCCACACCCGATCAAATTTCTGAGGACAACCCCTACTAATGTAAGTCAACTTATACATTAGCATCACTGCATTGACAGAAGATTCCCATGCGGTTACTTTCGGAGGAGAGGGAGAGGACCATTTAAGAAGAATTTCCTTCTTAGCATAGAACAATAGCATGGAGACCAGCAATTTCGTGTATCAAGGTCGTTGGTCATCATCGTGTATCCCTAATAAGGCCAGTTCAGGTGATACCGGGAGGGACAAGGAAAGGCGTATATTGATATGATCAAAGACCTCCATCCAGAAGGCCCCTACTGAGGGACAAATCCAGAACATATGGAGAAAAGTGCCTTCAGAAGAATGACATTTAGGGCAGTTAGGAGACCTGTTAGGGTATATCAGGTGTAATCTGTGAGGCGTGTAGTATACACGATGCATAAATTTAGTGTGCAGCAGCTTATCTCTAGAGGAAATCATTAATTTTGCCCCATCTTCAAAACACTCCCCCCCACGTCTCCCTATCCAGGTTGGGAATATCGGCCTGCCACTTCTCCCAAAGTGAGTCCATCATGGGGGAGTCAACCTTCAGAATCGTCAGGTACAGTGTCGAGAGCGTCTTGGTAAGTTTGTCCTGTGCCAGAAGCCTCTCTATAGGGTCAGTACCAACGTCGATAGTCTGTGGAAATTGGGCTCTGGTAGCATGCCTAAGCTGAAAATATCTAAACTGCATACTCCCCGGGAGGCCATATCTAACAACTAATTCCTGAAAGGACATCAGAGTCCCCGAACGAATAACATCTCGAAGGACCTTAATCCCATACCTGGCCCACAATTGCGGATCAGGTATCTTCCTAAAATGAGGGAGGGAAGGGTTACCCCAAAGAGGACAGAAAGGAGAGTATTGATGCGGTCGTAGGAATCTCCCCCGAGCCGCTGTCCATACTCTAAGGGTCGTCTTGGTAGAAGCGGGCAGTGAAGGGTACGCAGCGCTACCCCTGTATACCAGATTCCCAAGTTCCTTGAGCGAACCCAGGACGGCAGCCTCCAAACAAGTGGCCGCATTCATCCTGGATTGCTCAAACCACCACCTCACAGTTACCAGGATTGCCGCCCAAAAATACACCAGGAAGTTTGGGAGCGCGAGGCCCCCACAATGGACCGGCAGCTGCAAGGTGGTCCTGGCAAGCCTAGGAGAAGATCCCCTCCATAGAAAGGAGCCTATGCAGACATCCAGGTCTCTAAAAAATGACAAGGGAAGCCAGACCGGGCAGTTCCTGAACACATATGTAAATCTTGGCAAAAATAAAATTTTGAGCACATTAATGCGTCCCAGTAGATTTAGGGGCAATTCCCTCCATCTGGAGCAATGCTCCTTGAGTCGCTTCACAACAGGTAGTAACTTGAGGCGACGAAAGTCCCGAAGGTCCCTCGACACCACAATTCCCAGATACTTAAATTCTTCCACCCAGAGCAGCGGAGTCGAAACCCCCTCTTCTCGGGCCCGGGAATCAAGCGGGAACAGGACCGACTTGGACCAGTTGATCCTGACCCCGGAGAAACACCCAAGATCATCAAAAATCTGCAATGCCGCCTGCAACGAGGCGCCAGCATCATGCAGATAGAGCAGTGTATCGTCTGCATAGAGAGATATTTTCTCCTCCAGAGGACCAATCCTGAGCCCATGGACCGCACCGGATTCTCTAATCAGGATCGCCAGTGGCTCCAGGGCTAGAGCAAACAAGCTAGGTGATAAAGGGCACCCCTGTCTTGTGCCCCTCTGGAGGAGAAAAAAATCAGAGAGGGCATCATTAGTACGTATTCTTGCTCTAGGAGATTTGTATAACATTCCCAACCAGCTAAGAAATTGCGGGCCAAATCCAAAACGTCTCAGCACTTCCCACAAGTACCCCCACTCCACCGAGTCAAAAGCCTTCTCGGCGTCAAGAGAGGCTATCACCCGGGTGCCGCCATTATCATGAGGAGCATCTAAATTAAGAAACAATCTGCGGATGTTAATATCCGTTCCCTTCCCCGGCATGAACCCGGTCTGATCCTGGTGGATCAAGTCCTCTAGCACAGTGGCCAGGCGCATTGCCATCACCTTCGCCAGTAGCTTGGCATCGGCGTTGATCAAGGAGATGGGTCTGTAGGAGCTACATTCCTCTGGGTCCTTTCCGGGTTTGGGCACCAACACAACAACCGCCTCCGACATGGAGTCCGGAAGGGATCCCAAGGTAGAAAACTGCCGAAAGAGGGAAGTTAGTCTGGGGGCTAATAATTCCTGGTACTCAGTATAGAATTCAATGGGCACCCCATCCAGCCCCGGAGCTTTACCCGATTGCATACATCCCATGGCCTTCTGCACCTCCTCTAAGGAAATGTCCCTGTCTAGGTCCCTACTTTTGTCTGGGTCAAGAGTGGGAAACGGGATTTTGTCCAAATAGTCATTAAGGTCCCCAGCCGTATAGGTCACTTTGGAGGAGTAAAGGTCCTGATAAAAACGCAAAAACCTGGAGCCAATGGCCACCGGATCTACCAGTAATGCACCATCTACGTCTCTAATTCTACCTATACGTGTACTGGCCGATTGACCTCTGGCCAACCACGCCAGCAGCTGACCATCTTTGTCGCCAAACTCGAACACCCTCTGAGCACTAGCCAGCATGGATTTCCTGGTACGGTCAATTCTGAGCAGGGAAAGCTCTCTGAGGGTGCGCTGCCAAGTACCATAGGTGCCCGAGCCCGGCGCCAGCACATAAGCCCTTTCTTGTGTCATAGCCTGATCCTCCAACCTTTTAAGATCTTGCGCCGACTCCCTCTTACGATCAGCTATTTTTTTAATGTACACCCCCCTGAGCCAGGCTTTAAAACCGTCCCATACTACCAAGGGTCCCGAAGATCCCTCATTGTGCAGCCAGTAACCACATAGCTCCTCGGGCAAATCCCGCTGGATCTCGGGGTCCATCACCCAGTATTTGGAGAGTCGCCAGACCCTCTGACCCCCAGGAGAAGCCGCCCCAACCGCGACCAGCAGTGGGGCGTGATCAGATATGCCCCGGGAGAGGATCTCGGTGGAGCGCACCTCCCTCACCAGGCCACAGGAGGCAAACGCCATGTCAATGCGAGATAATGTACGATAGTTCGTGGAGAGACAGGTGAATTGCGTGTCAGAGGGGTGAAAATGTCTCCACAAATCCGTCAGAGTGAAGGTAGATGCCCAGTGAGATAACCCGAGAGCAGGAGAAGGGGAGGGACGGAGCCGATCCCGTGTATCTGACATGACCAAGTTGAAATCCCCCATAAGGAGCACCCTATCCACCCCATATTGTGTAGTCATCTGCATCACCCTGTGGAGCAATGTGAGATCCGCCGGGGGGGGGGGGGCAAATAGACACCTACAATAACATATTGGGTCCCAGCTAAAAAGACATGTACCAGAACATATGTACCCCCTGGGTCAGTACGAACCGCCTGGAGTTGGAATGGCAAGGAGCGATGCACCAGAATACTCACACCTCTAGCATAATTTGAATATGTCGCATGATAGTGCGCTCCGACCCATGCCCTCCTCAGCCCCAAAATCTTAGAGCCCATTAGGTGGGTCTCCTGAAGTATACAGACCTTGGGACTGTGTTGCCGAATGAACTTGAAGACCAAGGATCTCTTGATGGCAGAATTGAGACCCCTGACATTCCAAGACATTACCGTAAAATTAGCCATACTGTAAGTTTGACAGACAGAACAAATAACAGACCATCCCTCCTATCTGCAATCGTCTGCAGAAGTGCATGTCACCCCACTTTGCGCGTACAGCAAGCATAGCCCAAAACAGGCCGGAGGCAATGCACAACCGCAAAGGAATAGCCAAAATTCTGTTGCATGCTAACAAACGAAAAGATGAGAGCCAAAAGACCAACCCATAAAAACATAACATCTCTCTAATCAGACCAACCAAACCCCGGACGACAACGGTCATCCAACCCCCTCCCCCCACCCCGCGCCCCTCTAACAGAGAAGAGCACATTATATCCCTAACTCGAACAGCACGATAAGTCACCAGTCGTTGGAGGCGTGGGCCTCGCGAGAGCAACACATCACCCGCACCGGAACATGGGCGGCAGAGAATTTGTCAAAAATGAACACCAAAAAAAAAGGGGGATAAAAATAATAAAAAAAAAAAAAAAAAAAAGAAGGGGGGGGGGGAATATATATAAAATAAATAAATAAATAAATAAATAAAAATGGGGAAGAAGGAGAGAACCAAAAAAAGCGTGCAAAAACCCAGTGGACCTGAGTTGCTGAAGAGCAAAGGAGACAGTCTCCAGCAAGGTGAAGGCCGGCTTCTGGGTATAGTGGAGCAGTCATATAGTCGCCAGTGTCGCATGGTGAAAGGAGCCACGGTCCTACATACAGTGCAGAGTGACAGTAGGTGCAGGATAACGGGACACAACGGTGTCCCAACAAAGTCCAAAAATTGAAGAGTATATCCACACCATAGTCAGGTCTCCCATCTTACATGGCGGCTCAGCAGGAATGCACAGTGTCTAAGGAAAAAACAAACATCCACTCCATGGAGGTAGTCACTATGGAGGCAAGGATTCAAGCCACACACCTGCGTCTTTGGGGCTGTTGAAGATCTTTACAGACTCCCCGTCAACCACTCGCAGCTTGGCAGGGAATAGGATGCTGTATTTGATACCTTTCATCCGAAGCGCCGCTTTCACTCCATCGAACGACCGTCGTTGCCGCTGCGTCTCAATCGTGTAATCCGGGAACATCATTAAATTAGTGTTGCGGAACGGGAGTTTACCAGCCAGGCGGGCCGCACGGAGCAGTTCGTCTCTGTCCCTAAAGTTCATCAGGCGGAGGATGAAAGTGCGCGGGGGGGCTCCCTCTGGGCCTGGTCTCGGCGGCACCCGATGGGCTCTCTCCACCGTAAAGTGGGAGGAAAGCTGGGCCGCAGGAAGAAGGCCCTGGAGCATATCCTCGGTAAAGGCAGTGGGATTGTGCCCCTCCACCCCCTCCGGAAGACCGACAATCCTGATGTTATTGCGCCTACTACGGTTCTCGGCGTCCTCCGCGCGATACTCCAGTGCCTTCACCTTAGTGACCAGGGTTCGGATAGTCACTTCATGGCCTGCGACCGCGTCCTCCACATCCCCCACACGCTGCTCAGCCACCGTGATCCGGGAGCGAAACTTATCAAGGTCTTGGCGCATCAGCCCCACATCAAGCTGCACTGCCTCGATCTTCGTGGTGAGCGTTGTCTGGCAGGCTGCAACTGCCGCCTGGCAGGTCATGATAGCCGCCATCACCTCCGGAATACCAGGCGGGGAGGCCTCCACAGTCTCCACATGTTCGGTCTGCGACGCCGTATTGGTTCGGCGCGCCGGCCGGAGTTCAAGAACCGGACTCTCCGCTGCCTCTATACCCGCCGGAAATTTTAATTTCTTGCCCCTCTTCGGGCCCCCAGAGCTTCTGGAAGGCATACAGGGGTTGCCGGTTCAGAAAGGAGTGAATTTCACCCAGCTACGGATGTAAAGTCGGATTCTTCTTCAGCAGAGCTCAGATAGCACGTCTGCTCAGTCCGCCATTCCAGCCACGCCCCCCGAAGAGTTTGGTTTTTAGAGAGGAGCGTGCTATAAGGATGGATCAATTTCTGTGTTTGCATTTTTTGAATGTTCTGTATACTTGTTTTTTGAATTGATATGGAAGGTTTTATATGTGTATAAAAATGTAAAAAAGAGCGTCCTTAGGATTTGGCCTTTCCTTGCTTCTGGCAGCTGATTGGAGCATAGGAGATGAAAGACATGTTAATATGAGCTGCTGGGGCAGGTGCATTAAAGTGAACCTCGTACTCTGTCTTGGATCGGCAAAGCACAGCTTTGCTTAAAGCTGAACTCCAGCCTTACATTTGGTCAAGCACAACAGTACAGGCTCTTCTGTATGAAAGGATTTGCAGAATCAGAGGCAGGTTTAGTTCTTCCAAGTTTACCAGGTACCCTGCAAGAAATCTGCACCCTCATATGTATTTCCCTCCTATCAGAGGCGTAGCTTGAAACTTGTGGGCTCGATGCAAAAGTTGACCTGGGCCCCCCCCTCCAACTATCACCCACCACTTTCACCATGCGTGCAAATACACCCACCGCACGCCAAGATACTCAAAGTGGCTTAAGAGTTTTGAGTTCCCAGAGTTCCTCCCTACATCAGAGGACAGGGATCACCGCTGGAGAATCAGAAGACAGGGATCACCGCTGGCGGATCAGAGGACAGGGATCACCGCTGGAGAATCAGAGGACAGGGATCACCGCTGGAGAATCAGAGGACAGGGATCACCGCTGGAGAATCAGAGGACAGGGATCACCGCTGGAGAATCAGAGGACAGGGATCACCGCTGGAGAATCAGAGGACAGGGATCACCGCTGGAGAATCAGAGGACAGGGATCACCGCTGGAGAATCAGAGGACAGGGATCACCGCTGGAGAATCAGAGGACAGGGATCACCGCTGGAGAATCAGAGGACAGGGATCACCGCTGGAGAATCAGAGGACAGGGATCACCGCTGGAGAATCAGAGGACAGGGATCACCGCTGGAGAATCAGAGGACAGGGATCACCGCTGGAGAATCAGAGGACAGGGATCACCGCTGGAGAATCAGAGGACAGGGATCACCGCTGGAGAATCAGAGGACAGGGATCACCGCTGGAGAATCAGAGGACAGGGATCACCGCTGGAGAATCAGAGGACAGGGATCACCACTGGAGAATCAGAGGACAGGGATCACCGCTGGAGAATCAGAGGACAGGGATCACCGCTGGAGAATCAGAGGACAGGGATCACCGCTGGAGAATCAGAGGACAGGGATCACCGCTGGAGAATTAGAGGACAGGGATCACCGCTGGAAAATCAGAGGACAGGGATCACCGCTGGAGAATCAGAGGACAGGGATCACCGCTGGAGAATCAGAGGACAGGGATCACCGCTGGAGAATCAGAGGACAGGGATCACCGCTGGAGAATCAGAGGACAGGGATCACCGCTGGAGAATTAGAGGACAGGGATCACCGCTGGAGAATTAGAGGACAGGGATCACCGCTGGAGAATCAAAGGACAACGATCACCCCTGGCAGGTCATTTGGCAGAGCTCCTTTCCTATCCCAGCACTGTATACAGCTCCTCCCCCCCCCACACCACACAGGGCTGAAATCACATTCCTTTACACACAGTCTGTCAGTCTTCACACAGGGTGTATCTGGCTTTTATGTTGCTGTTCTGACCTGTGAAATTCTCTGTTCGGAATGGCAGTGTAGTTGCAGTAGGCAGATACACCCTGTGCAGATCGTGGCTGACTGGCTGTGATGTAAAGGAATGTGATTTCAGCCCTGCGGAGGAGGAGCAATATAGAGTGCTGTAATGGGAAAGGAGCTCAGCATCCAGGGCAGAGGGGGTGGTCAGGGGGCTTTGGGGGGGTGCAACTTAAATCTGGGGGGGGGGCAAAGCCATGTGACACAAAATCTGGGGCCTGCAGCCCCTTGGGTGGTGTTAGGGGATTTGTTTTAGCAATTTCTTAAGGTTCCTCTGTCAGTGTTGGGGGAAGGTCACCTCCCGGAGGTGTGTGTCTTTTCCCCAGTTGTCAGGGAAGTGGGGTAAGCGGACATCCCCGAGTGGGGTGGGGGGTACAGAGAATCCCAGCTGGTGACTAGGAGATACTGAGCTGTGTCTTACCTCACCAGTGACATCTGTCGCATTGTAGCTACAGGACGGCACTCTCCTCCTCTTAACTCACTGAGCTTGGTTACCATTCCATGTTGCCAGCACACAGCACAGACACTTCCCCATCCTGGGCTGTTCTCACCCCATGCTCCTCTCCATTCAGCAAATGGCTCACAGCTTCACCCCAGCCAATGAGAACAGAGGGGTGGACTGTGGAAGGCAAAGTGGAAGCCCAGTACTGGAGCGTGGCTGTGGGGCCCCAGGGAAAAGCGGAGCTGAACTTTGTGGAGGATATGATAGAACAGGGAGGCTGCAGGGGCCCCCTGGAGCTAGGGGCGGGGTTGCGATTGTGACCCCTGCAACCCCTTATGCTACGCCCATGCCTCCTATGCTTTGAAGACTGACAACTGAGAACATTTACGTTATGTTTTTTTCTGCCTTTTTTTGTGCCTAGGTGGAATGTAAACAGAGCTAAACCCATCAGAGATAGAGAGTGCACTGACTATACAAGGTTTTCCATGGAAGGCAAAGACTTCAGTTCATACATAACTAGCTTTATAACTAGAATGCTGCCTGAATAATTACACAAAATGGAAGCACTTAGAATCGTATTTACATGTATTTTATGTTCTATGCGTGAGAGGTGCTTTGTTATATGCTATGCTACATTGCTATTATGGAGATACAAAATTGGGTGTATTCCTGCGCTACTATGGAGAGGGCTAGCTAGTGATATAAAACTGCTGCAAGCACCAGGGGGGGGTCAGATCATACCCACGGAAATTAAGTGTATAAAGAGGGGGGTGGTGCTGCGCTGTTTAGTGAAATAAATTAAGTGAAATTCTTCTAAAACTTTGTGTAAGATAATAAAACAAATGCAAATAAACAATTATTGCAAAACGCACATAAAATAGCAAGATCTTCCAAGATGTGAAAAACGCACAATAAATAATCTTCAAGTGGTGACCATAAAATACGATCTTCTAAAATAGTAAACAATGTGCAACAGGTCTAAACACTGTGTCAAGAAATCAAGATTGTGCAAATCACAAAATAAATAATGAACTGTGACAGTAAATCATAGACAATGAAATCAAAAATGTGAAATGCAAAGCATACGTGCAACCAGTGCAAAAGAGGCATAAACGCATAAATCAATCCGAGGGGATGTTGCACTTTAAAAAGTGCACAGTGCGACAGGTCTCTGAAAATATCCTCACGAGCTAGGATAACCAGGTGAATTGTAACATGTGTCTTTAAATTATAAATGTTGCAGGGCGATCACACAGAAAATTGCAAAGCGATCGCACAAAAAATTGCAGTAAGTGCAGGTAGAGTTCATTTGGTCAATCGTGAATGGTGAAAAAAGAAAGCAGTTCATTTATCCTGTGCAGGAAGTGCAGTGATGCATGGAACGCAGGAGGGCCGAGGGGGGGTGGTTGTGTGATGGGAATATCGTATTCCTCTTCCTGTGCTGGTGCACTCCGATGGTGGTGACTTTTTGGTAAAGGTGGCCTCTTACCTGTAGGTAGAGAGGTAACAGCATGTAGCAAACAAGATGCTCTGTGTTCCTCTTGCCTGGTTCCTATAGGGGTCCGTGTGTTGTTTGGGATGGTTGTCTCCTAATAGCTGGATGCCGGGCTAATTGGGGTTTCCCTCTGGAGTATGCACTCATATGCCAGCCGTTGTATAAGTAGAAATAAAGAGGGAAGATACTATATGGTGTAGTACGTTTTTAAAACATTTATTGTTCAACACGTTAAAAGCAGTGGTACTCACATTTGGCAGTAACACAATGTAAAAGACTCCACGAGCTGCGAGCTCGTCTGCTGAGCGTCACTTCTAGTTTATAGATTCGTCTCTACGCGTGGCATCACGGTCACGTGACTTCATCAGGAGATGTATTAGGTTACTAGAAGTGTCTTTAACCACTTAACGACCGCCCACCGCCGATTTACGTCGGCAGAATGGCACCGACAGGCAGAATCACGTAGATCTACGTGATCGCCTTTGTGCAGTTGGGGGGTCCATCCGGACCCCCCTTCACTGCAGTGAGCGGCCGTTAAGTGTTCGGGAGCGATCAGGCATGAGGGGGGGGCCGCTCGATTCCGCCCCCCCCCTCGCGATCGCTCCCGGCCAATGAAAATGCTTCCTCCGCCATGTGATGTAAACACAGGCTGGAGGAAGTGATGTCATCTCCCTCGCCGCGGTCTTTTCGTTCCCGGCGCCGAGCAGAGAAGAAGCAGGTTAGTGCACCAACAGTCCACTGACACGTAGGTACACATAGGCACACAAATCACCCCCCAGTCACCCCCAGATCACCCCCCAGGTCACCCCAAAGCCCCCAATCACAGTGTCACTGATTGCAGTGATCATTTATTTTACTGATCACTGCATTTAGTGTCATCTGTGATTGTAAAAAGTTGCAGGGCAGTTAGGATTAGGCCCCTTTAGGTCCAGGGTAGCCCCCTAACCCCCCCTAATAAAGGTTTAACCCCTTGATCACCCCCTAACTTCAGCGTCACTAAGCGATTGTTTTTCCGATCGCTGTATTCGTGTCGCTGGTGTTTTAGATAGGCAGTTATTTTTTTTTAGGTTTGCCGCAGGTTTTTATTAGTGTCAGGTACCCCCATATATTATTTTAACCCCCTGATTGCCCCTAGAGTTAACCCTTTCACCAGTGATCGCCGTATAAGCGTCACTGGTGTCACTGGTTAGCCAGTAAGTTATTTAGTTATTTAGGTTACCCGTCAGGTTTTTATATAGTGTCAGGTACCCCCATATTTAACCTAATAAAGGTTTTAACCCCCTGATTGCCCCTAGTTAACCCTTTCACCAGTGATCACCATATAAAGGTTACGGGTGACGCTGGTTGATTAGTTTGCTTTTTATAGCATCAGGGCACCCGCCGTATATAACCCAATAAAGGTTTAACCCCCCTGATCGCCCGGCGGGTGAGATCAATTAGGTTTTAGCGCCAGAGAGGGTCTGCGTCGCCCCAGGCAGTGTTAGGTTAGTGACAGTAACGCTAACACCCACGCGCAAAGCATACACCCCCCTTAGTGGTATAGTATCTGATCAGATCTGATCAGATCTATACTAGCATCCCCAGCGGTTTAGGGTTCCCAAAAACGCAGTGTTAGTGGGATCAGCCCAGATACCTGCTAGCGCCTGCGTTTAGCCCCTCCGCCCAGCCCAGCCCAGCCCAGCCCAGCCCACCCAAGTGCAGTATCGATCGATCACTGTCACTTACCAAACACAACACACATAACTGCAGCGTTCGCAGTGCTTGGTTTTTGGGGCCCTGTACGCGGCTAGGCTCCCAAAAAGTCCCACACATGTGGTATCCCCGTACTCAGGAAAAGCAGCAGAATGTATTTTGGGGTGCAATTCCACATATAACCATGGCATGTGTGAGCAATATATCATTTAGTGACAACTTTTTGTACATTTTTTTTTTCTTTTTGTCATTATTCAATCATTTGGGACAAAAAAAAAAAATATTCAATGGGGTCAACATGCCTCTCAGCAAATAGCTTGGGGTGTCTACTTTCCAAAATGGGGTCATTTGGGGGGGTTTTGTGCCATCTTGGCATTTTATGGCCTTCAAAACTGTGATAGGTAGTGAGGAGTGAAATCAAAAATTTATGCCCTTAGAAACCTTGAAGGCGGTGCTTGGTTTTTGGGGTCCCGTACGCGGCTAGGCTCCCAAAAAGTCCCACACATGTGGCATCCCCGCACTCAGGAGAAGCAGCAGAATGTATTTTGGGGTGTAATTTCACATATGCCCATGGCATGTGTGAGCAATATATCATTTAGTGACAACTTTGTGCAAAAAAAAAAAAGTTTGTCATATTCCCGCAACTTGTGGCAAAATATAAAATATTCCATGGACTGAACATGCCTCTCAGTAAATAGCTTGGGGTGTCTACTTTCCAAAATGGGGTCATTTGGGGGGGTTTTGTGCTATTTTGGCATTTTATGGCCTTCGAAACTGTGATAGGTAGTGAGGAGTGAAATCAAAAATTTGCGCCCTTAGAAATCCTGAAGGCAGTGCTTGGTTTCCGGGGTCCCGTACGTGGCTAGGCTCCTAAAAAGTCCCACACATGTGGTATCCCCGTACTCAGGAGAAGCAGCAGAATGTATTTTGGGGTGCAATTCCACATATAACCATGGCATGTGTGAGCAATATATCATTTAGTGACAACTTTTTGTAATTTTTTTTTTTTTTGTCATTATTCAATCACTTGGGACAAAAAAAAAAAATATTCAATGGGCTCAACATGCCTCTCAGCAATTTCCTTGGGGTGTCTACTTTCCAAAATGGGGTCATTTGGGGGGGTTTTGTACTGCCCTGCCATTTTAGCACCTCAAGAAATGAGATAGGCAGTCATAAATTTAAAGCTGTGTAAATTTCAGAAAATGTACCCTAGTTTGTAAACGCTATAACTTTTGCGCAAACCAATAAATATACGCTTATTGACATTTTTTTTACTAAAGACATGTGGCTGAATACATTTTGGCCTAAATGTATGACTAAAATTGAGTTTATTCGATTTTTCTTATAACAAAAAGTAGAAAATATCATTTTTTTTTCAAAATTTTCGGTCTTTTTCTGTTTATATCGCAAAAAATAAAAATCGCAGAGGCAATCAAATACCATTAAAAGAAAGCTCTATTTGTGGGAAGAAAAGGACGCAAATTTCATTTGGGTACAACATTGCATGTCCGCACAATTTACAGTTAAAGCAGCGCAGTGCCGAATCCCAAAAACAGGCCTGGTCCTAATGGCCCGAAATGGTCCGGGGCTTAAGTGGTTAAATAGTGGAGTCTATTAGATATAATTGGCGGCCATTTTCTTGTAGACCGCATGTTATGCAATGCGGAGGCCATGTTTGCTAGGGTTTTCTATGTAATGCTATTCGGCGGCCATGTTTGGTATGATTGCAATATGTGAACAGCGCGGCCATTTTCTTGTAGCCCGCCATTGAAGGGCATAGCAGATAATACGTTGGGATTTTAGGTAAGTCGGTCGGCTTGAACACAAGTAGGGAGACTTGGTTGTAGAGCCGGTATTAGAAATAAATAGAGATGTGGTAAAAGTATGGGACTTCACAGAACAGCTGTGTTTACACTGAGAATAAATTACACAGGTGAACTCTATTTACAATTGGTTCCACTCGATTTTAATTAGGGGTATCAGAGTAAAGGGGGCTGAATACAAATGCACGTCAAACTTTTCAGATATTTATTTGTAAAAAAAAATTGAAAACCATTTATCATTTTCCTTCCATTTCACAATTATGTGCTACTTTGTGTTGGTCTATCACATAAAATCCCAAGGAAAATTGCAAGGGGTATGAATCCTTTTTCAAGGCACTGTATGGGATTGATGAACAGCAGCCCATTCATTTGAGTGGACTGCTGTACTTGTGGGAAACACAGGAAAAGGTCCTTGCAACTTTCTTAAATAAAAGCCGTACATAATTTTCAAGGTGATTTCCCACAAACCGAAAGCTGGTGTGTTTACAGATGCATAATGGCACCTCTGTGTGCTGCTAAATAGCAGAGCAGTTGCCTGGTGCAGGAATGTGCGTGTGATTTACATACTTTCCTGCTGCCACATAAATGTGAACCTAGCCTTAGGGAGATTCAATCCCCCCCCCCCCCCCTCCCCAGTCCAAGAAAGTGCCAAATTTTGGGTTATCACCAAATCTTCCCATATGGGCACTAGTTCTGGGGACTATGGTGACTACTTTTGAGGAGTGTAATGAGAGGGGAGAGGCTAGAAGAGATGAAATCCAAAACTGAGTTCGTAATGACTAGACCATGGTACAGTATTTCACACGTGTCACAAACTAAAGGAAACAGGTAAAGTGGTAGCTGTGCAATTCACATAGGAATGTTGGGGAGGGATTTTAGATTTAGCCCAACTTACTCGTAGACCTAAGTGGAGAATTCATCTAATATGGATAACACCACTTGCAAGGAGGTCCCAGCACCCCAAAGGAAGAGGACAAGGTAATCAGCATAGAGAGCAGATTTCTCCATAAGACTACCCACCTGGTTGTTCTGTGTTGTGGTGGAGCAAAATAAAGCCATGTTCAATCATGAGTGCCACAAAATTCTAAAACAAGTAATAAGAAGTGGTGCCGATCATACAGAAATAAACAAAAGTAAATGAGTGTAGCTGCCCCCATTTAAACGGTGGAAAGGACCACCTTGCAAATTATAACAGAGAAAATAAAAAGGTATGGAGCTAACTCAAACCCAAATTTATATATCATATAATGTGATAGTCAACATAGATCAAAAAACAGTCCATGATGTGAAGACTATAAAAAGTGACACATTGTTCATAGAACAGTCCAATCACCGTGATTGAGAAATAAGTGTCATATTGGGTTTTCTGTAAACCGTGCTCCACCTCAAACAATGTGTGAAAAATGCACACTCACCAAACCTCTATATTAATCATCAACCTTTAGAAATATCCAGTAGAGGTGATGGCCCCTAACCCCGGAAGTGTCTCCTTATATTGTTCAAGCAATAGGACTTGGGAAAAGCATATTAAAATATCACTGTGCAGTAAGTTTATTAAAAGATGCAGGTCACAAAAACCGTAAAAAATGTGCACTTATATTTGGAGGTGCTATAAGTCAACACCAACATGCACATCTGAGTGTGAGCTCGCCGTCTCTCCAAGATACGGCATGCAATCCAAAATGATGAATGTAGAAACCAGGATACCGGTAGTGACGTCAGTCTTGGCAGACGTGCAGCCTAAATGCATTTTGTGGTAACCGCATCATCAGGAACCATTAGTTCAAATAGCCCAGGAGGGAGGGTGTATCCCTCTGTGGTGCCCCTGGACACTGGAAAAGAGTTAAGACACCTGGCCTTTGGTCTTGATGGCAGCCACAGGACAGTCATAAAGAAGATCTATTGATTTGAGAAAAGACTGTCCAAAGCAATGCGGTGTAGAACACTTTGCACATAGGTCCAAGCAACAGAATCAAATGCCTTTTCCATTTCTAGAAACACCAGAATCCTCCAGACATCTAAGCCTAGCTGCAAATGAGTGAAAACCCGCTGTAGGTTTATGTCAGTGGTCTTTTGAGGCATGAAGCCTGTTTGGTCAGAGGAGACTATAAGACCTTAGTGAGTCTGTGGCTATCAATTTTGTAAGAATTTTAAGATCCATGTTTAGGAGGGCTATAGGGCAATAGGAGGCACAGTAGAGCGGATCTTTGTCTGGTTTGTGCAATAATACCACATGGGTTTCACAGAAGAGGGGGGGGGGGGAGTTCCCCCACACAAGCACTCTCTATACAGCTTCAAAAGTCTGGGTGTTAGATGCTCAGAGTAATGTTTATATAACTCAGCTGGTAGCCCATCCAGGTTCTGTGATTTTCCATTTAGAAAGGAGTTGATGGCAGCTTCCTCCTCCGTGAAGGGGGCATCTAATTGTGTACCGACTGAGGCAGAAAGTGGGGGTATCCAAAGCTGGTCTAGAAGAGAGTAAAGATGGCTCTCTTTGTATGGGGTATGGGAGAATACAGAATGCCTGGAGAATCTCCTATCTTGTAGCTGCCAAATGTGGTAGAATAAATGCAAGGTACAGTGGAACCTCGGATTGTGAGTAACGCGGTTAACGAGCATTTCGCAATACGAGCACTGTATTTTTAAAAATCGTGACTCGGTTTACAAAAGTTGTCCCGCAAAACGAGCACGATTCAGGCCAAAGCGGTGTGCAGTACCGCTTTTGGGCTAAGGTGGGGGGGCGCCGGAGCCGAGCAGAGCCGAATGTCGCCGATCACAGCGAAATGCACGGAAAGACCTGAGGACAGCACGGCTGACCTCGGCAAATCTCGGGTAGGAAGTCTTTCCGAGGTTTGCCGAGGTCAGCCGAAGTGTCCTCGGGCCTTTTCCGAGGCTCTCCGGCGCCCCCCGCCTCTGGCCGCATGCGGTATTGCATCCCATTGAAGTCAATATGGAACAAATTATTTTTGTTTCCATTGACTTCAATGGGGAAACTCGCTTTGATATGCGAGTACTTTGGATTACGAGCATTCTCATGGAACGGATTATGCTCATAATCTGAGGTTCCACTGTATAATCGTGTGCAACTTATTTTCTGCAGTGAAGAGAGCCATTCATTTTCCATTCTTGTCAGGGTGGCATTTACTCTTAATGGCACTCCAAACGCAGTTAGCGGACGTGCAGTTTGATTCTCCCAAAGAGATTTACTGACCTGTCCCAATTAATCTTAGATATGTTAAAAAACACATTATTTAGAGATTGCATGCATAAACATTGTTCATAATACGACTAAGGTTTAAAATGTAAAGTTTCCAGAACTGACTGAAGCCTTCTGCGAAGAGAAATAAAATACTAAATAATGTAAGATCTTGCTATTTATAGAGAGCACTGATTCTTGGGTCTATGAAAGACAACCTGCCTCACTCCTCCATATGAGACACATTGTACTGAAGTCTCCATATGACTGACAGCTACTAAACAGTTGTCAGTTGTTACAAAGTGGAAATTGCATAGTTCAAAAACATTTTGTTCTATTTACATGATATAGCAGAACTTGTTCAGCTGACAGTATCTTGTTCTAAAAAAAATAAGCAAGGCAACACATCTGATATCTCCATTTACAGCACTCCAAAAAATCCCTCTCAAAGTACTGACTAGGTCAGGGGTAGGCAACCTCGGCCCTCCAGCTGTTTTGAAACTACAAGTCCCATGAGACATTGCAAGACCCTGACAATGGCAGGCATGACTCCTAGAGGCAGAGGCATGATGGGATATGTAGTTTCACCACAGCTGGAGTGTCAAGGTTGCCTACCCCTACACTAGGTGATAAAGAGGAAGTATAAAATGTAGGCAATACCTAAAACAGCCTCTAGAATCTTCCTTACAACTGATTTCTAGCTCCGACTTGACAGTGTTTCATATCAACAGCAAGGGTTTTTTTTGTGGACGAGAATGCCTTTTTAAAAGATAAAGGTCTTCGATTCACTTCAGACAGGATTTCCACTGAAGTAAATGGAGGCCATACTGCACAGTATAGGTATTCCTCCGCAGAAACCTGTAGATTTCAGGTCACACAAGCTGCACAGTGAAGATTTCAGAAGGATAGGGCTGCAAGTAATTAAGATTTATATAACTATCCTGATGGAGGGGAGGTGGCAGAAAAGGATACTGTAAATGCTCCAAGATTTACTAAGCTACTACTGTAGGTACAGTAACACTTCCCTGCAATCTTCCACTAAAGCTGGCCATACACGTATAGAAGTTTGGCCCTTTGCAGTACGAATAACTATTCGTCCCTCAATAGCGACTCGTCCACTAACTGGTAGAATAAAATTATTTCCACGATCAAAAGTGATCGGTCAATAACAACAACAACAACAACATATAGAATTCCGGTTTACCTATATTGCGAGGACATGCGCAATACAAGACAGAGGATTTTAATTTAGAATATAACATACACATATACACTTTGGTTGAAATGGTAAAAGTTTTTGCTTCGGATCCAATGATGTTTGCTGGGCCTACTATCGGAATCGAAAATAAAGTATAGTCCACTAACTGCATGAATGTTGAACAATCTTTACGAAAACTACCAGTTTTGGCAAAAATTCTATACATGTATAAACAGCTTAAATGATGACGTCTAGCTCACACACCTCTCCCTAGACACTCATTCTGCTCCTCGTTGTCTATCCCTATACTATCTTTTCAAGGATACAAAATCCATATTTTTTCGAACCTAAATCCCTCTAACTGCGTATATATCTCTTCTCCTCCATGCGGTTCCACTCTTTTGATACATTAATGCCACTAATTAATTACTTTGTTCATTGGTCACAACTTCCAACCTATACAGTACACTTCTTTTAGGGGCAGTTCACACCACATGCAGTCAAGTGTGTTTGTTTCCTGCTTAAAAAAAACGCATGGAAAGTAGGTTATATGATTTTTAATGGCCTTGTTCACACACGTGCTTGCAGTTCCAGAAAAAAAGTAGAACATGCTCCATTTTTCTTGCACTGGACTGTACTGGAACGTTGTAAAATGCATCAAAAATGCACCGGAACGCACCTAAACTCACTGGAATACACATGCACCAAAAATGCACTGGAACGCATGAAAAACATGCATGCAGAAAAGCGCCTGGACTGCGTATATATGGTGTGAAGCGTACATTCAAGTACGATGGTCACAGTCCCATGTTATCCCCCAATCTCACTTCCATTATTCTAGCCATTGGCGTCTATCCACCCTGCCAATATCTTGTCAAATTTAGCTGGGCACTGTCTGCTCTGGTAAGTAAGTCTATAGAGGGGCAGTACCGAGTTTATGGAAAAGCACCAAGATTCTCTTGTTGGTGGTTCCACCGACTTCCATCTAAGAAGTATTTCCCTTCTAGCATAAAACAGGGAGAATGTCAAACAGAGCTTAGTGTACCTGTCTCCCTGCACCTCCTCCAAGTGACTCAGGAGAGTCAGGGGGTCCAGCGGGATCCGAGTCCCACACACCCCGCTCAAGGTGTCAACAACAGCCTCCCAGTAAGGTTGGAGTTTGGGGCACGACCAAACCATATGCCAGAATGAGCCTACCTCCTGCCTACACCTGGGGCATAACGGATCCCGCTGGGGGTATATACGGGACTAGTCTTTGCGGGGTGTAATAGTCCCTGTGGAGAAATTTGAGTTGTATAAATCTGTCCTTTGCCGCTATCATCGAGGGGATAAAAGGTGGAGACACACTAGCATATGGACCCCATGGGTGGATAACTTTCTACCCCCGGACTTTGATCCCAACCTCCTTATCCCATGATCTTCCATCTACCTCTACCACTGCGCGTGGTGGCCCCCCTGGCCACACCGCGGCCCCGCCGACAACGTTCCCTCTCCCCCTTCTCTCTTCTCTTTCTCTTTTTCCCCTATGTGCCCCTCCTCTCCTCACGCGCCTATCCCTCATCTGCGAACCCCGCTTGTACCCATGTTCCCTTACTTCCTCAACAAGAACAGGCCTCTGAGGCTATGATTTCACATTTTCTGATACCCCATGAACCTGATGTAAACGCATAACATTACCCGTTGTCGAAGTTCTGGGGACCACCCCCGCTGATACACACTGATGCCACCGTGTCAATACCCTCCCTAATATTGATCAGCGACAAATGATAGCACTTAATCCACTAATTTTCTGATGTTTTGTAATAGTTATGCTTTATATGTAACGTGAACGATATACATTCACCATTTCTGACTACTTCTTGTTGTACTCAATATTATGCTCTAATAAAAAACTTTTGAAACCAAAAAGGTGGAGACACATTCCTCCCACATTCCTTTTTATGGCATTTTGTATGTTTCCCTTCTCTTTGTGGATTGTACGCTGTTCTGTGCAGAGTTTAAATCTAGAGGCCAGTGTTAAAATATACCAGTATCTGCTCTTCAACAAATACCACAGTGTTTTATTCATAAAATGCACATCTGCAGTGTCTCTGCATAATGCTGCAGAGAATACTCCTTGATTGGAGGAGGATCTGGTCACATGACTTCTCCTCACCCCCCTAGCCCCGATTCATTAAATCAAATGGGGCTTTTTGAGTCCTAGCATTTTTTGTCCCATTTATAAAAACAAATTTCATATTTTCTTTACCAGTCTTCCGCCAGTGGAGGAAAACTTTCGTACATGCTCGCATAAATGGCATTTGAGAAAATGGTGTACACATTTCAGTACCCCACTCCTTAATATGTCTCTGTCTGTATGCTATATTAATAATATAGCTCTGTTTAGCGGAAAGAAAAAGGACAAATGGCTGCACACCCATTCAGTGCAATGTCACTGTAACCTTAGCATCCCTTGCCCGTCTGTGCCTGGATGTTTTTATCTATTTTTGATATTAATAAGGTTGACATTGCACTGTATGGGTGTGCAGCCATTTGTCCTTTTTCTTTCCACTTGATTTCTGCTAGCAGTGGCAAGGCGCGCAACCCATTGTTTGTATCATGCTTTGTGGATTATGGTCTGTGTGATTCACCTGTGAGCAGCGGTATCTTACTATAGCTCTGTTGAGCCTCATGTTGTATACTCCTGCAAAAGATGGTTGCGCATAAATTAATAATAATGAACACTGTGCACAATGGCACACAATCCAACCCCAGTAAAAAACAATATTATCACAATAATTTAATACTATTGTAAAGGTTTTTTTTTTTTAATAACGTAATACTTACCTTCTCTGTGCAATAGTTTTGCACAGAGCAGCCTTGATCCTCTTCTTCTGGGGTCCCCCCATGGGCGATCCCGGCTCCTCCCCTCTTCTGAGTGCCCACATTTTTTTTTGCTAGAAAATGACTTAGATACCCCAAACATTATATATTTTTTCAGACACCCTAGAGAATAAAATGGAGGTCGTTGCAATACTTTATGACACACCGGATTTGCGCAGCGGTCTTACAAGTGCAATTATTTTGAAAAAATTTAAAATAACGACTTAAAAAATAAGACAACAGTAAAATTAGCCCAATTATTTTATATTGTGAAAGATGATGTTACGCCAAGTAAATTGATACCCAACATGTCATGCTTCAAAATTGCACCCGCTCGTGGAATGGCGACAAACTTTTACCCTTAAAAATCTCCATAGGAGAGTGGGTCACTTTTATTCCTATTACAAGGAATGTAAACATCCCTTGTATTAGAAAAAAGCACAACAGGACCTCTTAAATGTGAGATCTGGGGTCAAAAAGACCTCAGATGGAGGGGCGTGGCCTGACGCAGCATGGAGTAGGACCTGTGTGCCCCGGGCTCCGTCTAATACTCCTGAAAGTACTTATCCTGCACTCCGCAATTCCGGTCATCTACCTTGGATAACTGCTTGGGGACCCTCTGCATACCCTACCTGAACTCTGCTGACTCCCAAACTGCCCGACGGCTCGAACGGATCGACGATCTCCCGCACGCGGCGGCCGCATTCAGGCAAGTCCGTGGCTTCGGCCTACACACGGAGGTCGTGGCCATCTTGTTGCACCCGCTCTCCTGATCACCACTATAGCCGGCCAGTACCCCTCTGGAGCCTCTTAACACACCTGGCCTTTGCCTGCAGGAACCCCCGACCGTCCACCCGCTGCATCCAGGCAAGTCCGCGGCTTCGGCCTTCACGCGGAGGTCGCGGCCATATTGCTACACCCAGTATCCGGGCTGACACTGCTACCGGCCACTCTGGCATTGCCTGCTTTCTTAGGGCCCTCCGACACACCTGGCCTTTTGACTCTCTAGGCCCCGGCCGCCCATCGGCCAGCGCGGCCGCGATCAGGAGGGTCTGCGGCTTGGGCCTGCAGACAGAAGTCCGCGGCCATCTTGCTACACCTCCCCCTCAGGCCAGTCCCGTGTCTAGGCTCGGTCACCGGTCAGCCCAACGCTGATAGCCTTCCAGGGACCCCTCTACACGCCTAACCTTGATTTCACAGGCCTTTAGCCATCCTTTGACCTGTGCGGCCGCGTCCAGGACAGTCGGAAGCTTGGGCCCACTCCAGGAGTTCCGTGGCCATTTTGATCCTCTCGGTCCTTCGACACATGCACTAAACTGACATTACTGTTTTGCTGATTCACCTCTGCGAGCTAGGGGCGCCTTGTTACTGTACCCTTGATTCCCTCAGTATGTCGCCTTCCAAATCCCAGAAGGCGGCGGTAGCGGCGGCGGCGAAACTTGATCAGTACCGCCGACAAGAAGGGGAATATATGGTGGGAGATGATGCCCCTGAGAAGGCAGGAGGGGGAGAACGAACAGCAGGCGATACTGACCGTCTACTTGAAGCGATTACCCTATGCAGAACTTCCCTTACAGCGCAAATTGAGGAGGTAAAGGTGGACATTTCCCTTCTTAGGCAGGATTTTCAAAAGCTCAGGTACCGGGTGACGGAGACAGAGACCAGACTGAGCACGGTGGAAGATATCATCCCACCCCTACAAACATCGTCAGACCGCATGCAACAGCAAATACGTCAAATCCTCGCTAAACAGGATGACATGGAAAACAGGCTTAGAAGATGTAATCTACGCCTTATAGGTCTGCCGGAGGGGGCCGAAGGTAGGGACACCACCACATTCCTGGAACAACTCTTAATCAACACCTATGGTAGAGAAGTCTTCTCCCCCATGTTTGCGGTAGAACGAGCGCACCGCATGCCAGCCAGACCCTCCCCGCAGGGAGCCCCCCCTCGCACGTTTATAGCCAAACTCCTTAACTATAAGGACAGGGATGCAGCATTGAGAATGGCAAGAGAGAAAGGAAACATCCCTCTGGGAAACGCTAAGGTGGCAATTTTTCCTGACTTTTCGGCAGAGGTGCAGCGCCGTCGCCAGAGCTTCACTGAGGCCAAACGCAGGCTCCGGATCAAACACTACAAGTATTCTATGCTTTTCCCTGCCCGTCTTAGGGTGGAATGTGACGGCCGTGCTGTCTTCTTCGAGGATCCGGAGGAAGTAATATCCTGGCTGGATCGCCGCAATGACCCTGAGAGAGTCGCTTGACCGAGTCCCAAATATACAAATATGACTAACTTTGCTCACAATCATTGATAGTACCATTCTGTTCCGATGTCACATAGCCGCACAGTTTCCTGGAGCCACATGGACTTTTCCTTGCAACTATCTACTTCTGGAAATGGAACGTCTCGTGGCATACACAGCGCGCTCCCTGATGAGCTATGGAACTGATCGTGCATCAACGTGAGTACAAAATACGAACCCCAGGCATCTGCTATACAGGAGTCCATTCATTCATACCCATTATATTTTTGAGACACTATACACTATTTCAGAAAACATTGACCATAGGAGTTCTGGGATACAGAGGCCCTGCCAGCAACGTGCACTGTGCAGCGAGACTTTGCCCCATACACCACTGGGAATCATTCTCATGTCTACTGGAGCTCTTTCCAGGGCACACTTGGTGCCCTCTACAGAAAACGAGGAGACCGACCTGCTTTGACTAATCCTGCCCTGCCAATATGGAGGGTATCCCTTGACCCCTCTGGATCTCAGAGGCCCCACCAGCTCCACTATCTCCTTTATGTACTTTTGCAGATAGAGTTTTTCCCAGTTGGGTTACACAAGTTAAGGGATTACGCCCGCACCAGTTGGGGACGGTGCAGGGCAGGGAGGGGGGTGGGGGTTAATTTGTTTATTGTTTTGTTGAACTTGATTGTGCATGCTAACTTCAGAGAACAGGTAACGTTACGAGAGATATGTTTATGTGAGTGTTCATATATGTTAGGTGTAACAGAACCGCTACATTTATGTCTGACTATAGGGAACCTAGGGAATGCGTACACTAGGGGAATATTACATGATAGGCCTGGGACGCATGATTCCGACACCTTCTCCCGATGGCGTCTTTAAAATTTCTTACGTGGAATGTGAGGGGCCTGCGTGACAAGCTTAAGCGTGTGGCAGTCTTCACATTCCTTAAGAAACAACGTGCTGATGTGATAGTCCTGGTGGAGACACATGTGGAGGGGAGCGTTCAGATGGCATTACGCCGCCCTTGGATTGGGTGGACATTTCATTCTACCCATACATCCCACGCCAGGGGAGTGTCAATTTTGATAGCTAAATCTGTACACTTTGAGCTATGTGAGCTGTCCACTGACTCACAGGGGCGGTACATATTTCTCCTAGCTAAACTATATGGTGAACCCATCCTAATATTGGCCTACTATGTGCCACCCCCATTCAACATTACAATCATTAAAGAGGGATTGTCATTCATGGCCCGACACCCTGCCATTTCTGCGGTTTGGTTGGGTGATTTCAATACTACGCTAAATCCCACTCTAGACAGGTTACAACTGACTCCTCCCACCCTGATCGCCCCCAACGAAACTAAGTTTTGTAAGCTTATTTCCACCTTTCACTTAGACACATGGCGTCACATGTTCCCAAATACGAAATCATACTCTTGTTTTTCATCTACCCATAATTCTCTGTCTCGCATAGACTTTATACTAATATCTCGTAGACTGACACCGCGATTAATTGAGGCCGCATTCGGTCCCAGAATACTTTCGGATCATAGTCCCTACTGGATAACTTTAAGCATACCCATTAATAAACCACCTAGATCCTGGCGTCTAAACCTGTTTTGGCTCTCACTCCTACCGGAGGATGACGAGCTTGCGAATGAATGGACACAATACTTTACAGAGAACGACAACTCGGCGTCACCCTCTGCGGTTTGGGACTCCTTTAAGTTGTTCGCTCGCTCCACACTAACGACCAGAATCAATAAAATTAAGGCTGACTCGGCTACCGTCCTTGATAAGGCAATGGCGGACTTGTCATCCTCTGAGCGAGATTTTTCCACCGCCCCGACTCCCACAAAGGCAAACCAGCTCAAACTACACACTAGAGTAGTCGCCCAGCTTCAGTTCCAAAAAGCAAGACAAAAACTATTTTTCTCTAAACAAAAAATGTTTGAACACGGGGAAAAAGCCGGCAAGCTACTAGCATACCTGATACACAGTGAAGACAGACCCCCAGTGGTTATCACATTACATGGCCCTGATGGACAAAGCATTACGGACCCTCCCACGGTAACTTCAATGTTTAGAGACTTCTTTGCTGACTTGTACAAAACGACAGCCCCTACCGAGTCGGAATCGATGTCCCTCTTTCTAGAGGGGGTCGTTTTCCCGCAACTGACCAGGGAACAGATGGACCTTCTGGAGGCACCCCTCACCACAGACGAAATCGCAAAGGCAATTGCTAGCTTTGCCAGGTCTAAATCTCCGGGATCGGATGGACTTCCCATTGAGTTTTATTCCCAATTTAGCGAAACTCTCGTTCCTAAATTACTAGCGCTGTACAACCATCTTTTTGAGTCTGGCATACTACCTCCATCCATGATGGAGGCTACCATAGTCCTCATTCCTAAACCTGGAAAAGACCCAGGATACCCTGAATCGTACCGCCCCATATCCCTATTACAGGTTGACATCAAAATACTAGCCAAAGTACTATCTATTAGGCTCAATCAGGTCATCTTGTCCCTAATACACACGGACCAGGCGGGTTTCATGCCCGGCCGTAACACATCGTTTAATCTTAGAAAATTATATATAAATCTGCAAGCCACGCATGAGGAGGTTGGGTCCCGGGTTGTAGTGACGTTGGATACGGCGAAGGCTTTCGACTCGGTGGAGTGGAAATATCTATGGAGATGCTTGGAGGGATATGGCTTTGGTCCCAATTTCATTAAGTGGGTTCAATTGCTGTATCAGGCGCCCACAGCCAAGGTGGTGGCCAACGCTGCTATATGCCCTTGCGGCAGAACCTCTTGCGATATCCATCCGAGCAAACCCAGGGATTAGGGGTCTGAGACTGGGTTCCCTGATTGAAAAAATCAGTATGTATGCTGATGATACGCTGCTGTATTTAGCAGATTCGGGCCCATCTCTACATACTGCACTCCGCACGATCGAAGGCTTTGGGATATTCTCAGGATTGAAAATCAATTGGGACAAGTCCCAAATTCTGCCTATTGACAGCTTCCCGCCCCCGGAATCCCAAACCAGATTGCCACTACAAAGAGTCGATGTCATTAAATACCTAGGGGTTCATATATCTAGGTCCCCGATGGACTACATTTCCCTCAATATAGAGCCCCTTCTTTCCATGGTTAAAACCAAAGTACGGATTTGGTCCCGACTTCCAATTGGGATCTGGGGCCGCATAAATTTAATTAAAATGGTCTTACTCCCTAAGATATTATATGTGTTGTGGCACACCCCAGTATACCTACCTTTGAAACATTTCAAATCGCTCGAGGCCATACTCAAGCCCTTTGTGTGGGGAGCCAATAGACACAAATTAGCATGGCAAACTCTCAAGAACCCGACCGATCTTGGTGGCACGGCTCTCCCTGACTTCAATCTATACTACATTGCATCACAGTTGTCACAGCTGTTCCACTTAGACAAGACGGACAGTGAGAGATTCCTCACCCTCTTATGTCCAAAGTGGGCGCAGCACACCAAAGACCCGATATATGCAATCGCATCGGGCTCGGGAGGGGCGGAGCCGGGGACAAATAGGCATACCATGTTATATCACTACAGGAAAATATGGGACTTAGCCTCTTCCAAACTCAGTACTCCACACTACAACGACTACACACCGCTATGGCATAATATGAATCTCCCTGAGCTCACCAAAATACAGGATACGGGTACGTGGTCCACGCAAGGGGTGTTTTACCTCCATCACCTCCTAGACAAGGGGCGCCTAAAAACCTTTGATTCCCTTAGAGAAGAATTTACACTTCAAAACCGAATGTTTTTTAGATTTTTACAACTCCGCCACGCGACGCAGTCGCAATTCCCTGACTCCGTCCCACACCCCATGCCCAATGTAATTATGGCAGTAATTAAGAGCACAGATTCGCACAAACTGATCTCAGCATTTTACAATATGCTTTCCACTACCATTTCTACCAAACTAGCGTACGATCTGAAACCCAGATGGGAGCGGGAGGTTGGGCCAATAGAGGATGAGGAGTGGGGCGAGGCGCTGGAGTCCGGTAAAGCAGTGTCTCCCAAGCTGTCCGATCGACTTTCGCAACTTTATGTCCTACATAGAGCGTACCTCACACCCCTCAGAGTGGCAAGATACAAGCGCACCTATTCTACAACATGTCTGATGTGTGGACAAGAGACGGGCACTTTTTTCCACCTGATCTGGGCCTGCCCTAAGATACAAGGTTTGTGGAAACAAATTGTGACATTTCTACACGACGAGATGGGCTCACCCCTTGCATTAGACCCCAAACAATGCCTTCTGGGAATGTTACCAGACACAATAGATAAATACACTAAAACATTTCTTCATGAGACACTGTTTTCAGCCAGGAAAGTCATTGCTAAAAAATGGATGAGACAAACACCTCCCAAAATAGTAGAATGGAAAATAGAAGTGAATAATACCCTGCCATACAAGAAATGTATATATATCAACAGGGGATGCCCCAATAAATATAACAAGATATGGGACCGCTGGCTTCAAGAGTCGAGTACCTGTACATAACAAGACCATATCAGTCAGAAATGAATGCTCAGACATAGGTTTTCCTAGGAAGTCTTTGGATATGCAATGTATTCTTGTAGAGCACGCTCACATGACAATGATAATGAATCTGTTGCCTTACCTACCTCAAGTATGATTCTCAATGTATCAGTTACCAAGTTAATATGCAAAATATACTTCACATGTATGCACCCTTTGAGCAATAAAAACCTTTGTTTAACGTTAAAAGGTAAAAAGACCTCAGATCTCATATTTACACTAAACTGCAATAAAAAAAAAAAAGGATTCGGCTCCGGTAAGTGGCGGAGATGACCAGAGTGCAGCCCCCCGATAAAAGTAAAGCCCTGTACACATGATCGGTTTTACTGATGAAAACAGTCCGATGGACATTTTTCATCGGACAAACCGATCGTGTATGGGCCCCATCGGTCTTTTTTCCATCGGTGTTAAAAAATAGAACATGTTTTAAATTTATCCGATGGAAAAAAAAACGATAGCAAATTACCATCATCTGTGGGGAACTCCATCGGATAAAAAACCCACGCATGCTCAGAGTCAAGTCGACGCATGCTCAGAAGCATAGAACTTAATTTTTCTTGGCTTGTCGGCGTGTTTTACGTCACGGCGTTTGGGACGATCGGTTTTTTAACTGATGGTGTGTAGGCAACACTGATGGAAGTCAGCTTCATCGGATTTCCGATGGAAAAATCCATTGGTTTAAAATCCATAGGAAATCTGATCGTGTGTACAGGGCTTTAGTGATCTCACAGTGAATCTGCCTCGGAGACCACATTTATCTGAAAGAGGAATGTCCGCTCTTGAAGAGGCTACTGGGGTTATGGCAGCTAGCTGCTGCCATAACAACGGTATTCCTCTTCAAACAACTGACGTACGACGACGGCGGGCGGTCCTTAAGTAGGTAAAATAAAGGCACTCATGCGGGCTTGATCCTGAGCTGCACTCTGTGTGTCCATAGACACACAGAGCGCAGCTCAGCCCTCCCCTGCTCTCTCCTTACAGGCTGTGATTGACAGCAGGAGAAGCCAATGGCTCCCGCCGCTGCCTCCATGTCCAGTGAGGAGGGAGGGAGCCACTGATCTTGGGCACAGTGCTGGATTGAGATCGGGCTCAGAGGAGTATAAGTGGGGGCTGGGGGTAGAGCTGCGCGCACCATTTTGTTTACCATAATGCATAGAATGAATTAAGGTAATAAGCCTTCTACCTTTACAACCACTTTAAACAGACAAAATAAAATCATTGCCATTTTATTCTTGTACTCAATGAAGACATGCATTGACATCCATAACCTATACATAATGCTTTTGGAACTGTATTATTTCTAGTAGTAACAGTTTTGGCCTGAAAGCAAACCAAGGAGATACTTTAAAAACAGATTAGGCAACAACAGCTTGAACTCAATTACTAAACCAACAGGATTTGAATTGTGTGTTTGGTACAGGCGGCTGCAATTACTTTACAAGTGCATAAATCTCTGACATTACAGGAGCTTTCAAAAGAGAACTTTCTAAATGGGTCAAGGCCGACATCCCTGCTGCACATCATAAACTGTTGAAACACTGAGGGGTCCTGGCATGGGCACATACAGCAAGAGCTTCATGCTGTCCAGACACACCCCATCGCGGCTAGTAACAAACTTAATTAAAATCTAGCTCAATGAAACCATCCGGTTTGCTTTTCAGAACATAAAATAGGCTAAAGTCTGTTTAGGGCTTACATAAGGATTATATTACCAGTGACAAAATTCCTGATGTAACTTTGCTCTAAAAGAAAAAATAGGCAAAAGATGTTAACAGGAAGTCGTGAACAAGCAAAAATCTCCTTTGTTCTTCAATCTATTTCTAGCATGACAACAAAAGGCTAAACTTAAAAATAAACTCACTCTTGAAAAAGCTATTCTGACATACAAAAGAAAAATATATCCACAAAGTATACAAAAACATATGTGTCTTCGCTTTTCTGCATGAGTGTTGATTTCATTCTTCAAAGACTGCTAGAGAAGATAGCTGAGCCTTTTTTGTCTACAAAGCCACCATCGATGTAATACAAAACTCATCCGAATCTACACTTCTCAAAATCCTGTCCACTGTTTGTCAGACTATCCTTATTCAGTTGCCAAAGGTTCAGATACCTATATCAAAAAGGAGGTAATCTGCAGATATACAGGACTGAGCAAAAGTTTTCAGCATGTGTGAAGAAATGCTGTAAAATAAGAATGCTTTCAAAAATATATATTCTAATTGTTTGTTTTTTAATCAATTTCATCACTTTAAAAAAGGCAACGTGAGTGAACACTCGCACATAGTTTTTGAAAGAACTATGGCAGCTAGTTTGTTCCAAACATCTTGGAGAACTAACCACAGATCTTCTGTGGGTGTAGGCTGCCTCAAATCCTTCTGTATCTTCATGTTATCCCAGACAGACTCAATGATGTTGAGATCAGGGCTCTGTGGGAGCCAAACCATGACTTCCGGGACTTCTTGTTCTTCGTTACACTGAAAAGAATACACTTAATGACATAGGCTGTATGTTTGGGGTCATGTCCTGCTGCAGATTAAATTTGGGCCCAATCACACGTAAGGCTAAGGCTAAGTGGCTGTAGCAGGAGGAAGTTTGTTTGCTGAAGGGCTGGAGAGCGGCACAATAATGAGTGTCAGCAGGCAACAGTGAAGCATGGTGGAATTTTCTTGAAAGTTTGGGGCTTCATTTCTGCAAATGGAGTTGGAGATTTGGTCAGGAACAATGGTGTCCTCAATGCTGAGAGATACAGGAAGATATTTATCCATCATGCCATACCATCAGGGAGGTATGTGATTGGACTCAAATTTATTCTACAGCAGGGACAACAACCCCATACATGGAGCCAATGTAATTAAGAACTATTTTCAGTGTAAAGAAGAACAAGAAATGCAGGCAAACCGCTAAAAAATATACAAAATATATAAAATGACATACAAATAAGCTGTTTATTTCCATAGACTGTAAGCTCTAACGAGTGGGGCCCCCTGATCCCTCTGTATTGAATTGTATTGTGATTGTACGGTTTTCCCTGATGTTGTAAAGCGCTGCGCAAACTGTTGGCGCTATATAAATCCTGTATAATAATAATAATAATATTGAATTTTAATTGAAATCACTTCACAGATACAACCAGAATATAAATGGACAGATCCAGTACATATATCTATCAAGAAAACAGACAAAAAAAATCTGCAACTGCAGAAATGTGTGCTGTCCAAGGAAGCGAAGATTAACTAAGGTGAAATAGACAAAACAAACTCAAAATATCCAGGTTCCACAAAAGATTTGTTCTGTCCCTGAAAGGTCTTCCAGACCCAGGGGAAACGCTTTTAACAGTTCCTATTCTTCCCCTCTGCAATTCATGAATTCAATAAAGACCCTTGGTGACCACCATGGGGCTATGTATATCGACTTACGGAGGAAACGGTGACCATAGCCCTAAAACAGATTTACCTCCAAAATGGATGGATGGCCCTGGGAAACGGCAGCCACATTATTGCAAGTGGTAAGAGAACCCACAATAGGCATATCTTGAGAGTCTAGGGGAAGAGACACTGAAACAGAAGAAAGAGGAAAAGCGATAAGAAAAATAAAGGGGGGGGGATTTGAGAAGGGGGTAGAAGAAGAGGAATGGGGTCAGGTGGGGGTAGGGAGGAGGGAGGGATAAGGAGAGAGAAAGAGGAGGATCCCCCATCTTGGGTCTTCTCAAATCCCAGAACACAGTCACAGAAATCTTCCAGATCTCAAATCAAATTTGGGCTGGTTATGTGCGGCTCCGATAAGAGAAGGACATCATCCACAAATGACACTACCTTGTATTCTCTATCATTTACTGATATGACCTTGATGTCCTGCTTCGCCCTCAAGCAACGGAGGAAGGATTATAAGGTCAACACATACATAAGTGGTGACAGTGGGCAGTCCTGTCTAGTACCATTTCTTATATAGAAGGCATGCAAAAGGTGGTCACAAATAAGCTGTTTTACCTACTAAAAGATTTCATTTCTGTCTATTCATTGCTTAGATTTACCCAACGTTTCACTTTCTGCAGTTATGCAATACAATTAGACTGCATCCATGCTATCAGCCTGTGACTGAACAAAAAAGGAGGAGCATCAGAAAGATGAGCTCATCTCTCTTGCACTGCCTCCCTTTGTCAGCACCAAGTGAATGGCTCCTTGTGCTGCTTCTCCCTCTCCCAGAAAGACTTAAATATTGACAATATTTGCTTTTAAAAATTAACTTAATGTTTAGTTTTTTTTAAATAAATATGCACCTGCATGGAATAGGTGTTTTTAGCTGCCAGGTTCACCCTAAAGCAGTATTAAGCCCAAAAGCAAACATTTGTTATATTGCAGCTTACCAATTCTTTAATGTGATAGCTGCATTTGTTTTATTTTTTATGCTTATTTTATTCTAATTTCATTCAGTGATCAAGCCAGTTAGTCAGTTGTTTTTCCAAGGAACAAGCTCTCTTGCAAATGTATCAGTTACAATGATCAGCTTTTATTTATTTATGTTAAACCTTTATCCCAAAACGTGTCCCCTGTGCTCTTTCATCCACAGTGAGGGCACTCTAATAGAGGAGGTGTGTTAATGTCCAGATCACCAGGTGAAAACATTGAATCATTGGTAAGCTGCAATATATTAAATTTTTGGCTTTAACACCACTTTAAGGCTCCTTACACATGGAGTGGAGTCTATTCTGATCAGCAATGCATCCATTTGCAAATCCCCTGCATAACTGGAGCTGAACGGGGCAGGTGTCAATGTTTTGGTTCAGGTGGACCCGTAACAGCTCTATAAACTGTCCGTAAGGCTACCTTCGACCAGTCATGTTTTCTGTTTTTTCACCCCATACCTGGACAAACCTGGAGGTAGGAGGGTATAAATGGACTCAGGCATGCCTGTCCATAGGGCTGTGTGAATCTTCCAAACAGGTCCACCTGAAAAATGACAGGATGTGTATAAAGTCCCTAAAACCAAAGATAAGTAAATAAATATAACACAAGAGACATGACCAGTGCGGCTTTGAAATTGCGCTTTTTCAGCAAAATTTCAAAGCCGCAGATGAGTGCGATTTGCACCTCCTATTTCATTGAGGCTTGCCACATAAAGGCTTTTAAAGCGTTGCCTATCAACATTTGTAGGTCTCTATTTTGTTGCCATTTCACAGCTGTGCACAATTTTAAATCTTGATAAGTCTGGTAACTATTTACTTGATGCAACATCATATTTACTTGATACACATCTATATTCTATAAAAAAAAAAAGAAAAAAAGAAATGGGTATGGTACTGTATTTCTGTGCACTGAAATTTAATTTAAAGGAGTTGTAAAGGCAGAAGGTTTTTTCTCATAATGCATTCTATGCATTAAGAGAAAAAACCTTCTGTGTGTAGCAACCTTCACAGCACCCCCTAATTACTTACTGTAACGGCACCCCAAATACGAAAGGGGTTTAAACGCCGTTTAAATATATTCCCTCTCCTGGACACAAATTCACTGTCGATCCTCCACCGTCAGACGACCCCTTCCCATAGGAATTAATCCTTCTGGAAGACCGAGACAACACGCTCTGTATCTTTCCAAAAAATAGACTGAGCTTTATTGAAAAACACTAACTTTTATATACATCCAATACTGCATTAACCTAAAATGAACAATGGTCCAGCTCCACCCACAACATAACAAGACCCAATACACATTATTTTGACACCTCCTAGACGACAACAGGTTAGCTTTTGTCTCCCAACTATCAAAGACTTCACACAATATTTGCATAACAAACTTTTAACACACATCTTACAATGAAAGGATCTGTAGCCACTCTGTCTGCTACAACACCTATAATTACAGGCTTAACTCCCATTATCAACAGACTTTACTCAATGACGACCTTCAATACACATCTCTCAATTAACCTGTTAAGTTCAGAATAAAACAATATTGTGGACTAATATTACTATTTCAATTTCAAGCAATCCAAGCCATATTCTTAATGTCCATGGTTTCCTGGCTCACCCTGTGTCCAACGTGACCCTCCTGTCACACATCTCCCCTTTCGGCAGGAGACTAACACAGGAGGTGACCCCAGACGGGTTGACTCTGAAGTTAGTCCATAGGTCCATTCTTCTAATGCCGGTATTCACACAGTACCCCAAATACATTGCTCTAAACAGAGCATTACTTACCCAGGCAACCTCTGCCTCTCTCAGAGAACATACCCGCCTCTGGGGAGAAGACAGGGTGACTGGGCTCAGTCCGTCATGCTGTTGGGGATCTGGGCTGACTGCCCAGCATCCCTGAGGTATACAAGTGGAGACTGAAGTCCCATCCCCTTGTGGTAGGTGAAAATCCCCCAGTGCTTGCAAAGCAAGGCTGACATCCTCCTGTCCCAGTGTCACACCATTTTCTGGGGTTGTGTCAATGAGGACCAAAGTCCCATCCAGTACCACCGGAACTCCCTCTTCTGTTAGTTGAGAGCAGAGGCCCGCGGCACTCTGCTCTGTTGCCAGCTCTTGCGCTGGGTTGCTGTGAGTGGAGACCGCAGTCCCATCCACCGATATCCGCTCAAGTGGCAGTTGTGTGCAGCGGCCAGTAGCATTCTGCCCTGCTGCCAGTGATTCAGCTGGGGGTAAAAGCTTTACCACCTCAGCTTGTTGCTGGAGAGAGGGGCCAACTGCCCCGGCTCCCTGAAACTCCACAGTTGTTTCCGGTGCTGGGCAGAGGTTGCCATCACTCTGCCCTGTTGCCAGCACTTCTGCTGGGGACTCCACACCATCTGCTCTGGTTAACTGTTGGGGGGGGGGGGAAACGGGCTGCTTCTCCTCCCTGCATCTCTGAAATCCACTGGGAAAGAGGAACCATCGCCTTCTCACCTCAGGCCTCCAAAACTGCCACGGGTGTAGAGCAGGGGTCTGCAGTACTCTGTTCTGCTGCCAGTACTTGGGCAGGCGATGCATAATCCCTAACATCCTCTGAACAGTCCCTTAAGTCCATACCTTCTGTAATCTGTGGCTGGGGAGATGAGCCAACTGCCCTAGCTCCCTGGAACTCCATATCATCCACTTCGGCTTTAGGGATGGCAATCTTCAGATTTTCCACTGCCGATTCTTCAGCCAGGCTAGCTCCCCTGGAACTCCATATCATCCACTTCGGCTTTAGGGGTGGCAATCTTCAGATTTTCTGCTGCCGATTCTTCAGCCAGGCTAGCTCCCTGGAACTCCATATCATCCACTTCGGCTTTAGGGATGGCAATCTTCAGATTTTTTACTGCCGATTCTTCAGCCAGGCTAGCTCCCTGGAACTCCATATCATCCACTTCGGCTTTAGGGATGGCAATCTTCAGATTTTCCACTGCCGATTCTTCAGCCAGGCTAGCTCCCTGGAACTCCATATCATCCACTTCGGCTTTAGGGATGGCAATCTTCAGATTTTCCACTGCCGATTCTTCAGCCAGGATTTCATAGTTGTCAACTGGTATTTCCTGGTAGTCCCAGGCAAAGGTAGCCCCACCCTGCTGCTGAGCAGATTCTAGCAGCTGTCTGTAGGCAATCTCTGATTGCCGTATCTCCGCCGTTCTCCGCTCATGTTGCTGCTCTAGTTCTCTCGTCGCTCTAGTTCTTTCTCTTGTCGCTCTCGTTCTCTCTTTTGTCGTGCTCGTTCTCTCTCTTGTCGCTCTCGTTTTCTCTTTTGTTGCGCATCCTGCAGCTGGATGCCTCTAATGGCTTCCTGTATGGCGGTCTCTGATGGGTTAGCACCATATAATGCCAAGCGCTGTCGAACTCGTTGCTGAAACAAATCTTCAACTGACCAGGGTCCTGCATCACCATACCTCTGGTCCATCTCGGCTAGCTCCCTGATCAAGGTGACTTTGTTCTTTGTCCCACCGGTCCCTCCACGGCTCTCCAGTAGGTCTTTCAGCGTGGCTTTCCTGCAGGCTGCATAGCTGGTCATTCACTGTGGTGGTTTGGAGTGTCCCAGGAACTGGAGGGAAAATCCCGCTGCTGCTAACCAATGTAACGGCACCCCAAATACGAAAGGGGTTTAAACGCTGTTTAAATATATTCCCTCTCCTGGACACAAATTCACTGTCGATCCTCCACCGTCAGACGACCCCTTCCCATAGGAATTAATCCTTCTGGAAGACCGAGACAACACGCTCTGTATCTTTCCAAAAAATAGACTGAGCTTTATTGAAAAACACTAACTTTTATATACATCCAATACTGCATTAACCTAAAATGAACAATGGTCCAGCTCCACCCACAACATAACAAGACCCAATACACATTATTTTGACACCTCCTAGACGACAACAGGTTAGCTTTTGTCTCCCAACTATCAAAGACTTCACACAATATTTGCATAACGAACTTTTAACACACATCTTACAATGAAAGGATCTGTAGCCACTCTGTCTGCTACAACACCTATAATTACAGGCTTAACTCCCATTATCAACAGACTTTACTCAATGATGACCTTCAATACACATCTCTCAATTAACCTGTTAAGTTCAGAATAAAACAATATTGTGGACTAATATTACTATTTCAATTTCAAGCAATCCAAGCCATATTCTTAATGTCCATGGTTTCCTGGCTCACCCTGTGTCCAACGTGACCCTCCTGTCACACTTACCTGAGCCTCATCTCTGTCCAGTGATGTCCACGAGTCCCTCGGCCGTCCGGGACTCTCCTCCAGATTGGCTGAGACACAGCAGCGGCGCCATTGGCTCCTGTGGCTGTCAATCAAAGTCTGTAAGCCAATCAGAGGAGAAACAGGGCAGGCCAGGTCGGGGCTCTGTGTCTGAATGGACACGAGGAGCTATGATTCTGCTGGGGTGCTGCTTGCTGTGGGGGGACACGACAGGAGGGAGGGGCGAGGAGCAGCAAAGTAAGACCCGAGAAGAGGAGGATTCGGGCTGCTCTGTGCAAAACCACTGCAACAGAGCAGGTAAGTATGACATGTTTGTTATTTAAAAAAAAAAAAAAAAAGAAACAAGACTTTACAATCACTTTAAGTGTGATTTTTCATGAAAATTTGAGTTTGATAAACAATTATATAAAGATTTGTTTGGGGGTTCTATTTCATTTTCAAGCATAAAATGCCGATTTTAAAATGTACTTTATATATAAAATACTGTATATACTCGAGTATAAGCCGTCCCGAATATAAGCTGAGGCACCTACTTTTACCACAAAAAATGGGAAAATTTATTGACTCGAGTATAAGCCTAGGGTGAGAATGCAGCAGGTACTGTAAGTGGAAAAGAGGGTCAACAGTGCCCATTTTCAGCTTCACTGTGCCCATCTGCATGCCTCGGCCTCACTGTACCCATCTGCATGCCTCGGCCTCACTGTGCCCATCTGCATGCCTCGGCCTCACTGTGCCCATCTGCATGCCTCGGCCTCACTGTGCCCATCTGCATGCCTCGGCCTCACTGTGCCCATCTGCATGCCTCGGCCTCACTGTGCCCATCTGCATGCCTCAGCCTCACTGTGCCCATCTGAACAAAGTATAATGCCACATCATATAAAAATTCCATATTAGATAATAAAATGGCCTTCAGCTTTCACTTGTACTTGTTTGGAATCCATAGATATACATTAAAAGAGAGAGAGGTTATATGATTATTTTAACTGTATCCTTGCATTTTTACTACAGTAAAACTTTACTTTACTACAGTTACTGATTGGTGCTCTGGGACTGCATGCTCAATCAATTTTAACACCTGACTTACCCATAACTGGCATGTCTATGAATAAAACTGAAAATGTCCAGGAAAATATCACTGTGCCATCTCCCTGCCTCCTGTACCTGATCCCCGCGCTGTGCCCATTCTGAAGCCTTATTATCTCCCGGCCGGCGCTGCGATTCATTCAGTGTAGTTGGCGTCCATGCAGTGTAAAAAAAGCCGCGTCTCCTCGTTCTGTTCCGTGATAGGCGGAACACTGACTCACTGCTGGGAAACGGAGTGTTCTGCCTATCACGGAACAGAACGAGGAGGCGCGGCTTTTTTTACACTGCATGGACGCCGACTACACTGAATGAATCACAGCGCCGGCCGGGAGATAATAACGCTTCAGAATGGGCACAGCGCCGGGATCAGGTACAGGAGGCAGGGAGATGGCACAGTGATATTTTCCGCCTATCACAGCTTTTTTACACTGCATGGACGCCAACTACACTGTATAAATCACAACAGGCTGACCAGTGACTCGAGTATAAGCCGAGGGGGGCATTTTCAGCCTAAAAAAAAAGGCTGAAAACTCGGCTTATACTCAAGTATATACGGTAATAAAAAACTGCCCAGGTAGGCAAGCAGTTAAAGTGACAAGTTTAATTACAGAATATGTCATACTTCTTCCCAAAGACTAGAAAAAGGGAGGAAAGGAAAAAAAAAATCACACTTTGGGCATGCAAAAGAGCAAGTCAGGAAGGTTTAATTTGAACAAATCTTTTCTAAAATAGGCCGCAAACATTAGATCATACTAAAAAATTATGTACAGTACACAACAATAAATAAGGTCTTAATACACATTTGTGGTCTTTTCCTGATGTATTTGCACAGGCCAGGACTGGGTAGATTGTCAATAAAAAAGAAAGACTGTAATGAATAATTTAATCCTGAAGTAAATGAGAAGTTATTGTACCTACACAAAACAGGTAAAAAGCCATATTAGAGAATATGAAAAAAAGGAAATCAAAAAAGCGCAACGAAATGTGATTGTTTCAGAGATTCACTGTTATCAATGTGAAATTCCAACCGATATCTCAAAGCTGGAATATAAGTGAAACAAACATATATAAATGGAAAAAGATAAATTGATAAATTGATCAAAATAAAATAAAAAAATTTTTTTGGACATAAAACTCTCAATTGATAAAAGTCCATATAATGTAATATCTATGGGAGACTAGTCCAAAGATGACATATATAGGATTGTTGCCGTGAAGGTATTCCTATGCAGCGGAAGGCATAATACTCAGACAGGTTGATAGTTTAAAGCCTCGTACACACAGTCGGACTTCCATCTGACTTTTCCCTGGATTTTTGTCCGAACGGAGTTGGCCGGGCACACCCATAGCATACACACCACAGGACCTTTCTGCAAACTTTCCACAAACTTTTTCCAACATCACGTGTTTTTTTTTGCTATTTACCGCCACCCTTTGGTCAACTTCTGCTATTGTTGGTTGATTTTAACATTATTTGTTTTGTCCATCGGACAAAAGTCCAATGGTTTTCTGTATACAAGGTCGGACTTTGCTCCATCGGACTTTTGTTGGCCAAAAGTTTGTCCATTTGCAGACCGAACTTTTGTCCGATGAAAACTAAAAAAGTTTGTCCGATGGAGCGTACACACGGTCGGATTTTTTTGGCAAACTTGCTCAAAATGAAGTTTGTTGGCAAAAAGTCAGACCGTGTGTACGGGGCTTAAGCTTCACCTCCAATAGTAAGTAAATGGCTTGCTTACCAAATATAAGATGATATTGGGCTCAGGACTAGGCCGACCTGCCTTCACACGATCTGTTCTCGGTTCTCGGATCCACACATGGATCGATTGGGAAATCCGGAGGCGGTCACTTTGTCGCTGAATCCCACAGACTGCGGGCATTTAAAAAATCTTTCGATTGCCGTAAGGTGAGTATTGTGTTTTATATAACTCACATTTTCCACATACAGAAAGTGGAGAACAGCATCCAGAAGTCAGCAGTCAATTACCAAAGAGAAATCCTCATGGTGCAGTATTTCTTCATAAAAAAACGTATTTATTGCATAGGCTTCATAAAACACTGACATCCATGGAACAGAGACAAATTTTCAAAGCCCTTGGGGGCTCAACATTGAATGGGACATAAATTGTTACATTGACAACCGATTATTACTTGTTTTTTTTCTCCCATTTATTGATCCTTAGTTCTTTTACATATACGGTACATTTCAGGTTTGGTTTGAGATTATCAATGTTGCCTTGTAAGAATTTATTCATACTTATGAGATTCCCAACACCATAGATCCGTTAGCAGATGGACAGTGGGTTGGATTGTCAGCAGCATTTATATACATCTAGATATGATTAATTGGTAGAATTCTATAGTACATTTCCTTCCTTTACCAAGCTGACATTTTTGATGTATGTGTCAGCAGAAGATGTGACGTTGTTTCCTTTAGATAAGGGCCCCAGATCCCTTCTTTATTCTGGTGTCTTTTTCTCTAGGGAATATTCACGCCGCACTTTTTTCCTTGGTCTTTTTACATAACCTTAATTTGGTTATATTAAACATTTTATACAATTTTTATTTGCGATGGGATAAATTTATATGTTTACAGGCAATTATATTAACTTTTGACAATGTGCCGAGACCCTATTTTATGTTTTGTATATTATATGAATCATAATGGTGGTATGATGCACTCACTGCGATAGAGCATACATCATTTTGTGAAAATCAATGTTTGCCATGTGTTTTGCTCATACTCTCACCAGATCTCAGTGCCTGCTGAATAATCAGCACCATTCGATTGCTGTTGGTTATTTTGTTAGCCAACTGTTTTTAGTTCAGCGGTGTGAGTGACACAGGTTGATTTAGTTATTAATTCACTTCCTGTGTCACTCCCACATTTAAACGTGGTGATGGGCGTTGGAACTTCAGCCTCCGTTCCCAGTAGAATCCTTGTACGGGGAAACATGTAGGGTGGAGCCACAAGTCTCTGACACCATCACGTTCCAGCCAGCTGGTGCTAACTGCGGCTGTTTTTGAAAATTTGTCTCTGTTCCACGGATGTCAATGTTTTATGAAGCCTGTGCAATAAATATGTTTTTTATGAAGAAATACTGCACCATGAGGATTTTTTCTTCTTCCTTCTCTTTGGTAATTGACTGCTTACTTCTGGATGCTGTTCTCCACTTGCTGTATGTGGAAAATGTGAGTTATATAAAACACAATACTCACCTTATGGCAAGCGAAAGATTTTTGAAGTGCCCGCAGTCTGTGGGATTCAGCGCCAAAGTGACCGCCTCCGGATTTCCCAATCGATCCATGTGTGGTGAACACCGAGAACAGATCTGTGAAGGCAGGTCGGCCTAGTCCTGAGCCCAAAATCATCTTATATCTGGTAAGCAAGCCATTTACCGTATATACTCGAGTATAAGCCGACCCGAATATAAGCCGAGGCACCTAATTTTACCACAAAAACTGGGAAAACTTATTGACTCGAGTATAAGCCTAGGGTGTGCCTCACTGTGTCCATGACTAGACTGACGTTTAACATGGGAGTCTATGGAAGGGGTGCCTGGTTTGAAAAATCGGTGCTCCCCAGCCGTAGGTCCCGCAGACAAGAAACTTTGCAAACCTGTAGGGAAAGAGTGGGGCTACATGTGTGCCAAGTTTGGGGTCCAGAGGACCTACGACCGGCCAGTACCGGGTCCCCAAAGTCACCAGAGAAATGACCGTTTAACATGGGAGTCTATGGAAGGAGTGCCCGGTTTGAAAAATCGGTGCTCCCCGGCCGTAGGTCCCCCGGACAAGAAACTTTGCACATTTGTAGAGGAAGAGTGGGGTCCAGGGGACCTATGGCCGGCCGGTACCGGCTCCCCAAAGTTCGAGAGATCAGGCGCAAAAAGGTGACTCGAATATAAGCCGAGGGGGGCATTTTCAGCACAAAAAATTGTGCTTAAAAACTCGGCTTATACTCGAGTATATACGGTACTTACTATTGGATGTGAAGCTTAAACTATCAACCTGTCTGAGTATTATGCCTTCCGCCGCATAGGAATACCTTCACTGTAACAATCCTATATATGTCATCTTTGGACTAGTCTCCCATAGATATTACATCATATGGACTTTTATCAATTGAGAGTTTTATGTAATAAGTTTTATTTTTATTTTATTTTGACCAATTTATCAATTTATCTTTTTCCATTTATATATGTTTGTTTCACTTATATTCCAGCTTTGAGATATCGGTTGGGCTATCGGTTGGAATTTCACATTGTTTCAGAGATTCACTGTTATCAATCACATTGGTTTGCGCTTTTTTGATTTCTGTTTTTCATATGTTTGGAGTCCTTTTCAGGCTAATTGAATAGCAGCACCCGCTCGTCAGGTGAAGGTCATACTATTCACCCTTCTCTCACACATTTAGAGCATGAAGCCTCGTACACACGACCGATTTTCTCGTCCAAAACCGTCAAGAAAAGTGCCGCGAGAGCTTTTTTGTCGAGAAAAACGTTCGTGTGTATGGTTTTACGACGAGAAAATTGCCGAGAATCTCGACGAGAAAATAGAGAACCTGCTCTCTATTTTCTCGTCAGGATTCCAGATTTCCTCATCGTGTTTCTCGTCGGCCTGTTTTGTGACGAGAAAATGGTTCGTGTGTATGCTTTTACGACTCTTCCAAAAGCGTGCATGCTCACAAGCAACTATGAGACGGGAGCGCATCTTCTGGTAAAACAATCCTTCGTAATGGAGAGAGCACATTCATCACGCTCCAAATTATTGCATCGTTTAAATGTTCTGCATTGAAATCTTCGTTAGAATGTTACATTAATCAAAACGAGTGACCTTCTTTTGCTGCTGATATTCACACCGAGTTATGACTATTTTTTTTTTAACCTTTTTCATGCTGCTCTTAAGAAGATTTATGTGTATTATATCGTGCAAGTTTTTCGGAATAATTTAAATTGTTATATTTTTCAAAATGATGTTAATTATAATTTCGCAATGTTTTGATAGTGATCTCCCATTTAATTTTGGAATCTATATTAGTTAAATTTTCAACCATCTTTTTTTGCAAATCAGATTTAGTTATTCTTTTGGGGGGTTGTTATCTGTCCCTTTTTTTGTCAGTCAATGCAAGGTCGTCACTCTGGAGACGGAGGGCAAACTCCGTCTGGATGAAGGATCCCCCATCGGACATCCGGCCATTCTTCCCTACATCAACATAGAGGAATTCATACCGTGCTGACACCACCGCCATCAGCACAATGCTATGAAACCCCTTGTAGTTGTAGTAGTAGGACCCAGAACGGGGTGGCGGCACGATGCGGACGTGCTTCCCGTCTATAGCACCACCGCAGTTGGGGAAGTCCCACCGCGTGGCAAACTCCGATGCCACAGTCTGCCATTCCTGTGGCGTGGAAGGAAGCTGTGGAGTGAAACAAGATGAAATAACATTAGAATACAAAAATCATACATTACAAGGAAAATCTCTAAAAAAACATTAGAGGCCAACATCAATCAAATTCTACGTTTATTAAGGTGTTTAAAATAAGTATAATGGAAGGCTCATTTATCATATTCATCACCCCCTCTGATGGGCCATTACTAAATTATTTTGGGGGGGGGAGATGTGTTTGGCCACAGGATAGCATTGCAGTGGCGGTGCGTCCAGAGTGGGCGCTGGAGCACTGCCCCCTCTCTCCTGTGCCCATCACTCAGAACAATACATAGGTTCATGCGTTGCATGAACCTATGTATTGTCTATGCCGCCCACTATTCAGGTGGATGGCCTCTTGTAAAGCGACCGACATATGAATAATTGCGGCATTTAGGGGGTTCAAATTGCATAGCAGAAACAGGTAGTAAAATAGTCTTGCACATTCCAACCTGAGGGATGTAATTGGCTTCCTAAAAGTAAAATAGGGGACGCAGGGGGGGGGGGCATTCCTTGGGGAAACACTGGCAGGCTGCTCTGCCAATCATGTTCACCAAGTCTGTTTAATGGTAACATGATTGGCTGATGCAACATCAAGGGAAGGAGAACACATCAAGGACAGAAGAAGGATGGCGCTGACCACAAGAAGGTAAGTGCAGGGCTGGGGGGAAACTGGCTGCATTAGAGGGGACTAAATGGCTGCATTGGAGGGAACAAAATGGCTGCATTAGAAGGGACAACTGGGGGCGTTTAATAGGCACCTGAGCAATAAAGGAGGAAGTTTAGTTCATAAATTGGGGTGGGACCCCCAAACATTTGGAGCAACAGGCGCCCCTGCTGGAAAAGTTAGTGAAGGGAAATATTTATGGAGGAGAAAAAAGGGGCAATCTAAAGCTTCCAGCATGCATGCGGACAAAGGGGACATTCTCAGCATATTACAATCATGGTAATTAGGGAAGGATGAAAGAAATACCATACATTAGCATACATGTAATACATAAAATGTGATGTTAAGGGAGAAAACTTACCCTAATATAGTCCTCCTGCAGGACTTGTATAATGGCAGAACAGGTGTCTGGGATTATGAGGCCCAGAGCCTGGGGGGAGATGCCTGTCGTGAACTTCAAGTCCTGAAGACTTCTCCCTATCGCCAGGTAACGCAACGTGGCGATGAGCCTCTGCTCAGCAATGATGGCTTCCCGCATAACGGTGTCCTTCCTGGTAATATAGGGGGACACCAAAGCCAACAGTTCCTGAAAAACGGGGTCAGACATCCGCAGAAAATTCCTGTAGTCCTCAGGATTATTCTTGACGATCTCCCGCAGCAGAGGCATATGGCAGAATTGGTCCCGCTGGAGCAACCAATTCTTGGTTCATGAACTCCTCCTCACACCATTCATGGACTGGTCTTGGTCCAAAACAAGCAGACCAACACCAAGCGCACGCACAGCACGAACTCGACGACGAGAGCGTCCAGGCGACATGGCTAAGAAACGGTCGTCTTATCAGAACGTACAGAACAGAACGCACTTTAGAACAGCAAGGCCTATGAATAACGAACTGAAAAACAGAAACGAACAGGCAAGAACGCACTGTAAAACAGATACGACCTGCCTAGACGCCCTGAAAGTCAAGATACGAACCCACAAGCACAAACTGAACCACAGAAAACGATCTGAAAAGTACGAAGACTGAAAAGCGCGAATCGTCTCTTCCCAAACTTTTACTTCACACGCGGTAACACGAGATCAGCAAAAGCAGCCCAAGGGGTGGCGCCAAGAAAAAAGATCTTCCCCTTTATAGTGCCGTCGTACGTGCTGGACGTGAGCGCGGAGAACAACGAGGAAATTGGAAATTGTCAGTGTGTACGCATGGAAAGCTTGACGAGAAAATCGACAAGCTTAACAAGAATCTCGTCGAAAATAACGACGTGTTTTTTACGACGAGAAAATCGGTCGTGTGTACGAGGCCTCACACTTAATTTGTGTTTTAACACACTCAAATTATTTATGTAATTTTGTCACTGTTTAACCACTTAACGACCGCTCACTGTATATATACAGTCGGCAGAATGGCACCGACAGGCACAATCACGTAGAGTGTACATGATTGCCTTTGTATAGTTGGGGGGTCCAATCGGACCCCCCTTCTGTACAGTGAGCGGTGGCTAAGTGTCCGGGAGCGTTCCGGGATGAGGGGGCAGCCATTCGTTTCTGGCCACCCCCTCGCGATCGCTCCCGGCGAATGGAAATGCCCCCTCTGTCTGTGTCAGACAGAGGGAGCAGGAGGAAGTGATGTCATCTCTGGTGCGGCGCTCACATATACCGAGCGCCGTACAAGAGAAGATATCAGGTCAGTGCACACAACACTACACTGACACCAGGACACATAGGGACATAAATCGCCCCCCCAGGCCACCCCCCAGCCCCCAGTCACAGTGTCACTGATTGCAGTGACCATTTATTTAGTGATCACTGCAATCAGTGACATTTGTGACTGTAAAAGTGTCACCAAAGTTTAGTCTTAGGTCCAGTGTAGCCCCCTAACCCCCCCTAATAAAGGTTTAACCCCCTGATCACCCCCCAGATAACCCTTTCACCGCCTATCACCACTGTCGCTTAGCGATCATTTTTCTGATCGCTGTCTTAGCGTCAGTGATGCCGATCGGCAGCCAGTAATTTTTTTTAGGTTCGCCGCAGGTTTTTATAGCGTCAGGTACCCCAATATATTATCTAATAAAAGTTTAACCCCCTTGATCGCCCCCCAGGTAACCCTTTCACCCCCTATCACCACTGTCACTAAGCGATCGTTTTTCTAAACGCTGTCTTAGTGTCTGTGATGCAGATCGGTAGCCGGTAATTTTTTTTAGGTTCGCCGCAGGTTTTTATAGCGTCAGGTACCCCAATATATTATCTAATAAAGGTTTAACCCCCTTGATCGCCCCCCAGGTAACCCTTTCACCCCTTATCACCACTGTCGCTAAGCAATTGTTTTTCTAAACGCTCTCTTAGTGTCGGTGATGCAGATCGTAGCCAGTAATTTTTTTTAGGTTCGCCGCAGGTTTTTATAGCGTCAGGTACCCCAATATATTATCTAATAAAGGTTTAACCCCCTTGATCGCCCCCCAGGTAACCCTTTCACCCCCTATCACCACTGTCACTAAGCGATCGTTTTTCTAAACGCTGTCTTAGTGTCTGTGATGCAGATCGGTAGCCGGTAATTTTTTTTAGGTTCGCCGCAGGTTTTTATAGCGTCAGGTACCCCAATATATTATCTAATAAAGGTTTAACCCCCTTGATCGCCCCCCAGGTAACCCTTTCACCCCCTATCACCACTGTCGCTAAGCAATTGTTTTTCTAAACGCTGTCTTAGTGTCGGTGATGCAGATCGTAGCCAGTAATTTTTTTTAGGTTCGCCGCATGTTTTTATAGCGTCAGGTACCCCAATATATTATCTAATAAAGGTTTAACCCCCTTGATCGCCCCCCCAGGTAACCCTTTCACCCCCATCACCACTGTCGCTAAGCAATCGTTTTTCTAAACGCTGTCTTAGTGTCGGTGATGCAGATCGGTAGCTGGTAATTTTTTTTAGGTTCGCCGCAGGTTTTTATAGCGTCAGGTACCCCCATATATTATCTAATAAAGGTTTTAACCCCCTGATTGCCCCTAGTTAACCCTTTCACCAGTGATCACCGTATAAGTGTTACGGGTGACGCTGGTTAGTTAGTTTGCTTTTTATAGTGTCAGGGCACCCGCCGTGTATATAACCCAATAAAGGTTTAACCCCCTGATCGCCCGGCGGGTGATATCAATTAGGTTTTAGCGTCAGAGAGGGTCTGAGTCACACCCCAGGCAGCGTCAGGTTAGTGCCAGTAACGCTAACACCCACGCGTGAAGCATACACCCCCTTTAGTGGTATAGTATCTGAACAGATCAATATCTGATCTGATCTATACTAGCGTCCCCAGCAGTTTAGGGTTCCCAAAAACGCAGTGTTAGCGGGATCAGCCCAGATACCTGCTGGCACCTGCGTTTTGCCCCTCCGTCCAGCCCAGGCCACCCAAGTGCAGTATCGATCGATCACTGTCACTTACAAAACAAAAACACACATAACTGCAGCGTTCGCAGAGACAGGCCTGATCCCTGCGACTCCAGTGCTGTAGGAGGTGATTTCACCACCACAGTTAAAAAAAAAAAGCAAATATGCCGAAGCATTGGGGCAGCAGGGGCGGAGGAGCGATTTTGCTCCTAATGCCGCGTACATACGGTCGAAATTCTGACGGAGGCTTGCCCGTGGAAAAGTCCGACCATGTGTGTGCGGCATAACTTTTTTGCGGGAGGATGCCCCCATGCTTCGGCATATATAAATGGTGCATGTATGCCCATCATTGGAAGTGGGTGGATGAAGGGCGGTATTCTAATGGTGAGCATACCCACCGATCAATCTCTTTTTTCGTTCAGCCAACTGGCTGCATGAAAAAAAAAGATTACAATACATGTCCAACAAGGACCAGCAACGTACTGGTATGTTGCTGGACTTTGAATGTTTATACCAGAATGATGCCTGCGGGTTTAGGTATCATCTTGGTATCATTCTTTTCAGCCTGCGGCCGGCTTTCATGTAAAAGCAATCCTAGCGGCTAATTAGCCTCTGGACTGCTTTTACAAGCAGTGGGAGGGAATGCCCCCCCCCGGATATAAAAAGCGCCATTGGGAAATTGGGAAAGCATTTTATCACACCGATCTTGGTGTGGTCAGATGCTTTGAGGGCAGAGGAAAAATCTAGGGTCTAGAAGACCCCAGTTTTTTCAAAAAAAGAGTACCTGTCACTACCTATTGCTATCATAGGGGATATTTACATTCCCTGAGATAACAATAAAAATGATAAAAAAAAAATACTTGGAAGGAACAATTTAAAAATAAAATAAAAAAGCAAAATTAATAATAAAAAAAAAAAGAAAAAAAAAAAAGCACCCCTGTCCTGCCCTGCTCTTGCCCAATGGCGAACGCAAGCGTCGGTCTGGCGTCATATGTAAACAGCAATTGCACCATGCATGTGAGGTATCACCGCGAAGGTCAGATCGAGGGCAATCATTTTAGCAGTAGACCTCCTCTGTAAATCTACTGGGGTAACCTGTAAAGGCTTTTAAAAATGTATGTAGTTTGTCGCCAATGCGCGTTTGTGCGAAATTTTAAAGCATGTCGTGTTTGGTATCTATGTACTCGGCCTAAGATCATCTTTTTTATTTCATCAAACATTTGGGCAATATAGTGTGTTTTAGTGCATTAAAATTAAAAAAAGTGTATTTTTTAACCCAAAAAATGCGTTTGAAAAATCGCTGCGCAAATACTGTGTAGAAAAAAAAAATGCAACACCCACCATTTTAATCTGTAGGGCCTTTGCTTTAAAAATATATATAATGTTTGGGGGTTCAACATAATTTTCTTGCAAAAAAAAAAAAATGTTTTCATGTAAACAAAAAGTGTCAAAAAGGGCTTTGTCTTCAAGTGGTTAGAAGAGTGGATGTAAGCTTCCTAATGTTGTGTATAAAATGCCAGAACAGTTCAAAACCCCCCCAAATGACCCCATTTTGGAAAGTAGACACCCCAAGCTATATACTGAGAGGCATGTCGAGTCCATGGAATATTTTATATGTTGACACAAGTTGCGGAAAAACGACAATTTTTTTATTTTTATTTTTTTTCCACAAAGTTGTCACTAAATGATATATTGCTCAAACATGCCATGGGCATATGTGGAATTACACCCCAAAATACATTCTGTTGCTTCTCCTGAGTACGGGGATACCACATGTGTGAGACTTTTTGGGAGCCTAGCCGCGTACGGGACCCCAAAAACCAATCACCGCCTTCAGGCTTTCTAAGGGTGTAAATTTTTGATTTCACTTCTCACTGCCTATCACAGTTTCGGAGGCCATGGAATGCCCAGATGGCACAAAACCCCCCCAAATGACCCCATTTTGGAAAGTAGACACCCCAAGCTATTTGCTGAGAGGTATTGTGAGTATTTTGCAGATCTCGCTTTTTGTCACAAAGTTTTGAAAATTGAAAAAAAAATTATATATATATATATATATATTTTTTTTTTCTTTCTTCATTTTCAAAAACAAATGAGAGCTGTAAAATACTCGCCATTCCTCTCAGCAAATAGCTTGGGGTGTCTATATTCCAAAATGGGGTCATTTGGGGGGGGTTTTATGCGATTTTGGCATTTTATGGCCTTCGAAACTGTGATAGGTAGTGAGGAGTGAAATCAAAAATTTGTGCCTAGAAATCCTGAAGGCGGTTCTTGGTTTTCGGGGTCCCGTACGCGGCTAGGCTCCTAAAAAGTCCCACACATGTGGTATCCCCGTACTCAGGAGAAGCAGAAAAATGTATTTTGTGGTGTAATTCCACATATAACCATGGCATGTGTGAGCAATATATCATTTAGTGACAACTTTTTGTAATTTTTTTTTTTGTTTTTTGTTTTTGTCATTATTCAATCACTTGGGACAAAAAAAATATATTCAATGGGCTCAACAGGTCTCTCAGCAATTTCCTTGGGGTGTCTACTTTCTAAAATGGGGTCATTTGGGGGGGTTTTGTGCTATTTTGGCATTTTATGGCCTTCGAAACTGTGATAGGTAGTGAGGAGTGAAATCAAAAATTTGCGCCCTTAGAAATCCTGAAGGCGGTGCTTGGTTTCCGGGGTCCCGTACGTGGCTAGGCTCCCAAAAAGTCCCACACATGTGGTATCCCCGTACTCAGGAGAAGCAGCAAAATGTATTTTGGGGTGAAATTCTACATATAACCATGGCTTGTGTGAGCAATATATCATTTAGTGACAACTTTTTGTAAATTTTTTTATTTTTTTTTTTTAGTCATTATTCAATCACTTGGTACAAAAAAAAAAAAATTCAATGGGCTCAACATGCCTCTCAGCAATTTCCTTGGGGTGTCTACTTTCCAAAATGGGGTCATTTGGGGGGGTTTTGTACTGCCCTGTCATTTTAGCACCTCAAGAAATGAGATAGGCAGTCATAAATTTAAAGCTGTCTAAATTTCAGAAAATGTACCCTAGTTTGTAAACTCTATAACTTTTGCGCAAACCAATAAATATACGCTTATTGACATTTTTTTTACTAAAAACATGTGGCTGAATACATTTTGGCCTAAATGTATGACTACAATTGAGTTTATTCGATTTTTCTTATAACAAAAAGTAGAAAATATCATTTTTATTCCAAATTTTCGGTCTTTTTCCGTTTATATCGCAAAAAATAAAAATCGCAAAGGCAATCAAATACCATTAAAAGAAAGCTCTATTTGTGGGAAGAAAAGGACGCAAATTTCGTTTGGGTACAACATTGCATGTCCGCACAATTTACAGTTAAAGCAGCGCAGTGCAAAATTCTGAATTCACCTCTGGTCCTCTAGCTACCAAATGGTCCGGGGCTTAAGTGGTTAAGGCAGCGCTGGATTTTTTCCATTTACTATAATAGAGAATATACATAAAGACATACCCCACCTAGCTATGTGTTACTTTTTTTAAATAACATTTTTACTAGTTTTTGGAGTAATTTTACGAAATAAAAATGAAAGAAATCAAGCGTATTGGAGTGATACAATCATCAAATTTACAAGAATCCACGTCTGTATTATAGAATAATATATGTTATTCAAGACATGGAAAAGTCACAAGTTCAGCCAATATGAGTGTAGTAGATGAATATTTGTAAAGGCAAGGATCAGAGAAACACAAATGGAAAATGAAAAGAAAAAAATGAAAACAAACCAACAGAACATCTAGTTAACTGGGCTCTCAGGAAACTACTGTATATACTCGAGTATAAGCCGAGATTTTCAGCCCTTTTTTTGGGCTGAAAGTCCCCCCCTCAGCTTATACTCGAGTAATCACAGACGTCTGTGATTGGCGGAACACCCAACACAGTGTCTGCTGGGAAACTGAGGATGAGAGAATGATCGTGATAGGCGGAGAGTGTCTGATGAGAATCGCCTATCACGGAAGGAACAGGAAGAGACCGCGGAATTTGAACGATGGACGCCGCAGCCGCAACTTCTTTACAGGTACTATTTCCAATGTAAAATTATAGGATAGGAAACAGTGAGGATAGGAAACAGTGAGGATAGGAAACAGTGAGGATAGGAACAGTGAGGATAGGAACAGTAAGGATGGGAACAGTGAGGATAGGAAGAGTAAGGATGGGAACATTGAGGCATTGTTGACCCTCGGCTTATACTCGAGTCAGTACGTTTTCCCAGTTTTTGTGGCAACATTAGGTACCTCAGCTTATACTCGAGTCGGCTTATACTCAAGTATATACGGTAGTTAGCATAAAACCTACGGATATTATGCACATCTAAAGATTTAGCCTACCCAAGAAATTGGTAAGATTGGCATTTGCATACCATTCTGTGAATTGAAATGTTGCCATGAGAAGGGTTATTTACAAGGCAGATAATATATATTCCATAAAAAGTTGCCATCTTAAAAAAAAAACATTTGGTAGGTTAATAATTCTGCACCAATTTTTCTGGGGCAGAGTGCAAAGTCTGCAATCTGAGGATCGCTCTGTGAACAGTTAGGAAGAGTAGAATCCAATGAGGAATCTCTTTGACACAAATTTGAATAGGTCTGTTGTGCATATCCAAATAAGCAGAGCATGGGATCCTTAGTAACACGCACTGTCGTGACTCCAAATGATTACTTGATCCCAGAACATAGAAATTATACGACAGTCCCATATACGTACGGCACACTAGAGTGGGAAGATGCGAGCCACACCAGGAGCAGACAGATACAATAAGGTTAGTTGTATTCATCAAGAAGGGAATGAAGACTGTGCATGAGTTTAAATGGAGTCTCTCTCCAGATCTCGCTGATATTATTCTGTAGGTTTTAGGCAAGCCTTCAAAGAACTTGTCTGCTATTGCATCATCTGGGAAATCTTTATGCCAAGTTTTCAGAAAAAGATTCCAATGCACTTTTGCAAGTTTAAGTTCCTTTTTTTGGAAAAAGAAAGTAGGACTGCAATCACGGCAAAGTAGGACACTCATAAAGTGTGATGTTTTGTGTTGTCTAGCCAGCCAGCAGGTCATTGTGGAAAATAAATATGACTTTTCCATTATAGCCTGGACCACACATTTCCATCACTGGAAAGCATGCAATCTAACATCACACTAAAGAAACAAAGGCTTTCAAGCCAGAGTTACTGCAATCATATGGAGACTATTTATCTGTGGTAATTGAGAGACTAATATAATTGCATGGTGAGATTCCAAAAGAATTTCAGAGTAATAGTTGGAAAAAATATGTCAGTCAGCTGCTGCTTCTTATCCCGTTGCAGGCAGAAGACACAAAGCACTGTCATAGAGCGAAGGCTTTGTGGCAACCCTAATAAAATGGATCTATTGTACTACTACAGCTAATGATGACATTCTGTTCTTGCAGTTGCTACAGATTGCCTACCGGCATCTGAGCAATATAAGATTTCTGTAACAGTATGCCATATAAATATCTCAAACATACTGATGCATTAAAGTGGCTTTGCAGATGTAATGTAATTACACAGGCCAAATGCACACTTTAACAAAGCTAGATCGTTGGCAATAAATGTGAAACTAAGGCTGGGTTCACACTGATACGACACGACATTCATCCGACTTTCATCCTACTTTGCTCTGCGACATCAGTCCTACATTGGTCCGACATCCATCCGACATTCATGAACAGGATACTACTTTGATCCGACATTGGGCTAGTCTGACTTGTCCTTTGACCAATCAAAACAATCCCAGGGTGAGATAAATTCCTTTTACTGCTGCTGTAATCACCATGTCGGATGTCAAAAGTCGGATGGTTAGGACAAGGATCCTACTTTGATCCGACTTCAATGATATTCAATGGGCTGAAGTCGGATCAAAGTCGGACCAAAGTAGTACAGGGAGCATTTTCAAAGTCGGACCGACATGTGTCGGACCAGTTAAGACGGCTCCCATAGGGAAACATTGATTTTCACACGTCATGCGACATGAGCTCCCAATGTCGGAGCGTTTGTCGCCCCAGTGTGAACCAGGCCTCAAGCATATTTTCAGTACATTTTGTTAAGTTATTATTACAGTTACCTTAAGGCTGGGTTCACACTGATACGACACGACATTCATCCGACTTTCATCCTACTTTGCTCTGCGACATCAGTCCTACATTGATCCTACATTGGTCCGACATCCATCCGACATTCATGAACAGGATACTACTTTGATCCGACTTTGTGCTAGTCTGACTTGTCCTTTGACCAATCAAAACAATCCCAGGGTGAGATAAATTCCTTTTACTGCTGCTGTAATCACCATGTCGGATGTCAAATGTCGGATGGTTAGGACAAGGATCCTACTTTGATCCGACTTCAATGATATTCAATGGGCTGAAGTCGGATCAAAGTCGGACAGAAGTAGTACAGGGAGCATTTTCAAAGTCGGACCGACTTGTGTCGGACCAGTTAAGACGGCTCTCATAGGGAAACATTGATTTTCACACGTCATGCGACATGAGCTCCCAATGTCGGAGCGTTTGTCGCACCAGTGTGAACCCAGCCTAAGTTGTATATGTATAGCCAATACTTATTTCACAGCAAAAAATCAGCTTACTTGACAAAATTGCACTTCACTGCAGGCTCTGAGTTTCTCTCCTATCCCCGAGCAGCAGGAGCAGGCTCTCAATGATCGTAAGAGATTGCTAAATATCCACATCTTCCATAAAGAGCAATGTAGATTTATTATATAGACTAAGGATGCAATGTCCACCTATTGTGACAGCTATCCTAATGCGTTTCCCTCAATCACTGGAGCGTGATCATAGAATCTATGATTGTGACTACTTTTACCAACTGTTCAGATAAAAAAGGCACCTGTATTATTAACGAAGCAGCACAAAATATTCAAACCCTAATTAAAATTAAAAAGGGGTCAGTGATTCTAAATGCTTCATTGTCATGCATTTTCTCTATTGCTATTGGAGGACCCTTTCACACCATTAAGTTGTGTGACGGTACCCTGAATAAAAATAATGGATTTTTTTTTCTAATTGTCACCTAACATTTTTAAGGCTGGGTTCACACCTATGCAAATTGTATGCAGGTTTCTCAACATCCAATTCGCATGACAGGAGATTGTGACTGGCTCTCTATGGAGCCGGTTCACATATCTCCGTTGCGGCTGCGAAGCGGTTTGCACAGGAACGCTGTGCGTCTTTGGCTACATTTCAGGGCCGAATTCAGGCAAAAATTTGGCCTTAAAACAGGGACGCACTGGACGCCTGTTGCAAGCCGCATCCGTCAGAGGTGTAAACCCAGCCTCAGTCAAGACTAAGAAGAGTCAATAACCTCTTTTACTATTGTCAAAGCAAACTACAAAGAAGAGAAGCCACAAGGTCCATCACTAAAGGGGCTGTGATCGGTGTGTCAGTGGAGAGTGATCAGACAGAAAGTGATATGTTCTTCATAGTCCACCAACTCCTTGCCAGCAAATCACCCTTGGATGGACTACAGATGGGCAGAGAAACAGTGACAGACCCAATCAGACCTGGAATAAAACTGAGGAAAAAAAAAGAAAGAGCAAGGAATAGATATGTTTTTTTAGATAAGCTCATGGTTGTGGCCTTATGCACATCTTTGATGAGGCTTCAGCTAGATCGCATTTTCACAAATCAAGAAAAAACAAAAAACAAATGAGAAAAACTGATTTCTTTAGACTAGAGACATATCAGCAGAATATAAATTGAAATTTCCCCCAAGATGATGCAATGAGGAATGATACCAAGGACGCCGAGGCCAATCTGGCACGATGAGGATCCCGGAATCCCCTCGGCCTCCACCCTGCAAAGAAGGCGAGGAAGCAACTTCAGTGTAGGATAGGCATAAATCAGCCGATACCGACCCCACGGAGCCACCAACGCATCTGATGCGTCTGCCCAGGGATCCCTGGACCTGGCCACGAATCTCAACACCTTGCGATTGAGCCGAGAGGCCAATAGGTCCACATCCGGCGTGCCCCACCTCCGGCAAAGGAGGTGAAACACCTCCGGATGCAAGGACCATTCCCCCTGGTCCAACATCTGGTGGCTCAGATAGTCCGCCTGCCAGTTGTCTAAGCCTGGAATGTAAACGGCCGACAGAGCCGGCACACTTCTTTCTGCCCATCTTATGATGTGAGTGACCTCGGACGCCGCAGCTGAGCTCCGAGGAGTCCAGGATGAAGCCTAGGTATGCCAGACGCTGAGTCGGAACCAGGACCGACTTCTGAACGTTCAGCAGCCAGCCAAATTCCCGGAGGGCCTGACTGGCTATCACCACATTTTCCTCTAATTCTGAGCCAGAGTCTGCTCTCAGAAGAAGATCGTCTAGATAGCCCATGATAGCAATGCCTCGCTGTCTCAGCAAAGCTAGAATCGGGGCAAGCACCTTGGTGAAAACCCGCGGTGCTGATGCCAAACCGAAGGGAAGAGCCACAAACTGATAGTGATCTTCGCCTATCGCGAAGCGCAGAAACTTCTGGTGACCCATGCAGATTGGGACATGCAAGTAGGCGTCCTTGATGTCCAAGGATGCCAGAAAATCCCCCGGGTGAATCGCAGAAATCACAGAGCGAATAGATTCCATGCGGAATTTCCAAACCTTCACAAAGGCATTTAGGGCTTTGAGGTCCAGAATTGGACGGACTCCGTCCTTCTTTGGGACCACAAACAGATTAAAATAAAATCCCTGAAACCTCTCCCTTGATGGTACCGGCACAATCACTCCGCACCTCAGCAAGTCTTGCACGGCCCTCAATAGGGCAGCTCGACGCACCGGAAGGAGAGAGAGAGATTTGAGGGAAAGAACCTGTCTGGTGGCCAGGAAAGGAACTCTATCCTGTACCCCGAGGTGACCACCTCGCATACCCACCGGTCGGAGATCCGGGAGGTCCACCGATCCGTGAACCTGTGAAGTCGTCCCCCCACACCAGAGTCAGGCGGGGCAAGACTTCATGCGGTGGCGGGTTTACTTGCCAGCTTGTTCGGCTTACACACCCAGGGACGCTTCTGTCCTCCAGCCGCACCCTTCTCAGTCCGGGAGAATTTTCCCGTGGGATCTGACTGATGAAAAAACCTTTTCTGAGTGGGAAAGGAAGGACCCGGCTTACGGCGCGGCTCCTTCGCCCTAGTAGGCTGAGGAAGAAGGGTGCTCTTACCCCCCATGACATTTTTAATAATGTCATCCAGGGAAGCACCAAAAAGTCTTCCGCCCATGAAAGGCAAATCCGTCAGGAGCTTCTTAGAGGCCAGGTCAGCAGACCAGCATTTTAACCAGATCAGGCGATGCAAAACCACTGCAGACACTGAGGCCCCAGAGATTAGGGGGGCAGCGTCCAAAGTGGCATCGCACACATACACCAGGCCCTGTACCATTTGGTTGGCCAGTGCAATGCAATCTGGAGGAAGATTATGCTCCTGCACAGTCTGGTGCAGAATCTTCGCCCATTCCGTGAGTGTCTGAGACACCAGGGTCGCCGCTACAATAGGACGCAGCGTGGATCCCATAATGGTGAACATGGCCCTGCTCACCACTTCCGACCTATCGGTAGGGTCCTTAAAGGCAGGAGTCCCTTCAACCCGGAGGGTCGTGGCTTTATTCAGCCGGGTGACTAGGGGGGTCGACAACCAGCGGAGAGGCCCATTTTTTAACCAGGTTCTCCTCAAAGGGGTACCTAACCGCCAAACGCTGCGAGACCGCAAAGGTCTTCTGCAGTTTTTCCCATACCTGGTCTATGAATTTGTCAAAGAAGGGTGTATAGGGAAAAACTTTCTTTGAAGGATGCGCTTTAAATGAACCAAAGGAGACTGCCTCCACCAGAGGTTCCTCAGCCGCAGCATCCAGCTTGAGAGTGTCCCTTACAGCATCAATGAGTTCACTAACAAGCGCCCTGTCATGCACTGACCCAGATAAGGAGCACTCCTCACAAGGAATGTCCTGGTCAAACATATCCAAAAATTCAGAGCTAGGGTCCTGTGCCGCAGCAAGGCCCATCTCTGAATCAAAGCACTCCCCTGGAGATGGTGTGGGGAGAGGGCGCTTTTTAGCCCCCTTGCGCTCGCACGCCGCTTCCATCCTGGCCACAAATGATTCCAGGACTGCCGACAACTGGTCCATAAGAACCGCAGGTGCAGGAGCACTACCTGTTGCCTCTGACATGAAGGGGGAAGCAGGTGAAACTGACTCCATAAAAAAACCAGCACCCTCTGAGACTTTGTCAAAGAAAGAGAAAAGTCCACCCTCTGGCTGCGCTGACTGTGGGGGGTTACACTGCTCCTAGAGTGAGAGAACCGTGAGGTGACTATGAGGAGATTTGCGCCATCCCAGTCAGCAGTAGAGGCCAAACTAGCAGCAAAAAAGCGCGTGGCTACAACAAAATGGCCGCCGCTATAAGTGCGCCATGGGGCGGCCACAGCAAAATTGCCGCCGATGCGGTTTACAATAGTAATAAAAACACACAGTAAACATGGCGCCCAGCGGCACCGAAAAAAACCCCCACAAGGCCCAGACTGACCCAGAGGCATCCCCACACATAAAGCAGACCCCACCCGGGGCAGAGTGACCCCCAGTCAGCGCATAGCCAGAGAAGGTGACAGAGTAGAAAAAAAACAGGGGGGGGACAGCGAAACCCCCCTACTATAGGAGCACACAGCATGTACTCACCTGCTGAGGCAGGGGGAACAGTACTTACCCGTCCAGCGAGGACCCACTAGTGTGTTCCTGACAGACCTATCACAGTGCAGTACTGAGTAGCTGTCGGCTCGGTCCATCGTGAAAGATACAGCAAAACTGTTTAGACATACGTGGACCCTGGAGCAAAAAGCTCACCGGCCACCCCAGGAGTCGCGGGGTATGTCGTGGACTGATCTCACGCAGAGCGAGGATCAGCACGCTCGATGGTCGGACTGGGAAGACTACGAGGATAGCGAACTACCCAACCTGTTGCCCAGCCGACTGTTGATAGAAGATCTCAAAAATAAAATCCATTTTTTTTTTAAATAATAAAATATTTCTTCAAGAGACTGGCTCTGAAGAGAGCCACATCCTCCCCTCTGCTAGGCAGAAAAAAAACTGAGGCTGCTGGCTGCAGGTAGGGCGGTTATGTCCGGAGGGACCGCTGGGGTGGGACTGTACAGCTCTGGTAAATGAATGTATGTTAAAACATCTAACTATCTGCCTAGTCTTCTCCTATGAGCAGGAACATAACCCACTTTGTCAAGAATGAACAGGCTGTGTCAGTCCATGGACGGTAAGAGAAAACAACCTTTTTAGTGGGGCTCCCTTTGCACTGCAAAGGTTAAATGCTCTTTTTCCCCAGACTTTATTTACCTTATCCCTTAACTCCAGCAGGCTTCTTCTGCCATGTAACCGGTCCTCATGTACATCACATACAATGTAGGATTAACAGTACTGCATTGTAATGGAGGATGCTGAGTGTCCACCCACAACCTGAAACATCCTAGATATCAGAGGTGAGCACTGGCTGCAAGAGATAAGGTGAGGTGAGGTCATTTCTCCTGGTACCCTAGGCAAAAATAAGCATGTATTTCTTGCAGTGTGGAGGGAGCCCCAGTGAAAAATAAAAGGTCAAGAAGCTGCATAATGTGTACTGTCCATGGTGCTGATGGCCCTGGACAGGTTGTTCCTCTGTTTTGTTTTCAGCCTGGCTGCATAGACACACAGTTAAGGGCTCATATACTGTAAACATACGGTTTGGGGGGAGTAGTGTGAGTAAAAACCGTGGATGACTTTTCAGAGGGGCTGCAAGCTGACGCACGTACAATGCATGTATAACACCTTATTGGGTATAATATTATTATAACAACTATTGTCTGTATTGTATTACAATACTACAATACCACATTTGCAGTGCTTCCCCAGTCACTCGGGTTGCATGTGGCGGGTTTACTGCCCGCCAAACATGACAGACATGACAGGAAAGGTAGTTTTTGCAATGGATGCAAAGCATAGCATTGTGACCATGGCATATAACCATTCCCCACCGCTGCCATTGGGGGGGGTTGTGCTATGTGTGTTAAAAACACAGCTAAACCGGGTGGCGTCAACTTCCCCCCCAACTTACCCCCCAACTGCAAGCCTACATGAGCCCTTAGGAGGGAGAGAGACCTTTACCTACATGCCCAGATCCTGGCAAAGAATGCAAATCATTCCTATGGTGAACCTCCTGTGAGGGAAGCTATACATCACTTCCCTCAGACAGTAGTAACATCTTCATGTTCACTAATGTTCAGGAACAGACTAAGATGGCATAAGGACAATGCAAAAGACAATACAGATTAGCAAGTATGCATACATGCACAATTATTTCAGAACGTTTGCGTATACATACTTTAATTTTGCTTCAAGCAAATAATTTTTGTGAATATGTTAGAAGGTTTCTTACATGAAGACCCTGCCAATAACAGCACTAGCAACACTAAGCCACTTCTTGACAACTAGCAGCGGCATTGTCAGCCTGCTGAGTGTGCTTCTTTAGTTGGCCGCTTGGCTAACTATCAGGTCAGAAGACCAACAACCAACTGCAGGGGCTTGCACAGCACGATGACAATGCTGCTGCTAGCTGTGGGTAAGTGGCTTAGTGTTGTCAGCCTGCCATTGTAAGTGCTGTTACTGGCAGGAGTTTTGTAACAAAGTCATAAAACACTATTTGCCTTAGAAAACTATACAGTGAAAGCATGACACCAAACACAGCAAAAACAGAAATAGGATTTTCACAGACTTTAACATATGAAATGAGCGATTACAGCTTGTGAAAATGTTTTAAGAATCAGATATTAAAGGTCAAGGTGTGAATGTGTTACTTTTGTATGCACTATTGCACAGCGCAGCATCATCAGATCCAGTATGTGCTATCTCTACCATCTAGCCATCGAAGTCAAAAACAAAGCAGTGAAGCTCAACCTATTGTTAAGGAAAAATGATACTGGTTGACAGAAATCCAGAGTTACATACAAACTCAAAGTATGTGCAAAAGAGGTGACCGCACTCCAATCTTCAGAAGTATGATTGCTTTAATGGTAAAAATCCACGCATTAAATCAATAGACCACGATAGATACAACAGGACAGGACATTATAACCTCAAGGTTATGATTAAGAGATTTGGTTTGTGAAACATGTTAACCTTGCTGCTATAGTCCTGTTATATCGTGGTCTATTGATGTTATGCATGGATTTTTACCATTAAAGAATTTATACTTCTGAAGATTGGAGTGTGGTCACCTCTTTTGACAGTCTTTCCGTTAATGGACTGGACCAGCACCAGATCTTCAGTACAGCTATTGTATCACCTGGAGCCTCTCTTTGTCACATACAAACCCAAAGCTGCCTCCTGAAACATTACCCCCCCTTCCCTGCTCTGCTTTCCATACTTCAATAAGCTCATTCCCACAAGACTGTGAATGTGCATGGTGGGGTCTGACTTTTGGAATGACAGCAGTTTAGTAAATTCATTCTAGATACTTAAAAATTTGCGCAACAGTTCCATTTTTCATGTATTAGCCTTGCTAAGTTGAAGTGCTCTAATAAATCTTGTGTTGAGTGCTTGGCTGGGATTTGTAGCTCACTGCAGTGTCCTCTCTGAGCTACGATGTTTGTACGTCAGGGCAGGTCAACAGGGGAATCGCTGCCAAGATTTTCTGTGTCACACAAATCTGCAAGCTGTTTTCAGGATTTGGTAAGTTACCGTACTTTATTATGCCATGTGTCGTCCCCCAGTCACAGATCACACTGCTGTCCAAGGACAATAAGAAATAATCACAGTAATTGTACAAAACTGCCCCTAGTGACCCAATGTATCTGGACATCATCTTATTATTAATCGCAAGCTGTTAATTATTTTGAAGCATTTCTCAAGGCTATGCTAATGTATTTCCCTTACCAGGAATTTATGCCAGGCACCGACTGCTATAAACAACTTCATGCTGCTTTCTGTATAGCCTACCAGTCAGCTTTTAACCACTTCAATACTGGCCACTTTCACCCCCTTCCTGCCCAGGCCAATTTTTAGCTTTTAGCACTGTCATACTTTGAATGTCAATTGCGCAGTCATCTAACGCTGTACCCAAACTAAGTTTTCATAATTTTTTTTTAAATAGATAGAGCTTTCTTTTGGTGGTATTTTTTTAATCACCACTGGGCTTTTTATTTTTTTGCTAAACAAATGAAAAAGACTGAAAAAATAAATAAAAAAAGTCATAAAGACAGACTCTGGCCTTTCTTAAGTATAAAACCTACTGTTTACCATAGGTTTGGCATATCGGACATGAGAAGCTTGCCTCTGCTCAGATGCACAGTATTTTAAATGGTTTATGAATAGAACTGTAAAGTAGCCATTCTAAAATGTAGAATCTTATATACTTATTACAAAAAATTTATTGCAATGTTATAAAAGCTTCAATGAGAAATAATGCTCCACTGGTTTTGTTAACCTTAAAGTGTTACTAAATCCAGGACACTGCATATACACAGAATATGGAAATGCAATGATTTTAGTAAATGTAAACTGTTAAATACCCGTTTTTCATCAGCAGTTAGAGCAGTCTTGGTGACTTCTATTAGTGTCTGGTTAATGCTTGTAGGAGAGTTTTCATTCTACTCTGACTGTCATATGAGGCTGCAGGAACTCTGACTCACTGTCTGGACAGTGCTGATTGGCCCTGTGCTGATCACATGCACCCTCCAAAGAAAAAAAAAAACTCTCTAGCAATACACACCAAACTGAGCATGTGCAGCTTGCCCCGAAGGCTCTGTTCTATCATGAGATGGTTTGGGGACTTTGGAAGAAGGGGAGGATCAGAGAAGACAGGATCAAACCGCCTTTTTACACAATGCGGACCCCTTAGGTTCCACAGTTAGTATACCAAATATGCTTTACTGCATACACAGACTGATTTTACTGTTGTGGGTTTAGTAGCACTTTGAACTTGTCACAATTACAAAAGTTCATATAAGGTCTCAGACCCATACAGCATGAAGGCGGCTTACTGTATTTCCAATGTTCAAGGAGGGGGGGGGGGTGGCAGGAGCTGGGGGCCTCAAGATTCCAATAAGTCACCCCCTCCCCTGCACCCCCACACCCACTGAGCCATAGTTATGGGGAAGAGGCCCTTGTCCTCATTAATATGGGGACAAGGTGCTTTGCCAATGAGACTAAGATCTGGTGCTTTCATACAGGAGGCTGATATTTTGAATATCATAAAAGGATGCATTTAGTATAGAGCCACAGACAGTTGTCAGAAATCATAAGCTGGCACCAAGAGTGTATGTGGATATGCATTTGTCAGAGTTTGTTGGCGTGAGTGTACAAGTCAATAAGTCACTTTTGTGTATACCTGTGTTTCTCAACCTTTTTCCAGTCAAGGCACTCCCTTCTAAAATGCAAAAAACTAAACAAATAGTTTTACAAATTGCAGCAGAATCCACCCACATAAGACACTTAATATTAGAGGTGATTTATACTTACAAAGCAAATACACTTATGCACACTGGTAATAACTAGTATTCCAGCATTTCTTCTTCCTCGCTTTCTCTCCCCCACGCAGCTAATGTGACCCCAGTGAGGACAGAGAGGGGCAGGGGGGGGTCAAAAAAGGATGCTGTGCAGGTGCCTGATGTCCTCCTTATCAACCAATGATGCCAGCGGTTGTCAAGATGCTGGCAGCTGGCTTGCACAGTGCCCAAGGTTATAATAAAGAATAAATAAAAACCTATGGCTTCGTGAACCAAAAAATCAGGCTTGACCCACATGCTGGCTTGTACACAATTTTTAGGCAATCTATAGGCATTTTGCCAAAGCACCCTGGTTATAAAAGACTGGTGTAGCCAAATAGGGTTACTAACAGTAAAAAAGGGTTCAGGAAACACCATGTAAACAGTTATTCTATGTCTTCGACGAGGTCTCATTTACTAAGAATAAAACGTGCTTAACTGCAAATTATTATCTAACAGCGGAACTGAACCTTGAAGTGTATACCCTCACTTTTTATTTCATTTCACACGTCTCTGATTCTTACCACTCTGCATGAAAATAGTGTTGTAGCTGTATAATGATCTCACACAACAAACCAATGTGATGTGCTACAAATAAAATTCACAATGACATACACTGTGCACACCTTGCTGTATGCAATGACATACACTGTGCACACTATTGAAGGGATTCATGTCCCGTAGGCCATGTTCTAATCTTACAGTTATTAACAACGGATGAAAAACCTTTGTGGATATTTGCATCAGCATATGTGCACCAAGCATCTATTGGCATCTTCTTCTCTGGATCCTCAGATGGAAAATTATTTTGATTTGAACAAATTATTCCTTCAATTATTCATTGTTTCCATGAAAATATGATATTTAATTAGCAGTGTATACACATGTGAATGCAAGGTTCTTATTATGAAGAAAAATAGCCGCAGAAAAATGTCGGTTTATCAATGTACCAAAAAAATGCAAAAGTGCTGGAATTTCTCATTGTGTAAATCTTCCAGACAGAGATCATCCTCAGAAACCCTTTATAATATTTGTCTCAGTCAAGTGTTTGTTGGGGTACTCACCTAAATAGTGAATGAGCCCAAAGCACAGTCAAGCAGGCTTCTGATGTTGCCAGGAAGGTAGCATAAATTCCGTTGAGCGCACTGGAACAATGCCTAATCATCTTTTTTTGTACAGCTTAAGCCACAAAAATACAAAAAGGAGCACCAGATCATAATTGGATACAAGAGGCCAATAAAATTGTAATTGTTCATAAAGAAAAGTCATATAAAACAGCCAACGTGTTTCAGGGGCAAAATCACTCCCCCTTCATCAGGGGTCAAGACAGGATAAAACTTGGATGTGAACTAGTGATTTCATACATCTATGTTAGAGTTAGTATTGAACTCACCTCCTGGAGGAGCAACGTGACAGCAGTTTCTGAACACCAATTGTACAGCGGCAGCCTGTCCTGCGATTATTAATTTAAGGTTATGATTCCTGTCTGTCTTCTGTTGTTCTGTCTGCTGACCAGACCTGTGTTATGACTCTGATGGTATACAAACTTTCCTAATAGTTTGTATTTAGTTGTACATTAGCTCTTGGTGTGGGGACGGTGCTGCTCTACGTATAGGCCGCTTTCGCACTAACACTACCTGTAAATCTAACATTAAAAGAGAAGTATGGCCAAAGCCTTTTTGGCCATACTTATCCTATGGATCACACGAGTGCAGTTCGGGATTTAAAATAAATGAAAACTGCTAAAGCCCACTGTCAGGAGATGTCGGTCCAGGCTCAGGAAAGGCCTGGACCGGCATCTGGCTTAACCTCTCTGCGATCTGCTGAGAGCTTGAGTCAGCCCCTCCCACCCCCTTCACAGCCCAGCACTCCAGTGAGTGCTGGAAGGGAGAGCAGACAACCGCTGACTGACAGTCACAGCTCTCTGCTCAGTGCAGAAGGAGAGAACTAAATGATCAGCAGTGTGCTCAGTTCTCACTGCAGAGCCAGTGGGAGACAGATACAGCATTGGATCAATTCTGCATCCACCTAGGTGAGTATATTGGTTTATTTTTTAAAGTACACATGAAACCTCCCCTTGAAGAATAAAATAAAAAATCCATTCAGTTTAAAACAGAAATAAAAGACAAAATGTTTATATATTTACACACATATACTATATATATTACACACTATATATATACCGTATATACTCGAGTATAAGCCGAGATTTTCAGCCCTTTTTTTTGGGCTGAAAGTCCCCCCCTCGGCTTATACTCGAGTCAGCAAAAAATTTTACATTGAAAATAGTACCTGTAAAGACGTTGCGGCTGCGGCGTCCATCGTTCGAATTCCGCGGTCTCTTCCTGTTCCTTCCGTGATAGGAGATTCTCATCAGACACTCTCCGCCTATCACGATCATTCTCTCATCCTCAGGGAAACTGAGGCGTGATAGGCGGAGAGTGTCTGATGAGAATTTGAATGATGGACGCCGCAGCCGCAACTTCTTTACAGGTACTATTTACAATGTAAAATAGCGAGCTAGAGAACAGTGAGGATAGGAGAACAGTGAGGATAGGAGAACAGTGAGGATAGGAACAGTAAGGATGACCCTTATACTCGAGTCAGTAAGTTTTCCCAGTTTTTTGAGGCAACATTAGGTACCTCGGCTTATACTCGAGTCGGCTTATACTCGAGTATATACGGTATATATATTGTGAGATGGGGGTTGTTTGGCTCAAGTGGTAGATGCGTTTTCCCAGCGATTAAAGCCAGTCAGGAACTATATTTAAGGGCATGGTAGCCCATTTTTATTAAAAAAGGCAAAATTAAAGTCCAAACAAAGGTTTCCCACGCAGGGGTTCTTCTCCATCAAATACACATAACAGAAAATGCTAGCCCACCTGGCTCTCTGTAGCAGTACTTCTGCACTTTCCTGGTCACCCAGACCACCGGACTCCTCAAAGTAGACGGCTTCCCTTTAGCGTCCACAGCTCTGCCTCTTGCAGTCACCAATGTTCTGGCTGCCTCTTGCAGTCACCAACTTCTTGGCTGTCTCCTACAGCCTCTCTGACTCCTAAAGACCTCCTGTCTCTTGGTGTGGAGCTGTCTCCAACTGGAAGCCATGAGGTCTTCCCATACATTCATTATAAGGGCTATTCTCACCTGAGCACAGACCCTGCTGGTAATCAGCAAAGTCTGGACACAGGGTTGGAGATCCCATCCCTGCCAAGACACTGTGGAATCTCCAAACTACAAAGCCCCTTTCCAGAATACCAAAACCTGGAGAAAGCTGCGAAAGCAGTCTTCTCCAGTCCACATCTACGCTCTGTAGTCTTGCACCTTGCAAATGTGCAGACCCTGTGTCCAGCAAACTGTCCATTTTACCGTGACAGTAGCTTCTACTGTCACAATATATATATATATATATATATATATATATATATATATATACACTCACACACATACACACACATACAAACTCATGTTATGAATAGCATTTTTTTTTTATGATAGATCACATGGTTTGTTCTTAGCTACATAAGAGGCTTTGAGCGCTAGGCATGGAGAAACAGCAGTACACCGATTTTCCCAGTGAATCGCTTTGCGGGGGGCATGTCAGCAGACGTCTGATCATGGGTAGAGAGGCAGGCTGTTCTCCAAGCATAGTTAGCAAACCAGCCACGCTGGGATGGATGTGAAGCAGGGGGATTGGCAGGAACACCAGGCATTTCACTCAAAGGAAGCAATACAAAGAGAACAAGATACTTTTTAACACATGCACATGGTACAACAGTCACATGTCAGGAAAATGAAATGTTTGGGTGACATATTCTTAAACCTCCCTTCCAAATTTAAACTTTAATCAACACAGCTATTTTGCTTATTTAGGGCAAAGAAGGGGTTGGTGTAAAATGGCTCCTATCAATCCACCGATACTCATGTTGCCAGTTCATTCTTGCCAATCCTTCCATTGTCTCAGCTGGTGAAAATCTCTAGTGCTGCTAGGTATGGGATAGCCCGTTACCTTCTCTCATGTAACAGTGCTCAGGTCTAGCAGCCAATTGCTAGACCCAAGCACTGTCAAATGACAGAGAAAGTAAAATCATCAATTGTCTTGGCACCTGACACTTGGTATTTTGGTGCCGCCTATTAACACAAAAGCACTGACAAACTGAGTATTATGGCCCGTACACACGATCCGAAAATCGGACGACAGATCGTCCGACTTTTTTCGCTTAATAGTTGCAAGTAGAAATTGAATAGGTTACTAAAGTCACGAAAATTCTCGTATGACGGGAAAAAAAATCGGAAGTGATGTCATGTGTTGTAATGTATTTGTATTGTATTTTCGGACGACAACTATACTGACAAATGAAAATCGTACAATCTGGCATTTTCACGCTTGTCCGATAAAATAATATCGGATGAATTGTCGTGATCGGCTCTCGAAAGCTCTGTACTAACGATCCGATTATCATGCAATCGCGTTGAAAGCGGTATTTTTCGTCTGATTTTCAGATCGTGTGTACGGGCCACTAGTGGGCCAGAGGGGCCCTGCATGGTCAAGTAGACCGTGGGATGGATTTACAAAAAGACTGTGCACTTTGCAGGTGCAGTTACACTCATTTGCCTTTATAAATGTAAATGTGGTAAAGCTTCACATTGCAAAGAATACCCAATCAAGTTCAAGGAAATAAAATAAAAAAAAACAGCATTTTTTGCAAGCACTTTATTGGAAAATGGAAATCTGCAGACCTTTATCAAGAACTGGCAGAATGACTGCAACTGCACTTGCAAAGTGCACAGTCTATTTGCCTATAGTAAATCCACCCCATTGTCTCTTTAACCCCTGTTTGCATACTTTGCTCGCATGGGCCAGATCCACGGAAGTGAAATTCCAGTGCTGGAATGCATGTCCCTCCATTTGGTAATTTACTTCAGTAATTTACTTCAGTTATCTGCTTGTTAGTTGCCTACAGTGAAACCAGTATTGGGGCCACAAACTGGGAGCGTCATACCACAAATATTTCTTGCCTTCTTGCTAAAGACCGAATATCTTCTGGACTTAGCACTTCAACAAAGGTTTTCGAAATTCAGCAAAAAGGATGCTGGGCGCAAGGAAAAGGAGTATGCAAGCAAGTGGGCAAGTGTACGTGGGGAAGTGTTAGTATTAGGCTGGCACAAGCTCTATGCATATTTTGGCCAGATGCTGGTGAACTGGCTGAAATTCGTGACCGATTTGGCCCTAGTGAGCCCCTTCCACCCAACATCATTCAATCCTTCATTTCAAGGTAAGACAATGTTCTCTGTACATTGAGCTTTACTTCAAAACTAGCACTGATCTTTCAGCACTAAAATCTAATGTAGCAATAAAGGCACAGTGACAGATGGAACACCATTAAAGCAGAAGCCAACAACGGGTTTTTGGACAGTGTGAGGAAAGGATAAAACAGATGTTTGATGTTTATTGAATTGTACAGCCCCACTAGGGAGCACATTCCTCATTGCCTATCTCAGTAAAGATGGTCCCTCTCCGGTGGTTACACATATTTCTAATACAGTGGGGAAGGCTTACAACCTCTGTCAGGATTTCACTGTTGTCCATGTTCTTTTGGGAAACTCCCCCTTATCCCTGCTCCAGAAACAGAGGTCCACAGGACAGGAAAAACGGGGAACTTTCTAAACAAGTGAAAGCAATAAAAATCTGAGCAAAATGCTAAACCTTCCCTATTCACATTTTGGTTCATGTTAAATACTTAAAACACAAGCTCAATTACTCTTACCAGACTTGTAAAAAATATTTGAACAAAAAACACTTCCAAGTTTAAAGACCATCTTTCTATGAAATAAAAGGACTTAAACCCATTTTAAAAAGGTAAAAACCTCTAAAGATCCTTCAAACAACCTGCTTTCACGCACATACATACCGCCTTGGAATGTGTTTTATCACTGAGATTTGCTAATGGTGTATTATTGATTGCAATTCCCATCCTAAAAAATATACCTTTAACTGCACAGTTGCCAGATATTTTACAAGCATACATAACATATGACACACATCAAAAGCCAAATCAGGGAAAAGTAGACCCCTTTCAGCAAACAATTGCAAGTTTAAAATAAAAGCATATCACTCATCTGCTGCAATATGGAACACAATTTTACTGAATAAGGCAAATAATAATGTACAAACTGGAGTAACCTACAGATACTAATCTGCTTCACAATCTTACTGGTGTTTAGGGGTTTCTCCGCTTTTCATATTCTCATTATTACTTGCACAGCTTTACTTTAAAAGCAGCATATCCAAGATATGGTAGCCATTGCACATGCCAACTGCCGCCTGGATGGGTGTCCCTCTCTCTCTCCACTTCTTCCATCCCCCCACCCAGTAGTCTCCAGTGCAGCCAGATTCATCTCCTGGGCCACCACCATCCCTGTCATCCTCTGGTTGCTAGAACCCCCATGCAGCCTACCAACAAATCACAAGCTTGCACCAGCCAGCATTCATGTCAGCAGAATGAAATGGCTCTATATAATTAGGGATGGAGCTGCATGTTGCCATGCATCGCATATAAAATCCCACATTCTCTTCTATGTTTCAGGTATAGTAATGGGGGACCTTAAAGCAGTACAAATGAGAGTGTGTATAAAGTAACCTGTGCTGGTTTCTGTCTGTTGCCGTGCTGAAAAAAAGAGCAAGGTGACCTTCATTAAATTAGTACAAATGAAAGTGTGCTCAAAGTACAGAAACCTTTACTGGCTCCTATCTGCTGGCATGCTTATGGGGGGAGGAGTAGGCTTTCATTAAACCTTTTTTCCCAAATAAGAAAAAAAACTGTTGCTGTAACTGCTTGTGTAACTGTAGTGTTGGGCTGGAGTTTGGCTTCAATTTGTTTAATGTATCTAAACCTGCTAGTCCATCTAACACTCCCCTCCCCCCCATTAACAATGCTGCTGTCCAATTGTGCCCCCTGTGCTCCTTCATCCAGAGTGGGGCACTCTAATACAGACGGTGTGCTACTGGATCACTAGTAGAAAACTGTGGGAAAAAAAGCCTAAAAAACCCTGAATGCAGCTACTACATCAAATAATTGGTAAGCTGCAATATATTACATTTTTGGTTTTGGATTTAATACCGCTTTAAATCAGTACAAATTAAAAGTGTGGGCAAAGCACACTAACCTCTGTTGGGTCCTGGCTTTTGCCACACTAATGGAAGGGTAACAAGGCCTTCATTAAAGGGATTGCAAAGGTTTGTTTTTTATTTTCTAAATAGGTTCCTTTAAGCTAGTGCATTGTTGGTTCACTTACCTTTTCCTTTGATTTACCTTCTAAATGTTTTTTTCTTTGTCTGGATTTCTCACTTCCGGTTTCTCCTCACTAAACTTCACACCATCATCCGAGTGGTGTTGAGTCAGCCAGAACAGCTTACTGAACAGCTTACTGAGGAGGAACAGGAAGTGAGAAATTCAGACAAAGAAAACAAAGAAAAAACATATTTAGAAGGGAAATCTAAGGAAAGGGTAAGTGAACCAACAATGCACTAGCTCAAAGGAACCTATTTAGAAAAAAAAAAAACGAACCTTTACAACCCCTTTAAATCCGTACAATATGTAATAAGAGTGTGTTTAAAGTCCAGTAACCTGTATCATACATTCAGAAAACTAAAACTAATACTTTCATATTTGAGAACCTCCATGGGTCAAGACAGATTCCAATCTTGAAAATGTATACACTGTGAAAGCAGGCAGGTAAAGTCACCAGGTTGCATCCAGGATGGAAGGTATATATGTCCTAGATTCAGGCTTTATGCCGATTTATACCACTAGGGGGAGTGCTGGGAGTCTTGCAGGGGAAGAGTTAATGAGCCCAGCTGAATCAAGTGGCTCATTGAGGCCTCTACAAGAACTCCCAGCATGCTAAGGGAGATGCTCCAACCTGGAACCAGATCTGTGTGGATAGTCTGGGGAGTGTGATCTCTGTGCGGTGAGCCAAAGCCTGTGTGGTTATTATAAGAACTTCAAAAAGCAGGGAGCTAGGGACTGGGACAGCACAAGGCTGTACCCAGTTGTTAGTTAGGGACACCAACGTGTGTAGTTAGTGGTCAAGTTGACCAGGATTTCTTTTCATGTTTCTTTTTGTTTTGCTGTTTTTCCCTTGTAAATAGTTTGAAATAAACCGCACCTTTCGTTTTTGCAACTACAAACTCTGTCTGCTGTGCCTGTTCTTGTGTGGTGAACCCATCCAGGGGGTCACACACACCCGCTGCCGAGTAAACTCCCTCACAGTTGGTGGAGAATGCGGACAGTTTTTTTAAGGCCAGCATGGAGGAGATACTGAAACAGCTGGCTCTAGCAAATGCCAATCAGCAGCAGACAAATGCAGGTTTGCAAAAGAGCCTTGCAGCTCAACAGCAGAGCTTTGCATCCTACCAGCAAGCTTATCAACAGAGCCTTGCAGCCCAGCAGCAGACAAATGCAACTTTGCAACAGAGCCTCGCAGCCCAGCAGCAAGCTTAGCAACAAGCCCAGCAGCAATATGAGGCCCGCTTCATAGACCTGTTACAGAAGCAAGAGCAGAGACTACAACAAATGGAAACGTTAATGCAGCAACATCCGCAGACCAGTGAGGCAAGTCGTTCCACTAATACCGCGTCCTTTGGGGTGAGTCGTTTATTGACAAAAATGACTGGAGAGGATGATCCAGAGGTGTTTTTGACCACATTTGAAAGGACTGCTGAAAGAGAAAAGTGGCCTAAGGAGCAATGGGCTGGACTGGTAGCTCCTCTTAACTGGTGAATCGCAGAAAGCTTACTATGACCTAGAGCCTGACCAAGCAAAAGACTATGTGATGCTAAAAACTGAAATATTGGCACGGCTGGGTGTCACCCTGGCTGTCCGGGCTCAGCGTGTGCATAACTGGACTTTCCGGCTTGGAAAACCCCCCAGGTCTCAAATGTATGATCTCATTCACCTAAACAGGAAGTGGCTACAGCCAGAGACTTTGTCCGCACCAAAGATTGTGGAACGTGTTGTGATGGATCGTTTCTTGAGAGCTCTTCCTACTGCCATCCAAAAGTGGGTAAGCCATGGAGACTCAGAAACGGCCGATAATCTTGTGGATCGAGTAGAGAAGTACTTGGCTACAGAGAACCCGACTGCCTCTTCCAGAGACTCACGGACTTTCCACCCTAAGACCAGACCATCCCCCGTGGCGGGTAAGATGATTCCAAGGGGTGAGGGTGGAGAGAGTGAGAGGGTGGGAGTTCTACCCAAGGTTTGCAGAGAACAGCCTGGGAAGTCAGGGGCTCAAGAGGCAGCAAGAAGGATTGTTTGTTACCGCTGCCGACAAGAGGGACATATCGCAGCAAATTGCCCGGTTGTAGATGAACCCATGCAATGTGACTTTCTAAAGGGACAGACGTCAGCCGCTGTTTGCGACAGTCGCATGCACTGCCATTCGGGGAACTGAGAAACATTTATGCAAAATGTGTATTAATGGTAGAAATGTTGTTGTGTTGCTGGATTCGGGTAGCCTGGTAACACTGATAAAGGCTGAATTAGTTACTACAGAGGTCTCTGGGAATAACAAGGTAGCTGTTATTTGTGTGCATGGGGACACCCGAGAGTATCCGGTGACTACAGTGTGTTTTGAGACCGCCAAAGGTACCCTCTCTCATCGGGTGGGACTAGTGTCTCACTTGCCTCATGATGCCATTGTGGGAAGGGATTTTCCAAAGTTCTGGGAACTATGGGATTGTCCTGAGCCCCCCACTGGTGCCCCTATATACCAGGAATGTGATGGCCAGAATTCCTCTGAGAGTGGTGAGGACTCTCCAGAATTTCCCTTGTCGGTATTGGCAGGGGAGACTCGAAACTGGGGAGGAGCCAACATCCTCAGACGAAAACATGCCGTCTGTGGAGTCTTCTGATTTTGAGGTTCACAAGGAAAATTTTGCCACAGAACAGTTAAAAGACTCCACCCTAATAAAGGCACGGGAAAACGTAGTGGAAATAGATGGCGAGTTAGTGAACCCAGATGAGACCTGCACTTACCCATACTTCATCGTGGAAAAGGACCTACTGTATCGGGTGGCTAAAAGAGCAGAAGAAACCATTGAGAAGCTTGTGGTGCCCAAACCTTACAGGAAGTTGGTGTTAGAGTTGGCCCATGGGCACATTCTTGGAGGTCATCTGGGGACAGAGAAAACCCGAGAGAGAGTATTGCAGAGGTTCTATTGGCCTGGGGTCATGAAGGAAACAGAAAATTATTGTTCCTCCTGCCCTGTGTGTCAGAGGTCGGCACCGATGCCACATTTCCGTAACCCGCTGGTACCTCTTCCCATCATTGAGGTCCCCTTTGAGAGGATCGCAATGGATTTGGTAGGTCCAATAATGAAGTCCGCTAGGGGGCACCAGTACATCTTGGTTATAATGGACTATGCCACCCGTTATCCGGAAGCGATTCCTCTCCGAAATACCTCGGCCAAGCCCATAGCCGAAGAGCTATCTCTTGTTTTTAGCCGTGTGGGTATTTGTAAAGAACTGCTTACGGACCAAGGTACACCCTTTATGTCCCGGGTTATGAAAGAGCTGTGTAAGTTGTTCAAAGTGACACAATTGCGTACATCTGTGTATCACCCCCAAACAGATGGGTTGGTTGAAAGATTCAACAAAACCCTAAAACAAATGTTAAAGAAAGTGGTGGATAGAGATGGAAAGGATTGGGACTGTCTAATTCCCTATTTAATGTTTGCTATTAGGGAGGTACCCCAATCCTCTACGGGTTTCTCACCCTTTGAGTTACTTTATGGGAGACACCCCAGAGGGCTATTGGATATCGCCAAGGAAACCTGGGAAAGTGAGAGTTCTCCCCACAGGAGTGTGATTGAGCATGTCGCCCTGATGCAAGATAGAATTGCACAGGTAATGCCAATCGTAAAGGAACATTTGGCCCAAGCGCAGTTGGCACAGCAGAGAGTGTACAACCGTGGAGCCAGGACCCGTACCTTTTCCCCGGGGGATAGGGTATTGGTACTTGTCCCTACGGTTGAAAGCAAATTCCTCGCCAAATGGCAAGGCCCCTATGAGATAATGGAAAAAGTGAGCGAAGTGAATTACAAGGTCAGACAACCAGGAAGGCGAAAGCCCGAACAGATCTATCACGTTAATCTGTTGAAAGCCTGGAGGGATAGGGAATCCCTAGTCGCGGAAACTTTGTCACCAGCTCACTCTGATTGCGGGATTCCTGAGGTTGGAATAGCAGTCACCTTGTCAAACCCCCAACAACAGGAGGTTAAGGAGTTTGTGCTGCGCATAAAGGAGGTTTTCTCTGAGCTGCCGGGACAAACGTCTGGCATAGAGCATGATATTATTACCCCGCCCGGTGAAAGGGTGAAACTAAAACCCTATCGGATCCCAGAGGCCCGACGGGAGGCAATACGTGAGGAAGTACAGAAAATGCTTAAGTTAGGGGTGATAGAGGAGTCCCAAAGTGATTGGTCAAGTCCCATTGTGTTAGTACCTAAACCGGATGGGAGCTGGCGATTTTGTAACGATTTTTCGACAACTGAACAAAGTTACAAAATTTGACACCTACCCCATGCCACGTATAGATGAGTTGATCGACCGGCTGGGAACAGCCCGATACATGACAACTCTTGATCTCACAAAAGGGTATTGGCAAATTCCCCTGGCCAAGTCGGCCAAGGAGAAAACCGCATTTGTAACCCCAGACGGGGCGTTCCAATATAAAAGAATGCCATTTGGGTTACAGAATGCGCCGGCCACATTCCAGCGGAAAATGGACCAGATACTGAGGCCCCATCAGAAGTATGCCGCGGCTTACCTGAATGATGTAATTATCTACAGCACAGATTGGGCCTCACATCTGCCAAAAGTGCAAGCAGTCCTAGACTCTATCCGGGAAGCTGGGTTTACGGCCAACCCCAAGAAATGTACCATTGGGCAGGAGGAGGCCAAATATCTTGGGTACACCATTGGGAGGGGAGTAATAAAACCCCAAGTCAACAAAGTCGAGGCCATACAGAATTGGCCACGTCCCAACAGCAAGAAGCAGGTACGAGCCTTTCTGGGAATCGCTGGTTATTATCGGCGATTCATTCCCCACTTTGCTTCTCAGGCTGTGCCCCTAACCAACCTGACAAAAGGGAAAGAGTCTGTCATGGTTAAATGGACCCCAGAGGCTGAGGCAGCATTCCAATTCTTAAAAAAAGCCTTATGTAGCCAGCCAGTGTTGTACTCACCAGACTTCTCTAGGGACTTTGTCGTACAAAGTGATGCATCAGACGTTGGGTTAGGAGCAGTATTGTCCCAGGTCTGGAATGGGGAAGAGCACCCAGTCATTTACCTCAGCAGGAAATTGAAGTCCCATGAGGTAAATTACGCCACGATTGAGATGGAGTGTTTAGCGGTGAAGTGGGCTCTAGATTCCCTTCGGTACTATCTGCTAGGTAGGCACTTTGACATGATTACTGATCACGCTCCTTTAAAGTGGATGGCTCAAAACAAAGAGACAAATAGAAGAGTGAATAGGTGGTTCCTGGCCCTACAGGAATTCAACTTTACAGTAAAGCATCGCCCTGGCGTTCAAATGGGGAATGTGGATTCTTTGTCTCGAGTACATGCATGCCTGATTGCTTGTGTTCCAACCCCAAGGTTAAAACAAGAGGGGGGGTATGTGACAGCAGGCAGGTAAAATCACCAGGTTGCATCCAGGATGGAAGGTATATATGTCCTAGATTCAGGCTTTATGCCGATTTATACCACTAGGGGGAGTGCTGGGAGTCTTGCAGGGGAGGAGTTAATGAGCCCAGCTGAATCAAGTGGCTCATTAAGGCCTCTACAAGAACTCCCAGCATGCTAAGGGAGATGCTCCAACCTGGAACTAGATCTGTGTGGATAGTCTGGGGAGTGTGATCTCTGTGCGGTGAGCCAAAGCATGTGTGGTTATTGTAAGAACTTCAAAAAGCAGGGAGCTAGGGACTGGGACAGCACAAGGCTGTACCCAGTTGTTAGTTAGGGACACCAACGTGTGTAGTGAGCGGTCAAGTTGACCAGGATTTCTTTTCATGTTTCTTTTTGTTTTGCTGTTTTTCCCTTGTAAATAGTTTGAAATAAACCGCACCTTTCGTTTTTTCAACTACAAACTCTGTCTGCTGTGCCTGTTCTTGTGTGGTGAACCCATCCAGGGGGTCACACACACCCGCTGCCGAGTTAACCCCCTCACAATACGAATAGATAGCTGCGCCAACCCCAATACAAAAACAGTGCTCACTTCAACATGCTTAATAAATAACCAATATATCCATTGATATTCAATCAATATGTGCTTATAAGTAGCTGCTTCAACTTTTTAAAAAAAAATGATAGTGTTCTCATCAACGTGCTTAATAATCACCATTAAATTCATCAGTACTCAATCTCCAACACCAATTAGATGTGTACAAAGTGATTAAAATATAAAAAAATTCCCAGTGTTAAGCCCTGTACACACGACCGGTTTTCCTGGCAGAAAAAAAAAATCCTGCCAAGCGTGACGGGTTCTCTGCAAAGCTTGTCTTGCATACAGACTGTCATACAAAATCCCGCCGGTCCAAAGCGCGGTGACGTACAACGGCACTATAAAGGGGAAGTTGCATTCCAATGGCACCACCCTCTGGGCTGCTTTTGCTGATCTCGTGTTATCGCATGTTAGTAAAAGTTTGGTGAGACACGAATTGCGCTTTTTAGTCTTCGTGCTTTCAGATAATTTTCTGCTGTTCAGAATGCTGACGAATGTGCTATCTCCATCACGAACGCTAGTTTTACCAGAACGAGGGCTCCCGTCTCATACTTGATTCTGAGCATGCGCTTTTTTTTTGCCCTCAGAAAAGCATACACGACCGGTTTTTATGACGGAAAAAAGTCCGCTGGGAATCCCGGCGGGAAAATAGAGAACCAGCTCTCTTTTTTCCTGCCGTGATTCGCAGCAGTTTTCCTGTCGGGAAAACTGCGATGGAGCATACACACGGACGGTTTTCCAGGCAAAACGCTCTCATGGCAGTTTTCGTGCCGGGAAAACCGGTCGTGTGTACAAGGCATTAGTCCTTCATGAATTGATCCCCTGTGTCAAATACAGGTTTAGTGGTGCTAATGATCCAAGACACCCGTGATTCACCACCACCTTCCAAAGTTGGCAAGGAAAAAGTGTGGAAGAAAAAGGTGCACAAGCAGCAGGGATGACCGCAGCCTGGAGAGGATTGTCAGGAAAAGGCCATTCAAAAGTGTTGGGGACTTTCACAAGGAGTGGACCGAGGCTGGAGTCAGTGCATCAAGAGCCACCACACACAGACGGATCCTGGACATGGGCTTCAAATGTCGTATTCCTCTTGTCAAGCCACTCCTGAACAACAAACAACGTCAGAAGCGTCTTACCTGGGCTAAAGAAAAACACACCTGGTCTGTTGCTCAGTGGTCCAAAGTCCTCTTTTCTGATGAGAGCAAATTTTGCATCTCATTTGGAAACCAAAGACCCAGAGTATGGAGGAAGAATGGAGAGGCACACACTGCAAGATGCTTGAAGTCCAGTGTGAAGTTTCCACAGTCTGTGTTGATTTGGGGAGCCATGTCATCTGCTGGTGTTGGTCCACTGTGCTTCATTAAGTCCGGGGTCACCGCAGCCATCTACCAGGAGATTTTGGAGCACTTCATCCTTCCTTCCGCAGACGAGCTCTATGGGGATGCTGACTTCATTTTCCAGCAGGACTTGGCACCTGCCCATACTGCCAAAAGCACCAAAACCTGGTTCAATGACCGTGGGATTACTGTGCTTGATTGGCCAGCAAACTCGCTTGACCTGAACCCCATAGAGAATCTATGGGGCATTGCCAAGAGAAAGATGAGAGACATGAGACCGAACAATGCAGAAGAGCTGAAGGCCGCTATTGAAGCATCCTGGTCTTCCATAACACCTCAGCAGTGCCACAGGCTGATAGCTTCCATGCCACGCCGCATTGAGGTATTAATTGCTGCAAAAGGGGACCAAACCAAGTACTGAGTACATATGCATGCTTATACTTTTCAGAGGTCCGATATTGTTCTATGTACAATCCTTGTTTTATTGATTGCATGTAATATTCTAATTTTCTGAGATTGTGGATTTGGGGTTTTCATGAGCTGTAAGCCATAATCATCACAATTATGACAAATCACGGCTTGAACTATCTTGCTTTGCATGTAATGAGTCTATCTCATATATTAGTTTTACCTTTTAAGTTGCATTAGTGAAATAAATAAACTTTTGCACGATATTCAAATTTTTTGAGATTCACCTGTATGTAGTTCTGGAATAGCCTGCAGCACATGTAGCTGGGGCAAACAGATCCATGATTTTTTTTTTCTTGAACTTTAGGATGGCACAATTTAAAACACTGAAAAAGCACAGAATTAAGGGTAAGTTAAATAGGAACTGAAGTAGAATGCATCAGGAGGCATATATGGTAATATAATGTTTTATTGCATATTATTTTTTAACTCTTGGATACCAGTGAATAGACTCAATTCACAAACCATTTTGCATCTTGTTCTGGTGTTATTTACGTGATACCATGCCTTATTTACCCCTTAATGCTGAGCCTAGGATCAGACTAGTTGCGATGCGGGAACCAGCAGGATTCCAGCACCGGTTCCGGCATTGCTTCTCTCCCACAGGCAGTGCACACTGCCGTCTGCGAACCGCTGCGGGTGTCAAAACCATGTTAATGACACCCACAGAGTGGTTCACAGATCGTAGTGCGAACTGTGGATTCGTACAGGAATCAGATCGCATTGGGTGAGAACACCCATGCAATCCGATTCCAGTGCGGAGAAAAACAAGTCCCTTCACCTTTTTCTGTGCGAATCCAATGCAAGTTCAGCCATACAAGTGTATGGCTGAACTCCCATGGCTCAGACATCGCATATCATCGGCACCTGCGGTGCGGGTGCGAATCACATGCAATGTCTGAGATCGCACTAGTCTGAACCTAGCCTTAGACCTCTATTCACAAGCACACATAACATGTTTTATTTAGTCAGTTCTGTAAGTAGTGTCATTACTAGTGCTATTATATCACAAACAGTTATTTTATAAGCCCTTATACAAAATTCTGTATAAAAATGAATTCAGTAAGATGACCACAGGATCCTCAAGATGACCAGTCTACAGAAAAGTCAGGAGGCCAATCCACATCCCAGCAGGCTTAGAATCAGTATCATAGATGGATTTTCTTGCAAATGATTGTTAGACAAAAACAAGATTGATCTGCCCAGATTTCACTGGACTACTTACCAGGACTGATCAATTGTTCCTGTATGATGGAAAATGTTGTTTATCTATCAGTCTGCCCCTTGGTTTATTTTGTAATTCATTTCCTGAATCTGACTTGCTATTCTTATTTTAAAGACCAGAAAGGAAAACGACTTAAAGTCTGCATCGGGGATTGGGTGACCCAATTCCTTTTGCCACCCTTGTGTGTAAAAAGGTTGTTTCGGGAATGCATCAGCTGGTAAAATATTGTTTCATCGATAAATCATATGTGTGTGGTCTTTGCTATTCAAAAGTCCCCAAATGGCTTCAAATGCCTGGATAGCTGTCCTAGGGTATTAAAGGGGTTATAAAGGCAGAAGTTTATTTTTAGTTATGCATTAGGATAAAAAGCGTTCAGCAGCCTCCCTCACACTTACCTGAGGTCCCTTTCTGTCCAGTGATGTCCACGAGTGTCTCAGCCATCCGAGATTCTACCTCCTGATTGCCTGAGACACAGCAGTGATGCCATTGGCTGTCACTGCTGTCAATCAAAGTCAGCTAGCCAATCAGGGGAGAGAGGGGGCAGGGCCGGGTCAAGGCTGTGTGTCTGAATGGACACAGGGAGCTGTGACTCTGCTCGGGTGCCCCCATAGCAAGCTGCTTGCTGTGGGGGCACTTAACAGGAGGGAGAGACCTGGATCACAGAAGAGGGACCTGAGAAGAGGAGGATCCGGTCTTCCCTGTGCAAATCCACTGAAACAGAGCAGGTATGTATAACATGTTTGGTATTTTTATGGGAAAAAAAAACAAGACTTTACAGTCACTTCAGGGTAAGATGAGAAGTGCTGTATTTGTAAAAACACAGGCCCTTCTACCCTGACACGGGAGGCCTGCTGGGCATGAATTGGTTATTGGTTTCATCTCTGAATTCTCTCTTGGCGTGTTAGCAGGAGGCAGAGTAAGAGCAATACACTGAGTAGAGCTGTACAGACGGGTATATCAGCACAAGTCATGGCCACTAGAGAACATTGAGGCTGAACTCCCAGCACAACCAGAAAACTGACCATGCTGGAATGGATGTGCTTTTTTGCCTAGTGTGGTCAGTCTGAAATAGGAGAAAAGAGGGGTTGACGGGATCACCAGGTATTTCACATAACAGAACTGGATGTTTTTTTATACAAGTACATGGTACAACAGATATATATCATGAATATGAAATGTTGCGGTAATATTCTTCAAATGTAAAGATTTGTATATTAGCCAAAAGAGGGGCAGTTCCAGTGGCTCATTGCAGTTATTCTTGCTCTCGCAACAACTGCTAGGAAATAAGCACGTATATCAGAATGCATTATTTGCAGTGAATATTAAGAAGTAGCAGAGCTTGTAAATGTGAAAAGGACTAAGCATTCCCTTGAAGCAAGGAATGAAGTAGTAATAATGAATCATTTCTTTCTTCTTAATTACAAATAGGAATATATATATATATATATATATATATATATATATATATATATATATATATATATATACACATACAATCTCACAAAAGTGAGTACACCCCTCACATTTTTGTAAATATTTTATTATATATTTTCATGTGACAACACTGAAGAAATTACACTTTACTACAATGTAAAGTAGTCAGTGTACAGCTTGTATAACAGTGTAAATTTGCTGCCCCCTCAAAATAACTCAACACAGCCAATAATGTCTAAATCGCTGGCAACAAAAGTGAGTACACCCCTAAGTGAAAATTTCCAAATTGGGCCCAAAGTGTTAATATTTTGTGTGGCCACCATTATCTTCCAGCACTGCCTTAACCCTATTGGGCATGGAGTTCACCACCTTTACCGTCAGCTTCTTTAACAAGGCAGTGGTTGTCTTGGAGGTGTGTTTGGGGTTGTTATGTTGGAATACTGCCCTGTGGTCCAGTCTCCGAAGGGAGAGGATCACACTTTGCTTCAGTATGTCACAGTACATGTTGGCATTCATGGTTCCCCCAATGAACTGTAGCTCCCCCAGTGCCGGCAGCACTCATGCAGCCCCAGACCATGACACTCGGTCGATTTTGCAGCTAAAGATTTATTTTTGTCCTTTTACTATCCTATAGAGGGCGGTGAAAATGTTGACCAAGACCAGCATTTGATCGATAAACACTCAGAATGCAAACACTGTTTTTTTTTTGTTTTTTTTACTAAAGTTACTATAATGATTGTAGAAAAATCCTGCAAAAAAAAATAGGAAATAATTTTTTGTCTGAAACTAAAAACACATGGCCAAATCTACCACTTGCTCCAAGCAGGGTTGCACCAATGCCGATACTAAGCATTTGCACGAGCACTGCAAAGAATTGCATGCGATTTGAACAGAAAAGCAGTGCGATTCCTGTCCGAATCACATGCGGTTTCCTTATCACTCCTGCGTGAACCCAAGCTAGTCATAGTGACTCCAGCCTGGGTTCACATAGGAGCGGTGCGTGAAACTGCATGCAATTTGGACAGGAATCGCCACGCATTCCTGTTCAAACTGCATAGGAACCAATCAGCTTCTATGTTTTAATGCCAAAGCTTAATTGAACAATCTGAAGATAGAAGCTGATTGGCTACCATGCACAGCTGCACCAGATTCTGAGTGCTCCAGCTTTAGTAAATCGATCAAATGCTGGGCTTGGTCAACATTTTCACCGCCCTCTATAGGATAGTAAAAGGACAAAAATAAATCTTTAGCTGCAAAATCGACAGTGTCATGGTCTGGGGCTGCATGAGTGCTGCCGGCACTGGGGAGCTACAGTTCATTGAGGGAACTATGAATGTAAGGCAAGGAGAAAGGGTAGAAATGCCCCCGAAATGCATTGTTACTATGGAAACCCGTCACACTCATCCAGGAAGCGCTTTGTGAGTTACTATGGCTGCTATGGTACCACTATGGTATCCAGCCGACAAATGCTGTGGGCGCATGCAGCTCCTTTCCTCTAGTCTATCGACACAGCAGTGTGAGAGGGAAGAAGCTTTTGCAAAACAAGTGTGACAGCAGGAAGGTAAAGTCACCTGGTTGCATCCAGGGGGGTAGATATATTTCGCCCAGATTCAGGCTTTACGCCGACTTATACAACTAGGTGGAGAGTTGTATAAGCCCAGCTGAGGCTAGTGGGCTCATGGATGACTCATACCTCTAGGGAGAGTGTGGGGCGTCGTGCAGACAGGGAGTTGATGAGACCAGCTGAAGCTTGTCAGCTCATTTAGGCCTCTATAAAAACTCCCAGATTCATTAGGTGTTTGCTCATGCCTGGACCCAGACCTGTGTGGACTGTCTAGGGAGAGTGAACCCCTGTGCGGTGAGACAAAGCCTGTGTGGCTATTTGCTTGGACATTTAAAACCAGGGACTTAGGGACTAGGACAGCACTAGGCTGATCCCAGTTGTTAGTTAGGAAACCTGTATGTTTAGTCAGAGGTCAAGTTGACCAGGATTTATTTTGTTTATGTTTCTTTTGGCTTTGCTGTGTTTTGTCACTGTAAATAGAAAATAAACCGCACCTTTTTTTTGATTTTGAAAACCACAACCTCCGTTTGCTGGGCCTGTTTTGTGTGGGGAGCCCATCCCGGGGGTCACACACACCCGCTGCCGAGCTAACCCCCTCACAGTTGGTGGAGAACCAGTGGCAGTTTTTTTTTAAGCCAGCATGGAGGAGATACTGAAGCAGCTGGCTCTAGCAAATGCCAATCAACAGCAGACAAATGCAGGTTTGCAAAAGAGCCTTGCAGCTCATCAACAGAGCCTTGCAGCTCAACAACAGAACTTCGCAGCCCAGCAGCAAGCTCATCAACAGAGCCTTGCAGCCCAGCAGCAAGCTCACCAACAGAGTCTGGAAGCTCAGCAACAAGCCCAGCAGCAATCTGAGGCCCGCTTCATAGACCTGTTACAGAAGCAAGAGCAGAGACTACAACAAATGGAAGCAGTAATGCAGCAACGTCCGCAGACCAGTGAGGAAAGCCGTCCCACTAATACCGCGTCCTTTGGGGTGAGTCGTTTATTGACAAAAATGACTGGAGAGGATGATCCAGAGGTATTTTTGACCACATTTGAAAGGAATGCTGAAAGAGAAAAGTGGCCTGAGGAGCAGTGGGCTGGACTGGTGGCTCCTCTGTTAACTGGTGAATCGCAGAAGGCTTACTATGACCTAGAGCCTGACCAAGCAAAAGACTATGTGATGCTAAAAGCTGAAATATTGGCAAGGCTGGGTGTCACCCAGGCTGTCCGGGCTCAGCGTGTGCATAACTGGACTTTCCAGCTTGGAAAACCCCCCAGGTCTCAAATATATGATCTCATTCACCTGAGCAGAAAGTGGCTACAGCCAGAGACTTTGTCCGCACCAAAGATTGTGGAACGTGTTGTAATGGATCGGTTTTTGAGAGCTCTTCCTACTGCCATCCAAAAGTGGGTAAGCCATGGAGACCCAGAGACGGCCGATGGTCTTGTGGATCGTGTGGAGAAATACTTGGCTACAGAGAACCTGACGGCCTCTTCCAGAGACACTCAGACTTTCCACCCTAAGACCAGACCATCCCCAGGGGCGGATAAGAGGATTCCAAGGGGTGAGGGTGGAGAGAGTGAGAGGGTGGGAGCTCTACCCCAAGTTTGGCGAGAACAGCCTGGGAAATCAGCGGCTCAAGAGGCGGCAAGAAGGATCGTTTGCTACCGCTGCCGGCAAGCGGGACATATTGCAGCCAATTGCCCGGTTGTGGAGGAACCCATGCAGTGTGACTTTCTGACGGGCAGACGTCAGTCGCTGTGTGCGACAGTCGCATGCACTGCCATTCGAGGAACTGAGAAACATTTATGCAAAATGTGTGTTAATGGTAGAAATGTTGTGGTATTGCTGGATTCAGGTAGCCTTGTGACCCTGATAAAGGCTGAGTTAGTTAAAACAGAGGTGTCTGGGAATAGCAAGGTAGCTGTTATTTGTGTGCATGGGGACACCCGAGAGTATCCAGTGACTACAGTGTGTTTCGAGACCCCCAAAGGTACCCTCTCTCATCCAGTGGGCTTAGTATCTCAGTTACCGCATGACGCCATTGTGGGAAGGGATTTTCCGAAGTTCTGGGAACTGTGGGATGATCCTGAGCTCCCCACTGGTGCCCCTATGTACCAGGAATGTGATAGCCAGAACTTCCCTGAGAGTGGTGAGGACTCTCCGGAATTTCCCTCATCAGTATTGGCAGGGGAGACTCAAGAAACTGGAGAGGAGCCCACCTCCTCAGACGAAAACCTACCGTCTGTGGAGTTTTCTGATCTTGAGGTTCACAGGGAAAACTTTGCCACAGAACAGTTGAAAGACCCTGCCCTAATAAAGGCACGGGAAAACGTAGTGAAAATAGATGGCGAGTTAGTGAACCCAGATAATACCTGCACTTACCCATACTTCAGCGTAGAGAAGGACCTACTGTATCGGGTGGCAAAAAGGGCAGAAGAAACCGTTGAGCAGCTTGTGGTGCCCAAACCTTACAGGAAGTTGGTGTTGGAGTTGGCCCATGGGCACATTCTTGGAGGTCATCTGGGGACAGAGAAAACCCGAGAGAGGGTATTACAGAGATTCTATTGGCCGGGGGTGATGAAGGACATAGAAAATTATTGTTCCTCCTGCCCTGTGTGTCAGAGGTCGGCCCCGATGCCACATTTCCGTAGCCCGCTGGTCCCTCTACCCATCATTGAGGTCCCGTTTGAGAGGATCGCCATGGATTTGGTAGGTCCTATAATCAAGTCCGCTAGGGGGCACCAGTACATATTAGTTATAATGGACTATGCCACCCGTTACCCAGAAGCGATCCCTCTCCGAAATACCTCGGCCAAAACCATAGCCAAAGAGCTATCTCTTGTGTTTAGCCGGGTGGGTATTTGTAAAGAACTGCTTACGGACCAAGGTACACCCTTTATGTCCCGGGTTATGAAGGAGCTGTGTAAATTGTTCAAAGTGACGCAATTACGTACATCTGTGTATCACCCCCAAACCGATGGGCTGGTTGAAAGATTCAACAAAACCCTAAAACAAATGTTGAAGAAAGTGGTGGATAGAGATGGAAAGGATTGGGACTGTCTACTTCCTTATCTGATGTTTGCTATTAGGGAGGTGCCCCAATCCTCTACGGGATTCTACCCCTTTGAGTTACTGTATGGGAGACACCCAAGTGGGCTGTTGGATATTGCCAAGGAAACTTGGGAAAGTGAGAGTTCTCCCCACAGGAGTGTGATTGAGCATGTCGCCCTGATGCAAGACCGAATTGCACAGGTAATGCCCATCGTGAAGGAACATTTGGCCCAAGCGCAGTTAGCACAGCAGAGAGTGTACAACCGTGGAGCCAAGACCCGTACCTTTTCCCCGGGGGATAGGATACTGGTACTTGTCCCTACGGTTGAAAGTAAATTCCTTGCCAAATGGCAAGGCCCCTACGAGATAATGGAAAAAGTGAGCGAAGTGAATTACAAGGTCAGACAACCAGGAAGGCGAAAGCCCGAACAGATCTATCACGTTAATCTGTTGAAAGCCTGGAGGGATAGAGAGTCCCTAGTCGCAGACACTTGGTCACCAGCTCAAACTGGTTGCGTGATTCCTGAGGTTGGAATAGCAGCCACCTTGTCACAACCCCAACAACAGGAGGTTAAGGAGTTTGTGCTTCGCAACAAGGAGGTATTCTCTGAGCTGCCGGGACAAACATCTGGGGTAGAGCATGACATCATTACCCCGCCCGGTGAAAGGGTGAAGTTAAAACCCTATCGGATCCCAGAGGCCCGACGGGAGGCAATACGGGAGGAAGTACAGAAAATGCTGAACTTAGGGGTGATAGAGGAGTCCCAAAGTGATTGGTCTAGTCCCATTGTGTTGGTGCCTAAACCGGATGGGAGCTGGCGATTTTGTAACGATTTTCGTCAGTTGAACAAAGTTACAAAATTTGACACCTACCCCATGCCACGTATAGATGAGTTGATCGACCGGCTGGGAACAGCCCGATACATGACGACTCTTGACCTCACAAAAGGGTATTGGCAAATCCCCCTGGCCAAATTGGCCAAAGAGAAAACCGCATTTGTAACCCCAGACGGGGCGTTCCAATATAAAAGAATGCCGTTCGGGTTACAGAATGCGCCGGCCACATTCCAGCGGAAAATGGACCAGATGCTGAGGCCCCATCGGAAGTATGCTGCGGCTTACCTGGATGACGTAATTGTCCATAGCACAGATTGGGCCTCACATCTGCCAAAAGTGCAAGCAGTCCTGGACTCTGTTCGGGAAGCGGGGTTTACGGCTAACCCCAAGAAGTGTACCATTGGGCAGGAGGAGGCCAAATATCTTGGGTACACCATTGGGAGGGGAGTAATAAAACCCCAACTCAACAAAGTCGAGGCCATCCAGAGTTGGCCACGTCCCAGCAGCAAGAAGCAGGTACGAGCCTTTCTGGGAATCGCTGGGTATTATCGGCGATTCATTCCCCACTTTGCTTCTAAGGCTGTGCCCCTAACCAACCTAACGAAGGGGAAAGGGTCGGTCATGATTAAATGGACCCCCGAGGCTGAGGCAGCATTCCAATTCTTGAAACAAGCCTTATGTAGCCAGCCAGTGTTGTACTCACCCGACTTCTCTAAAGACTTTGTCGTACAAAGTGATGCGTCAGATGTGGGGTTAGGAGCAGTATTGTCCCAGGTCTGGAACGGGGAAGAGCACCCAGTCATTTACCTCAGCAGGAAGTTGAAGTCCCATGAGGTAAATTACGCCACCGTTGAAAAGGAGTGTTTAGCGGTGAAGTGGGCTCTAGATTCCCTTCGGTACTACCTGCTAGGTAGGCACTTTGACATGGTTACGGATCACGCTCCGTTAAAGTGGATGGCTCAAAACAAGGAAACAAATAGAAGAGTGAATAGGTGGTTCCTGGCCCTCCAGGAATTCAACTTCACAGTAAAGCATCGCCCTGGCGTTCAAATGGGGAATGTGGATGCTTTGTCTCGAGTACATGAATGCCTGATTGCTGGTGTTCCAACCCCGAGGTTAAAACAAGAGGGGGGGGTATGTGACAGCAGGAAGGTAAAGTCACCTGGTTGCATCCAGGGGGGTAGATATATTTCGCCCAGATTCAGGCTTTACGCCGACTTATACAACTAGGTGGAGAGTTGTATAAGCCCAGCTGAGGCTAGTGGGCTCATGGATGACTCATACCTCTAGGGAGAGTGTGGGGCGTCGTGCAGACAGGGAGTTGATGAGACCAGCTGAAGCTTGTCAGCTCATTTAGGCCTCTATAAAAACTCCCAGATTCATTAGGTGTTTGCTCATGCCTGGACCCAGACCTGTGTGGACTGTCTAGGGAGAGTGAACCCCTGTGCGGTGAGACAAAGCCTGTGTGGCTATTTGCTTGGACATTTAAAACCAGGGACTTAGGGACTAGGACAGCACTAGGCTGATCCCAGTTGTTAGTTAGGAAACCTGTATGTTTAGTCAGAGGTCAAGTTGACCAGGATTTATTTTGTTTATGTTTCTTTTGGCTTTGCTGTGTTTTGTCACTGTAAATAGAAAATAAACCGCACCTTTTTTTTGATTTTGAAAACCACAACCTCCGTTTGCTGGGCCTGTTTTGTGTGGGGAGCCCATCCCGGGGGTCACACACACCCGCTGCCGAGCTAACCCCCTCACACAAGCTACAGCTTTGGCCAGGCTACCTATGGAACATGTTTTAAAAGTTGTTTGACAGTGGATCACTTTTATTTTATTTATTGCATTCCAAAAAAAAAAAAGTCTTATTGCACTAGATTATGCCCTTCCCTTTTTTTTTTTTTTTAATAAAGTAAAATAGAAAAGAAAAAATGTAGCCAACATATCTAGGGTTGGTAAGATGCAATATAATACATGTTTACTTTTGGGTTTAATACCACAACACAGCCAGAGACAGATTGTGCCGCAGCAAGGCACGATCCGGGAGGACGTCATATGATGGTAAAGCTATTTAATCCCGGTGCAAGGTCATGCACAATACAATGTGACTGGTTAAAGTGTTTTTAGTGGGTATATTTAACAAATAGGATTTTTGTACTTACGGTAAAATCCTTTTCTCTGAAGTTCATTGACGGACACAGCAAATTAAATCTTGACGTTAGGGTTATATCGCCACCTTCAGGAGAGGACTAGGCAGAACATGTTAAAAACAGCAAAACTGCACAGTACCGCCCAGGGGGCGGTCCTACGGGTTATAACCCCTCACACTGCATCCAGCAGCTCAGTTCGTCAAAAAGCAGTACAAACAGAAAAAAGGAGGGGTGGGTGCTGTGTCCATCAATGAACTTCAGAGAAAAGGATATTACGGTGAGTGCAAAAATCCTATTTTCTCTTTCGTTCATTGACGGACACAGCAACTTAAATCTTGACCTTAGGGACGTCCCCAAGCAGTATCAAAAAACAGAGGGGTGGGAACAGCAAACAAACTCCACCCATAACAACCAGAGCTCCTTAACGATGGAGTTGCAACCTTAAACAGCTGCCTGCAAAACCTTGTAAAATTTTGTGAAAGTGTGAACGGACGACCAAGGAAACGGACGCTTGATGTCGGAAAGCCCAGGAGGTACCAATTGCCCTGGTCGAATGTGCCGTGACAGGAAAGGGAGGCGCCCGCCCTTTTAAGGCATAAGCTTGGATCACGATCTGTCTGATCCACCGGGGAATGGTGCCCGACGAGACCGCTAGGCCCTTCTTTGGACCAGTCACCGACACAAAGAGTGAGTCAGACCTCTGAAACAGAGCCGTAGCAGACAGATACACCCGCAGAGCCCGAACCACGTCCAGAGAATGCAAAGCAACCTCATTAGGATGTGACGGCCGAGGACACAGACGGAAGCACAATGTCCTCATTTAGATGAAATGCCGAAACAACCTTAGATGGAAATGAAGGCCGCCTTATCCTTGTAGAGGATCAAGTAGGGAGACTTGCAAGACAAGGCCGCCAACTCAGAAACCCTCCTGGCAGATGTAATAGCCACCAGAAAGGCTACCTTCTGAGAGAGTGTCAATAAGGGGATCTCCCTAATGTTTTCAAACGGCGGTTTCTGAAGAACCGAGAGCACCAGATTCAAATCCCACGGAGGCAGTGGTGGCCGAACCGGAGGGGCCACATGTCGAACCCCTTGCACAAACATACTGTCACGTACCTGGTGGAAGAGTCTGATTATGCAGAGGGAGGCCTCCCTTACACCTCTCACTCGAGGCCCCTGGTAGTGAAGACAGGAGGCGCAGGAGTGCAGAGTCGCACGAGAGCCTGGTAGAGTTGCTGGTGGCGAGCTGGACCGGAGCTCAGGCGGAGACTGGAACGGATCCGGAAACAGCTGACAGACTGACAACTGGAGCTCAGGCAGGTGCGGTCAGATGGGCTGGAAGCGTGGGTACACCAGTCCCAAGCAGGTAAGTACTGGAGCAGGATCAGGTATGAGCAGGTTTAGGCAGCTGGCAGGTCTCAGGTACAGGCAGGTTCGGCAACGGGCTGGCAACAAGGTAGCAGGAATCCCAAGCAGGTAAGTACTGGAGCAGGATCAGGTATGAGCAGGTTTAGGCAGCTGGCAGGTCTCAGGTACAGGCAGGTTCGGCAACGGGCTGGCAACAAGGTAGCAGGAGGAGCAGGCAGGAACGTAGTCAACACAGGCCGAGGGTCAGGTGCAGGTAGATCAGCAGGAATGGTCAAACAAGCCAGGAAGGGTCAGCTGGAGCAGGATACAGGTAAGCAGGGGTCAGAGGTCTCAGGTAACGCTGTAGACCGAACAGCACAGAGCCCAGCCATCAGCCCCTTTAAATAGCCTCATCTGGCGCCAAGAGCCGCCGCCGCACGCTCCTGCGCGTGCCCGCGCGCACACCGCTATCGCGCATGCGCGCATCAGCGTGCGCTGATGCGCCGCTACCGCGCATGCGCGAAGATGCGCCGATATCGCCATTGACATTTCTGGTGTGCCCTTCCTGACATTGCCCCCTCCCAATGATCAGCCTCCGGATGCCCAATCGGGCGAGCTTCAAAGGATGGGATCCCTTGAATGCCTGAATAATTCTTTCAGCATGGGCATCATCCTCGGGTTCCCATGAATTCTCCTCTGGGCCATAACCTTTCCATTTGACGAGATACTGGATCTGATTTCTCCTTTTCCTACAGTCCAGGATTGCTTTGACTTTGAATTCCTCTGTCCCGTCAACTAATATTGGTTCGGGTGGGCCTGTATCCCGGTCAGGGAATGGATCAGGGGTTACAGGTTTTAGTAAAGCCACGTGAAAGACAGGATGTATTTTGAAGGAATCTGGCAGTTCTAGCTCGTAAGCCACATCGTTGATCCTTCTTCTTATCGGGAAGGGTCCCATAAATTTAGGGCCCAACTTCTTAGAGGGGCACGTTAGTTTTAGGTTTGTAGTGGATAGCCAAACCCGATCACCAGGTTCCAGTATTAACTCTCCCCGCCTCTTCTTATCAAAGACCTGTTTGTTATATTCTTGAGCTTTAGTCATAGTTGTCTGTAGTAGTTTGTTGTTGGTATCAAAGAAATTTATGGTTTCAAGAACGGCAGGTACTGAACTTTCCGGAAAGGTACTGGTCAGAAATGATGGGTTGAATCCGTAATTGGCAAAGAATGGAGACTGTTTTGTGGCAGAGTGGATGGAGTTGTTATAAGCGAATTCCACTAACGGAAGTAATGCGGCCCAGTCATCTTGTGAGTATGAGAAGCACCGTGAATATTGTTCCAGAGTTTGATTGGTTCTTTCTGTTTGCCCATTCGTTTGGGGGTGGTATGCGGAAGAAAATAATAACTCGATTCCCAAGGTTTCACATAAAGACCTCCAAAACCTTGAGGTGAATTGTACCCCCCGGTCTGACACGATGTTTGCTGGAACTCCGTGAAGTCTAACAACTTCTTTCACAAAAATTTGGGCTGTTTCCGGGGCCGATGGTGTGCCCTTCATGGGTAGGAAGTGGGCCATTTTGGATAATCGGTCTACCACCACAAAGATGGTGGAGAAACCGTCAGATGGAGGAAGTTCCACGATAAAATCGATCGAGATATTCTTCCAGGGTCTCTCCGGGACTGATAGCGGCTTCAACAAGCCCCATGCTTTGGTTTTGCTGTTCTTATTTCGTGTGCAAGTGGGTACAGGACTCTACATAGCCCTTGCAGTCTTTTTCCACTTGAGGCCACCAGAATGTGCGTTGCACAAGTTCAGCAGTTTTACGGATCCCGAAGTGTCCGGCTAATTTGTGGTCATGACATAATCCCAAAACAGAGACACGTAGATTTTCTGGTATGAATATTTTGTCCTTGTGCCAAAGCAGATCATCTCTGGCCTGCAGCGTTATTCCCAGAGATGAAGGGGCATTTACAGAAGCCTGTTTAATTTGAGAGAGCAGGTCTCCCTGAAGTAGCAGGAAGTTCTCAGAAGATAGGATAGTGTCGGGCGGTGCGGATTCCCTGGTATCACAGAACATCCGAGAGAGTGCATCAGGTTTGGTGTTTTTAGATCCTGGCCTGTACGTGAGATGAAAAGAGAACCTGGAAAAGAAGAGTGCCCATCTAGCCTGGCGTGGTTTGAGTCTCTTGGCAGTCCTCAGATATTCCAGGTTCTTATGATCCGTATAGATTAGGATCGGGTGCGCTGCTCCTTCTAAAAGGTACCTCCACTCCTCCAATGCATTTTTAATGGCCAGAAGTTCTCTGTCTCCGACATCATAATTCCTTTCAGAGTTAGACAGTTTGCGGGAGAAAAAGGCGACTGGGTGTAACAAAGCCTTGGGTCCCCGCCTTTGGGATAGTACTGCTCCGACTGCCGTTTTCTGACGCGTCTACTTCCAATACATAGGGTAATGCTGGGTCAGGGTGCTTCAGGACCGGTGCGGAAGTGAATAGTTTCTTAAGAGACTCGAAAGCATTTTGAGCTTCAGGAGACCAATGGAACCGGATGCCTTGTTTGGTCAGTTGTGTGATCGGTGATATGATGGCTGAAAATCCCCTGATGAATTTTTGGTAGAAGTTCGAGAACCCGACAAAGCGTTGGATGCCCTTTTTGTCCACTGGGGCTGGCCAGTCTAAGATGGCAGTGACCTTTTCTGGGTCCATCTTGACACCTTCGGTGGAGAGGATTAGTCCCAAAAAAGTAATGCTTTGTCGCTCGAACTCGCACTTCTCTGGCTTGGCGTATAGCCCGTGCTGTCGTAGTCTGCTCAATACATTTTTAACATGTCTGCGGTGGTCATCAAGGGAAGCAGAGAAAATTAAGATGTCGTCCAGATACACTACAACGAACAGGTCTAGGTAATCGCGGAAGATGTCGTTGATAAAGTGCTGGAATGTTGCTGGGGCATTGCATAGGCCGAACGGCATCACCAGATATTCAAAATGTCCGAATCGGGAGCGAAAAGCCGTCTTCCACTCGTCTCCCTCCTGGATCCGTACTAGATTATAAGCCCCTCGGAGATCCAGTTTTGTAAATATGGTTGCTGCTCCCAACCTCTGGAACAATTCGGGTACCAAGGGCAGGGGATAACGGTTCTTGACCGTAACTTTGTTGAGTTCACGATAATCTATACATGGGCGAAGGGAATGATCCTTCTTCTCCACAAAGAAGATACCCGCTCCTGCTGGAGAAGTGGAGGGGCAGATGAAGCCCTTCTTTAGATTATCGTCTATATAATCTTTTAGGGCGACAAGCTCCAATTCTGACAGAGGAAAAATCCTTCCAAAAGGGACCTCGACACCCGGGATGAGATCAATCGGGCAGTCATATGGCCGATGTGGAGGGAGAGTTTCAGCTCCTTTCTTGCTAAAGACATCTAAAAAGTCATGGTATGCAACTGATACAGATAAGTGTGTTTCAGCATCAGAGTCCAAGCATAACAAGGATGGCAGATCAGGAGAGAATTTCGGCAAGCAGTGTTGGAGGCAGTAGGAAGAGTGAAACTTAACCTCCCCTTCGACCCAGTTGATAAGAGGGTTATGTGCTTGGAGCCATGGCATGCCAAGGATTACGGGGGAACAGCGGGGATGCGATGGCATCCAGGCGTAACAATTCCTTGTGACTATCGGCAATAACGACAGGCAAGGGTATAGTCTGCTGAGTCACTAGTCCGGATTTGATAGCAGACCCGTCGGCCAGATGTACTGAAAGTCCCTGGGCCCTAGGTTGCAAAGGGATTTGATGTTTTGTGATGAAAGACAAGTCCATAAAGCAGCTACAGGCACCAGAGTCTATTATAGCGGAGACAGGAATACTTCTTCCCGGAAGCTGTAATACAATGGGGAGAGCCAGGTGGGTTGGCAGGATGGGCGTGCTGGCAGAGAAGATAATTCGACCCTTGCGGATCTTGGCTGGACATGACCTCACGTAATGCCCTGGTTTCCCACAATACAGGCAGAGGTTTTCGTGTTGTCGGCGTTGACGTTCCTCAGGGGAAAGTGAGGGACGGGGCACTCCGAGTTGCCTGGGTTCAGGGACATCAGATGTGGGTGCAGCAGTGGAAGAGGATGTCAGGCTGCTGACGTTAGAGGCTCGGGCTAATTTCCAGGCTGGACAGGACGACCTCATAGGTCTCTCTGACTTCTGCCCTCGTAGTCTGTGATCACCGGTGAATCTTTCAGGCGCAGGAATCCCGGTTTCTGGAGGTAACGTTGCTATTGCTGAAGTAGCTCTTTGCGGGGCCGTGGTAGGTGAGGAAAGAGCCTGGATGCTTTCTTCCAGTCGGGTATATGCATTTTGTGCGATTTCAACAGTCTGGGTGAGGTCTTCGAGGTGTAAGCGGAATCCCTCCATGGAAGAGGCTCCCTGCACAGACTCTGACGTGGCTGTTCGGTACTGTCACGTACCTGGTGGAAGAGTCTGATTATGCAGAGGGAGGCCTCCCTTACACCTCTCACTCGAGGCCCCTGGTAGTGAAGACAGGAGGCGCAGGAGTGCAGAGTCGCACGAGAGCCTGGTAGAGTTGCTGGTGGCGAGCTGGACCGGAGCTCAGGCGGAGACTGGAACGGATCCGGAAACAGCTGACAGACTGACAACTGGAGCTCAGGCAGGTGCGGTCAGATGGGCTGGAAGCGTGGGTACACCAGTCCCAAGCAGGTAAGTACTGGAGCAGGATCAGGTATGAACAGGTTTAGGCAGCTGGCAGGTCTCAGGTACAGGCAGGTTCGGCAACGGGCTGGCAACAAGGTAGCAGGAGTCCCAAGCAGGTAAGTACTGGAGCAGGATCAGGTATGAGCAGGTTTAGGCAGCTGGCAGGTCTCAGGTACAGGCAGGTTCGGCAACGGGCTGGCAACAAGGTAGCAGGAGGAGCAGGCAGGAACGTAGTCAACACAGGCCGAGGGTCAGGTGCAGGTAGATCAGCAGGAATGGTCAAACAAGCCAGGAAGGGTCAGCTGGAGCAGGATACAGGTAAGCAGGGGTCAGAGGTCTCAGGTAACGCTGTAGACCGAACAGCACAGAGCCCAGCCATCAGCCCCTTTAAATAGCCCCATCTGGCGCCAAGAGCCGCCGCCGCACGCTCCTGCGCGTGCCCGCGCGCACCGCTATCGCGCATGCGCACATCAGCGTGCGCTGATGCACCGCTACCGCGCATGCGCGAAGATGCGCCGATATCGCCATTGACATTTCTGGTGTGCCCTTCCTGACACGTACTCACCAAAGAACGAGCCGCCAAGGGTCGCTGAAAAAAGACAAGGCTGATATCTGCCCCTTAATGATGCAAGTTTTTGATCCACGCCCGCTGCAAAAACAGCAGAATCCTGGAAACCGAATACGTACGCGGAAGCCACCCTATCTCCTCACACATAGAGATGTAGGCCTTCCATGTGCGATGATAAATCTTCCGAGAAGATGACTTCCGCGCCCTCATCATAGTGGAGATTACCGAGTCCGACAGACCTTGGTCCCTTAGTACCTGACTTTCAACAGCCACGCCATTAAAGCCAGCGACTGTAAAGCAGGATGAAGTATAGGGCCCTGCGACAGCAGGTCCTATCACATCGGCAGTCACCACAGAACATCCGCCACCATTCGCACTAAGTCGGCGTACCAGGGACGCCAAGGCCAATCTGGGGCAATTAGAATCACCGGAATCCCCTCGGTCTTCACCCTGCGAAGCAGACGAGGGAGAAGTTTTATCAGGGGGAAGGCATAAATCAGTCGATAATGCCCCCATGGAGCCACCAACGCATCTGCTGCGTCCGCCAATGGATCCTTGGACCTGGCCACAAACCTCAGTACCTTCCGATTGAGTCAAGAGGCCAGGAGATCCACATCTGGCGTGCCCCATCTCAGGCAAAGGAGTCGAAAGACCTCCGGATGTAGCAACCACTCCCCTTGGTCCAGTATCTGGCGACTTAGGTAGTCTGCTTGCCAGTTTTCCATAAACAAGAAAAACAGTCTCCTGTGCTCAGAAGTTTGGTCTCTTGGTGACACAACCAGAGTGTTCCGGTTAAAAGGAAGATGCCCAGAGATCTTGCTGCCCTCCTCAGAATATTTGGTATTCTTAGGACTGGAAATTAAAAGAAAAAAGAGAGGGCGCACAGACCTAGTGCATTACCAATGGCTGGTTTATTAAAAGTATAAAAAGACTAACTAAAGCTGCGCAACAACGTATCATAAATTAATTGATAAATTAAGTATGAGTGAGTGATCAAAAATGTCCAATCTTAGATCACAATGTAGTATCACATCAAACGTGAATGAACACAATAATGAGAAATAAATCATTGAGCTCCTAGGCAAAGGTCTTGAATGATACCACACTCTTTTCCTCGGTTCCTATGCAAAAACGAAACCTCCAATAACAGTTCATGCATAACAAATAGTCCCCAGGAGAAGATGATAATGTGTAGGGGTTCAATCTCCTCAGAATTAATTTGTGACTTCAGACTGTAACACCTTAGAAGAAGTGCTGATATGATAGAAAAAAATCCACCACCTTAGCTCTCACAGGTCGCTTACCAAAAATCCTGATCCCTGAGAGAGATCAGTCAGAACAGATGGCTATTAACCCTGCCCGCTATGGGGCTTTCTTTCTCACCCTAAATATGATCTGCGGAGATATCGGGGGACTACAGACTTAGACCCAAATGAACAAGGATCACAGAGAGCCAATTAGAGACCCGGGCAGGGTTAATAGCCATCTGTTCTGACTGATCTCTCTCAGGGATCAGGATTTTTGGTAAGCGACCTGTGAGAGCTAAGGTGGTGGATTCTTTTCTGAGGAGATTGAACCCCTACACATTATCATCTTCTCCTGGGGACTATTTGTTATGCATGAACTGTCATTGGAGGTTTCCTTTTTGCATAGGAACCGAGGAAAAGAGTGTGGTATCATTCAAGACCTTTGCCTAGGAGCTCAATGATTTATTTCTCATTATTGTGTTCATTCACGTTTGATGTGATACTACATTGTGATCTAAGATTGGACATTTTTGATCACTCACTCATACTTAATTTATCAATTCATTTATGATACGTTGTTGCGCAGCTTTAGTTAGTCTTTTTATACTGGTTTTTGTGGGTGTCTCACATTTTTTAGCTGCAGCACGGATATTGATTTATCACTTACCTTTTTACAGACAGCGCAGTATATTTATTCCACCATTTTTTATTAAAAGTATATTTAAAACAGGGCGCGACAAACCCCGGGCGCCAGGTCGCCATTGCGACTAGAATTAGCGACCTGGCGCCTGGGGCAGCACAGCTGGGGTATCCTGTGTCTCCGTGCCCCCCCCCCTCCGCGGGATCGCGTCGGGCCGCGCCGGCCGGTAATTGAGGCCGCGGCTTGGCGGCCTTCTGCAGGCCTATGCTTCCTTCTGTGAACTAGCGCCATCTTGTGGTGGCAGTTGGTATGACAACCAGCAATGCTAATGGAGTTTCCCTGTCTGTTTTCCCTGCCATCTCCTTCCCTCTAATTAGAACCCCCAAACATTATATATATTTTTTATTCTAACACCCTAGAGAATAAAATGGCGGTCGTTGCAATACTTTCTGTCACACCATATTTGCGCAGCGGTCTTACAAGCGCACTTTTTTGGGAAAAAATACACTTTTTTTTAATAAAAAAATAAGACAAAAGTAAAGTTAGCACAATTTTTTTTTAGATTGTGAAAGATAATGTTACGCTGAGTAAATTGATACCCAACATGTCACGCTTCAAAATTGCGTCCGCTCGTGGAATGGCGACTAACTTTTACCCTTTAAAATCTCCATAGGCGACGTTTAGAAAATTCTACAGGTTGCATGTTTTGAGTTACAGAGGAGGTCTAGGGCTAGAATTATTGCTCTCGCTCTACCGATCGTGGCGATACCTCACGTGTGGTTTGAACACCACTTTCATATGCGGGCGCTACTCACGTATGCGTTCGCTTCTGCGTGCGAGCTCGGCGGGACAGGGCGCGTTCCTGGCTCCTAACTTTTTTAGCTGGCTCCTAGATTCCAAGCAAATTTGTCAAGCCCTGATTTAAAAGATCATGAATACTCACAAACAAAGGCAAGTAATAGGCACATAAAATTCCATCCAGGGAGATAGCCTCTTTCTGGAACCGAATGAGCAGATGATCGAAGCGTCAAGATGACAAATATTTACAGCTACGGCTGACGCGTTGCGGGAGCGAGCCCCCTTCTTCAGAGCCAAGAAGTAATAGTAGCTGCCAGTTTTCCATGCCCGGAATGTCACGGCCGATAGAGCCGGCACGCGCCGCTCTGCCCACCGCAGGATGTGAGCGACCTCCAATGCTGCAGCCAAACTCCTTGTTCCTCCTTGATGGTTGACATACGCCACCTCCGTGGCGTTGTTCGACTGGATCCTGACTGGGCATCCCTGCCCTCTGTGACCATGTGGAGAGGCACCGCCTGATCGCCCGAAGTTCCAGCACATTGATCGGCAGGTGGGATTCTTCCTGCGTCCAGCGACCCTGTGCTGACTGTACGCCACAAACTCCCCCCAACTGGTCAGGCTGGCGTCCGTCGTGATCACCGTCCAATGAAAAGGAAGGAACGACCCCCCGGACTGAAGAGCCAAGACCTCAGCCACCAGACCAGGGATTCCCAGACTAGGTGGCTCACCCGAATCCGACAACCTAGAGACAACGGAGACTTGTCCCATTTGGACAGAATCTCCTTTTGCAAGACTCAAGTGTGGAATTGAGCATACGGTACCGCCTTGAAAGTGGCCACCATGAGACCCAGGACTCGCATGCAAAAATGCAGCGACGACCACTTACGGGATGTCAACAGCTTCACCGCAGCCTGAAGAGTCTGCAGCTTGTCCGAAGGGAGAAAGACCCTTGCCTCTGAGGAGTCCAGAATCAAGCCCAGGTACTCCAGGCATTGAGTCGGTACCAACACCGACTTCTGGGGGTTCAGAACCCAACCGAACTCCCGAAGAGTCCGACTGGCTATCGGCCACATCCTCCTCTAATTCTGAGGCTGAAGCTGCTCTCAGAACGAGGTCATCCAGGTAGCCCACGATTGGGATTCCTCGCTGTCTCAGCAAAGCCAGAATTGGGGCGAGCACCTTGGTGAAAACCCTTGGTGCCGACGCCAGGCCAAAAGGGAGAGCTACGAATTGGTAGTGCTTGTCCCCGACCGCAAACCGCAGAAACCTGATGCCTGACGCATATGGGGACGTGTAAGTATGCGTCCTTGATGTCCAAGGACGCCAGAAAATTCCCCGGATGGAGTGCAGTGACCACAGAGCGAACAGATTCCATCCTGAATCTTTTCACCTTCACAAATCTGTTGAGGGCAAACAAAACAAAAATGTGTAGCGGTAAACTAAATGAGAACTGCACTCTAGACAAGTGCAGTATGAAACAGTGATATATGATTGAACAGTCAACAAAAACATCTAATAACAAATATATGAGAACATTCAAGTAATCCACCGTGATAGAAAATGTTCCGTGATAGGAATTAGTTCAAATAATCCGCTGTGATAAGTGCTCCTACAAGCGCCCTTTCCTGCGCTGACCAGGACACTGAGTCATCCTTACTGTCTGAATGGTTCTGGTCTGCATCCTCTGAAATGTAAGAACAGGGGCCGTCTGCCACAGCAAGGCCCGAGTCTGAATCAGAGCTTTCCCCAGAAGACGGTGTGGGAAGGGGGCGTTTTTTACCCCCCTTGCGCCCGTACGCCGCTTCCGCCCTGGCAACGAAAGACTCCAGGACCGCCGACAAAGCATCCATAGGCACCGCAGGTGCAGGGGAACCGGTTGCCACCACAGGTATGTCTGGGAAAGAAACGCCATGCTGACCCACACTCGCCTGACACCCAATAGGGGCCAAGGTAAGCCAAAAGTCCACCCTCTTAGCTGCCACAGACTAAGGGGTCCCCCACAGGACTCACCACCCTGACCCAGGAACTGCGCCGCGCTGCCATCCTCCCCTGTGTCAGTCACGAGGTGTTCTGTGTATTCGCGCCGTTCCAGACTAACAGTCCCAAGTGCTAGAGGTAAAACAAGCTGAAAACCACAAGAAAATGGCCACCGGCCGCCTTAGCAATGCCCGCGGGCTCCGAGAAAATGTCTGCCGGCCTTCCCTGACTGAGACCATTACAAAATGGTCACGGCCACGCCGCGCGGCGGCCTACACACAAAGTACACCAGAACACCCCACAATGTCCAGAAAACAGGGAAGGACCACCAACCCCCAGCGCAGCCCCCTGCCAGGACTCGGAGCCCCCCCGGGGACCCCCAGTCAGTCAGACAGTGGCCCAGCTTGGGGAGGAGGGAAAGGGACAGGGAGAGAAGAAAGGGAGTGTGAGAGACCCTCTAGTCGACCTCCCAAGGAATGCCCAGCTGCTCCATCCTGCCAGGACAGGTGGAACATACTTACTCGTCCTGTGGGGATTGCTGGACGCATTCCACGGACAGACCCATCACCCGAGCGGTAGGGGGTGGCTGTTGGCCACAGCACACTGTGACACGGACAGCAGTAGCCCGGTCATATAGCTCACCGGCCACCCCTGGATCAGACGGGGCATGTTGTGGCCAGCCCAGCGCGTAGCTAAGGCCTGCTCGCGCTCGATGGCCGGGCTGGGGAGACTACCAGGATCTATATTATCCAGCCTGTCACCCAGCCCGGCTGTTGATAGTAGATCACAGGAATCAGTCGAAAAAAATAAAAAACGAAAAATTCACCAGGACCAATGGTCCCCACTGGGAGCCAGGTCCTTCTGCTACACTAGGCAGAAAAAACTGAGCTGCTGGATGCAGTGTGAGGGGTTATAGACAGTAGAATCGCCCCCTGGGCGGTACTGTGCAGTTTTGCTGTTTTAACATGTTCTGCCTAGTCCTCTCTTGAAGGTGGCGATATAAGCCTAAGGTCAAGATTTAAGTTGCTGTGTCCGTCAATGAACGAAAGAGAAAAAAGGTTTTACACTATATTAACTTCTCCTGTTTTTTTATGGTGGTATCCATCCCTATGTGTGCAGTATACTGAAAGGTGAGACAGCAGCAGTGATTCGGGGGACTACCTTCCCTTAAAGGGGATAAAGCATTCCATGACCCATAAATAGAAAGGTCAGGGCTGTTCGATGAGTTTTCCCATATGAAGGTGATGGCATGTGGGTTATTTTCTCATAGTAATGCATGGAATGGAGTCACTTGGTTTTACTTTGGAAAGTGAAGCACAAGTCACTTTGGGACTTTTTTTGGAAGCACCTTATATTACTTATGCACTTTAATAGACTTGCATATTAAATTGATATTGTGCTTGACATGTTGATGTAATTCTGATTCGAGCATGCATAGCGCTGTTGATAGATTTATATTGTACACAATTTTAGTGTTGAAAACAGCAGCCTTGCACCTTATTTATTATTTGTTTAGAAATCGTGGCACTGTTTTTTTTACACTTATATACTGTATGACAGTGATGCAGAGGCGTTGCTAGGGGGGTGCGGTCCGCACCCAGGTGACACCCGCTAGAGGGGTGACACCCTCCGAAAGTTTTTTTTTTTCACCAACTTCACCCCGCTGGGCTGGAACAACACTTCCAGCGCCGCGGCCGCGCCTGGTGTGTGTGTCCTCCTCCCTACCCTACAGAGCCATAGAGCGTCAGCCTGTCACATCACCACACTGCACTGTGATGATGTGAGGTCACTACTACACACCCACAACTTTCTCCGGCTGCACGTTGTGAGGGTCGCGCTGCCCAGCCCTCCTCCTCTCCAGTCAAGACTGCAGCCTTAAGAACAGGTGCGGGGGGGTCTCCACCGCCGGCCCGCCTCCCGTGCACAAGATGAGGTGTGTGTGGGGGGAGCGGTTGCCATTTTAGGAGGCAGAGCTAGTGTGGGAGGAGGACTCAGTCTGTCTGGCGCCCTGACCTGTATTATATGATAATGAATGGGGGGGGGGGGCAAGGTGGTCTGCTGCTGCTGCTAAACACAGCTATAGATTATATATATATATTATGTAATATATATATATATATATATATATATATTATGTAATATAGCTGATCCAATCGCCCCTCCCCCCACCAGACCAGCTAACTCAGCTACTGTGCCTATTATATACTATTATATGTAATATAATATATCTGTGTCCAGCATCACCCCCCCCCCCCATTATCAGACAGACAACACTGACTATATAATTTATTTTAGCTGACTGAGACAGCCCCACCCTGAACCCTGAGCTGGTCTGATGATGATGAGGGGGGGGGGGGGGGTGATGATGGACACAGATATATTATATTACATATAATAGGCACAGTAGCTGAGTTAGCTGGTCTGGTGAGGGGAGGGGCGGCTGGACCAGCTATATTACGTAATATATATATATATATATATATATATATATATATATATATAATCTATAGCTGTGTCTAGCAGCAGCAGGCCACCTTGCACCTCATGATGGAGTCCTAGCCTGCCCTATGCCACCACAACCAGCCTTATGCCACCGCACCCTGCCCTATGCCACCACAACCTGCCTTATGCCACCGCAACCTCCCCTATGCCACCGCAACCTGCCTTATGCCACCGCAACCTGCCCTATACCACCCCAGCCTGCCCTATACCACCCCAGCCTGCCCTATACCACCGCAACCTGCCCTATACCACCGCAACCTCCCCTATGCCACCGCAACCTGCCCTATGCCACCGCAACCTGCCCTATACCACCCCAGCCTGCCCTATACCACCCCAGCCTGCCCTATACCACCCCAGCCTGCCCTATACCACCCCAGCCTGCCCTATACCACCGCAACCTGCCCTATGCCACCGCAACCTGCCCTATGCCACCGCAAACTGCTCTATACCACCCCAACTTCCCTATGCCACCACAAACTGCTCTATACCACCCCAACCTGCCCTATGCCACCGCAAACTGCTCTATGCCATCACACCCTGCCCTAAATCACCCCAACCTGCCCTATGCCACCCAACCTGCCATATACCACTGCAAACTGCCCTAAACCACCCAAACCTGCTCTATACTACCCCAGCCTGCCCTATACAACCCCAACCTGCCCTATGCCACCCCAGACTGCCCTATATCGCCCCAACCTGCACTATACCACCGCTACCTGCCCTATATTACCCCAACCTGCCCTATATCGCCCCAGACGGCCCCAACCACCCTATACTTTAATTTACAGGGGTCATTTGGGGGTGCGCCTCGTGACTGTGCGCTGCCTGCAGGTCGCTGGGCAGGATAGACAGGAGGGGAGTGACACCATGTTTTGCCGCACCAGGTGACACCAACACTAGTGACGCCACTGCAGTGATGTCACCTTATAGAAAACTGGTTCAACCTACGATACCACTGAACCCAACCTTTCAGGAACAGATATACAACCAACAATTGCAAGTACCACATGCCCTTTCAAAACAAGCCCTTGGAAGTTAAATGGTTGTTGCAGACAGGCCATCTGAAGACTTTATTACAACAATGATTGGAGTGGCACAGATTGCCTACTGCTTTAAACCTCAAACAGTGAAAATGTCTTTCTACCACAAGATAATGTAAATCTGAAATTAACTTCCTGGAATATAGGTTATATGATCGTCTGCCCAGATAACCTAGTAGCATAGATCCATAAATATAATGTAGGTCTCTGCTTGCAGAATCTGCTGTGAATTGAACAGTAGATCAATACAATATGGGTGGGGACCTCTGTACACATTGAAAACAACAATGCAGACAAAAGTACATGACTGAAAACTGATCATCTTACGCCACTTACAAAATTACATAAAAATAAAAATTTTAACACCAATTTTTAGGTATGTTTACCAACTAAAGAAAAATGTATGTGTTTTATATGATGACATAAAAATTACAGTCAAGTATAACACGAGAACATTCAAGGAGCACTTGACCACTTATTCTGTCACTGAACATTTCATATGTTCTTAGAAGAAATCAAATTGTTTCTATGAGGATATCACAAGGGCATGTATTGTCAATATCCACGTGTCACAGATAAAGGACAGCAAAGAAAACAGACAAGCATCTGATTAATTGTGGCCATACATCCTCCCAATTTATTATCCAATTGTGTGATTTGATCAAAATAATTGAATTAGCAAACAAAAATATTCAGTTTTTTGCAATTGTTCTGATATATATTTTAATTTTCCTAAAGTTTGCCTGTGTCATAAGATGCTCTGTGTAGCTCATGCGTATCCAGGCATATTGCATAACATTTGTGGAACTGGTATAGCTTGCGCATGCTTAGGCTGGACGAACGCTGGCTGGAAAGGCTATAAAAGCAGTGTGCATGCACAAATGCTACTCATTTTATTGATATAAATTTCCATATATTTTGATGCAATTGTTTCTTGACACAGCACTCTATGAACATGTGATTTACATAACCCATAAGGCCAGTTATAGACTATGGGGAAGCACAGTGTCTAAGTGGTTAGCACTTCTGCCTAGCAGCACTAGGGTCATTGGTCCGAATCCCAGCCATGGTGCTACCTGCCTGGAGTTTGCATGTCTTTGCGCCTGCATGTGCTTCCTCCAGTATTCCGGTTTCCTTCCAGAATCGCTAAGGGAGAATTGGCTGAGGTCCCCAGTGGTATCGGGAATATTCCCTCTGTGTCTTAGAAAAGATATCTTGCATTCACAGAGGTGTAATGTAACTAGACACAATGTGAGGCAAGGCCTCAAATACTCTGAAAGTTGGTGCTGATGAAAGTTTCAGGCAGATAGAGGTGACCGAATACTGTAAGAGGGCAGAGAAAACAGACAGAAGATCCGTGTGGTGCTTTGAGAGCAGGAGAGGCAGTGGCCGCGGGATAATTCTACCTCTGGGCTAAATGGTAGGAAAAAGTATGGAGCACGCATCCTTCCACCCAATGAATGGCATCATCGTTCAACCCCTCGGTCTTAACCCTCATTGCAGTAAACCTGAAGTAGCAAGTAATTTTAAATGGTGCAAAAGAGAGGTAGCTCCTGTGCTTCAGCCCAACCTTACTTTCTCAGTAAGTGGATCTCCAGATAAAGCACTCCAAAAAGCACTCTGCGGCTTACAAAGTACATAAAGTCTGCAAAGTGCCAAAATACAGATCCCGATGCTAGGCTAGCCCCATGCACAAAGTCTGAAGGGGTGCAGCCTCTAAAGTTAGTGCTGAGCTGCAGATCGGGATATTTGCTATGTAGAGACCAGCTCAAGCAGCTAGGTATCTTGATTGAGAGGAAAGACATCATCTGGGCAGCAAAAATCTTGATTGATGTCATCAAGGAACACAAATACAAATTTAGAATGCTAGCAAAAATTAGGTTGACAATTTTTTTTTTTTTAGCAGAGCAAAAGAGAAGGCATCCAACTGTCTAGGACAGTGTTTCTCAACTACAGTCCTCAAGGCGCCCCAACAGGTCATGTTTTTAGGATTTCTCTCAGATGAAATGGATGTGGTAATTACTAAGGCAGTGAAACTGATCTAATATCCTGTGCAAAATAATGGAAAGCCTGAAAACATGACCTGTTGGGGAGCCTTGAGGACTGGAGTTAAGAAACACTGTTCTAGGACACTAGCAAAAAACTAAGGCATGTTGGATACAGAAGAGGTTACACGGGGGCTGACTTATGTTTTTTCTGTTTGCGAGTGTCCCAACAACCTGTAGGCAGCAGCATAACCTGACTGTTTATGAATTCCTGCAGGCAAAAAAGAACTGTCACTCAGCGGCAGAAGTCACTAGCAGATTCATCATCTTTTTAAATATGTTTGAAATGATTAAATATTAATTATAATTTTTTTAATGGTGGTTGCACCGTCTTTTAAATTGTGTAATATCCCGTAGCAGAAATATTTACTCCTTTATAAAGGATTAGTAGTAGAAGTAAAAACGTAAAAGTCTATGCTGTAATTTTCTTTCTCTTGATTTACTGCATTACCAATCACACTCAATTGTTAAAGTGACTCACATAAACATTGCAAACAATAGGATGCTACACATTGATGCTAATCCATGTGTGACAAGTGACACCAATCCTTGCATGTGTCTGCAAATGGAAACAAAATGGGTTGCAATAGGCACAGCAGAGACTGGACCTAGAAGAATAGGAGTCATGTACTGCATATCCCACTCTTGCATCACATAAAGACATGCTGCTGCTCATTTGCTGTAAGTATTTAACAGCCGGACTCCTCTGCTTCTTTTCACCTGTCTTTACTAACCACAGAGATAACCCAAACAAGTTTGGTCACTTTGGGAGAGAACAACTGCAAGCCCTACACAAAGGCACAAGGGGCAGCTTTTGCCTTTTCTGGATTTCCTTTATTTTTGCTTACCTATTTCTATTAACACCCCATTGCTATTTTAAGAAAAAAAACACCAGATCCTGTTCCCTTAAAGCATTATGCAGCACAGTGCTTGTGCTGTGTAATTTGGCCCCTTCTATCACCTAAAAAACCTGGCTGATCCTGCCTGACTATACCCCCCACCTGTAAACTGACCACAGTTTATCATGGCTGCTGAGCCCTGACACCGTGGTCAGTTTATGTGCCTATGTCATCTGCAGCCCTGCTCTGTCCTCCCCTCCCCCTGCCTGTCTGCCCGTATCATTGCCTGCCAACCCTCCTGCTCTTATAACTACTATAAAATCCTCCCATCCCCTCTGTAACATAACAATATGTGCCCCTGTGCCTATGTTATATAAAAAATATGCCGATCTGTACCTATATCAGAGCGTCTCCCAGTGCTCACGTGACTCCTTGGCTCTCTCTCTCCTGTCTTCCCCCTCCTCCCTGGTTGACATCGGGAGTGCTCACTGGAGCTGTCAGCCGGGCAGAGGAGCCGCTCTGATATAGGTACAGATCGGCAAATTTTTTATATAACACAGGCATAGGGACACATATTGTTATGTTACAGAGGGGATGGGAGGTTTATAGAGTAGTGGCTCAACAACCGCTTTAATATGAAACAATGAATGTACAGTTATGCTTTCAATCCAAATTCCAATCAGATATTAAAGGCCAAGCATTGCAAGCCAAAAAATTCCATGTTTCTATCCATACAACATAATTCTAGCAGAACTCACAGGTGCTTGATCCAAAGTCGTTTGAGAAAGGTAATCCATAAAGATGATCCGCACAACCAATTGTTGCTCTTTAAAAATCTTCATATTTTATTCAAAAACCACAGTGTACAAACCGCAGATAAGATCAGTTGACGCGTTTCAGCCTACAAGGCCTTAGTCATAACTTAGTCAGTTATGACTAAGGCCTTGTAGGCTGAAATGAGTCAACTGATCTTATCTGCGTTTGTACATTGTGGTTTCTAAATAAATATGGAGATTTTTTTTAAGAGCAACAATTGGTTGTGCACATCAAGACCGCCATTTAACTCAGTCATCCATTTATTAACAAAATATTACATAAAAAAAAAAAGCAATACGACGTCGACAAAGTGGTTCTGTTATCCTGACCGACGTCATATGACATGATCAGGATAAGAAGCCGCTGCACACCCACAGTTGTTGTGGTGTGTCAGTCTGACACACCGCAACTCTGATCTAGGTAAAGAATCTCTGATGGAGACTCTTTACTATGTGATCAGCTGTGTCCAATCACAGCTGATCACGATGTAAAAAGGAAGAGCTGTGTATCTGATATTCGGATCAGCTGGTCTCCTGACAGGGGCGTCTGTGCTGATTATTAGCGCAGCCCCCCCCTGAGGATGCCCACCAGGGATGACCACCACTGATGACCACCAGGTATGCCACCCATGGCCACCAGGGTTGTCAATGTGTGCCCACATGTCAATGTGTGCCCAGATATGATGCCAATCAGTGCGCATCAGCAATTTCTGCCAGTGCCTCTATAGCAGCAAGGCCCATGAGTGCCATGTATCAGTGGCCCTCAGTGCCCACCCATAAGTACCAATCAGTGCCACCCATAAGTGCCCATCAGTGCCACCCATAAGTGCCCATCAGTGCAGCCTTTCAGTGCCCATCAGTGCAGCCTTTCAGTGCCCATCAGTGCAGCCTTTCAGTGCCCATCAGTGCCACCTATGAGTGCCCATCTGTGCCACCTATGAGTGCCCATCTGTGCCACCTATGAGTGCCGATCTGTGCCACCTATGAGTGCCGATCTGTGCCGCCTATGAGGGCCCATCAGTGCTGCATATCAGTGCCACCTATCAGTGCCCATCAGTGTCGCATATCAGTGCCCATTAGTACCGCCTTTTCAGTGCAGATTCAACAGTGCCCATCAATGAAGGAGAAAACATACGTATTTACAAGATTTTATAACAGAAAGGAAAAAAATTGTTTTTTTCCCCAAATTTGGCTTGGGCAGGAAGGGGGGAAAGTGTCTGGGATTGAAGTGGTTAAATAAAATATTTTTTCATTTTTAAATAGAATTAGTGTGAGCACTTTATATGCCTTAAAGTGGAGTTTCCACCAAAAAATAAAAAATAGCATTATTGTGCACATAATATCCTAAAAAAACACATTTGAAAAAAAAATTTTTTTTTACTCACCTGGAAGTACCTGTTGCTATGTGGTCCCATGAAATCTGCCTTCTGAATCACCTCGGATTCTGACATCATCTCCCTCAGCTCCCTACTGCTCCTGGGAAATGTGTGTCATTTCCCAGGATGCAATGCGCTTCCCTTATGGTTAGAATCACTCGTCATCGTCAATACAATCCAGGAAGTAAATGCTTGTGGGCTTCACATGCCCACAAGCAAAATGAAAACTTCAGCAAAGATTTTTTTAAAGTCTCTTTATGCAGTAACTCGGCAGATTGGCGGCGGTTTTTAAAATGGTAAGTCATCTTATATGTACCACTGTATTGAATGCTGAAATAACATACTTTTAAAAAATGAAAAATGTGATTGGAGCCCCACTTTAATGTTAGCACATTGATGCTTCTTTTCACTGCCTTCACTTTCCAGATGGCAGGCTCGGAGCAGGCTGAGCTGTGTTGCAGGAGTGCCTGACCAAACAAAATAAAGTCTTTTGGCAGGTCAGACAGTTCACATTTTTCAACTTCGGATTTAACTGTTTACCTGGAGTTTAGCTTTAAAGTGGCCTTGTCACTTCCCTGAAAAAAATCCAGTCGGCAATCCCCTGTAAAAGAAGCTAGTAAATCTTCACTGTCTTAATGAGCTCTCACCGCTGATTTTCAGCCCTTCTGGGTGTGTTAAATACTTTGTCCCTGCTGAATGCTGTGGGTTCGACCGCTGGCCACTACATTGCTACAGGACACCATACTGACATAGCGGCCAGCATGAGGAACCACAGTGCCCAGTAGGAGACATGCTATTCTGCACTCCCAAAAGTGTTGACAGCAGCAGCGCTCAGAGCTCAATCACCGATAGAATATAGGAGTGTTCATCTTCTTTCATTACAAGGGAGAGCTGGGCTGGATCTTTTTTTACATTGTAGCTTTAATTAAATACATGCTGAATGAGGTATGCATTTGTGCTACTCGCCATGATGAGCAATCATTTAGCAAAATAAATACTTTGTATAGCTGCTCTTCACCATTTATTTTAGACATCTATAAAATGTCCTCAGCAGAAAATGGAATGCTGGGCAGAAGAAAGTTCCAAGTATAACCTGAAAAGCAATCTGGTGAAAGAAAAAAGCTAAATCTACAAGACATATGAAAAGAACATACTGTGCCATGCTGCCCACCCACAAAGTTAAAATAAGCCAACAGCAAGCGGTATACTTAGAATCTTTATATTTAAACAGATTAATGCCACATCACATTGCCTGGCTTCCTTGCAAGCAACCTCTAATATATGGGCTATTATTAGTGTCTTTAGAACAAGTTCATGTGTGACTTCATTTCATGGATTAACACAAACTGACTAAAAAAGTTTGGAGACTTTGTTCTTCCTAGCTATTAACTATAATTAATGCTAAAAGGAATGCAGAAAATCACATTAGTCTGCAGCTGCCGGTCATGTAGGTTTCTAAGTAGGGCAACATTATCAATCATGAAAATTGGTTGTGCTACGTGGAATGGAATCCTTCAGCATTACTGATAACATCCTTTTCTAAACTCTACACTGAATTTGTAATCATGGCAGACAGATGAATGCTCCACTGCAGATGATTCCTACCCCATGGAGTAGATGGAAACTTCTTTCTGGTGGTTGTCTGATCAAGACAGCAGAGACCCAACCTTTTTGGCCTAGTCAAAGCTGTAACCTCCTTCATTTAATCAAAATTTCATGAGTAAGGTCGGGTTCACACTTGTCCGACAAACGCTCCGACATTGGGAGCTCATGTCGCATGACGTGTGAAAATCAATGTTTCCCTATGGGAAGTCTTAACTGGTCCGACACATGTCGGTTCGACTTTGAAAATGCTCCCTGTACTACTTTGGTCCGACTTTGATCCTACTTCAGCCCATTGACTATCATTGAAGTCGGGTCAAAGTCGGACCGCAGTCTTGCATGATCCAACTTTGGCATGCGACTTGTGCTCTGCTGATATTGAGGGGGAACTCCACGCCAAATTTTAAATAAAAAACCAGCATGGGTTCCCCTCCAGGAGCATACCAGGCCCTTTGGTCTGGTATGGATTTTAAGGGGAACCCCCAAGCCGAAAAAACGGCGTGGGGGTCCCCCCAAAATCCAAACCAGACCCTTATCCGAGCATGCAACCTGGCAGGCCGCAGGAGAAGAGGGGGGACGAGAGAGCGGCCCCCCTCCCTCCTGAACCGTACCAGGCCGCATGCCCTCAACATGGGGGGTTTGGTGCTTCGGGGCAGGGGGGCGACCTGCGCCCCCCCACCCCAAAGCACCCTGCCCCCATGTTGATGAGGACAGGGCCTCTTTCTGACAACCCTGGCCGTTGGTTGTCGGGGTCTGCGGGCTTATCGGAATCTGGGAGCCCCCTTTAATAAGGTCTTCTTCCGACTCTGGGGGTCTCTTTCGACTTCAGGGGTCTCCGGTGTCGTCTCCGCGCTCTCCGGTTCTTTCTTCCTTCTGCCGGACCTCCGCTATCTTCTTCCAGCTCTTTTGCTAGCGGGGCCCGGTCTTCTCCGTCGCCTTCTTACCTCTTCTCCTCTTCGATGTTGACACGTCGCTTCCTCCCGCTGTAATGCTGGGTGTGCGGTGCGCTCCAATTTATATAGGCCCCTCATGATGTCACAGTCACATGCTCCGGGTGGCCCCGGAGCATGTGACTGTGACGTCATGGGAGCATGTGGCCACCCGGAGCATGTGACTGTGACGTCACGAGAGGCCTATATAAATCGGAGCGCACCGCACACCCAGCATTACAGCGGGAGGAAGCGACGTGTCAACATCGAAGAGGAGAAGAGAAAAGAAGGTGACGGAGAAGACCGGGCCCCGCTAGCAAAAGAGCTGGAAGAAGATAGCGGAGGCCCGGCAGAAGGAAGAAAGAACCGGAGAGCGAGAGAAAAACCGGAGAGCGCGGAGACGACACCGGAGACCTCCAAAGTCGGAAGAGACCCCCGAAGTCGGAAGAAGACCCCCGAAGTCGGAAGAGACCCCCGAAGCTGTGTAATAAATTACTTTAAATACCTGTGTAGTGTTTTTTTATTGACATTTTTTTCCACCAGGTGAATGGGTAGGGGTACGATGTACCCCATACTCATTCACATAGGGTGGGGGGCCGGGATCTGGGGGCCCCCTTATAAAAGGGGGCTCCCGGATTCCGATAAGCCCCCGCCCGCAGACCCTGACAACCAACGGCCAGGGTTGTCGGGAAGATGCCCTGTCCTCATCAACATGGGGGCAGGGTGCTTTGGGGTGGGGGGGCCGCAGGTCGCCCCCCTTCCCCAAAGCACCAAACCCCCCATGTTGAGGGCATGCAGCCTGGTACGGTTCAGGAGGGAGGGGGGCCGCTCTCTCGTCCCCCCTCTTCTCCTGCGGCCTGCCAGGTTGCGTGCTCGGATAAGGGTCTGGTTTGGATTCTGGGGGGACCCCCACGCTGTTTTTTTGGCTTAGGGGGTTCCCCTTAAAATCCATACCAGACCCAAGGGCCTGGTATGCTCCTGGAGGGGGAACCCATGCCGGTTTTTTATTTCAAATTTGGTGTGGAGTTCCCCCTCAAGATTCATACCAAACACAGTGCCTGGTATTGGCGGGGATCCAAGTCGGATCCCCGTTCATTGAAAGTCGGACATATGTCGGCTTCATGTTGCAGGGCAAAGTCAGATCCAAAGTAGGACGGCTGTCGTGTCGCAAAAGTGTGAACCTGGCCTAAGACTGCATGCACACAAGGCTTTCATTCGGCAGGAGCCAGTGTCAGGTGCAGACCTCTTTTTTTTTATTGTTTCGTTTGGGTCGGAGTTCATCATGATTACCATTGGCTCTACAGCGGGAGAGAATTTTTTTTTTATTAAAGGGACTTGTGAAAAACTGCTTACTGTCCTTATTTACACTCATTTGTTTTGGTGAATGAGTATTAGTACAGTGGGGCAAAAAAGTATTTAGTCAACCACCAATTGTGCAAGTTCTCCCACTTAAAAAGATGAGAGAGGCCTGTAAATGTCATCATAGGTATACCTCAACTATGAGAGACAAAATGTGGAAACAAATCCAGACAATCACATTGTCCGATATGGAAAGAATTTTTTTTTGCAAATTATGGTGGAAAATAAGTATTTGGTCACCTTCAAACACGCAAGATTTCTGGCTCTCACAGACCTGTATCTTCTTTAAGAGGCTCCTCTGTCCTCCACTCATTACCTGTATTAATGGCACCTGTTTGAACTTGTTATCAGTATAAGCCCTGGTTCACACTGGTGCGATTTGACATGCGATTTGACATGGTCAAATCGCATGTCAAATCGGCGAAATTTGCCGCAAATTGCGGCCAATGGCACCGTCCTAATCGGGGCGACGTTGCATCTGCGGCGCTGCACCGATTACAAAAAGTAGTTTTTGTACTACTTTTTGCGATTTCAGCCGCGATTTACATTGACATCTGTTTAAGATGTCTTTGAAATCGCGTCCGAAATCGGGACTGCCAGCAGGAGTGAAATCGTGCGAGTTCAGCTGAACTCGCAGGCTTCACTCCCGCAGCCCCAGTGTGAACCTGGGCTAAAAGACACCTGTCCACAATACTTTTTTGCCCCACTGTACATGGGGAGGGGGGATCTGGAGGCCCCCTTGTCAAAGAAGGCTTCAAGATACTGATAAGCCCCCCCCCCCTCCACACACACACACACATGCAGAACCCCACCACCACTCATATAAAAAAGAAAAAACAGTTTCCACATGCAAGGCAATATTATAATGTGCTAGTATGCACCGCATACTAGCACATTATGAAAGACTTACCTTAAAAGGAAGCCCTCCAACGGCACGCTGTCATCGCTGCAGAGGCTTCCATGTTTACCCGGTCTTCCTTCCAGGTTCAGGGACTTCTGGCATCTGATTGGCCGAGCTACAATGACGTCACTCCTGCGCATGCGCAGGAGTCTTGGCTTACGGCACACAGCTCTGAAGGAACGGCACCGGCTGCTGCTTGCAAGAATATCTCCTAAAAAGTGCATGTTTAGGAGATATTCATTTTACCTACAGGTAAGCTTTATTAAAAGCTTACCTGTAGGTAAAAATTTAATGTAAGAGTTTACTACCACTTTAATGCCTCATACAAACCGGCACAGGAGGCTGAATAACATAATCTGCAGGCATATTTCTGTGTCCAGGATACACAGCTGCTACATACAGCTCCCCTTAATATAAAATAATATGTAGGCAAACATCTTTACTGGCCCAAACCTGTACAATCCCAGATGCAGACTGTATGTCTAGAGCTGTGTGCCTGTATGCATACATGGGTTTATACAAGTAGCAATGTAAACCCGTGTACAGCTACATACAGCCATTCATATGATTGTTACAACCCAGGTGGTACATGAAACAACACCCCTAGCAGTGTGAAGCCTCGTACAAACGGCCGAGATTCTCGTCGGAAAAAACATGTCGTTTTTTTCGACGAGATTCTTGGACAAGAAAATTGTCCCGGCCGAGTGTACACACGCTCGATTCAAAGAACCCGCGGTTCTTTGAATGGAGCGTACGCGGTGACGTCATCGACTACGACGAGCATGCGCTCGTCACATTCGATGCCGTCGCCGCCATCTTGGTATACCCTATCTATGCCTAGGAAGCTACCGCGCATGCGTCGAAGTCATTTCGAGCATGCGCGGGCTTCCAAGCGAAAGGGTAAGTGTACACACACACAATTTTCTCGTTGAGAAACAGGCTGACGAGAATCTCGACGAGAAAATAGAGAGCAGGATCTCTATTTTCTCGTCGAGATTCTTGACGCTTTTCTTGACGAGAAACCATACACACGAACGAATTTCTCGGCAAAAAATCTCTGTCAGCAAGTTTCTTGCTGGTTTTTGCCGAGAAACTCGTTCGTGTGTACGAGGCTTTAGAGTTTGTCCCAATTTTAGTTACTATTACCTTTGCTGGACAACTAGGTCTGCATGTAAAAGTGAAGAAAAAAAAAAGACAAAAAAATAAGAAAAATTAACATACAGCAGATGAATTAACTGTGTGCAACATTTCCCACAATAGTTGTCCTTAGGGAATTGTTCACTGTAATTTCTCTCACTTTTTATTAATTTTTCTGCATGTTGTATGTGCTTTAGAACCTTTGCTCACTGCCACAGCTTTTAAAAATGCCAAGCTGCAAACATGATATACAGAAGATTTAGAAGAGCCTGTTGCAGTATGTTAAAATATACATCACTTTTCAGGATGTCATTACATGCACTTTATCACACAGATCTCTCTGAATATTCATTTAAAATTTCAATTTAATGGTTTACATTGTTTTACCTTTTTGCGTTTCTCTTTTTGTTTATTTTAGCATGTGAAAAACATTTTGAAAGGGAGAACTGAATTACTGGGCTTGACTATGGCCTCTGTCACTGAACAAAGCATCAAGTAATGTTTACTTCCATTTTCAGGACTGGCAAGCCCCCTTTTGGCAGATTAATTACACAGAGACATTTGAATCTGCCATAGAATATGAAATCTGGAAACCGGCAGCATTAAATAACACTGCATTTCAGACATGCTGACAGCCAGAGTTGCTTTTTTCCTGACTGATAGCATTCCTTGTCTGCTATTGCTCCTGGATTTTAAAGCTAATCTACAGACAGATACTACAATAATACATTCATCTTTTCTATAAAACATCATTCAGAACCAATTCACACTTAAATTGTAAAGGCAAAAAGTTTTTTTATCTTAATGCATTAAGATAAAAAGCCTCCTGTGTGCAGCAGCTCCCCTCAGCCCCCCCCCTCCCAATACTTACCTGAGCCGCATCTTGATCCAGCGATGTTGCACAAGAGACTCGGCTGTTGGAGACTCCCTCTCCTCATGCTGATGAGACACACTCAAAGTCAATGAGCCAATGAGGAGAGAGGGGGTGGGGACGGGCCACGGCTCTGTGTCTGAATGGACACAAGGAGCTGCGGTTTGGCTCAGGTGCCACATGGCAAGCGATTTGCTATGGGGGTACTGAACAGGTGGGAGGGGCCAGGAGCATCTAAGAGGGACCCGAGAAGAGGAGGATCCGGTCTGCTTTGTGCAAAACCACTGCACAGAGCAGGTAGGTATAACTTGTTTGTTATTTTTAACCAAAAAAAAAATTGAGACTTTAGTATCACTTTGTGTTTCGTTGCCGGTGAATTAATGCACACACATTAATGCGTGTTATGGCAACGTTAACATGTTTTGCATAAAGGCAAGGGTGTCCAACTTTTTGACTTTCCTGGGCCACACTGGAAGAAGAGGAATTGTCTTGAGCCACACATAAAAACATTAAGGACGCTAATTCTGTAGCAGAGATGAAAGCTCCTGTATTTTAAGATACTACTACTTTGCGCCAAATACTCTCTACTGTGGACAAATTAATGGAAGCAGTGCACAGTAGTCTTTAACAGCAAATGGCTCTCCACAATCAAAATAAGCCCATTTGGGGAACTGAGGGACTGGCTAAGTCACAAAAGACTTTCTAGGTACACGCACAGATTGATTGTGCAGTTTATGATGCTCTCTTACAACTACAGCTAATGCCCTCAGCCTTATTGTTTTGCAATGACGCTCTGGAGCAGGGGTCCCAGACTGTTAATGACCGGGGTGTTTGAGCGGCGACCGTAGTCTGCACTGGGCTATCACAGACTCCGGAGGACGCTAACCACCTGCCGTGCACCTATGCCGCGTGTCCTCTATTGGCTCCTCCGCCTGCCCCGAGGACAATGTCATCCTATCAGCAGGGCAGGGGGTGGAAGGAGTTACAGATCAGAATAGAGAGCTCCTCCCACTCTTGCTCTGCTGATAGGATGACATTGTCGGTCGGGCGGGGGAGCCGGGAGAGGACATATGGAATGGGCACAGCCTCTGTCCTGCCAAATGTATTACAGTGCAGTCCCCTTTACATCACAAACCCCTTTTACAGAGCACTATAAAGAATTTCAACCTGGTGCTCTCTTTCCTACAGAGATCCCATTTTGAATTGATTAGACACCCTTGGAAGACCTTCTATTGGAAGACCTCACATGTAAAATTGCTTTTCTGATCACTATTATGTCTGCTATGTGCGTTATGTGTGTTCCTGAATTGGCATGTCTTTTTTGTATTCCACAGGAACAAAGTGGTTTTAAGACCAACACCTTCATTTTCATATAAGGTGGTCTCTCTTTCATTTCAAAGAGGACATTGTCCTTCCTTCTCTTTGTCCTGCTCCAAAACATGACAAGCAAATAGCCTTAAACTCTCTGGATGTGGTCAGAGCTGTGGGGGTCTATCAGACCTAGCCTTTGTTTCCAAATTGATTCTCTTTGTTCTGCCTGGAGGTTCTTTTAAAGGACATCCTTCTTCCCATTTCACCATTGCCAGGTTGATCGGACATGCATCTTATTTCTAAGTTCTACACCTTTAAGGAAAGGGTTCCACCTTCCTCATCACAGTTCATTCCATCAGGGCTGTTTGTGCCTCTTGGGATTTTCAGCATTAAGCATGTGTATCCCAGATTTGCAAGGTTACCACCTGGTCTTCTGTTCACACTTTATTAAATGGTCAAGTGTTCAGGACCTTCCAAAGTGGTCCAAGGAAGAAAAACCAGCGACCATGACAGTGTCAAAGGCTTACTGATGCACATAGGGAGCAAGCACTGTCCCATGTAGTCCGATCCAATGGAAGAGCCACAGTAGCTCAAATTTCTGAAAAAGTTTATGTTGGTTCCAATAAAAAGTTGCCAGAACAAAGTGCATTACAATTAGTTGCATATGGGGCTGCATAGTCACAGACGAGTTAGGAGCCCATGCTGACCCATGTCCACAGCCAAAAGCATGGACAATTAGCATGTGAGAATTAGAACCAGACCATGGAGCAATGGAAGAGGGTGGCCTGGTCTGATGAATCACATTGTCTTCTATGCCATGTGGTTGGCCTGGTGCGTATGTTTAGATTACCTATGGAAGAGATGGAACCAGAATGTACTATGGGAAGAAGGCAGGCTAGCAGAGGCTTAAAGGATCTGCTGCTGACAGCTTGGTGCAAGATACCACAGCATACCTCCAAAGGTCTAGTTGAGTCCATGCCTCAATGGGTCAGGGTGGTTTTGGTGGCAAAGGGAGACCTACAGTGAGTGATCATAATGTTATGGTGGGTGGTCTTGTTATGGCTAATCGGGCTTAGTCCTATGTCCTGTACTGTGCTCCAAAGGGTTCTTTGCAGTTTAAAGTTGCCAACTCAAAAGCTTGCCTTGAAAAAGTGATAATGGCGGTAAAGGCAATGTAAAAATAGTTAGAGAAATCTTCCCAAGAGGTTCAAAGGGTAGTTTCTGAAGAGCTAACAGTAATGGGTGGAGAGCTCATGAAGTAACTGGGGAGCGTACTGGAGAAACATGTACTTCAGACAGTCCAGACAACCAGAGAGCCCACATAGAGTTTTCCAGAAGCCTGATGAGGTCCAACTACTATGGCCACCTGGACCAGTTTGGTGCAATGAAAATCACTGGAATTCCTTCAATCTTGATCCTGCGAAGCAGGCGAGGAGAGAGTTGAGGAAGGGGAAATTATAAATCCGGTTGAAATAATCACATGGGCATTTACCAAAAAATCCAGAGAATTCCTGAAAATGGAGACAAAACGGTCTATTTTGTTGTTGAACCTGGAAGTCAGAATGTCCAAGGTCTGGTGTTTCCTACTTTCGATCAAAGTCTAGAAACACCCAGGGATTAAGAGTTCACTCTCCAGAGTCCAGATCGCGATGCCTGAGGAAGTCCGCCTGACAGTTTTCCACACCTGGGATATGCATGGCAGCCAGGGCAGGAAAATTACTTTCTGGCCAAGCAAGAATCAAAGCCACTTTTCTATAAACAGCAAGACTTCTGGTTTCTTCCTGATGGTTGATGTAAGCCACCGCCATGGTGTTGTCTGACTGAATCATGATCCAAAGACCTCAGACGAGAGTGTAATAATAAGATCTAAAGACCTGCAGTGTGAGAGAGTGGTGCAACACTATTTTTAGTTTAAAAAAATGCTGACAGTGATCCTCACTGAAGGAGTGTATCCAGAAGACAAGACATAAATTGCATGACATTAATTGTGCAGAGTCCAGAATTCTGCTACGCACAGGGTGCATAGTTCAGGAGTGTGTTATGTACAGAGCACAGGGGTTTAGGGACGTGCTACATACAGAGTGCAGATTTCAGGGGTGCGCTACGTACAGAGTGCAGGGGTGCACTACGTACCAAGTGAAGATTTCAGGGGTGCGCTATGTACAAAATGCAGGGTTTAGGGGTGCGCTACGTACAGAGTGCAGAGTTCAGGGGTATGCTACGTAGAGTTTAGGGGTGCACTATGTACAGAGTGCAGAGTTCAGGGGTGCGCTACAGAGTGCAGGGGTGCACTACGTACCGAGTGAAGATTTCAGGGATTTCAGGGGTGCGCTATGTACAAAATGCAGGGTTTAGGGGAGCGCTATGTGCAGAGTTCAGGGGTATGCTATGTAGAGTTCAGGGGGGCGCTACGTACAGAGTGCAGAGTTCAGGGGTGCGCTATGTACAGGATGCAGGGTTCAGAGGTGTGCTGTTTCCAGGGTGCAGGGCGTGCAATCCCAACCCCAACTCCCCCAAGCTTCCTCACTTCTCTCTCTCTCTCCTACCTAGCCCACCTCTCTAACCTTCCTGTGTAGGCAGGGTGCCTTGCAGGAAGATCATGCACTCTCTCAGATTCTGAAGACCTGCCCCTGCCATTCCCCGCCGTGAATGTCGGGATCCATGAACTGCTGAATAATGCTGTCCCTTGTAAACACAAAAAGCTTCAAGGTTTACAAGTGACACCGGGGAGCGGAAGCAGAGGTTAAGAGCCGGAGGTGGTGGAATGGAGTTCTGCCACATCAAAGCTGCAAAACTAGGTGCGGGGGCCACATGACAAGGCCTGGAGGGCCACATTGGGCCCATGGGACTTGTATTTGACATATGTGACATACACAATAATGGTGAATCCCCCTGATGATACTACATCTGGGAAACTATTTACTCCTTATTTTACTATCTTTAATAATAGGATTTTTTGTACTCACCGTAAAATCTTTTTCTCTGTCGTCCATGGACGGACACAGCCTTCTCAAGTCTTGACATATGGGTTATATTCCTGTTCATAGGAGAGGACTAGGCAGAACATGTTCCATATTTAAACACATGTTACATTAATCAGAATTGAACAGCCCCGCCCAGGGGGCGGTCCCTCCAGACATTACCCTCCGCCCTGCAGTCAGCAGCTCAGTTCATAACAAGCAGTACAAACCTAAAAAGGAGGCGTGGGTGCTGTGTCCGTCCATGGACGACAGAGAAAAGGATTTTACGATGAGTACAAAAAAATCCTATTTTCTCTTTTCGTCCATGGACGGACACAGCCTTCTCAAGTCTTGACATATGGGACGTCGCCAAGCAGTGTAAAAAAAACAAGGGGTGGGAACAGTATCAAAAAATAACTAACTTCACCCCAAACAAGCAGACCTCCTCAACGGAGGAGTTTCAACCCTAAACAGCCGCCTGCAAAACCTTGCGGCCGAAGGAAGCATCTGAAGATGCACTCACATCAACCCTGTAAAATTTTGAGAAAGTGTGCACGGACGACCAAGTCGCCGCCTTGCACACCTGAGACACAGACGCTTGATGTCGGAAAGCCCAGAAAGCACCAATTGCCCTGGTTGAATGTGCCGTGACCAGAAAGGGGGGCGCCCGCCCCTTAAGGGCATAGGCCTGTATGACGGTCTGCCTGATCCATAGAGAAATGGTGGCCGACGAGACCGCCGGGCCCTTTTGTGGACCAGACACCGACACAAACAGTGATTCAGACCTCAGAAACAGAGTCGTAACAGACAAGTACACCCGCAAGGCACGTACCACATCTAAAGTATGGAGCGCAGTCTCTCTGGGATGCGACAGGTAAGGACACAAGGACGGCAGCACAATGTTCTCATTTAGGTGAAAGGCCAAAAGCACCTTTGGAAGAAAGGAAGGCTGCGGGCGTAGCACCGCTTTATCCTTATGGAGGACCAAGCATGATGACTTGCAAGACAAGGTCGCCAATTCAGAAACCCTTCTGACAGATATAATGGCCACTAGAAAGGCCACCTTCTGAGATAGTGTCAAGAGAGGAATCTCTCTAATGTTCTCAAAGGGAGGTTCCTGAAGAACTGAGAGCACCAGATTCAAATCCCATGGAGGAAGAGATGGTCTAATTGGGGGAAGCACATGTCGAACCCCCTGCACAAAAGTACCCACCAGGGAATTGGTAGCCAAAAGCTGTTGAAATTAAACAGTCAAGGCTGAAATCTGACTCTTAAATGGTGGTTAAGGCAAGTTACTGATCCACTCCACGCTGTAAAAACAGCAGGACCCTGGAAACCGAATACGCCACTCCATCTCCTCACACAGAGATATAGGCCTTCCAAGTACGATGGTAGATCTTCCTGGAAGAAGATTTCCGTGCCCTCAGCATGGTTGAAATGACCGAATCCGAAAGACCTCGGTCCCTTAGTACCTGGCTTTCAATAGCCATGCCGTTAAAGCCAGCGACTGCAAAGCAGGTTGAAGTATGGGACCTTGAGATAGAAGGTCCTCCCGCATTGGCAGCCGCCAGGGTGCATCCGCCACCAGGCACACAAGGTCGACGTACCAAGGACGCCGGGGCCAATCTGGAGCGATTAGAATCACCAGGATCCCCTCAATCTCCACTCTGCAGAGCAGACGAGGAAGCAACTTCAGTGGGCGATAGGCATAAATTAGCCGATACTGATCTCACTGGGCCACCAACGCGGCTGACGCGTCTGCCCAGGGATCTCTGGACCTGGCCACGAATCTCGACACCTTGCGATTGAGTCGAGAGGCCAGGAGGTCCACGTCCGGCGTGCCCCACCTCCGGCAAAGGAGTTGAACCACCTCCGGATGCAATGACCATTCCCCCTGGTCTAGCATCTGGCGACTCAGATAGTCCGCCTGCCAGTTTTCTACGCCCGGAATGTAGACGGCCGACAGAGCCGGCACGCTTCTTTCCACCCACCTCAGGATGTGAGTGACCTCGGACGCTGCAGCCGAGCTCCTTGTTCCCCCCTGATGGTTGACATAAGCCAACGCCGTGGCGTTGACCGACTGAATCCCGATCGAGCGGCCTTGTAGCCTCCTCGACCACGAGGAGAGACACAGTCTGATCGCCCGAAGTTCCAGGACATTAATCGACAGACGGGATTCGTCCGGAGTCCAGCGACCCTGGGCCGGCTGGACTCCCCAGACTCCCCCCAACCTGTGAGGCTGGCGTCCGTCGTAATCACAGTCCAATGGAAGGAAAGGAACGACTTCCCGGACTGAAGAGCCGGGGATCTCAGCCACCAACTCAGAAGCCCTGACCAGGTGACTTACCTGAATCTGACGATCCAGAAACAATGGAGATTTGTTCTATTTGGACAGGATCTCCTTCTGCAAGACTCGAGTGCGGAATTGGGCATAAGGTACTGCCTCGAAGGAGGCTACCATGAGACCCAGAACTCGCATGCAAAAACGGAGAGACGACCATTTGCGGGATGTCAACAACCTCACTGCAGACTTGAGAGTCTGCAATTTTTCCAAAGGAAGGAAGACTCTCGCCTCCTTGGAGTCCAGAATCAACCCTAGGTACTCCAAATGCTGAGTCGGTTTCAGGACCGACTTCTGAATGTTTAGCACCCAACTGAATTCTCGGAGGGTCTGACTGGCTATAGACACATCTTCCTCTAATTCTGAGCCAGAAGCTGCTCTCAGAAGAAGATCGTCTAAGTAGCCCATGATAGCAATGCCTCGCTGTCTCAGCAAAGCTAGAATCGGGGCGAGCACCTTGGTGAAAACCCTCGGTGCTGACGCTAGGCCAAAGGGAAGAGCCACAAACTGATAGTGGTTTTCGCCGATTGCAAAGCGCAGAAACCTCTGGTGTCTTGTGCAGATTGGGACATGCAAGTATGTGTCCTTGATGTCCAAGGATGCCAGAAAGTCCCCCGGATGGAGCGCAGCAACCACCGAACCAATTGATTCCATGCACAACTTCCAAACCTTTACAAAGACATTTAAGGCTTTGAGGTCCAAGATCGGACAGACTCCGTCCTTCTTTGGGACCACAGACAGATTCAAATAAAAACCCTGAAACCTCTCTTCCAGTGGTACAGGTAAAATCACTCCACCCCTTAGTAAATCTTGCACTGCCCCCAATAGGGCAGACCGACGAGCCGGAAGGAGAGGGAGATTTGAGGGAAAGAATCTGTTCGGTGGACAGGAAAGAAACTCTATCTTGTATCCCAAAGTGACCACCTCGCAGACCCACTGGTCGGAGAGCAGGGAGGTCCACCGTGCAGTGAACCTGCAAAGCTGTCCCCCCACCCAAGAGTCGGGCGGGGGCAAAACTTCATGCAGGCAGGCTTGTTTGCCGGCCTGTTCAGCTTACGTACCCAGGGACGCTTCTGCCCCCAGCTGGACCTTTGTCAGCTTGGGAGGGTCTACCCGCGGGCCCTGACTGAAGAAAATACCGCTTCTGCGTGGGAAAGGAAGGACCTGGCTTACGGCACGGCTCCTTCCTCTTAGTGGACTGAGGAAGAAGAGTGCTCTTACCTCCAGTGACATCCTTAATAATGTCATCCAGCGAGGTACCAAAAAGCCTCCCACCTTTGAAGGGCAAGTCTGCCAAGGCTTTCTTGGAAGCCTGGTCAGCGGACCAGTATTTCAGCCAAATTAAACAGCGCATTACCACCGCAGATACAGAGGCCCTGGAGATTAAGGGGACTGCATCCAGAGTGGCATCACAGACATACACAAGGCCCTGCACCAACTGGTCGGCCAGTCTTACACACTCCGGAGGGAGCTGATGTTCCTCCACAGTCTGGTGCAAAATCTTTGCCCAGTCAGTGAGTGTCTGAGACACCAAGGTTGCAGCCAAAATAGGCCACAACGCAGACCCCAGCAAGGTGAACATGGACCTGCTCAGCGCCTCGGACCTCCTATTAGTATGGTCCTTAAATGCAGGGGTTCCCTCTACAGGGAGAGTGGTTACTTTATTTAACCGATCGACCGGGGGGTCAACAACCGGAGGAGAAGCCCATTTTTTCAAAAGGCTCTCCTCAAAAGGATACCTGACCGCCAGGTGCTGAGGGACCACAAAGGACTTCTGCGGCTTTTCCCATTCCTTATCTATGAATTTATCAAAGGAGGACACATAGGGAAACACCTTCACAGAGCGGGTCGATTTGTGCGACCCAAAAGAGACTGACCCCTCTGTGGCTGCCTCAGCTGTACCTTCCAGCTTAAGGGAGTCCCTTACAGCATTGATAAGTGCACTAACAAGTTCCCTGTCTTGTCCTGACCCGGACAAGGGGTCCTCCTCACAAGGAAGGTCCTGGTCCGCATCCTCAGACAACCCAGAACAGGGGTCCTGTGCCGCAGCTAGGCCCGGGTCTGAGTCAGAACATTCCCCTGGAGATGGCGGGGGGAGGGGGCGCTTTTTACCCCCCTTACTCTCGCACGCCGCTTCCACGATGGCAACAAATGATTTCAGGACTGCCGACAAGGTGTCCATGGTAACAGCAGGTGCAGGGGCACCGGATGCCGCCTCTGGCATGTTTGGGGAGGAAGGGCCAGACACTGACTCCATGATACACCACTGACCGCTCTCAGGGACTCAATAAAAAATAACTTGAAAAGTCCACCCTCCTTGCTGCACTGACCGGGGGGGGGGGGGGATTACCCAGGGGACTCACCACCCAGTAAGAGACCGCTCAGCGCCGCTGCCCGCCTTCCGTCTGTACACAGCGTGTGTGAGGAAAACTGTGGAGAATTGTGCTTCGCGCCGTTCAGGAAGCCAGCACTAGAGGCCAAAACCCACTCTAAAATTTGCCGCCAGACGCCTCAGAGAGAAAAGGGCGCGACCACAAGAAAATGGCTCCCGCGATAGCAACCTGCGCCACAGCGCGGCCACGGCAAAATGGCCACCAATGGGAAAATACAATAGGAACAGCAGGCATACAAAAAATGGCGTCGGCGCCTGAGCACCCCACAGTCCCCTACTGGGACCCGGAGTCCCCCCACAGGCACGCCCTGGTCGCAGCGAGCCCCGCTAGAGCATAAGGGGAATTGTGACAGAGCAGGGAAAGGGAGGACAGGAGAACCCCTTAATCCCTGAAACGTCCAGCTGTTCCCACCTGCTGAGGCAGGAGGAACAGTACTTACCCGCCCATGCGAGGACCTGCTGGTGCGTCCCTGACAGACCTACAACCGAGTTGGAGTAGCTGTCTGCCCTGTCCACTGTGAGTGAGACAGCAAACCCAGTCATATGTGGACCCCGGAGCATGTGCTCACCGGCCACCCCTGGAGCCATGGGGTACGTCGTGGCAGAACCAGCGCGTAGCTAAGGACTGGCATGCTCGATGGCCGGAACTGGGAAGACTACAAGGATCTATAATATCCAGCCTGTCGCCCAGCCGGCAGTTGATAGAAGATATCACAAAAAAATTAAAATAAAATAAAAAATTTGTCAGGACTCTAGGCCCAAAAGGGAGCCACGTCCTTCTCCTCTGCTAGGAAGAAAAATCTGAGCTGCTGACTGCAGGGCGGAGGGTCATGTCTGGAGGGACCGCCCCCTGGGCGGGGCTGTTCAACTCTGATTAATGTAACATGTGTTTAAATATCTAACATGTTCTGCCTAGTCCTCTCCTATGAACAGGAACATAACCCATATGTCAAGACTTGAGAAGGCTGTGTCCGTCCATGGACGAAAAGAGAAATACTGTTTAAAGTGGTTGTAAACCCTCACATATGCACACTGAAGTGAACAGCCTCAGATAATACACAGAGATGAAACAAATCCTTCTACATGAGGTTTACTTGTTTATCTGAAGTCTTCTCTTTATACATCCTTTCGAAAGTGCTGAATTTAGATAAAATCCTTCATCTGTCAGGAGCACAGAGGAGGGGGCGGAGAGCTGCAGTTACAGCTCTTGTACAGTGTGTGAAGGAATGATGCAGAGCTGTTTTTTGAACAAACAAGCTGGAAATGACACTCAGAGCTTTAGAGAGATAACTAAACACTACAGATATATGTTCAGATTTCATGACTGAGGTTTACAACCACTTTAACCGCTTAAGGACCGCCGCCTGTACATATACGTCGGCAGAGCGGCACGGACAGGCATAACCACGCACCTGTACGTCCCCTTTAAGATGCCGCTGGCGGCGTGCACGCGACCCTGCCGCCTTCTCCGTGAGCCCGACCGTGGGTCCAGTGGACTCGATCGCCGCAGGGACACCCACGATCGTCTCACGGAGAGATACAGCGGGGAGATGCTTATGTAAACAAGCATCTCCCCACTCTGCCTAGTGACAATGACACTGATCTCCGCTTCGTGTAGTCGGAGCGGAGATCAGTGTCATGTCACACACAGCCCATCCCCCCTACAGTTAGAAACACTCATCAGGGCACACTTAATCCCTACAGCGCCACCTACTGGTTAACCCCTTCACTGCCAGTGTCATTTTCACAGTAATCATTGCATTTTTATAGCACTGATCGCTGTAAAAATGACAATGGTCCCAAAAATGTGTCAAAAGTGTCCAATGTGTCCGCCATAATGTCGCAGTCATAATAAAAATCGCTCATCGCCACCATAACTAGTAAAAAAAAAAATTATTAATAAAAATGCCATAAAACAGTCCCCTATTTTGTAGAAGCTATAACTTTTGCGCAAACCAATCAATAAACGATTATTGCAATTTTTTTTGCCAAAAATATGTAGAAGAATACGTATCGGCCTAAACTGTGGGGAAAAAACGTTTTTTATATATTTTTTGGGGATATTTATTATAAATATAGAATTTTTTTCAAAATTGCCGCTCTATTTTTGTTTATAGTGCAAAAAATAAAAACCGCAGAGGTGATCAAATACCACCAAAAGAAAGCTCTATTTCTGGGGGGAAAAAAGACGCAACATTGCATGACCGCGCAATTACCAGTTAAAGCAGCACAGTGCGAAATTGTAAAAAGACCTCTGGTCCTTAGGCTAACAAATGGTCCGGGGCTAAAGTGGTTAAAGCAGGGCTCAAAATTTAAAGTCTTGAGCCACTAACCCCTACCCTGCTCCGCCCCTAATTCTGCCGCTAATCACGCCCTCATAAATTATCTCATGAAATGACACTTGTAAATGTTTTATGCAGAATTAAGTTACAGAAATAAACAACTTTATCAGTTCCCCTCAGCAAAGCCTCACCTGTGCTCATCAATGCAGCCTCACTTGTGCCCCACATTGCAGCCTCACTGTGCCCCACATTGCAGCCTCACTGTGCCCCACATTGCAGCCTCACTGTGCCCCACATTGCAGCCTCACTGTGCCCCACATTGCAGCCTCACTGTGCCCCACATTGAAGACTCACTGTGCCCCACATTGAAGACTCATTGTGTCCCCCATTGAAGACTCACTGTGCCCCCATTGAAGACTAATCGTGCTCCTATTGGCGGCCAGATCATGACAGCAGTGGCGTCACTAGGGTTGGTGTCACCCGGTGCAGACCCCCCATCAGTACAAACACCCCCACCCAAGAACAGACACCCCCCAGCACTACAGACACCCCCCTCAGCATTACAGACACCCCCCTCAGCATTACAGACACCCCCCTCAGCATTACAGACACCCCCCTCAGCATTACAGCCCCTTTCTAGTGAAGACCCCCCAGCATTACAAGACCCCCCCTTAGTACAGACGCCCCCCCTTACATACCTCAGAACAGCGCAAACACTGTGTCCCTCGAGTGCAGGGTCCTCCTCCACCTCTGTGGAGGTACACAGCGGCACGAGGCACAGCTAGTCATGGCAGCGGGCGGTGTTAGAGGTGCTGCTACCGACGGGTGTTACCCACCTAGCAACGCCTCTGCATGACAGGATGAAGAGGAGAGCCGCGGATCGCAGAGTGGTATAGCCCGCTGTTAGAACTTACATTGAAATTTCCTCCACTCCGCTCGCTCACACAGCCCCGCCTCCTCCTGACCCCGCGCCTATGATAAACACATCCCAGCATTGGACCCGCATTCTGTCTATTACAGGTGCGGGGTCAGGAGAAGGCGGGGCTGTGTGAGCTAGCAGAGCGGAGGAAATTTCAATGCAAGTTCTCTTCCTCCATGCTCTCTGCCATCGGGGCGATTGCTGGGAGTACCGCTCCTGGTCAACCCCGCCCACCGCGGTGCTCGCCCCACACTCCTATGCAGCCCAGCTCCTCGCCAGACCTCATTTTCCACTCACAAAATACGAGTAGGCGAGTGGAAAATTTGAGGTCTGGGTTAAAGAATATGTTACTCCGTCCAAAGAAATTAGAGAAAATATGGGGCGCCTGGGTCAAAGGCTGATAACCACCCTGCTTTGAGGGGGAGGCCCAATCAGCCACGGGCTAGGCACGGCACGGAAGTCACCCGGGATTCCCCTGCCTGGACATTGACATGGGGCATGGGGACCAAGACACGCTGTGCCTGGAGCCTCCCCCCTCCCGACTCTTGAGATGGGGGCCGCCCTCACCACCAGGGGAATTACATTAACAATACTTCCCCAGATACAGCCACTTAAGTAGATCCAGAGGAACAATTGTATACTCAAACCATCTCATAGACCTACCAATTTTTTCACTGTAGTCGGATTTATAACATTTGATGTACCAAAAACATTTGTGATGTACTGCTCTACTTCAATGCCTTGAAACCTATTGTAACACATGTTATTGTATAACATTTTCTGTTGTATGTAATTATACATGACAATATATCTCCTGTTGGAGATAAATAAAAACTTTTCTGTTAAAAATAAATAAATAAAAAGGATTATGTTTCTCCAACATTTCCTAACCAGTCCCCTTCCCTGCCTTAAATGGACAGTGAGCGATCAGTACTGATCACTTCTGTGTCCATTCATCACTAGAGCATAGTAAGCAATGATTCAGTTTCGTGAATGAATAGCAGTCTCTATACAGAGAGACTTCGTTCATATGCATGGCAGCTGAGGCTACAGAGAAGGACTGCCTCAGTCCCCTTGTCTGTTTAGATCTCTGATAGCTCACCAAAGCACTTACCCCCCCAAAAAAGGTACAAAATATTAAAATTTAAATTGTATTAAAAAAATAAAAAAAAAACACATAGTAAGGCCTCATTCACACAGGGCATACCACAGAGTACACCCCTGAGAGGCCATGTGTACAGCTGCTGATCCTAATTTAACCTCTGTGTGGGTCCAGGTGCAAGTCCCGCAGCTCACACTGTCTGCGTTTGGGGCCTTGCACTCATACCCATACAGATGTCAGATTGGGAGCAACGGCTGTGGATCCCAATTGACATGAAGGTGACTGCTTGCATGGAAATGCACCGAACACCTGGGCAGCCCCATGGGGGTAAGCACGGCCCTCCACAGGCGTACACTTTAGTACGTTCCATGTGAACGAGGCCTTAGTAGGAACTTAGCAGGAATTTTGAAAGTTGTGTTGTTTGTACAGTAATAACAATTTTAGTATATTTTTTGTGAAAATCGCGGTTTGCTAAACATTTGCTCAACTGTTGCGGGGGCCGGGGGCCTAAAAAAATATATATATATCAGTAGCACATTTTTTTATCTTATAGGTCATGTGCTTTTAGAAAATATATGGTTTGGGAGTCTTTTACAAACTCAAAGTTGTGAGAAAAGATAAGAACAATTTGCTCAAAATCTGGAGGTTATGTACAGTTTTGCGCACCTTCAGTTTTCACTATTTCACAAAAAGTCGCAATGTAAAATTTACAAATATTTGTTATTTATCCACTCAATAGTTTTAGATTTTATATTTAGTAGGAATTAGGCAGGAATTTTGTAAGTTTACCATGTATGTATCCACTAATAATGATTTTAGTTTATTTTTAGTGTAAATAGCAAATTGATAAACATTTGTGCAACTATTGCAGAGCCTAAAAAAAAAAAATCAGCACATTTTTTTTTTATTCTACAGGCCATGTGCTTTAAGAAAATGTATGGCTTGGGGTGTCTTTTACCTTACAACTTTCAGTGTTTGTTAAAGTAAAAAAAAAATGTAAAAACTACAAAAATGGTCTGGCCATCTGAGTTTAAAAGTAGAATGCAGGGCCTGACAGAGAAAGGGTTAAACGCTTTGGTGTCAGTGGGCCTGAAGAATTCTTCCAAAATACCTATCCAGCAGTGTTCCTAAATGGGAAATTATAAATGAACTGCGCCACAGAGATACCGTAGTTATATGCAGCAGTTGTCATTTGTGAGGATATCACTCGGCAAATGAATAAATTATGAAACGATGCTAGCACCATCAATTAGTGAATTACAATATGATGTCACAAGTTTCAAAAAAATGACCAATATGCAAAAGTGACAAAAAAAACAATGTAAACAATATCAAATGAAAGTGACACGTGCTTTTAATAATTCATATTTTCCATTTAATTTCTCATATTAAAGTGTCCCATGCAGAAATAAAGTATTTTGTGCAAAAATAAAGTGTCCGATACAGTCCATTTATATAAATATACCGGTATGTAAAATTGTCTTTTGGCATCTTGACTCTATATTGTAACACAGAAAAACTGCAAAAGAATGAGAGGGTTTTTTCTATTTTACTATTCACCCCATGGTCTAAAAGGGTCTCCAGCACCTTGTGAAGATATGACAAGAATCTAAGCAAACAGGATGATATAGGTCCAGATAAGGAAGAACCAGATTTTTGCAGCCAATACTTTAGCTAAATATTCTCGCTGACGCAGAGAGACGAATGTCTACACCTAGAATTGAATTGAATACTGTCTGCTGTCTGGACTGCAAGTTTGAGATACTGCTGATAAAGCAGATAAATTGGAATGTGAAGGTGCTACAGATCTAGAGTAAACTAGTTTGTATCCCTTTTCCATATATTTTGGACCAAATCGATGCTTTTCATGCTGAATTTCTAGTAGTTTGGATATTTATTAAACAGCTTTAGATTTATGATCACGCTGTAATTTCCAGACAGCTTCTGTCTTGAACAAACTGAATTGTTTGTACGGTTACTACCGTGATTCCCTGAAAATAAGCCCTACCCCGAAAACAAGACCTAGACTGATTATTGGAAAGGGCTACAATATAAGCCCTACCCCACAAAAATAAGCCCTAGTAAAGTCCATGTAAAAAAATGTAATCCGCTTTGTAAAAAGATTATACCGGTATAAGGTGCAGTGTAACTTCCTTTGTAACTGTATTATGGAAAATACCTTATTTACAGCGCTCACATGTCCCGCTGGAGATCTTTGCTTCTCCAGGCTGACATCTGCAGCCCCTCCCTCTGCAGTGCTTGGAGCGGGCTGACGTCAGCGGGGATCTCAGAGCAGCGAAGAGGTGCACAAGCAGGTCATGTGAGCACCCAGAGGCGTTGTAAATAAGGTGTTTTCGATAATACAGTTACAAAGGGAGACACACTGCACCTTATACTAATAATCGTCTTACAAAATAATTTTATAAGGACTTTAACCAAGGTTTTTTTTTGGGATTAAAATGTCAAAATTGAGGGGGGGGGGAGAAGATGGGGGACACAGAAACGTTTTAAAAAACATTTTATACATACTGTAAATAAATAAGACCTCCCCTGAAAATAAGCCCTAGTGTGTTTTTTGTAGGCAAAATTAATAAAAGACTCTTATTTATTTTCGAGAAACACGATACAACCCCAATTTCAAAAAGTTGAGACGCTGTGTAAAATCTGCGTAAAAAACAAAAGCAATGATTTGCAAATCTCATAAACCCAGATTTTATTCACAATAGAAAATAAAAAACGGAGAACTGTTTAAACTGAGAAAACGTACCATTTTAGGAAAAAACAAGGTAATTTTGAAATTGTTGAGGCAGGGCCATGTTTACCACGATGTAGCATCCCTTCTTCTTTTAACAACACTCTATAAACATCTAAGAACTCATGAGACCAGTTGCTGGAGTCTTGAGAGAGGAGTGTTGTCCCAATCTTGCCCAAAATAGGATTCTAACTGCTCTAAAGTGATGCTGAAATATGCAAGGCCTTGCCTGAAAAAGACAGCATCTGGATGGGAGCGTATGCTGCTCTAAAACTTGGATATATTTTTCAGCATTGATGGTGCCTTTCCAGATGTGCAAGCTGCCCATTCCATATGCACTAATGCACCCCCAAACCACCAGAGATGCAAGCTTTTGAACTGAGCGCTGATAATAAGCTGGAAGGTCCCTCTCCTCTTTTGTCCAGATGATGCGATGCCCATGGTTGCCAAAAAAAAATTTAAGCTTTGATTCGTCTGACCAAAGAACAGTTTTCCACTCTGCAACAGAATATTTTAAATGAGCTTTGCCCCAGAGAAGACGGAAGTGTTTCTGGCTCATGTTCGGATATGGCTTCTTTTTTGCATGATTGCGGTTTAGCTAGCATTTTTGTTTAGCATGTTGAATCAGACGGTAATTTTTGGAAGTATTCCTGAGCACATGCAGTGCTGTCCATTACAGATTCATGCCTATTTTTAATGCAGTGCCGTCTTAGGACCCGAAGATTATGGGCATCCAATTATGCATTTCGGCCTTGTCCCTTCCGCACACAGATTTCTCCAGATTCTTGGAATCTTTTAATGATTTTGCGTACTGTAGATCAGGGCTCAAAATTTCAAGCCCTGAGCTACTAGCCTCGAGGGTTACTCGCCACCAGTTGCCCCGCCCAACCACTACCCTGCCACGACCCTAATGTGTCTGCCAGTGCAGCCTGTGTAGCCTGTGTCTGCCAGTGCAGCCTGTGTCCCCAATGCAGCCTACCTGTGCAGGGAAAGCGTGAGGAGATCCGCCGCCTGGTTGATCAGAGCGCCAGGGAACATAACAGCTTTCATTTCAATAGCTGTGTGTTCTCCCGCCGCACGCCGTCATATACAGCCCCCCCCCCCTTGTCCGGGGGAACTTTAATACACAGATCACCCATCCCGGGCACAGAGGAGAGGCTGTATATGACGGCATGCGGCGGGGAACACACAGCTATTGAAATGAAAGCGGTTATGTTCCCCGGCGTTCTGATCAACCAGGCGGCGGCTCTCCTCTCTCTTCCCCCTCTGATCGCTGGGAGAACGGCTCCCATACAACCCAGGCTGCTGGTGATGCTCGCCCCCCCTCCCCCTTCTCCCAGGCAGCCCACACTCTCCAGCCCTCAAAATTCACTGGCAAAATGCGAGCAGGCGAGTGGAATATTTGAGGGCTGCTGTAGATGATGATATATTTAAAGTCTTTGCAATTTTATGTTGAGGAACATTATTCTAAAATTGTTCAACAATTTTTAGACACATCTTTTCACAGACTCTCTAATATTTATACACAGTCATGTTACTGACATGTTGCTAATTAACCTAATTCCTTGTTAGTACCACTTATTTGCCAGCTTTTTGCTGCCCTGTCCCAACTTTTTTTTTAGATGTGTTGCTGCCATTAATTTCAAAATGACCTTTTTGCTTTCAATGGTGCATTTTCACCGTTTAAATATTTTATATGTTTTCTATTGTGAATAAAATATGGGTTTGTGAGATGTGCAAATCATTGCATTCTGTTTTTATGTAGATTTTCCCAACTTTTTATGAATTAGGGTTGTATTGTGTTCTGCTCATGAAAACCTGAATGCAATTGAAGAGCATTTTCACATGAGGTCTCAGTGGGCGAGTCAGAATTTTTTTTTTTTTTTTAGAGGGGAGAGCTTAGGAATTTCAGATGGCTTGCCCCTTGTTGGAGCAAAAAAAAAAGGGGCTCTGCATCTTTTTAGTCCTTGGGAACGGAATCTGTAGGATTAAAAAGGCTTGTATTTATATGAACACCACTCCTTCACGGTGTCTTAGTTTTTAGGGTTCAGCTGAGATTATTCCTGTGAACCTTGAAAAAAGAAAAGCCTATTCCTGAATTTTGTTTTTGGTTTAGAAAACTTCTTACCTTTTTCTGCTGATCTATAGTGCCTAGCAAAAGTATTCACCCCCTTGGCTTTTTACCAATTTTGTTACATTACAGACTTTAGTTCAATTTTTTTTTAATCTGAATTATATGTGATGGATCAGAACACAATAGTCTAAGTTGGTGAAGTAAAATTAGAAAAATATATACATAAAACAGTTTTTTAGAAATAAAAAACTGATAATTGGCATGTGCGTATGTATTTACCCCCTTTGTTATGAAGCCCATAAAAAGCTCTGGTGCAACCAATTACCTTCAGAAGTGACATAATTAGTGTAATGATGTCCATCTGTGTGCAATCTAAGTGTCACATGATCTGTCATTACATACACAAACCTTTTTGAAAGGCCCCAGAGGCTGCAACACCTAAGCAAGAGGCTCCACTAAAGAAATACTGGCATGAAGACCAAGGAAATATCCAAACAAGTAAGGGACAATGTTGTTGAGAAATACAAGTCAGGGTTAGGTTATAAAAAATATCCAAATCTTTAATGATCCCTAGGAGCACCATCAAATCCATCATAACCAAATGGAAAGAACATGGGACAACAGCAAACCTGCCAAGAGATGACCGCACACCAAAACTCACGGACCGGGCAAGGAGGGCATTAATCAGAGGCAGCACAGAGACCTAAGGTAACCCTGGAGGAGCTGCAGAGTTCCACAGCAGAGACTGGAGTATCTGTACATAGGACGACAATAAGCCGTAAGCTCCATAGAGTTGGGCTTTATGGCAGAGTGGCCAGAAGAAAGCCATTACCTTTAGCAAAAAACAAAATGGCACGTTCTGGGTTTGCGAAAAGGCATGTGAGAGACTCCCAAAATGTATTAAGGAAGGTGTTCTGGTCTGATGAGACTAAAATGTATATTTTTGGCCAAACAAAATGCTATGTCTGGCGCAAACCCAACCCATCACATCACCCAAAGAACACCATTGCCACAGTGAAACATGGCGGTGGCAGCCTCATGCTGTGGGGATGTTTTTCAGCAGTCGGGACTGGGAAACTGGTCAGAGTTGAGTGAAAGATGGATGGTGCTAAATACAGGGATATTCTTGAGCAAAACCTGTACCATTCTGTGTGTGATTTGAGACTAGGGCGGAGGTTCACCTTCCAGCAAGACAATGAACCCAAACACACTGCTAAAGCAACACTTGAGTGGTTTAAGGGGAAACATGTAAATGTGTTGGAATGGCCTAGTCAAAACCCAGACCTCTATCCAATAGAAAATCTGCGGTCAGACTTAAAGATTGCTGTTCACAAGCGCAAACCATCCAACTTGAAGGAGCAGGAGCAGTTTTGCAAGGAGGAATGGGCAAAAATCCCAGTGGTAAGATGTGGCAAGCTCATAGCCACAAAAGGTGGCTTTACAAAGTATTGACTTTAGGGGAGTGAATAGCTGATAGTTGCACATTGACTTTTTCAGTTTTTTTGTCCTATTTGTTGTTTGCTTCACAATATTAATAAAAAAAAAAAAACATCTTCAAAGTTGTGGGCATGTTCTGTAAATTAAATGATGCAAATCCTCAAACAATCCATATTAATTCCAGATTGTGAGGCAACAAAACAAGAAAAATGCCAAGGGGGTGAATACTTTTGCAAGGCCCTGTAGATAAGACAGTATCAAGTTCCAAACAGAACAGTAAAATACCCTTAAATGGGACTACACATCACTTACATTCGGAAGTAACATCTCTTCTCCATAACTTTAGCCATATCGCCCTTTCAAAAGAATTGAGTAGGGCTGTGAATCTAGTGGAGGCTTTGACTGACTTAACTAATGTCTGTTAAATAAGACAAGACCTTGGTGACTACCTAAAGAAAGTACTTCCACAGTAAAATACAAACAATGACCTGCTGCACCACGGCCCATCCTAGAGCCCAATCAGTCAAAACAAACAGAACACCTTGTTGTTCCTCGTGGTAGAAAATACTTTCTTGAATACTTTCTTGAAGCGGAACCAATCATCATTTATGCAGCTGTTCTGGAAGATGATAGGGAAACATTAAAAAAAAAATTGTGGAAAGAGTAAGGAAGGGTTAAAACCAGTCATGTTATTTGTTGCAGTCTGTGTGCCACTAGGAAGATTTCCCTTCACTTCCTGTCCCAGAGATGCAACAGCAGATTCAAGAGAATCTGCCAAAATTAAGGGATAGCGGTCACTGGAACAGGTGTCCCCGTTGGAAGAGTTACCCTCCTCGCTTATTCTGCTTACAACTTTTTGGATTTCCCATCACATTCTGTACAAACAATGGTCACCCATTAAAACAGAGGGACTAATCTCAATAAAAATCCCAACAGAGTCTAACCCTGTCAAATTCTATCCAAAACAAAAAAAAAAAAATTGCCATTACATACACTTTAACTGTGTTTTGGGGGTGGTAATGAAACCCATTGTAATGTTATAAACGGACATGGTATAAAAGCCTTTACCTGTATACTGGTTGCATTTCTTGGGCAATCCCAATGACCGAAGACTGGAAGAAGTTGTCAAACTCCTCAAATAGTTCACGAATGTTTGTCTTGAATTTCAGATCCAGGTCTAGTTGAATAATGCGAGTTATATCTGTCAAAATAAGAAGTACCAACCTTTAATTATTTTTTTTAAGGTAGACTGATATAAACTCATTAGCTAGATTTAAAGTGGTTCTAAAGACTTAGAAGGTTTTTTACCTTCATGCAAGATAAAAAACCTTCTGTGTGCAGCAGCTCCCAGCCACCCCCCCCCCCCAAATTTACCTGAGCCCCATCTAGATCCAGTGATGTGCGAGAGCCTCGGCTCTTCCGAGTCTCTCCCTCCTCATTGTCTGAGACATCAGCGGTAGCCATTGACTCTCGCTACTGTCCATCACAGCCAGTGAGCCAGAGAAGAAAGAGCAGAGGTGGGGCCGAGCCATGAATAGACACACAGAGCACGGGCTTGGGAGCGAGCCTGCTCGGGTGTCTCCATAGCAAGCTGCCTGTTATGGGGGTGCGAGCCTTTAATGTCACTTTAGGTTGGTCAGAGACATTAGACAATAGCCAGATTTTTATGACTGCTATTAACAAACCTGCATACTTTCATAAACAGCTGGACCTCTCACCAAAAAACAAGTGAAAAGTAAAATTTCATCCCTTGCATGCATATCACCAGGACCTGCAGCAATCAAAACAAACTCTTATGGAATACTCAGTCACAGAGAATCTTTGTTATATAGAAAAAATTGTGTCTGGCCTTTGTTGCGTTAGTTATTGGGTCTGCTGTCCCTATATGGCACAATTATTGTAGCTCATGCTCAAAAGTCTTTATTATTTGCATTTATGGGATCCCAACGACTGTTACTTTGTCTATCCAAGGTCTCCATTTTGTGCTAGTGTTATCTTGAGGTACAAGAAGGGATATCCAAATTGGTTAACAGACTTTGCCCCAGAGGTTTCAGCTAAGGTGTAAATATCTACTGAAAGTCATAGTCCACTCCTGAGGATCAATTCAACAAAACTGTGCATCAACTGCTAAGGGCACAATCAGTCATAACATTTGAACATTCTAGGACCAAACAAAGCTAAACTTTCCATGTGTGCAAGACTAACAAAACAATTCAGACAGTCTAATTAGAAACTGGATCTCAACTGTGACATTTGTTTGGCTATTACCCAGTATGTGTAACATCTTTAGACCCACAACTAATTACAGTAGATGTATTCACTTGTAAACTAAACAATAATACACAGCTTACAAAGATATTTTATTTGGTAACATCAAACCAACACCTGACTGCTCTGCATTCCTTGCAAACTTCATGCACGTATTTTGTGACTTTCCTCACATTAAAGTAAAGGCAGAAGGTTTTTTTTATCTTAATGCATTTTATGTATTAAGATAAAAAGACTTGTGTGTAGCAGCCCCCCTCAGCCTCCTAACACTTACCTAAGGTTCCTCTCTGTCAAGCGCTGTCCACGACTGTCTCAGCCATCCGAGATTCTCTTTCCTGATTGGCTAAGACACAGCAGCGGGGCAATTGGCTCCCACTGCTGTCAATCCAAGTCAGCTAGCAAATCAGGAAAGAGAGGGGGGGTGGGTCAGGGCTCTGTGTCTGAATGGACACAGGGAGCTGTGATTCAGCTCGGGTGCCTCATAGAAAGCTGCTTGCGGTGGGGGCACTGAACAGGAGGGAGAGGCCTGGATCACAGAAGAGAAACCCAAGAAGAGGAGGATCTTGGCTGCTCTGTGCAAATCCACTACAACAGAGCAGGTAAGTATAACATGTTTGTTATTTTTATAGGGAAAAAAATAAGCCTTTACAATCACTTTAAGCCCTACTGGCAAGACATAGCGCAGTGTATCAGGTAGGTCACCTCTATCTCGATTCCCCTGTCAATTGAAGTATGCTTGTTGCATCTTGTTGAACCTTTGGAAACTACTAGGGCTATACAAACTCTTCTCACCCTCCTGCTGTTTTACGCTAAAAAATTGATCATCCCATCATGGAAGAGTTTTTTACCCCAACTTTGGCATCCTAGAAATCTCTGGTCAACAAGGCAGTACCTTTTTACAAAGCAAATTACCTGAGTAGGGGGGCTTTGACCAAATTCAACAAGGTTCGGGGGGGGTTGGATGGCATCTGTGGACACGGTTTCAGATTACATTAAAAACAGATATAGTTAATTCTTAGTCCTTGATATGGGATATAAAGACAGGAGGAGGGTGTTTCTGGGGTTATGAGTGGTTGCTGACTGAACTCATGTTAAAAGGATTTATTGAGGTTTCTTTTTGTGGTCCTTAAATCCTCCCGATTTGAGGGGGGGGGGGCTGGAGAAAACCGAAATGCAGGCATAATCCTTTATGGTTGACCAAGGTGTCATCGAGCTAGTTGACTTTATACATACCTGAGGCTGGAGATTCAGAGAATGTACATATCTGTCTGGGCAAGTATTATATATTGTTTTTGCTTTTATTTTATTTTTTGTGTACGGTATTTTGTTGTTGTAAACTGGTTACATTTTTACTGTGATCGGTTGTTGGTTTCCGCAATATGCAGTTTGATGTTGTATGTATTTACCATAAAACTCAATAAAGAGTTTACAAAAAAATAAAATAACAGCTGACTGAGCATGAAAGGAAAAAAATCTATTTAGATCAAATACAAAATAAAGTTCATATCTGCTAACAAAACCACAACTCAAGTTTATCCTTGCAGCAATTCATAAATCTGTCAAATCCAACCAAAATGGATAGCTTTGTGTTCCTAAGAAGCCTAACAAAAAGTCATGGTGGGCCTTATAACACTGTAGCACACTTTGTTACAAATAAGGTTTAAGCCAGCTGTCATATGTAAGTGCTGAGATGTCCATACATTAGTAGTAATATTTATAGACTGCAGTATTGGCCACTCACTTTCTACATAGTCAGGCCTCATACAGAAGCTAAAAGTAGGCTAACACTAACAATTAACAATTATTTGCTCCCTTTGGGTCTGTTAAATATGCCATAGAAATTGTTTTGTTATATCCGTTTGATAAGTTCAAAAAATACCTGTCGAGTATGTCAGAAATTCTGGGCTGTCCTATGACTTTTGCACAATTCCTGTGTTATCTTCACGAGATGAATCAGTCACCCCAGTTGTGATATTGGAACTACAGAATGTTTAGCCTTAAGCCAAGTACTGTATTCACTGCTAGTTTTCTTTCGTTCAATCTAGCGGGCTGAACGAAAAAAAACTGACAGCTCAGGTATGAACCACTGTACTAACAATCCGATGTTAGTACAGCAATCTCCCCTTCTGTTCTATTGTGTTCTGACAGTGGGACTGTCCACCCGCCAGAACACTCCGGTCAGCATTCTCAGCCATTGGCTGAGAGAGCTGATCAGGAGCCGGTCTCCGGACCTTTTTGGTCAAGCCCCTTAAACAGAAGCCGGCTCGACCGGCTGCAGTACACACAGGCCGAATGTTCACATTCGGCCCATGTATATGGGGCTTTATGTTGTGAAGATTAGCGAGTAGGTGGGAAAATTATGCAGGGCTGACAACACTTAATCCAAAAAAAATTGTGTGTTGTCAGGCCTCAACAGGACCTAAGATAAGAATGCATTTCTGGCAAAGCAACTAATCAACAGGTATTGTTCTGTACTTGTAGTGCCTTTGGAGGGATGAAAAATGTGGAAATGAATCATGCATTGCAAAGATGTACTGCAGTTTGTTTTTTTGTCCTGACACAATTCAACAGATCATTTTCATAGAGAAAAAAAAAGCCCTGGCTTATACAAATATATTACATTTGACATGCAGTGTTTTCTGCATTGTCTTCGAGAAATCTTGATTTAGCCTTATGTTTGCATGGTCCCCAAAGACACTGCCAGCCAAGGCTTATCCAAAATAACAGAGGTTAGGACAGATTGAAAAAAAAAATTCTCTTACTAGTTTACCCCCAACAAGTTCAGGTCAAGGTGGCATCTTGCTGCCTCCCCCAACTTTCCCTCTGTACAGACTATTTTGGGTTTAGGACCCAAACCTCAGGCCAAATAGATTCAAATACTGGATCATACCAGCACATCGAACATTATAATAGGCGCTTACAGACTTATTCTTACAGCCAATGTTCTGTTATAAACATTTGTTAAGTATATAGAGGTCACTGCCCTGCAGACTATTGTTATGGTTAGAAAGATGCCCAATATTTCAATGCACATGCCATTCCATGATACAGCAGCAAATGTATCTACACTTTTATGGCAATTGTACAAATGTCGAAAATCGCCCATTAGAAAAATATTGTTTGGAGGGTGCCAATGTTGTCATCCTGAGCCAAAAGCTTCAATGCCTTACTGACCCAGAGAAAGTATTTAGATCAGGAGTTCTGAGTTTATAGCTTTATAAATCTCTGCTCCAAAGCAAATACTTAATAAGTAAAAACATAGATCATAGATTTAACATGGCAGCCTTGTAACCAGCATTTTCAGGACACTTAGGATTATTGTAACAGGTTTTCTTTTGAAGTGGAAGTATTAAATATTTTATTTGGTTTTAGACAGAGATGGGAAAGGTCAGAAGCCCGATTTCTTGCTATGTTTCTATTTGAGAAAAAGACATGACTGCAAGTGAAGAGAAACTTCCTCCTTAGACAGCTGTCAATGAAACGGTTCTATTTAATGCCTAGTGCCCTTTTGACCTCCCAATGTCTTTGATAGAGCGTTGTGGTTGCACAGTCATTTTAGTTTATTTTTTTCTCTTTTTGTTCTTTCTCACTCCTGGAAAGTGATAACTTTGCCTTTATTGAAGCCTATAGGGCCTATATAGGGCCATTTGGCTGGCGGCCCGAAAAGATGATATATCCCGGGAAATATCTATCCATTTTGTTACTTGTACTATTTTCTGGATACCACTAATCCATAACCTGTAACATTGTACATCATTCTTGTACTGGCAAAAACTCCTTTGTAACGTTTTGGTAATATACACTGTCTTGTTTTAATGAGGGTTTACATTTGCATTACATACTTTCACAAAAGAATAAAAATTATTGGAAAAGTAACGGTTCTACTTTAATTGCTACTATTGCTGCCTGTGTCTTCTTGTACAGTTTCCACTTGTTACTAGGATATAAAGAAGGGAAATTTGCCCAAAATACAGGTGGCAAATTCTTCCCTACTCTAATCACATGATTTATTACCAACAGTACTGGAGCTGCAGGAATAAAGAACAGACATCCCTTCTGTTACCAAAAATAATGCAAAAATTTTGATGGGGCTTATAAGATGGTTGTATAAATTTATGACAACAGTAACATATATAATAAAAGCTTAGTAATTTTTATTATCCTTATATAAAATATATCTCTTAATCTTTAAAACACATCGTTCTACAGCCTCTACAAGACTGTTATTAAATTACAGTATTCATATTACAGGTTCTACTGCACATACAATTATTGCTTAAAATGATGCCCTCCTTACCTTCACCCTTCAGTATTTCTACATTATTAGCAATTTGTATCAGAAACACATACAGTTGTCTTATATGGTGACAAAATGGGGCAGGTATTTTCTCAGATTCTGTGAAACAAAATCAATATATATATATATATATTAAAAAAAAATTCTATTGCTGTGGCATACCATTTACGTTTGTATATACAGTGACTATAACAGGTATAATTGAATTACAATTACATCAAATACATTTTGCCATATATCTTACATGGCAAATGTTGCCGATGGGCTGAATAATTGTCTAAGTATCAGGCACTTCCACCTCTCCAAACCTCACCCCCCTGGGAGGAAAACCGACCAGGTTAAAAAGAAGGGGAAAGAAGAAAATGTATGTACATGCGTATACGTCTATACATGTAAAAGTTGTTGTAATACCAGAAAATCCCCATGCAGGTAGAAAAGCCAGATACTAACAGATGCACAATCTATAAAAGAAAGAAAAAGGGGGATACACACGCTAACATGTAGCTCTAGCTCTGCTAGATGTCTGTGTACAATGTTCTTCTGGTACAGCTAGAATCAATGTCCTTCTCTCTTGCTCTATTTTCTTGAGCAGATGAGGTAGGATTACACTGGAGAGAATGTGTAAATAAGTCAACTGAGACCAGGGAATTATCAAGGCATCCAAGGTGAGAGCTAGAGGGTCAGAGAAACTGCATCCTGGTGTATAGGCTTCTGTCAACCCACTAACCAGAGGGAGGTGGCCTTTGGGGGCGTGGGCTCCTCTCCTCAGGCAGCTGTTGTCCTCTCCTCCTCCTCAATGCCCGAGCAGGGTCTGAGAATGAAATGCTTCTCTCTGGGGGAGCTGTGTTGGGTCCTCTGCAGCCCGCCGTGCCTGAGCCGCAAGCTGAACCCCCCCCGGAGCACACCTACACTGTGCAGGAGGCGTCGGTGGGGGTGGGGAACTGGCAGCCTGTGTAGCCTCCACCTGACGAAGCGGGTAGAATGGCAGTACTACCACGCGGCGGAGGTGTGGATGGAGTGGGGGAGCTGCCTTTTCTCCACTTTATCCGACCCCCTAGGAGCTGTTATACTCTGCTCTTCTCACACGGGAACACAGATGATCTGGGACAAATGTGCTCCTTCTACATCAGCCTGGACTCCAGAATTAACTGCAACAGAGGAGGACCAGATCAGTGTGTATACAGGTGGGACCCAGGGTGTAGTGGTTAGCACTTTTACCTAGCAGCAATAGGGTCACTGGTTCGAATCCCGACCATGACAGCATCTGCCTGGAGTTTGCTTGTTCTCCCTGTGTCTGCGTGGGTTTCCTCCAGGTACTCCGGTTTCCTCCCACACTCCAAAGACATGCTGGTAGGTTAATTGGAGTGTCCAAAAAATTGGCCCAGTATATATGTGTACGTATGTGTGTCCCTAGCGTGTCAAGATCCTATGGGGTAAATGACCACACCAGCCAGCAAGAAACTGGCTGCAAAAAGCACCTTGAGGCGATTCAGTTTGCATTGTAGCGCTATACAAGTCTTTCACTACATCCTGGCCAGTAAAAGGAGCTAGATTAAGAAGATCAGTATCTCCCTGCTCACTATGGTCATACGCATCGCGGCCCACGGGGGAAAAGCATTATTTATTAATAATAATAATAATAAAAGATCTGCCATCTCAGTCCTCAAAAAAAAAAAAACCCTGTAAAAAAACAAAAAAAAACTGTCCCCTAACTTTTTTAGCTGGCTCCTAGATTCAAAGCAAATTTGTCAAGTCCTGTGCTATTGAATTTTGAATCTGGGATGTCCGCATTCAAACCCCCCCCCATTTTTGGCATATCAGATTACAGACATCTGGATGAAGAGCTAATTTCCCTAGATTCAGGCAATGGTGGCTGAGATAATCCGCTTTCCAGTTGTCCCCTCCTGGGATGTGGAACGCAGAGATTGCTGGACAGTGAATTTTCTGTCCAAGATATGGTTTGGTTAGTTCAAGACAGCCAGGCTTCTGCTGCCCCCTAACATTGGCCCCCAATGGTTGATGTAAGCAATCAATCAATGCGGCACCTGTCTGCCTATACCTTGATTGGGTGCCCATCAGAAGCTGGGTCAAGTGTTGTAGGGCCAACCTGACAACACTGAGCTCTAAGATTTTGATGGGAACTTTGGCTCCCTGCCATGATCATGTTCCTTGGACTGTTAGAGATTGGAGCATTCCTCCCTAGTTTGAGAGGAAAGGACTCCCCCACTAATAGGGCTAAGGTGGTTAATTAAATTACAGCAAAAGGCATTTTCAAATATAATCTACTACTTTTGTAATTACATTTTATTATATTTTTTCCGGCTGTGGGGTAGGTGTAAAAATAAGCGGGCTGGCGTCACACACAATGATGAATTCCTTTTTCTGTCTGTGTATTGGCTACAAGAAGATTGACAGTGGGGCGCCTGCTGGGAGCTGCTGTCAATCAACTTAGGGGGCTTGGACAAGGAAAGTGCTTAATAAACTGACTATGGAGATCCAGGTAAGCTGTGTGACAATGCCAGCATAGATATGCTTCTATGCTTGGAACAGAATACAAAGTAGAATTGGTGGGATCAAATATAGAAAGCAAAAAGAAAAGGATAGATTTAAACAAAAACAGAATGAAAACACAGACATATCGAATTTGAACCTTTGGGAAAATATTAGGGATGCATCGAATCCGATACCGAAAATAAATCTTCCTTGATCCCGAAAACCGAAATCGATACCGAAACAGCACCGAAACTGAAATTGACTGTTTTTAAAAAAAAAAATTTATACAGGAGATGGTCAGAGACTGGGGACATGGTACAGGAGACGGTCAGAGACTGGGGACATGGTACAGGAGATGGTCAGAGACTGGGGACACGGTACAGGAGATGGTCAGAGACTGCAGACCGTGTACAGAAGATGGTCAGAGACTGCAGACGTGGTACAGGAGATCAATGCAGCCTCACCAGTGCCCGCCAGATGCAGCCAGCCTGTGTCCCCAGTTCAGCCCCAGCCTGTGTCCCCAGTTTAGCAGCCTACCTGTGTCCCCAGTTCAGCAGCCTACCTGTGTCCCCAGTTCAGCAGCCTACCTGTGTCCCCAGTTCAGCAGCCTACCTGTGTCCCCAGTTCAGCAGCCTGTGCAGGGGAAGAGAGAGGAGAGCCGCCTGGGGATTGAAATGAAAGCCGTTATGTTCCCGGCGCTCTAATCCCCAGGCAGCAGCGGCTCTCCTCTCCCACAACGACACCCCGTAATGGTCGGCACCATGGGCGGGGGGCGGAGGCCCGCCCCGCCCCATTTTCTGTTCCATCATCGGCCTATTTTCTCTATTTCGGTTCCATTTTCGGCTGATATGTTTCGGTGGCCGAAATTTCGGTGCATCCCTAGAAAATATACATGTTAAAAAAGGTAAAAAAAAAAAAATGTAAGTAGTACCCTAAATTTAAGTAAAAGCTGAAATGATGTGTAGCGGACCCCTCCCTTGTCTGGACAAACAGTGAAAGACTCTCATTCTCATTGATCCTCATTATTATCTTTAAAGATAGGAACTTGTTCTGTTTCTTCATTATCCTGTCTTTACACGGACAAACTGCCCTGGATTCAAGTAACTCTGTCCTCTGCTACAGAGGAAGTCTGCTCCGTTGAGGAAATTTGAGAGCTGTTGTTTTTTTTCTCTCCTCTGCTCTTTACAAGAAAGAGAGAGTTTTTTTTTCCCTTCTGAGTTGAACTTTGGGGTAGATTAGTCAGGGCCAAAGCAAAAGAGACCTCGTGGTCAAGATGGGAAATGTTTATGAGTGCCGCGATTCATTCCCATGCGCAACTGCTTTGGATGTTCTGATTTTGTGCTAACACCAGGTGGCAGCGGTTTGCCGAACTCTAAAAAAATATATATATGATAATATAAAGTGATGCTAGGCTTAGCATACTTTACTTGCAGAAGGAAGCCATTTCTTTTTGGGAGCGATGGCTCACTTCTTTGTACAGTTAGAAGATAGGATGTGTATTATGATGCATGTTTTTTTTTCCTCTCCCTCTGCAGGTGTGTGATCTACTATCAACTCCACCAGAGAATGGGGTGGGGTAGTTATTTAGGAGAGGGTGGGATGTGTGATATGCGTTTTTGTGCATTGCTAAATGTGACATTGAGAATGGGATGTCAATTTGTATGTTACTCTATGTCTTTTTTTTCTTCTTTCCCTACCCATTTTCAAAAATTTTGTTGGTTCAGGCACCAATTAAAAAAAAAAAATTGTGTATATAGTTTGTGAATAATCAACACCTACTCAGGATTGAGGGGGTCTTTGATTTATTCTAGCCACTGGGACAGTGTCTTATTAATGAGGGGGTGTGTGTAGCGGACCCCTCCCATATTCGGGGGTCGCTATGCTTAAATTTAGGGGGTAGTCTGAGCCCATAGTTGGACTCAGGCTGTTGAATTCTTCAAGAACTGGCTTCTGCTCTGAGGTAATGTTGCCTGCCAGTACAGTTCCCTGTGGCCTGTGGGTGGCATTGGCGCCCCAGGCTCAGGTCAAACCACAGGTAGCATTGCAGCGCCATTGGGTGTCCTCTCTCGGCAGCCGTGCAGTGGGCATGGTCTATCCGCTGTGCATGCTGGGATAGGATACATAAGGGGCAGACACCATTATTCGGAGAGCAGTTCGCGCCTCCCGGCCAGGGGTGCATGTGTGTACCAGCCCCAGGCACCTTTAGCCTGAGGCTGCATCGCTGTAAGTAGGTCCAGCACCTTTAGCTGGGGTCTACAGGCCGAAGAGGAATCCCAGGGTACCCAAGTGAGGGGTGACCCGCTCTGAAGGAGAGGCAACCAGGGGAGAATCTACCCAAGGGGATCGCTGAGAGAAGTCACTGTCTCGGGAGAGGCCTGGTTATCTATCGGAGGGAAGGATTACATAGTCCACCACAAGCCTAGTAACTTGCCCCATTGGCACCTAAGGACTCAAGTGTTACTAGACTGGGAAGTTCGGGACTTAGAAAATATCTCCTGATCATATCCCTAGGAAACCACAAGGAAATATTCCGTGCTCCACACTGGCTGCTAGGAACGTTCTTAAGGGGACTATCTGGGCGAGCAAAACCCACTCAGGTCTGAGTGGCGACGAGTGATAGTTAAGTGCCGCGTGCCTGAACCTGCCTCCCTGTTCACTTCTCTTTATCGCCAACTTTTCCTGTCAAGTTCTTAACCAAAGCAAAATAAACCTTTTTATTGGGTTTGATACTGTCTGGACATTGGCCTTCCTTTAAAGAGAGAGAATAGACTTCTTCCTACACTCTAGGGTGAAGAACCAACAGAAAGATGTAACTCGCTGCAGGACCCAAAATAGATAACACCGCTCACCCTCTTCAACAAGGAGGATACTGGGCATGTGGCATGGTGTGTCCCACTTGCTAGCGGAGGTAAGCAAGCAAGGGATATGTGTGCTACAGATGTATAGTAACAATTACCCTCACCTTCACACTTTTTCATGAATGCTCACTTGTCAGGATATACCATGAAGGGACTGAGGCTTAGGTTGTGGGTTAATAATTATTTAAAAATAACGAGAAAAAAGCCTCCACGGACAAGCCACAATATGCAACATGACTATTGAAAACTAAATAAAACATGGAAAATGGAAAAGAAAAAAACAAACAAAAAACTGCTGAGACTTTGAAAAGAACAATATATTAATTTTGGTTCCAAACAGCACCAAAACCTGCAATCTATTGGCTTGGTGTTAACATTATGTGGCTGTAAAAATAAGCTACACCTAGGCCACCACTAGAAGGTGCTGTTTGGAAACAGGAGACCTCTCCTGCACTGGGCTGAATAATTAGCCAGTCTCGCAAAGTAATTTACTCCCAGCGGAATAGGATGTAAATAAATATAGCTTCAGGAGAGTGAAGGACAGTCCTGCAAAAGTAAAAGGTAATCCATCACACTGGCGTTTTTGCTAGAGTTTATTTGGGGAAAAGTACACAAACATAATTCATAGTAAAATGTCATCTATTATAAGACCTTTACACAACAGAGAAGCCTCAGAAGACAGTGCTGTATAAAATAATAAAGTGACATACAGAAGGAAACCATGCTTGATTCTTTCAAGCGCAGTTCCAAATATTGCAGTCAAAATTACAATGTCACTATATGTTTGTTATGTTTTCTCATTCAAACAGCATAATTTTATATATATATATATACACACACACATTTTTTTTCCCCTTTTCCTCCTACCATTTAGAGGTTTCTTAAGAGAAGGTGTCATGGCTAACAGCAAACATTTCTGAACAAGTTCAGTATGAGTCTGTCCCAAGAGAAAGGCTTAAGCTGGCTACACATAGAAATTTGACCGATTCAGCAGGGATCGGCCGAATTTGGATCTATCTATTGGCACCCTGGTTGGACAGAAGTCAGACTGTTTTGTTCTTCCCAATTGATCAGTGGCACTGGCAGCACGGACTGATCAGTGTATTCTGGTGTCAAGGAAGTCTCCCCACCATCAGAACACAATACCACAGCGGGCGTCATCCCCCAATCCACCTTGAATGTCTGGATGGGGGAGTTAGATCTTTTTTTTTGTTCAGCCTGCTGGTTGAACCAAAAAATAAAAAAATAAACATGATTGATGTATAAGCTCCCTCCCATTAACATACAATGAAAAGGGCAAGCTTCCAAAGCTGGGTACACACAAATAAAAATTCAGCAGGAACCAGATGAATTTCAATCTGTGTTTAGCCCTGTTTAAAAGAAGCTGACTGGCTTCTGTCGAACATTCCTGCATTCTATCAGCCACTGCAGCCAATGGCTGCAGCGTTAATTAGTGTATTTTGATTGGGGGTAGGGCGACAGAATACAATAATGCAGTGGGGGAGAATGTGATTGACCAAAAAAAAAACCACTCAGTTTGTACACAGCTTTAGCCTAGGTTCACATTGGAGCGATTTGACATGTCAAATCGCATGCCAAATCGGCAGAAATTGCACCGTAGCTAAAGCTGTGTACACCATGTTTTGTTTTGTTTTTTGTTAAAACAGATTCTCCCCCACTGCATTATTGTATTCTGTCCCCCCACCCCCAATCAAAATACACTAGTTTCTGTACTACTTTTGGCGACTTCAGGGTGCGATTTGTATAGACATCTGTGCAGCAACAGGATTTGCTGGGATAAGCAGGATTTTAAAGTGCTGGAGTTTCCAGAAAAGAGCATCTAAAAAGATAAACTGCAATTTTTATTTTAGTTTTAAAAGTAGGTGTTTGGCCTCATTCACATGGGTGTACTTAAAGTGATTGTAAACGATCACCTTGTAAAACAACCAATTAAGTTTAAAACTGAACTGAAAGGCAAAACATTTGTATTAAAAAAAAGGGAAAAGGTTTCGTTTTCTTAAGTATTCACATTCCCCCTGTTCTCAGCTGTATAAGAGCTGGGGGGGGGGGGGTGAGAAGCAACAGCACACTGATCTTCCCAGTGAATGGCTGTGCAGAGAGGCATGTCAGGACAAGTCTGAGCATTGGAGGAGAGCAGGCTGAGTTCCCAGCATAGCTAGAGAACTGACCATGGTGTATTCTCCAACTCCCAGCATGCATTCACTCAATATAAATCTGCCTTCTTAAAATACAATTCCCCCTTTGTGCTGCCAAACAAATCTACTTTGTCACCCTGATTAATACTCTGTCCTCCAGTCCTCGTCGTCTCTTCTCCAGTAACTCGCTCACTGCTCACGAGATTGCCAATCACTTCAAAAACAAGATTGATGCAATTTGTGGGGACATCTCCACTGCACAGACATCTAACCCACTTAACATACCCTGTACTAATCCACTCTCAACACTCTCCTCTTTTGCCCTTGCAACTACCTAAGAGGTCTCTAAAGTTTTTTAAGAAGCCCGTCTTACCACCTGTCCCCTGGATCCTGTTCCCTCACATCTACTACAGTCACCCTCTTCTTCTATCGTATGCTCCCTAACTCACATCTTCAATCTCTCCCTCTCTACTGGCACCTGCCCCTCCCCTCTAAAACATGCCCATCACCCCAATACTTAAAAAAGCCCCCACTGGATCCCACCAGTCTGAACAACTTAGGACCCATCTCCTTGCTCCCGTTCGCGTCAATACTTTTAGAACGCTTAGTCTACAACCATCCCGGCTCCTACCTCACTGACAACAACCTTCTTGACCCCTTACAGCAGGGATATGCAATTAGCGGACCTCCAGCTGTTGCCAAACTACAAGTCCCATGAGGCATAGCGAGACTCTGACAGCAGCAAGCATGACACCCAGAGGCAGAGGCATGATGGGACTTGTAGTTTTGCAACAGCTGGAGGTCCGGTAATTGCATATCCATGCCTTACAGTCTGGCTTCCGCTTGCTACACTCCACTGAAACTACCCTACTGAAACTTACAAATGACCTAACTGCTGAAACCAATGTCCACTACTTCATACTCATACTTCTCGACCTCCCCTTTGATACCGTTGACCATTCCCTCCTCAAAAAAAACTCCACTCTCTTGGCCTTCAAGACTGCTCTCTCCTGGCTCTCCTCCTACCTATTACAGAACTCCTTTAGTGTGACCTATAACTCGGTTTCCTCCGCTCCACTGCCTCTTTCTATAGGGGTACCTCAAGGTTCTGTCCTCGGGACCCCTTATCTTCTCCATTTACACCTCCTCCCTTGGACACAAATCAATCTGTCTACTCCTCACATCACTCCTTCAGTCTCCTCTTGCATTACTAACTTACTAACTGACCTATCAACATGGATGTCACACCACTTCCTCAAACTCAATCTTTATAAAACTGAGCTCCTAATTTTTCCTCCAGCCCGTGCCCCTCCCTCTGACTTCTCCATCAAGATCAATAATACAACCATCAGTCCCTCCCCTCATGCCAAAGTACTAGGTGTAATCCTAGACTCTGACCTGTCCTTTAAGCCCCAAATCCAATCACTGTCCAAATCGTCCAGACTTAACCTTTGAAATATCTCCAAAATACACCCCTTTCTAACCGTTGAGACCACTAAGCAACTTATTCACTCCCTCGTTATCTCTCGCCTTAACTATTGTAGCTCCCGCCTACCTGTCCGCAAGCTTTTCCCTCTTCAGTCTATCATGAATGCCGCTGCCAGACTCCTTCACCTTACCAATCATTCGTTCAGTGTCAGACACTCCTCTCTGGCTTCCCATTGCTCAACTAATAAAATTCAAAACACTAAGAACAACATACAAGGCCATTCACAATTCTGCCCGAGCTACATCACCAATCTTATCTCAAAATATCACCCAAACCGTCCTCTCCGCTCCTCCCAAGACCTTCTGCTCTCTAGCGCCCTTGTCTCCTCCTTCTATGCTCGTCTCCAGGACTTCTCCAGAGCCTCTCCAATCCTCTGGAACTCACTACCCCATTCTGTCTGGCTATCTCCTACTCTGTCCACTTTTAGGCGATCCCTGAAAACTCATCTCTTCAGGGTGGCCTATCCTGCCTCCAGATAACAACCGAATCCTCTACTCCCCTCATCAGTTCATCCCTCACAGTCCCTACCTTTTGTTTCACCAGCCCCCTCCTCTTATATTGTAATCTCGCAGGAGCAGGGCTCCTCTAACCCTCTTGTTTTGAATTGTACTGTTGGTGTAGTATCTCCCTACATTGTAAAGCGCTGCGCAAACTAGTGGCGCTATTTAAATCCTGTATAAAAATAATAATAATAATAATAATAATAGTGTGGTCAGATTTTAATAGGAAAGCAGAGAGACTGACAAGGATTTCACACAAAGGACACAATACAAAGAGAACAGAATACTTTTTCATACAAGTACATGGTACAGCAGGTAGGCACATGTCAAAAATATGAAGTGTTGGGGTAACATTTTAATTGTATACCCATGACAGGGCAATGTTTTGCCTGCATGGGATGCACAGGTATTCCATGCATTCACCCACAGGCAGTCCCTTTCATGTCAATTGGGTTATAGAGGCTGAACAGATACAGCCACTGCTTGCAATTTGAGATCCCTGTGGGTGAGTGTCCCCGAACGCAGACAGTGCATTCAGGGACATACCCCCTCACCGATATGAGTGTCAAATTGGGAGAAGCAGCTATGTCTGTGCAGCTGTTGCATCCCAAGTGACATGAATGGGACTGCCAACACGTGGATGCATAAACACCTGTGCTTTCTAAGCAGGCATATACTTAAGTATGTCTGTGTGAATGAGACCTTATCTCAATGTGGCTGCAAAAGTGGAAATACACTTTAAGTTAAATGCAGTAAATACTGTTCAGAAATGCAAACCTTTTTTTATACATTTTTTTACCTTTGTCACTTTTGTCACAGTAATTAGTAAAGTTTTGTGGGTACAAGGACTGTGGCAAATACGCGTAGTGTATACAGTGACTAGGCTCAGGTTCTGTTTAATCATACCTCTTTAAGCCATTCTCACTGTAAGGCTGGCCATACATTATAAAATTTTCTTGTACAATTTTCCTTTAGATTTACCAAAACCATATACAGTATCTCACAAAAGTGAGCACACCCCTCACATTTTTGTAAATATTTTATTCTATCTTTTCATGTGACAACACTGAAGAAATGACACTTTGCTACAATGTAAAGTAGTGAGAGTACAGCTTGTATAACAGTGTAAATTTGCTGTCCCCTCAAAATAACTCAACACACAGCCATTAATGTCTATACTGCTGGCAACAATAATGTCTATACTGCTGCCAACAAAAGGGAGTACACCCCTAAGTGAAAATGTCCAAATTGGGCCCAAAGTGTCAATATTTTCCAGCACTGCCTTAACCCTCTTGGGCATGGAGTTCACCAGAGCTTCACTAGTTGCCACTGGAGTCCTCTTCCACTCCTCCATGATGACATCACAGAGCTGGTGGATGTTAGAGACCTTGCACTCCTCCACCTTCCGTTTGAGGATGCCCCACAGATGCTCAATAGGGTTTAGGTCTGGAGACATGCTTGGGCAGTCCATCACCTTTACCCACAGCTTCTTTAGCAAGGCAGTGGTCGTCTTGGGGTGCTTTTGGGGTCGTTATAATGTTGAAATACTGCCCTGTGGCCCAGTCTCCGAAGGTAGGGGATCATGCTCTGCTTCAGAATGTCACAGTACATGTTGGCATTAGTGATTCCCTCAATGAACTGTAGCTCCCCAGTGCCGGCAGCACTCATGCAGCCCCAGACCATGACACTCCCACCACCATGCTTGACTGTAGGCAAGACACACTTGTCTTTGTACTCCTCACCTGGCACTCCTCACACGCTTGACACCATCTGTTCAAATATTTTATTGATTGAACAGTTCAGTACAGTACATTCTGAAAGTAGTACATTTTGTCGTAAATAGATAAACAATAGTAGTCAGTACATAAATACAGGATTATATATGATCTGCAAGGAAGGGTAACAATATAGTTAGGGTACTTATTACTAACAGTAAACAGGTCGATGACTTAGTAAAGGAGTATAGGACCATGGGAGGGAGTATTGCCCCTATGGTTATGTGAGAGAAATATTCCAAGATTTGGAATACGAGGGGGAAAGGTTAGTAGAAAGGAATTTTGCACCTCGTGGTGTTTAGGCCTCGGGGTTATAGGTCTCATAGACCTTCTGGCTCAGGCCATATTGGAGGAGCAGGATTAGCAGAAAGCCAGCTATACTGGAGGAAGAAAGAAAAAGGAGGGGGTCACAGGAGGGAATAAAGGAGGGTTGAGTCAGGTTCCCTAGTGAGGATCTCGTTATCCGCATCCCTATAACCATTCATACGTCTGGTGGGGGGTGTATAAATACTTCTAGGGAAGTATAAAGGAGTCATCTAGGTCAGGAGGTAAGAAGTGGGTGATCCAGGGTCTCCAAAGTTTCTCGTAATTGGTTACTTTGTCCAGTATATTTGCTTATGTTTAGGCGTGGATCATGGCTCATGTGATTCTATGTTTCATGGTTAAAATACATAGTGTGGAGGATTCCCATGCTTTCACTATGGTTTGTTTAGCTGCAGTTGTGACAAAGAGTAAGAATTTAAACTGGCAATATGTCAAAGCCTGTGGTTTGCTTTTCAGGAGTGCAATTGCTGGTTAAGGTGACATTGGTGAATCAAACAAGGTTGAAAGGGCCTTGAATACCTCTGTCCAGAAGGTATGAACTATGGGGCATTCCCACCATATATGTAAACGGGTACCTGGTGAGTCGCAGCCTCGGAAGCAGTTAGGGGAGTGATTGTGGAGAAAGTTGGATATCCTGGCAGGGACCAGATACCATCTGGAAAAAAGGGGGGAAGAAACTGCGCTATGATAAACTAAAACAATACCTAGTTGCCAAGGAATGACATAAAAGTGCTGATGAAAGCTGGTGTAAAGCTGCGACTTTCTGTGCAACATCAAACAGTGAACAAAAATGGGAAATAATAAAGTCACGCTAAACCATATGAATACATTGAATAAGATCATATACACAGTGCATAAAACATTGTTACAAAAATTGAATACCAAAATAACATGAATGAACACAATCTATAGAGTGAAAAAACGTTTTTTTTTAAATGTCCACAGTGATCCAAGGATAAAGTGAATATTCCTTAAATTATCCACAATAGTGATTGGTTGATATGAGTCCACCCGTGCATAAATCATTCAGTGATAAAAAATCCAAGCTCTTCAGCAATGGAAGTTATAACCAAATAAGTGACATCCACCACCAATAAGCCAAAAGAATCTGCTTACCGAAGCCCCGTGGTCCCGTATTACAGGGGACCCAGGGAGGCGTTTAGAGTAGGAACACAGCTGGGCTAAATGACTCCTAGGTCCCACCGCACCATTAGTCCGCATACTCCATGATGATGGATGTCAGGTGTTTATGGATGAAGTATAGAAAACAAAAATGCTTCCAATAGTGTAAAAACCTCTTAGCTTTAATGTTTCAAAATAAATAAAATACACTTACAAAAATGCAGTGACAAATGCCTTAAGCCTGCTGCGCCGGCCGGACGCAAGCAGGCAGACCCGTCCAGGAGACACGAGCAGTACAGGAAGATGATGTCAGCGCACCGCTCTTTCCGCCCTACTAGTTTCGTGACAGGTCACGTCTTCCAGGGGCATGGGCGGCGCACTGCGTCACCTCCCTATGTACACAAACACCTCAACCCAAGCCTCATTCCCGGTCCTCATGCACATGCGCACTACGACACCTGCGTGACCAAGCTCCGCTCTGGGCCTCCGTCCCCGCCATTTAGCTAAACATGGCTATCGCGTGTCATCGCGGGATTTGATGAACCGGAAATTAATGAATGGGGGAATCCAAATAGCAGGACACTGCAGTTTTCACCATTGGGCCGGGAAACAAAACCGCGGAACACCACAGTACTCACCTAAAGTGAGAACATGTATTGCCATAAGATCCAATTAAATTAAATCTGACCTAGATAAAAACAAATGGGTGAGGTGATGAAGATATAAGTTAAAATGTCATAAAAAATAAATGAAATACAGCGATCTCCCAAGGGGCCAATGTTGATCAACAACCAGCCCAGAGAAGGAGATGGAGACGCTGAAAAAAATACCGCCAGGAAATTTAAAAAAACGTCAGCCATGGTGCCACCAACGGCTAAAAAGGCGCCGCGACACCTGGTGGACAATAAACAGATGGCGGTAAAAAATGATTTCCAATGGGCGAACCTTGATGAAATGATCGCCCTATGGAAAAAAAGGACCATACAGTCACGAATGCATGTGGTCACTACCAGTGAATGAATAAATTCAAAAATAATACAAAAAATTATTGCAAAAAATAAAAAAAATAAAAAATGTATAAAATGAAATAAAAATGTGGCTTGGGGGAATCCATAAATTCCCAAAACCACAGATTCTAAATGTAATATTCAAAAATATTATTACAATGAATGTTAAAAAAAATTAAAATGCCAAATGACATAGCGTAATAACGTTTTGAAACAAATAAGGGCGGCTGGGACAGGGGCCCAAATTGGAGGCCAATACATGGTCACAACTAACCCCATTGGAACCCCCTCCCACATCACATATAAAGATCACAAATCTAATCATGAGGGCACCAATAATGAACCTGAAACCACATATATCAAAAAACAAGGAATAAAAACATCATGAATTGTTAATAAATGCGTTGATGTCAGTATCTACATTGAGACCAAACGGCGTGTACGTTTTTAAACGATAGATCCACGCCATTTCTTGTTTTGAGATCTCACGAACCACAGAGCTGCCTCTCCAGTGGGGTCTATATTTATCTATCCCTACAAAGTATTGGCAGGGTCCCTTTTATGCACCTGATCGTAATGCCTCGACACTGAGTGCTTGTCAAAACCTTTTCTAATCGGATCGATCCTCTAATCAGAGCCACAGATCGGATCATTTTCGGATCGGCAAAAAAAAAAATTTACTAATATCCACGTCACCCCCCCCCCCACTGTAATATCCACAATCTCCCCACCACAATCTCCCCCAGTAATATCCACAATCTCCCCCCAGTAATATCCACAATCTTCCCCCAGTAATATCCACAATCTTCCCCCAGTAATATCCACAATCTCCCCCCAGTAATATCCACAATCTCCCCCCAGTAATATCCACAATCTTCCCCCAGTAATATCCACAATCTTCCCCCAGTAATATCCACAATCTTCCCCCAGTAATATCCACAATCTTCCCCTGTATGTAATATCCACAATCTCCCCCTGTATGTAATATCTACAATCTCCCCCCATATGTAATATCCACAATCTCCCCCAGTAATGGGCATCTCCCCCACTTACCAGTCTCTCCCGCCGGCCAGTTCAAATCCACGAGCAGCGAGGGGTGATGACGTCACAAGGCGGCCGCCGCTCCAGGGTGTACCAAGATGGCCGCGGCTCCGGAGCTAGGCCGAAGCCGCGGCCTTTCCTAAGGCCGAGGCCGCGGATTGCTCCGCGGATCGCGGTGTGTGCCGATCCGAACGGGGTGACCCGTTCGGATTACGGATCGTCACCGATCCGTTGCACCACTATCAGACAGCCACCACTTGACTGTCACAAGGACCGCTGCCCAGTAGTACTTGACAAAGCAAGGTAATGCATGGCCTCCCAAGGTGACGGGCAGCTGCAGGGTTTTCAGTGCTATGCGGGGGGTGCCACCATTCCATATAAACGACACGATCAGGCTGTCTAGTTTCCGGAAGAACGAACATGGGATGGGGACCGGTGTTTGCCTAAAAAGGTAAAGAAACTTGGGAAGCACAGACATTTTAATTAAATTAACCCTGCCGACCGGCGTGAGGGGCAACAATTTCCAGGCAGAACATCTCTGAGACAGCAGGGAAACCACCGGGCTTAAATTTAAGGGAATAGACTGTGAGGCGTCATTGTGGATAATAACCCCAAGATACTTAAACTGGGAGACCCGCTGTAGCGGGGTGTCAACCGGCAGCGCGTCCCTGGGGGAACGCAATGCGAACAGGACAGACTTCCCCCAATTGACGCAAATGCCTGAATACTTACCAAAAGTATTGATGAGTGAGAGGGCCGCTGGGAGGGAGGAGGCGGGGCCCCTAAGGTAGAGGAGAGTGTCATCGTCAAAAAGAGAACGTTTTTCCTCAACCTGTCCTATCAGGATGCCTCGCATCGCCGGCGACGAGCGCAGGAGGATTGCCATGGGCTCCACCGCCAGCGCAAAGAGCGCTGGAGATAGCGGGCATCCCTGTCTAGTGCCCCTATGTAGGGCAAAAGAGGGGGAGAGAAGTGCCCCAGTGCACACCCTGGCCTGCGGGGAAAGATACAGGGCAGGTACCCACAAGATAAATTTAGACCCAAAGCCAAAACAGAGCAGGACCTCCCAAAGATAGATCCACTCAACCGAATCAAATGCCTTTTCGGCATCGAGGGAGGCCACTGCATCCAAGTCAGCCAGGTAATTAACAGAACCCAGAACCGTGTACCACCTCCGTAAATTGATGTCTGTACCCTTGCCTGGCATGAAGCCGGTCTGATCCTCATGCACCAGGGTATGAATAACCACATTCACCCTTCTAGCCAGAATCTTGGCGAGAATTTTAGCGTCAGCATTTAAAAGGGAGATGGGCCGGTAGGAGGCACACAGCTCAGGGTCCTTACCTGGTTTGGGGATTACCACTATGACCGCGTCAGCCATGGAGGCCAGGAGGCCCCCTTCCTCCAGGGTCGCGACTATCATCCCATGTAATTTAGGTATCAGCTGCTCCCCATACTGTTTATAAAATTCCGGGGGAAAGCCATCCACTCCTGGTGTTTTCCCCGCCTGCCGGACCTCCTCAATGGTGATAGTATCGTCTAACTGGTCACGGGCCTCAGGGGAAAGTCTGGGGAAGGTGACCAGGTCGAGGAAGGAGCCCAACTCCTCTTTCGAGTAGTTGGCCCTGGAGGAATACAAGCTGCGATAGTAGTCAGCAAATTGGGCGTTGATGGCTAACGGGTCAACCACCAAGGCACCACTGGCATCCCGAAGGCGAGCAATGGAGGAGGTCGGTTGCTGCTCCCTAGCAAACCAGGCCAGGAGCCACCCTGTTCCCCCCCCCCCTGCTCGAAAATACACTGCGATTGAGCTAGTTGTTGTTTCGTGGCATTCTGCACCCTCAAAAGCCTAGGCCATCTTTATGTAGAGCAACAATTCTTTTTTTCAGATCCTCAGAGTTCTTTGCCATGAGGTGCCATGTTGAACTTCCAGTGACCAGTATGAGTGAGAGAGCTATAACACCAAATTTAACACACCTGCTCCCCATTCCCACCTGAGACCTTGTAACTCTAACGAGTCACATGACACCGGAGAGGGAAAATGGCTAATTGGGCCCAATTTGGAAATTTTCACTTAGGGGTGTACTCACTTTTGTTGCCAGCGGTTTAGACATTAATGGCTATGTGTTGAGTTATTTTGAGGGGGACAGCAAATTTACACTGTTATACAAGCTGTAGACTCACTACTTTACATTGTAGCAAAGTGTAATTTCTTCAGTGTTGTCACATGAAAAGATATATTAAAAATATTTAAAAAAAATGTGAGGTGTGTACTCACTTTTTGTAAGATACTGTAATATGAAGTCAAACCTAAACACTTCCAATTTGTATGCAACCAGGCAGGCTCTTGCACTACATAGATGAAGGTAAATCTAAAGGAAATTTATTAAGAAAACTGTATAATGTATAGCCAGCCTTAGGCACAACCTGACCAGGACCACTATTGCCAAAGTGCACACAGCACATTGCCAAACTTGTTCTTCTAAAGAAAATAAAAAGTGGGGGGGTTGGCAACCCTACTAAATATAGCTACCAGGTTGCTATTAAGCCGTCAGGGAATATGTACTTCCATTAATAATAAAAGTTAGAGGTCAGTGGGCTACCTGTGAATTTTTCAGTCCAATATTAGCAGCAGTAACATTTCGGAACAGGTCTACCAAAAAGTAGGGTTTTTTTTTTTTTTTTTACTTTTCTTTTTGAAAAAGAAAGGGAATGAAAACATGACACATTCAAAAACATATTGATGGTGGTGATTCTGTTTTTCCACAATGGTAACATAACAGGAAGCTGTGTGGAGACTACAAAGTAAGCCTGGACTTACATAAACAACCTAGTCACACACTGTTCTTCTGTTATTTAGACTTTAAGCAATGATCTCTGCTGAACACTTTGACTCTCTGTGTTTTTATTTCCTATGCCCTTACAGTTCACAGTCTAATGTGAGCTGCACTTCCAGTAGCAGAAAACAAGGAGATACCAAGATTCCAGGCAAGAATGTCAAAAGGAACTCACCGCATGTCATATTGCTGTATTATCCATATGCTGTGCAGCTGAACCACCTATAGCTCACTAGGTGCATCTTCGTTGCTATAATCTTCTCCTGTGGTCTCTGCTAAACCAGTTCAAGTGTTATTAAACACAAAAACAATCCTCCAGTTTACTAATCCATAAATGTAGGGGCTGCATTAATTTTCTTTTTTAGGATCCTTTATCCTTTATTTTCTCCTGGTGATGCGGGCAGTGTTTTTTTTCCCCAACTTCCATTAACCACTTCAGCCCCGGAAGGTTTTACCTTCTTCATGACCAGGCCATTTTTTGTGATACAGGACTGCATTACTTCAAGTGAAAATTGCGTGGTCGTGCGACAATGTACCCAAATAAAATTGATGTCCTTTCCCACAAATAGAGCTTTCTTTTGGTGTTATTTGATCACCTTTGCAGGTTTTATTTTTTGCGCTATAAACAAAAAAAGAGCGCCAATTTTGAAAAAAAAAAGTTTTTTTTACTTCTGCTAGAACACTTATCCAATAAAAAAATGTAAAAAAAAAAAAAAAAAAATCAAATTTCTTTATCAATTTAGGCCAATATGTATTCTGCTACATTTTTTTGGTAAAAAAAGATGCCAATAAGTATATATTGATTGGTTTGCGCCAAAGTTATAGCGTCTAAAAACAATGGGATATTTTTATGAAATTTTTATTTATTTATTGTTTTACTAGTAATGGCTGCGATCAGCGATTTTTAGCGGGACTGCGACATTGCGGCAGACAAATCAGACACCTGACATTTTTTGGGGGACCAGTGACACTAATACAATGATCAGTGCAAAAAATATGCACCGTTACTGTACTAATGACACTGGCAGGAAAAGGGGTTAGCACCCCGTGTGCCTCTTTCCCTCTGACAGAACGGTGATCTGCCTCTTCCGGGAATGATCGTAGGTGGCCGGCGGTCATCGGCTCTGCCGGACCCACCGATTGGCCAGAGGGAGAATGAATCAGTGAGTGATCGTGCCTCCGGCAGCGCGTGTGCGCACCCCCAGAGCTATTGCACAAAACGGCGTACAGGTACGTCGATTCACGCAGCCAGGCCACTTTGCCACAGTAAATGTGCGGAAGGCAGTCCGGAACCGGTAACAAATCAAGCTGTCTAGAAAAAGAAATAAGTGACGGCACAAAAGAGACCAAGTAGTTCATCGAGTCTGTGTGTTTTTTTTTTTTTTATGGATCTATGTTTGTCCTGAACATGTCTGAAACCATTTACTGTTGACCGACTCACTACCTCTGCTGGAAATCTATTCCAAGCATCAACTACCCTTTCAGTAAAATAAAACTTTCTAAGATTCGTTTTGAACTTTCCTCCAGTTAGTTTGAGGTCATGTCCCCGTGTTCTTGGTTTTTATTATGAAAATCCTGCCCTCTTGAACCTTATTCACCCCTTTGTTTTGATCATGTCTCCCCTTTCCCTTCTTTCCTCTAGACCGGGGGTGTCCAAACTTTTTTCAAAGAGGGCCAGATTTGATGAAGTGAACATGCGTGAGGGGCGACCATTTTGCCTGACATTCTTTGAACCATTAAAATTAAATGCAAAATAACTAATACACTGCCCAACAAGAATACTCTTGCCCTTGTGGCCGTGTGTGGTGAAGAGTCTAAGGATAAGCTTGGGCATGTTATTTATATATACCGTATTTATCGGTGTATAACACACACCTTCACTTTAAGAGGGAAGTTTCAGGAAAAAAATAATTTTTAAATAAAGAACTGTGAAGCAAAATAAGGATCAGTGCCCATCAATGCAGCCTAATTAGTGCCATGAATGCAGCCTCCCCATTGACATGAATGCAGCCTCACCATTGACATGAATGCAGCCTCACCATTGACATGAATGCAGCCTCACCATTGACATGAATGCAGCCTCACAAGTGCCATGGATGCAGCCTCACAAGTGCCATGGATGCAGCCTCACAAGTGCCATGGATGCAGCCTCACCATTGACATGAATGCAGCCTCACCATTGACATGAATGCAGCCTCACCATTGACATGAATGCAGCCTCACCATTGACATGAATGCAGTCTCTGAATGCAGCCTCACCATTGCTATCCGTGCAGCCTGATCCATGCCCATCTGCAGCCTCGGAGGTGACAGGGAAGGGGCAGGAAGAGCGCCAACAGATTACATACAGGAGAATCTCCTGTTTACTTGGCGGCCTATTTAATACAAAGTCCCGCCTCCTATGATAGACAGAACAGTCGTCCAGTGCAAGCCCAGGAGACAAGACTTCCTATTACAGAGGCCGTTGAGTAAACAGGAGATTCTCCTGTAGGTAATCTGATGGCACTTGTCCCGCCCCCTCCCTGTACCCTCCGAGGAACGATAAATACAGTATATGTCTCTTGTGGCCCCCAATTTGTTAGGGGCCACAAAAGATACAGTTGTGCTCATAAGTTTACATACCCTGGCAGAATTTATGATTTCTTAGCCATTTTTCAGAGACTATGAATGATAACACAAAAACATTTCTTACACTCATGGTTAGACCCCTTTCACACTGGGTCGTTTTGCAGGCGCTATTGCGCTAAAAATAGCACCTGCAAACCGACCTGAAACAGCCGTTGCTGTGTCTCCAGTGTGAAAGCCCCGAGGGCTTTCACACTGGAGCGGTGCGCTAGCAGGACGGTAAAAAAAGTCCTGCTAGCAGCATCTTTGGAGCGGTGAAGGAGCCATGTGTATACCGCTCCTCCACCGCTCCTGCCCATTGAAATCAATGGGACACCGCGACTATACCGCCGTCAAAGCGCCTCTGCAGAGGCGCTTTGCGGTGGTTTTTAACCCCATCTCGGTCGCTAGCGGGCCAAGGAATTGAGAATGCCAATTAGCAGTGTTCAAACTCTAATCAAGAAGTGGAAAATAAGGGGTTCGGTTGAAACCAGGTAGACCAACTAAAATTTCAGCCACACCCGCCAGCAAAATTGTTTGGGATGCAAAGAAAAACCCACAAATAACTTCAGGTGAAATACAGGACTTTCTGAAAACGTGGTGTGGCTGTTTCAAAATGCACAATAAGGAGGCACTTGAAGAAAGATGGGCTGCATGGTCGAGTCGCCAGAAGAAAGCCATTACTATGCAAATGCCACAAAGTATCCCGCTTATAATACGCCAAACAGCACAGAGACAAGCCTCAAACCTTCTGGCACAAAGTCATTTGGAGTGATGAAACCAAAATTGAGTTAAGGTACACCATTCCTACTGGTAGGGGATAGATTAATGCCATTTTAATTTTTTTTACTAGCAATGGCAGCGATCTGCGATTTTTATCAGGACTGCGACATTGCGGTGGACAAACCGAGCACTTTTGACACTATTTTGGGACCACTGACATTTATACAGCGATTAGTGCTTTAAATAGCCACTGATTACTGCATAAATGTCATTGGCAAGAAATGGGTTAACACTAGGGGGCAATCAAGGGATTGACTGTGTTCCGTGTGTGTGTTCTAACTGTAGGGGGGATGGGACTGACTAGTGAAGGAGACTGATCGGTGTTCCTATATACTAGGAACACACGATCTGTCTTCTCTCCCGACAGGACGTGAATGTGTGTGTTTACACACACACATCCCCGTTCTTGCTTTGTACAGCTACGGCGATTCATGCAGGGGAGCCATTCTGCCACTGTCAATCGACAGTGGGCGGTCTGGAAGCAGTTAAAAAGTTAGCTGGAGTTCTGTCTAAAGGCCCGTACACACGATCCGAAAATCTGACGAAAAAAAAGGATTTTTTACTCACCGTAAAATCCTTTTCTCTGAGTTCATGGACTGACACAGCTTCCTATTGACAAGAGGGTATTAGCCGTTATTTAGGAGTGACTAGGCAGAAAAAAAAAACTTGTAAAAAGTGTTGCATCACACCTTCTACAGTACCGCCCAGGTGGCGGACCCTCTGGGTATATCCCCTCTCTGCATCTCGCAGATCAGTTTGTCAAAAAGCAGTACAAACTTAACAAAAAAGGAGGGGTGGGTGCTGTGTCAGTCCATGAACTCAGAGAAAAGGATTTTATGGTGAGTAAAAAATCCCATTTACTCTTTCGTTCATCGACTGACACAGCTTCCTATTGACAAGTGGGACGTCCCAAAGCAGTGTAAAAAAAAAAAAAAAAACGAGGGGTGGTAATAGCATAAAAGTAAACTTCACCCCAAAACAAAAACAGCCCTTCTCCAACGGAGGAGTTGCAACTCTAAACAGCCACCTGCAAAACTTTGCGGCCGAAAGAGGCATCCGAAGATGCACCTACATCAACCTTGTAGAATCTAGTAAAAGTGTGAGCCGACGACCAAGTCGCCGCTTTACATAATTGGGAAACAGACGCTTGATGTCAGAAAGCCCAAGAGGCACCTATTGCCCTGGTCGAATGCGCTGTGACAGGAAAGGGGAGCGCTTGACCCTTAAAGACGTAAGCCTGGATTACTATCTGCCGGATCCAACTCGAGATGGTGGCCGACGAGACTGCTAGGCCCTTCTTGGGACCAGCCACCGAAACAAACAGTGAGTCTGACTTCCGGAACAAAGAAGTAGCAGATAGGTATACTCTCAAAGCTCGGACAACGTCCAAGGAATGCAACGCCAACTCCTTAGGATTCGACGGATGAGGACACAAGGATGGAAGTACAATGTCCTCATTGATATGAAAAGCTGAAACGACCTTTGGAAGTACAATGTCCTCATTGATATGAAAAGCTGAAACGACCTTTGGAAGAAGCCGCAGCACCACCTTATCCTTGTGGAAGATCAGATAGGGAGCCTTGCATGACAAGGCTGCTAGCTCAGAAACTCGTCTAACTGACGTAACAGCCACCAAAAAGACCACTTTCTGAGAAAGTGTCAACAAGGGAATTTCCCTAATATTCTCAAACGGTGACTTCAGAAGCACCGAGAGGACCAGGTTCAAGTCCCACGGAGGTAGCGGGGGACGGACCGGAGGAGCCACATGTCGAACCCCCTGCACAAATGTACCCACGAGAGAGTGAGCCGCCAGGGGTCGCTGAAAAAAGACAGCCAGGGCAAATATCTGTCCCTTAAATCGTACTTAGGGCAAGCCTTTGGTCCACCCCACGCTGTAGAAACAGCATGATTCTGGAGACCAAATAGGCAAAGGGGATATGGGCTGGTGCAACCGCTCTACCATCTCCATCCCTATAAGAAACAGAAAGCAAGAGGTCGCCCTTGGGACTTTAAATGAGGTGGTAGAGATTGGCACATGTTCACCCATATATGCAAAAAAATATAATTTATTGGTTACAAAAGCTGCAAAACAAACGGAAACAGCAATAATTGTGCGTCACCAGGCATAGTGGCCTATGTTTACAACATGAGTACACCTAAACATAATTCCATTACAAATATGTTACATCCATATAAGAACACAGTGATGGTGATGAAGGTTGCTGGGCCAGCAGACATAAATGCACAATCAGTAAAATACTCTTTAAAAATTATGGATGTAACATATTTGTAATGTAATTATGTTTAGGTGTACTCATGTTGTCTGTCGCCCTTAACAGTGCCTTCTTGGAAGCCTGGCCCGCAGACCAGCCCTTTAGCCAGATCAGGCGGCGTAATGCTACCGCATAAACCGATGCTTTATACAGCAAGGGGATAGTATCTGTAACGGCACCCCAAGTATGAAAGGGGTTAACGCCGTTTAGGATATTCCCTCTCCTGAACACACATCCACTACCAACACTCCACAGTCAGGCGACCGCTTCCCATAGGAATAATTCTTCCAGATATACGAGACAACCACTCTGTATATTTCCAACTGGTCTGACAATCTTTAATGAGAGCAGGCTCTTTATATACACTAAACGAATACTGAAGTCCAAATGGACAACTCCACCCACAACATCACACAATGGTTACATAACGAGCTCCCAATACACATATTCTGACATCTCTTAGACAACAGGTGAGCTCATTAGCTAATCCCTTTACATCTTAAATGACTATGCATGACCTTTATATTCACCAGACTGTCTGTCTGCTTTACAATACACACAAGTACAGAGTTAATTATCACTATTCACAATGAAAGGATCTTCAGAAGCCATCCTAGATTCATTTACATCACAACAGGCAGGTGGGTGATTGAAGTTGAACACATCAGCCCTTTCAATTAACCTGTTGAGTTCAGGATCAACAAACAGTAAATATTGTGGATTAATATTACTATCCCATTTTAGGTAGTCCAAGATGTATTTCCTCAGTCACCCTATGCCCAAAGTGACCCCTGTCACAGTATCCATGTCTGACTTGCAGACAAACTTAATGCCATGTACCAACTGGTTGGCCAAAGTTACCTCATTAGGAGGAGCCTCTCGCTCCTTTAACCCCTGGAGTAGTATCTTTGCCCATTCAATAAGTGTCTGAGACACTAAGGCCCCAGCCAATGCCGGGCGCACCGCTGAGCCTACCACTGTGTATAGGTAGTGAGCGAGTGCTTCAGCCTTCTTATCCACAGGGTCCTTGAAAACAGGAGCCCCTTCCACTGGAATTGTGGTAGCTTTATTAAGTCTGGACACCGGAGGGTCCACTATCGGGGGAGAGGTCAATTTTTTCAGGAAACTCTCCTAAAAGGGGTACCGCACCGTAAAGGTCTTTGGGGATGTAAAAACCCTTAGTTGGTTTTTCCCACTCCTTGTACAAGAGCTTATCAAAATAAAACACACAAGGAAACATCTGAGCAGTGGGGGCCGGTTTACGGAACCCAAAGGGGACCGGTGTCTCTGCTGCTTCTGCAGCATTCTCCAGTTTTAGCGTATTCCGCACTGCAGTAATAAGGTCAGATACCAAAGCCTTTTTGCGTGCTGACCTGGACCTGGAGTCATTCTCACTGTCCGATCGGTCATGGTCTGCAGTCTCTGATGCATCAGAATCCGGGCCATGAGCCATAGTTGGACCTGGTTCTGCATCAGAACTATCCCCGGAAGATTGCAGGGGACGGGGGCGTTTACTACCCCCCGTGTGCCGCTTCCACCCTGGCAACAAAAGCCTCTAGGATTGCCGACATAGCGTCCACAGATACATCAGGGGCGCCAGCTACCAAGTCAGGTGTTTCAGGGGAAAAAACGTCTGCTTCAGACGCCATGCTGAACCACGCGCTGACACCCACAGGGACTCCAGTCAAGATATCAATAGGCCGACCTCCTAGCTAAAACAGAGATGCAGGGTCTCCCATAGGACTCACCACCCTTGGAACGGTACTGCTATTGCTGCCGTGTGCTCCGCCTGTGATGCTATCCCACCACTGCCTGTGTCAGTCTGATTCTTATCAGCGTTCCCTGTGTGAATTTGCGCCAGTGAAATGCACCCTAGAGGCTGGAGACTACCGCAAAATGGCCGCCAAGTGGCTGTATTGCACAATGTGGGCTCTAAGAAAATGGCCGAGCCGTCAGTAGAGGCAAAAGCGGGCGCGGGCTACAAAAAGATGGCCGCCGAGCAGCGGTATATACATACAGGCGTGAATCCTAAGAAACATGGCCGCCGAGCAGTCGAGGCCAAAGCGGGCGCAAACCACAAGAAAATGGCCGCCAAGCGGCGATATATACATATTGGTGCGAACCACAAGAAAATGGCCGCCGGACAGTCACTAGAGGCCAATAGGCATGGACCACTCCAAAATGGCCGCCGACAGCATGGAGAGAGAAAGGCACACACAAGTAAGCAAAATTCAATTTTTTAAATGACAGCTACAGCGCAGCCCCGCTCCAGATGGAGCCTCCTAGGTGACCCCCAGCACCCAGCAACCTTAGCTCAGAGCCCAGGGAGGAGGGAAGGCAGGGAGAGAGGAAAGAAAGGGGCCACAACCACTAACTTAATCTCTCCAGGAATGTCCAGCCAAGTCACTCTGCCAAAGCAGGGGAGCTACTTACCTTTCCTGCGTGGATCATGCTGGAAGACATTCCGGACAGCTCATCATCCGCACACGGAGAGGACTGTCGGACAGGCTGTGATTGAACCCTAGCAAGCTCACCGTCCAGGCTACTGCGACTCGGACATAAGGTCAGCCGAACCTGAGCGGTCCGATGCAAGTCCTGGAGCGTAGGCTCACCAGCCACCCGTATAGCGATGGGCATGTCGTGGAAAACCCAGCGCGTAGCTAGGGTCGGCACGCGCTCGATGGCTGAAACTGGGGGGACTACAAGGATCGAGGATCCAGCCTGTCACCCAGTCGGCAGTTGATCGAAGATCACAGGAAACAAAAAACAAAATGTAGAAAAAAATCCCCCCAGACCAATGGGCCCAAAGGGAGCCATGTTCTTCTCCTTGCTAGACAGAAAAAAACTGATCTGCAAGATGCAGAGAGAGGGGATATACCCAGAGGGTCCGCCCCCTGGGCGGTACTGTAGAAGGTGTGATGCAACACTTTTTACAATTTTTTTCTGCCTAGTCACTCCTAAAGATAGGATAATACCCACTTATCAATAGGAAGCTGTGTCAGTCCATGAACGAAAGAGTAATAACGCTTTTGAAGCGATTGTACGATAATCGGATCGATAGTACAGAGCTTTCGAGAGCTGATTATGACAATTCATCCGATAGGACAAACAAAAAAAATTCTTGTATGATACCAGATCGTATGATTTTCGTTTAATCAGTACAGTTGTCATCCGAAAATACAATAGAAATACACAATACCTGACATCACTTCCAATTTTTTATTTTGTCGTACGAGAATTTTTGTAACTTTAGTAACCTCTCCATTTTCTATATGCGACTAGCATGCAACAAAAACGGATGATCTGTCGTCTGATTTTTGGATCGTGTGTACAGGCCATTAGTTTGTTAGTCAAGTCTATCTAAATCTGCTAGTGCATTTAAGGCTCAGTTCACACCTATGCGAATTGGATGTATCTTACACCGCATCCAATTCACAGAACATTTTAAAATCTATTTGTTTGAATAAATCTGGTTCACATATGTGCGTTGCATTCGCAATCTGCATAGTCTAAAAAACGTGTGTGTTTTCTAGGCATTGCAGGCACATAATCTTCTATGGGAACGCATCTGATTTGCAGATGCGTTCCGTTCTAAACATGAATTCTCTCCCCCCCTCACTACACCTCCCCCCTCTGCCAGGTCAGCTGATCCGCAACTACAACGGAGAGGAACCGCTAAACAGCTGTTCTTTCTTTTCGCAGAGAAACCGGAGCTGGAATTTGCACCGGACTGATGTGAACCCAGCCAAATACTACCCTCTCCCCAGACAGACAATGCCCAAGTGTTGTACAGCAGGGTAGACAAAAGAAAAAAAAAGAAGATCTTGGCAGATGTAATTTTACCTTTATACATCAAATACTGTATTATAGGTTTTATATCAGAATTAGTAGCTTTGTAGTGAAAGCACTACAAAGCTCCAATATTCAACAATAAAAAAATTCCAGGGCTGCATCTCATATGTATGTTATGAGGGGTGCAAGTGCAATTAAAAGCAAATGGTTTTTACTTCAGCTATAAAAATAAAGACAATGCATAGAACTATAAGATGTGGAAAGACTGGCCTAGCCCCATTAAAAGATTCCCCCTCAACCTCTGCCATTTAATACCTTGGGATTAATATCACGCCCCAATATGACTCTCTATACAACACAAATTTTAAACCTCTCTTTGCATCTATCAGATCTCTTCTAACCACGTGGAGACACTACCAGATCTCATGGTTAGGTCGTATAGCATCGATTAAAATGATGATTCTACCCAAGATTTTGTATGGTTTCCTTACTCTACCCAAGATTTTGTACTGTTTTCTGACTCTACCTGTGCCTATCACTTTGGCTCACCTTAGGAAGCTACAGATAGACCGTCTAAGCTTTGTATGGAATCACAAGCAACATAGGGTGGCTCGTTCTGTACTTTTTGTCTCTGGAATGAGGGGGGCCTGGCATTCCCTAACCTCATACGCTACTATTATACTGCCTAATTGCGGACTGTGGCTTCCTGGACTACTCTCTCGGCTTATAATCATTGGACTCAAATAGATAAACTCTGGGTACCCCGATTCACCCAAATAACTTACTATGGAATACAGATGCCAATATTCCTTCAGCCTCTCTTCTTTACACCATGGCTTTACTACGCAATGACAGCTGACATCTGCTGCTGACATCTGCTGACAGCTAAAGCGAAACACACTCCCTCCAATCTGAAGCTTCTTTACCGACAGCCTTCCTCTGCAACCCTAAGCTGCCAGACAGTTTAACCCACCTGATGATCTCCCCATGGCTGCAGAGGAATCTTTTCCACTACGGTCATTTAATTAATCCTGTGTCAAGAACACTGCTCTCATTTGAGGAACTCAGCGAGAAACATGATCTTGGTTATTTTCCGGTTATCTCCAAATACGCCACTATGCATTATCTTTTACACCCAATCTCTGCTTCTCTAAATTGTCCCTATTTGAACAACTAATACTTTCAGGTCGCAAAAAGGCTTGACCTCGGATATATATAAAATATTAAACTCGTATGAGATAGATACTCAGGGCAAATATAGCTAAATGATCAAATGGGAGCAAGCTATTGGGAAAAACATTCCCTTTTACAGTGGCAGATCTTTTGGTCTCGGGCAGCCAAAAGTTCTATTTGCACTCTGTATAAAGAAAACGCTTACAAAGTGTTATTCTTTTACATGACCCCTACCCGCCTACATGCCATACACCCATCATCCTCGGATTGCTGCTGGAGGTTTTGCAGGGATTAGAGTACCTTACTCCACATCTACTGGCAGTGCCCATCCTTGCAATCTTATTGGCGCTCGGTCCAGGAACTCCTCCAACGGCTCTTTGATTTCGATGTCAGCCTTCTCCCAAAAAATCGATCTCTTAGGGTTAATTCCCCCTAAACTATCCGGCCTAGCCAAAAAACTGACCAGCCATATCCTAACAGCGGCCAGATATTTGATAGCCCTTCAATGGAAGAGACAACCCCCCCGACTCCAACAAATGTGGAGAATATGGAATCCCTGACGGCATGCCTGGTGCATAAGATATAACCAGCATTATGCGGTCTGGGAGCCCTGGCACCTCCGGGAGGATCTCCCAGGGCTTTAAGGATTTAGCTCTCAGATTCTTTGTGGGCCCAGTGATGACGAGCCTTGTTCTCTCAAATTTCTTATTTCTTCTTTCCTTTTTCTTTTGTTGTATGTTGGTTTATATTATTTTTCAAATCCAGTGAGCATCTTTACTTCATAGGGTCTGCAGGCATTGTTAACTTCTCCTTAGGATTCTATCACAATGTTTATTTTTATTTTCATGCCCGATCCTCCCGATTTTCTAGTAACCCATGTATTATATGTTAGCTGTATCTGGCTCCAGATCTGGGGCCTCTATACGACATTTCAAAGTATTAACGTATGTATGCTGAGACAGATAGCTCTTGGAATGTTGTACATTTTTTTGTGTTTATTCCTCTGCTTTTCCATCTTTGTATTGTAAAAATATGAAACTTCAATAAAAATTGTCAATTATAAAAAAAAAAAAAAAAAAAAGAAGATTGCCCCTCTATTCCTGTTCTTGTGACAACCCAAAATGTGGGATTTGCTTTCACTTTCAGTGAGAACAATAAACAGGACAAATAGAAAGGGTGGCTCTTCCCCACAGGGACACAGACAGCAATAAAAACCGGTGTTCTAATCCCTCTCCAATTTATCCAAAACTACACAAAACGTTTTGCCATTAGTTATACTTTAAGGATTCAAGTTTGAATTTCTATATATGTCATTCTTTTTTTTTTTTTAACAGAAGGAATGTTTATTGAAATAATAGCACAATACACTTGTAAATAATAGCATAGGTGGAATACATAGCACTTGATTAGACATCATTACAACTTAGGTTAGCATTGGAGAAAGATAAGGTACACCACGCAGGTGACAGGGTATTTGTAAACTCGTTCTGTATCATGGTTCTTCAACAAATATCGGGCAGCCTATACGGCATATAACAACAGAGAATAGGGATAACTCAAACCACCCTATCAAGCAAGACCTCCTATGGGTAAAAAAAGCAGGGGGGGGGTGGAAGAAGGGAATAGCAACCCAGAAGGAATATGATTGCACAGGAAACCCAGGAGGGAGGGGGGAAGGGGAGGGAGGGTAAGAGGAAGGAACTAGAGGCCACCACCTATAAGGCGCAACGGATACCACGACGGACAGCCACAACCCTGGGAAGAGGGGGCCCAAATATAACAAAGTAGCACAGGCTCCCAGGTCAACACACGAAGATCCAGTAATCATTTATACAGTAATGTGCCTAGCCTCTGTCCACGATGCCCAGATTTTATCAAATTTTTGTGGACAGTAGCGCCCCATATAAGTAAGCTTATATAAAAGTAGCACATTGTTTATCAGGGCCTTCCAAGCCGAAACGAGCTTCCACCTGTATAAAATTACCTTCCTGGCATAGTAAGCAGCATAAAATACAAACAACTTAGTATGTTTAGTAGTAGCCAGATTATCAGTGATACCCAGAAGGAATAATAGCAGATCCATGTCCAAGTGACGCCCAGTCACCTTGTTAATGTCCACTACGACTGCTCGCCAATAGGTCTGGAGGAGAGAGCACAACCACACCATGTAAATAAAGGTCCCCTCCGACTGCCTGCACTTTGTCCATTATCCCTGGGTAGATAATGGACAGCCTGTGGGGAGTATAGTACACCCGATGTGAGAACTTGAGTTGCACAAAGCGATCCCTGGTAAATATAAGTAGGATGCATTGTTGCAACCCCTCAGTCCAATCCTCCGTCAAGGCAGGGACAGCCCGCTGCCATAGATTAAACAGTCTAAGCATTATAGATGTGCCTCTGCAGGCGAGTCTGAGATAGAGGACAGCGTCCGATCAATATCGTTAGTCGTGAGGAGGGATTCGACCGGGTGGGCAGCAAGAACCACCCCATCGGGGAATTGCGCCCGGGCAGCATGTCTGAGCTGCAAGTACCTGAAAAACATCCACAGAGGAAATAAAAATGTATGTTTTCATCTCAACAAACAAGAGAAGACGTCCCTCAGGTAGAACATGGCGCAGTGTCCAAATCTCATATTTAGCCCAGATCTGTGGATCTGGAACAGATTGGAAATGCGGTAAAGTAGTGTTGCCCCACAATGGGGTATGCGGAGAGACAGCGCCATGGTCTTGTAGATGCAGGGTAACTTGTTTCCAGACTGCAATTGTCGCCTTCAAGGGGGTAGTGACCTGGGGGCTATATCTCGGGCCTCTGTATACTAGATTGGCAAGTTCTGAGTAAGATCTTAGGAGCGCGGCCTCCAAATTCACCGTCGGATTGGATATGTCCTGGGAAAACCACCACCTTGCAGTAACCAGCACCGCCGCCCCATAATATTTCTTAAACTTAGGCAGAGATAGTCCACCCTCCATCAAGGAATGCTGCAGTGTACCCACTCTAGGGGTCGAGCCTGCCCAAACAAAAGGAGGTGATGGCCTGATCTAATTTAATAAAAAAAAGCCATTAGGGATAGGGACCAGGGTGTGACGGAAGGCATAGAGGAACTTCGGAAGGAAGGACATTTTAATTAGATTCAGTCTCCCTACTGGGGTCAGTGGCATAACTTTCCACACCGAACAGCGCCAAAGAAATTGTTGCAGGATAGGATATAGATTATCCTCTAAGTAACGTTTTGGATCTTTTTGAATATAAATTCCTAGGTACTTAAATCGTGACGCCCATTTGAGGGAGGCCTGTAAATTAGCCGGTGGAGTCCTATCAGATAGGGAGAACAGGAGTGATTTGTCCCAGTTCACCCTGATACCCGAGAACGAGCCAAAGCGGTCAATGATAGCCAGAGCCGCCAACGACTGTTGGGCCTCTCTGAGATATAGGAGCCTGTCGGTGCATAAGGATACCTTTTCGACTAGTGAAAAAAAGGCAATATACTGCACCCCCCCCATCATCCGTGGCTCTCAGGAGCACGGCCAAAGGCTCAATAGCCAGTGCGAAGAGGGCCAGGGAGAGGGGGCAGCCCTGCCTGGTGCCTCGGTGAAGGGGAAAGGGGCCGACAATACACCACTGGTACGGACTCTGGCCGACGGGGCCATACATGTCATTCTTACATGTACAATAACAGCATGTTCAAGTATTTTGTTTCATATCAGGTTGCCCAATGTATAAACATACTTTCTTTTGTAATAACACACCAATAAATAATGTTTTTTCGCCTTACCAGTAACAAGGGAAACTTTTTTAGTACTCACCATAAAATCCCTTTCTCTGTGTTTGTGGAAGAACGCAGCCCGGTAAGGCCTGTTTCACACAGGCCTCAGCTGGTAATGAGAACAGTGTGAACTTTTATAAAGCTATGGCAGAGCTTTCAGCAAGCATTGTTGAAACTTTTAACGTGCCATTATACACCAGTTCCTAAATGTTGAACACAGATCCTAATGGGAGTGTTTGTTGCCACTTTAACCACTTAACCAGGCCAATTCTGACATTTCTCTCCTACATGTAAAAATCATAATTTTGTTTTGAGTTACAGAGGAAGTCTAGGGCTAGAATTATTGCTCTCACTCTAACATTCGCGGCAACACTTTACATGTGTGGTTTGAACACCGTTTTCATATGTGGGTGGGACTTGCGTATGCATTCACTTCTGCGTGCGAGTTCACGGGGACAGGGGCACTTTAAACAATTATTTATTGTTATTTTACTTAAAACATTTATTTTGACACTTTAAAAAAATAAATAAAAAATTTGATCACTTTTATTCCTATTACAAGGAATGCAAACATCCCTTGTAATAGGAATATGGCATGACAGGACCTCTTTACAGTGAGATATGTGGTCCGCCGGAAATCTCTATGATCAACATCCGCGGCCGGCGGATCCTGTCACCAACTCACCGATTGCATAGGTGAGTCAGTAGAAGCACCGGAGGGCGGCGTGAGGGGGGGGGGGGAGTCCCCTCTCGCCTCCCGTAAGAATGATCAAGCGGTGGAACAACCGCTATGATTGTTCTTATAGTGTAGGGAATCGCCGTCTGAAAATGCCGATATCTGAATGATGCCTGTAGCTGCAGGCATCATCCAGATATACCCCCACAAAGCCGAGGACGTCATATGATGGCCAGCGGTTAAACAAGCTGCTGTTCACATTGCTCTTATACAAGCTGAGGCACATGTGAAACAGGCTTAAAGGATTCTTGACCATAGGGTTATAAAGCCACCTCCTAGAGAAGCACATTAGGCACAAAAACAAAAGTACTGCCTAGTGACGATCCCTGCTTGTAGCCAAATACCCTATCTGATATAGGCAGCTCAATTAATCATGACACAGTATAAGCAGCAAAATAAAAAAGCAACCAGAAGAGTGGGAGCTGTGTATTTCAATAGATGCAGAGAAAAAGTTTACAGAGTGTACGAAAAAAAAATCTTTAATGTGTAGCTCCCCCTAGCCCCCACTAAATACTTACTTGAGCCTGATCTCAATTCAGCGCTGTGCCCGAGAGCTGCTCTCTCTCCATCCCTCCTCATTGCGCTCAGTGAGAGCAGCAGGAGCCCTTGGTTTTTGCTGCTGTCAATTAAATCCAGTAAGAAGGGAGCAGGGCCGAGCCGCACTAGGTGTGAGCCTGCACGATTGAGCCTGCACGTGTGCCACCATAGGAAGTGGATGTCACACTGTATTTGTACAGGCTCTTTCAAACACAATTTTTTTTTTAACAAAATACACTTTAATGAATAAAAAAAAACTAAACAGTAAAGTTAGCCCAATTTTTTTGTATAATGTGAAAGATGTTACACCGCAAGAATCGTGAGAGAATTGCGATCTTTATTCTGAGCAAAAAAATTGTGATTCTCATTTTAGACAAAATCATGCAGCTCCACTCTGGGCCAACACCTGTCTTGTCACCTCTCTCCAGTTGAGCAGGCATTTGACATCCATCATGACAACATTCCAGTGACGTGGCAAGCAGGACTTCCCGGTCAGCCTTTGAGGAGGAAACTGGTACTTCTTGATCACCCCATGGAGGAAGCAGAAGAAAAGACAAGGAAAGTTTGAGACTGAAAGGAAAGAACTTGCCTGGTGGATAAATAAGACAGTCTAGTTCAGTGATGGCGAACCTTGGCACCCCAGATGTTTTGGAACTACATTTCCCATGATGCTCATGCAACTCTGCAGTGTCGTTGAGCATCATGGGAAATGTAGTTCCAAAACATCTGGGGTGCCAAGGTTTGCCATCACTGGTCTAGTTTATAACCCGACACCATGAGTTTTAAGACCCAGTTGTCAAGGAAATGAGAAATCTAGGGGTCCGCAAACCCCCATTTGTTAATATAAGCAGGTAGGAGCAAATCTTCATGCGATGGGAGACTTGTCTGCAGGTTTGTTACCTTTGTGTTGCCAGGGTTACTTGAGCCCACCAGAGTAGGAAGCCTTGAAGGACTAAAAGCCTTGGTCCATGATGCTCAGAGGATGAAAAGGGGACTAATGCACAGGAAAAAAATGTGGTCTTTCTGTCAAAAGGGTTCTTAAAAGGAGATTCCTTAACAAGGATCATCATAGCGTTATTCTGGCCATTTGTTACTTTAATGCATTGTAATTTTGTAAACTGTACCAGTAACTCTTCCATAATACAGGCACAAGGTATCAATTCAGCTAATAAATACCCCAGTGCTACAACTCAAAGAAAGAAATTTTTTCAACATGCTTTGCATACATATACTTCACAGTACATATTGGGATATACTGCAAATAGCAATATCTCACACCTGCAACCCGTTAATCAATATAGCTATAATCTCAGAAACTGTATTATGAAGATTTTACCTTAGGAATTTTGTTATATTGTTACAAGATTCTTCTGCATAACATGAGTTAAAACAGTATAAAGTCGGCTAAATGACAGCAGTGAAACAGTTAGGTTCCTACAAATACAATGAAGGTAATGTTCAGCATTTAACAAGATGAGATGAAAAGCTTTATTAACGTGTGAGAAGGATGACGGATGGATCATTACTGTCCACTTCATTACTGTTGTAGCAAAGGTTTATTGTGTGCTATCACAGTTAAGTGAACAACATCAGGGAGAGATCAGCAGGTTCTTTTCTTTCAGATGAGTGAAAGGATAAAGCTGAAGAATCATGTAGTCACAGAACAAGCTTAATGGGCTTGAGCCCTCTGTGCTGCGTCATTCTCCATGAGAACAGTCATGTTAACCTCACGGCTGACGACTCCCCAATGGCTTTCTGCAGATGGAATCGAATAATGAGTACCCATAACATGTCTACTGTATTCTAGTACTCACATGCTTTTGAAACTGAAAAAAAGCTGGGGTGCATCTGACCTGCTTAACCGTCACCGGGAGAAAAAGATGATTCTGTAAATCAACAGACATTTGCGATGGACACCATATAGATTACAATCCTTTCATAACATTATCTGTATGACATACTCACTGCACACATGGTATTAACAATGTACACTGTCAGTACTAATGAGCTCCTATTTAGCCAACCACTACAAAGCACGTTTGCAATCCCTTTCTTCTTTTGACTCTATTGTGAAACCTTAGAGTTCTACAAATATATCCAATTGCTCAATCAACACTTTCCATTAAAATGGCAACTGAGCAGTCTGATGCCATGCATAAAAAATAGCCTGTTGAATGTTATAAAGAGTTACCCCCTTGTTCTTATTGTTTTTTTTTCAGTTCAGTTGTTTTTTTCTCATTAGTTCCCAAACATTTATTCCTTCCTGATTTGTATTTGTGTTGAATAAATGTGACCTACATCTCTTTCTACAATTAAAGTGGAATTCAAGTCTAGAACTAACTAAGCTTAAAATGGCTCCCACCTCCTTCTAACTCCTATACCAACAGTTCTGGGCGCCAGTCCTCAGGAAGGACGTACTAGAAATAGAGCGAGTACAAAGAAGGGCACCAAAGCTAATAAAGGATCTGGAGGATATTAGTTCTGAGGAAAGTTTGTGAGCACTGAACTTATTCTCTCTGGAGAAGAGATGCTTGAGAGGGGATATGTTTCAATTTACAAATACCATAATGGTGACCCCACAATAGGGATAAAACTTTTTTGTGGAAGGGAGTTTAACAAGACACGTGGCCACTCATTAAAATTAGAAGAAAAGAGGTTGATCCTTTAACTACGTAGAGGGTTCTTTACTGTAAGAGCAGCAAGGATGTGGAATTCCCTTCCACAGGTGGTGGTCTCAGCAGGGAGCATTGATGGTTTCAAGAAACTATTAGATAAGCACATGAACGACCACAACATACAGGGATATACAATGAAATACTGACATATAAATTACACACATAGGTTGGACTTGATGGACTTGAGTCTTTTTTCAACCTCACCTACTATGTAACTACCGTGCCGTAAACTTCATGGTTACCATGACAACGGTCGATTTGCATGGGCTTCGAGCTGCACTGAGTCATGGGATGCATGACACTTTGCTCCCAGGAGACAGTGCAGCGCAGGAGAACGCCTACTCCCGCGGGAGAGAGACGCCGGAAGTAGCCCTTCAGATGTCATAATTCAGGTATTGTGATGGGAATTTTTTTTTTGGAGTGTCAATGTATTATGTACGCATTATACTGATTCATATAAGCTACACTTGTCAATTTGCGTGGAACTCCACTTTAAGCCACCTGCTGGGAAGGTGAGTCGGAGCAGTTTTATAGTTAGTCCTAGACTTGATTTCTACTTTAAATTAACAAGCAGCCAAAAACCCAATGCTGTGTGCTAACAGGAATGTTATCTAGAAAACAAATTATATAGGTGTCATAATATAAAAATAATGTTATCTGTAAAGATACAACACAGTAAAATGGATGCATATTGAAATGCTGGATTCATAGGCTACTCGGTTACAATCCTGAGCAATCTTAAAGCAAGAATGAACTTCTAGTCGAAGTGATGGCAGCATTAATTTTTTTCCGGAAAAGCTTTACCCCTTCATGACAAAGCCATTGTTTGCCATTTACCACTGCGTTAGTTTAACTGGTAATTGTGCGGTCATGCATTGGCACACACCAACTAAATTTATAATATTTAATTTTTTTTCACAAATAGAGCTTTATTTTGGTGGTATTTTATTACCACTTATTACCACTTGGCTTTTTATTTTTTATTACATAAAACAAAAAAATTAGAAAAACAAAATAAACAATATTTTTTACTTTCTGCTTTAAAACATATACAATAAAAAAAAAATTAATTTCTTCATAAATTAAGCACAAAATGTGCCTTGTGCCCTGAGGCCGAAAGAAGGCAGCGACGTACAGGTACGTCGCTGTGTCTGTAGGAGCCACCCGTCCGCAGTAGAATGCCGGCGACCGGTCCTAAAGTGGTTAAATCATTTAATCCATCTATCACTTTCCTCCCCCCAGCCTAACAAATGTAGCCACTGTGCTCATTCATCCAGAATGGGGGCACTCTAATACAGGTGGTGTGTTAACCACTTGACAACTGGGCACTTAAACCCCCTTAATAACCAGACCAATTTTCAGCTTTCGGTGCTCTCACATTTAGAATGACAATTACTCAGTCATACAACACTGTACCCAAATTAAATTTTTGTCCTTTTTTTCACACAAATAGAGCTTTCTTTTGGTGGTAATCACCGTTGGGTTTTTTATTTTTTGCGCTATAAAAGAAAAAAGACTGAAAATTCTGTAAAAAAATGAATTTTTCTTCGTTTCTGTTATAAAATTTAGCAAATTAGTAATTTTTCTTCATAAATTTTGGACAAAATTCATACTGCTACATATCTTTGGTAAAAATAAGTACAAATTGGTGTAAATTATTTGGTCTTTGTGAAAGTTATCGAGTCCACAAGCTCTGGTGCCAATATCTGAAAATTGATCACACCTGAAGTACTGAAGGCCTATCTCATTTCTTGAGACCCTAAGGCCCCTTTCACACGGACAGTCCGTTCAGGTCCGCCTGTCAGTTTTTTAGGTGGACCTGAATGGACGCTCCCTGTAGCCCTATGGAGCCACGGATGTCAGCGGTGACATGTCCGCTGACATCCGCTCCGCTCCGCCAAAGTGTGACGGAGGAAAACCCTATTTTTCCATCCGTCGGCGGAGCGGATGACAACGGACTCTACGGTCCGTCGTCATCCGATCCTCCATAGGGGAGAGCGGCGCTTTGACAGGGCAGTCCCTGCACAGTGTGCGGGGACCGCCCAGTCATCCGCCGGCTCAGCGGGGATCAACGGAGCGATCCCCGCTGAGCAAGCGGAGCTTCACGGGGCGGATCTTCACGGATCCGCCCCGTGTGAAAGAGCCCTTACATGCCAGAAAAGTACAAATACCCCCCAAATAACCCCTTTTTGGAAAGAAGACATTCCAAGGTATTTAGAAAGAGGCATGGTGAGTTTTTTGAAGTTGTCATTTTTTCCCACAATTCTTTGCAAAATCAAGATTTTTATTTTATTTTTATTTTTTTACAAAATGGTCATATTAGCAGGTTATTTCTCACACACAGCATATGCATTCCACAAATTACACCCCAAAACACATTCTGCTATTACTTCCGAGTATGGCAATATCACATGTGTGAAACTTTTACACAGCGTGGCCACATACAGAGGGCACAACATGCAGGGAGCACCTTCAGCACCCAGGCCAATTCTGACATTTCTCTCCTACAAGTAAAAATCATAATTTATTTGCTAGAAAATTACATAGAACCCCAAAACATTTTATATGTTTTTTTAGCAAAGACCCTAGAGAAAACAATGGCGGTCATTGCAACTTTTTATCTTGCACGGTATTTGCGCAGCTATTTTTCAAAAGCGTTTTTTAATGGGAAAAAAAAAACAAACAGTTTTGTGCTTTTAAAAAAAAAACAAAAAAAAAAACAGTAAAGTTAGCCCAATGTTTTTGCATAATGTGAAAGATGAGGTTACGCCGAGTAGATGGATACCCAACATGTCACCCTTCAAAATTGCACACACTCCTGGAATGGCGCCAAACTTCGCTACTTAAAAATTCCCATAGGCGACGCTTTAAATGTTTTTACTGGTTACATGTTTTTAGTTACAGAGAAGGTCTAGGGCCAAAATTATTGCTCTCGCTCTAACGTTCGCAGCGATACCTCACATGTGGGGTTTGAACACCGTTTTCATATGTGGGTGGGACTTACATATGCGTTCGCTTACGTTTGGTTCGGGGACAGGGGCGTTTTAAAAAATATTTTTTTTATTGTTCATTTTACTTTATTTATTTTAGTTTGACACGTTTTTCCCCAAAAAAAAATGTTTTGATCACTTTTATTCCTATTACAAGGAATGTAAACATCCCTTGTAATAGGAATATGACATGACAGGTCCTCTTTACAGTGAGATATGGGGTCAATAAGACCCCACATCTCACCTCTAGGCTGGGAAGCCTGAAATAATAGAAAAAAAACTATCCTGGCTTCGATCGTAGCGGTGAGTCGGTAGAAGCACCGGAGGGCGGCGGGAGGGGGGGACATCCCCCCTCTGGTCCTCTGGTCCCGGCGGTCACGGACACTCCCGTGTGCGCGCCCCAGCGGGCTCGTGGGAGCGCAATTCTTGGAACACGTTGTATAACGTCCTCCCAGAATTAAGGAACCGCCTTGTAGCCGTTATTCGGCTATGGGCGGTGATTAAGTAATTAATGGACAGAACACCAGGTGAAAAAAGCCCAAAAGGAAATATTAACTTCTGTGGACGCCACATGTCAAATCTCAGTGGACCCAAAGATACAAGTATACAAAATTATAAATCAAAGTTCCTTTATTTTTTTTTAAGTTAACTTGGCTGTGCACCTGCTTAATGGTTATACTGAATAAGCCATTCATCCCATGATATGGTCTAATGGAGAAATGGGAAAATGCAAACTCTTCATAGCACTGAACGAAAAATGCATAATGTACAGTATTCAAAAGCCCAGCTCAGAAGATTTTGACAACACTGAAAAAGGAAGACAGATTTCTGACTGACTGTGCAGGAAGGATGGGGGAAGACGACGACGACGACATTCAGTGCACAAAGAGCCCACACAGCCTTTGCCCCCCTCTACTCCTAAACTGCCACACGAATCTCTGCTGTACAGTGCCATCTCCTTATTTTTCCTGCTTAGTATACACTGAATCCAGACCTTTTATTTGGACATGGAGAGAATGAAAACTGTAAGCTTGTTTTGTGAATGACTGCAGCTGGAGAACAGCGCTTTCGTTCACAAAAACAGACTGACAACAGCACAAGCCAGGTACTATACTAGCCTGTTTTGGAAAACTGTAGTAGCTGGAATGTTATGTTGTCAGCTTGTGTATTTGTGAATGAAAGCGTTCTCCAACTGCAGTCAATCAACACAAGCTGACAGTTTCCCCTTTCTCTGTGCCCTAAAAAGCTGGCAGCGGGTTTGGGTTCTGTCTACTGAACAGGGGAGATACAGCTCTTCAGAATAAAGAGGGGGCGAGACTCAACCCCCAAGGGACGCCCACATTTTTAGGCTTCAAGGAGGTTAAGTTACAGCCAGAAATGACAACAAATATTTTATCCAACATCCACTGCTTGGATTTTAATGGAGACAAGTGTTATGTGCACAGGGACTCCTGGGGGGTTTAACAAGCTTCTTCTGGTGATAGTTCTTCTTTAAAGTGTTGGTAAACCCAGGACCCTGCATTCACTATATCTGGGCTCCCACAACACACAGAACATAGAAATGCAATTATTTTTGTAAATATAAACTGCTAAATAACTTTTCCCCTCAGCAGTTAGAGCAGTCTTTTGATTTCTATTGGTGTCTGGTTAAAGCTTGTAGGAGGAGTTTTCATTCTTCTCTGACTGTCCTATGAGGCTGCAGGACCCCTGACCCTCTGTCTGGGCAGTGCAGATCCGCCCTGTGCTGATCACATGCACCCTCCCACGGAAAAAAAAAAAGTCTAGCAACACACACCAAACTGAGCATGCGCAGAGTGCCCCCAATGCTCTGTACTATCAGGAGATGGCTTATGGACTGTGGAAGAAAGGGGGGATCAGAGAAGACAGGATCAAACAGCCTTTTTACACAATGCGCAGGATTAACCCCTTAGGTTCCATAGTGAGTGTAACAAGCATACTTTACTGCATGTACAAACTGATTTTACTGTTGTGGGTTTAGTAACACTTTAAAGCCCAACAATATCCTTTTTTGCAGAAAAAAAATGCAACAAAACCTATTTTGATACAATGAGATTAAATTAGAAGCTGTGTTTTAGGGACCCCTAAACAAATCTCCAGGTTACTATAATAATCCACTTAAATTTGTGTATAAAAATGTCCTAATTACTAAAGGTTACCATACAGCCACAAAACAAAGTTAGGTAGACACCAAAGCTTGTGCTTAGACCTTGCCAATCTCTCAGTTTATGATAAGTGAAACAATAAATAAATATAAATAAATAGCAATGGTTTTGTGCATACTGGTTATACACAAACGAAGGAAAGCTACAGTGTCTTGATAAAGTATTCACACCCCTTGAAATGTTCCACTTTTTATCATGTTACAACCAAAAACGTAAATGGATTTTATGTGATAGATCAACACAAAGTGACACATAATTGTGAAGTGGAAGGAAAATGATAAATCATTTTCAAAATATTTTACAAACAAATATGTGAAAAGTGTGGCGTGCATTTGTATTCAGCCACCCTGAGTCAATACTTTGCAGAACCACCTTTCACTGCAATTACAGCTGCAAGTATTTTTTGTTATCGTCTCTACCAGCTTTGCACATCTAGAGAGTGACATTTTTGCCCATTCTTTGCAAAACAGCTCAAGCTCTGTCAGATTGGATGGAGAGCGCCTGTGAACAGCAATTTTCAAGTCTTGCCACATATTCTCAGTTGGATTTAGGTCTGGACTTTGACTGGGCTATTCCAACACATAAATATGCTTTGATCTAAACCATTCTATTGTAGCTCTGGCTGTATGTTTAGGATGGTTGTCGTGCCGGAAGGTGAACCTCCACCCCAGTCTCAAGTCTTTTGCAGACTCTAACAGGTTTTCTTCTAAGATTGGGAAAAACCAAGCTTACTTACCAGTAATGCGTAAGCCACAGAGCCTTGCCACTGCACTCTGGTATCTGTGTGGTGAGGCTCTGTGGCTTACGCATACATTAGCAAATGCGTGCAGACTAAACCCCTGCTTTTATTGCATACTGTTAGGTTTATTTGGCTACCTGCAAGCTGGTCGGTAAGCTTGTTTTTTTCCTTGGATTCATCCTTGGCCTTGTTTATATCTTATGTCGCCCTCCAATGCTGCTTACTGCAATGGCCAGTTTAAGATATTTTTTTGTATCACTTTCTTCTAAGATTGCCCTGTATTTGGCTCCATCCATCTTGCCATCAACTCTGGCCAGCTTCCCTAGACCAAAAAGTTAAATTTTGGTCTCATCTGACCAGAGCACTTCCTTCCACATGTTTGCAGTGTCCCAACATGGCTTCCTGCAAACTGCAAACGGGACTTCTTATGTATTTCTTTCAAAAATGGCTTTCTTCTAGTCACTCTTCCATAAATGCCAGATTTGTGGAGTGGATGACTATAGTTGTCCTGTAGACAGATTCTCCCACCTGAGCTGTGGATCTCTGCATCTCCTCCAGAGTTACCATGGGCCTCTTGGCTGCTTCTCTGATTAATGCTCTCCTTGCCTGGCCTGTCAGTTCAGGTGGACGGCCAATGTCTTGGTGGGTTTGCAGTTGTGCCATACTCTTTCCAATTTCGAATGATGGATTGAACAGTGCTCCATGAGATGTTCAAAGCTTAGCATATTTTTTGTATAAACTAACCCTGCTTTAAACTTCTCCACAACTTTATCCCTGACCTGCCTGGTGTGTTCCTTGGCCATCATGGTGCTGTTTGTTCACTAAAGTTCTCTAACAAACCTCTGAGGGCTTCACAGAACAGTGATATTTATACTGAGATTAAATTACACACAGGTGGACTCTATCTACTAATTAGGTAACTTCTGAAGGCAATTGGTTCCACTAGATTCTAGTTAGGGGTATCAGAGTAAAGGGGGCTGAATACAAATGCACGCCAAACTTTTCAGATATGTATTTGTAAATCATTTTAAAATCCATTTAGCAATTTCCTTCCACCTCACAATTATGTGCCACTTTGTGTTGGTCTATCAAATAAAATCCCAATAAAATAGGATTTTTGTACTCACCGTAAAATCCTTTTCGCTGACATCCATGGACCGACACCGGCTCTTATTCACTGAACGTGTGGGTTATGTCCCTGCTTGCAGGAGAAGACCTAGGCAGAATGTGAGATGTTATACATACATTCTAAAAGCCAGAGCTGAACAGCCCCGCCCAGGGGGCGGTCCCTCCAGACATAACCCACCCCCTGCAGTCAGCAGACCTCAGTTCGTAACAAAGCAGTACAAACTTAAAAGGAAGGGTGGGTGCCGTGTCGGTCCATGGATGTCAGAGAAAAAGATTTTACGGTGAGTACAAAAATCCTATTTTCTCTTATCATCCATGGACCGACACGGCGGCTCTTATTCACTGAACGTGTGGGATGTCCCAAAGCAGCATAAATGGAAAAACCAAAAACCTTCACTCCAAACAAGGCAGAGCTCCTCAACGGAGGAGCTGCAACTTTAAACAGCGGCCTGCAACACCTCGCGGCCGAAGGAAGCATCCGAAGATGCAGCCACATCAACCTTATAAACTTAGAAAAGGTATGAACAGACGACCAGGTTGCCGCCTTGCACACTTGTGCAACCGACGCTTGATGTCAGAAAGCCCAGGAAGCACTAATTGCCCTGGTGGAATGCGCCGTAACCGGAAAGGGAGGCGCCCGCCCCTTGAGAGCTTAGGCTTGAATGACGGTTTGTCTGATCCACCTAGAAATGGTGGCAGACGAAGCCGCTTGGCCCTGTTTTGGACCAGAGACAGTCACAAACAGTGAGTCAGACTTCTGAATAGGAGCAGTAGCAGACAGGTACACCCGCAAGGCTCGTACCACATCCAATGTTTGCAGCGCAAACTCTCTGGGATGCGATGGGTGAGGACACAAGGACGGGAGGACAATGTCCTCATTTAGGTGAAAGGTCGAGACCACCTTTGGCAAAAGAGAAAGTCGCGGATGCAACACCGCCTTATCCTTATGGATGACTAACTATGGCGACTTGCAGGACAAGGCCGCCAACTCAGACACTCGTCTAACAGAATTGATTGCCACTAAAAAGGCCATATACTGAGACAAAGTCAAGAGGGGAATATCTCTCATATTCTCAAAAGGAGGTTCCTGGAGATCCGGAAGTAGAAATTCAGATCCCACGGGGGGGAGAGGAGGCTTCACAGGAGGGAGCACATGGTGAACCCCCTGCACAAAGGTGCTAACCAAGGAATGACCCGCTAGTGGTCGCTGAAAGAAGACGGCCAAGGCCGAAATCTGACCCTGAATGATACTCAAAGCGAGCTTTTGGGCCACTCCAAGCTGCAGGAAATGCAGGATTCTAGGGACGGAATACGTCCGAGGACGTCAGTCCTGCTCTTCGCACATGGCGATGTAAGCTTTCCAGGTACGGTGATAGATCATTCTGGAGGAAGACTTCCATGCCCCTAATATGGACGAAATGACCGAGTCCGAGAGACCTCGGTCTCTCAACACCTGGCTTTCAACAGCCATGCCGTTAAAGCGGAGACTGTAAAGCAGGATGAAATATAGGACCTTGAGACAGAAGGTCCTCCCTTATTGGCAACCGCCAGGGAACATCCGCGAGGAGACGTACCAGATCGGCGTACCAGTGATGCCGAGGCCAATCCGGAGCAATGAGGATCACCAGAATTCCCTCGGTCGCCACCCTGCGCAGCAGGCGAGGGAGCAACTGCAGCGGAGGATAAACGTATATCAGGTGATAATGACCCCATGGGGCCACTAAAGCCTCTGAGGCATCCGCCCAAGGATCCCTGGATCTGGCCACAAACCTCGACACCTTGCGATTGAGTCGAGAGGCCATCAGGTCCACATCCGGCGTGCCCCACCGTCGGCAAAGGAGTTGAAATACCTCCGGGTGCAAGGACCACTCTCCCTGGTCCAGCGTCTGGCGACTCAAATAGTCCGCCTGCCAATTGTCTGTGCCCGGAATGTAAACGGCCGACAGAGCCGGCACGCTTCTTTTAGCCCACTTCAGGGTACGGGCGACCTCGGAAGCCGCAGCTGAGCTCTGAGTCCCTCCTTGATGGTTGACATACGCCACCACTGTGACGTTGTCCGACTGGATCCTAATGGAGAGATCCTGCAATCTCTCAGATCACGAGGAGAGGCACAGTCTGATGGCCCGTATTTCCAGAACATTGATCTGTAAACGGGCTTTGTCCGGAGTCCAAGCCCTTGGGCCGACAGGACTCCCCAGACTACACCCCAGCCCTTCAGGCTGGCGTCCATAGTGAACACCGTCCGATGGATGGGGAGGAACGACTTCCTGGACCGAAGAGCCGGGGGCCCCAACCACCATGTCAGGGACGCCCTGACCAGGTGACTCACCTGGATCGGAAGATCCAAAGACAACGGGGATTTGTCCCAAGTGAACAAGATCTCCTTCTGCAATGCCCTGGTGTGTGATTGGGCATACGGAACGGCCTCGAAGGAGGCCACCATAAGTCCCAGGACTCTCATGCAAAAACGGATTGACGACCATTTTCGGGATGTCAGCACACGCATTGCAGACTGAAGTGTCAGTAACTTCCCCGGAGGTAGGATTATCTTTGCTTTCAAGGAGTCCAGAATCAGACCTAGATACTCCAGATGCTGAGTCGGGACCAGGACTGACTTCTGAATGTTCAGAAACCACCCGAAGTCCCTGAGGGTCCAACTGATGATAGTCACACTGTCTTCTAATTCTGAGCCATTTTCTGCTCTGAGAAGAAGATCGTCCAGATAGCCCACGACAGCGATGCCTCGCCGTCTCAGCAAAGCTAGAACCGGCGCAAGCACCTTGGAGAACACCCTCGGTGCCGAGGCTAGGTCGAAGGAAGAGACACAAATTGATAGTGGACTTCACCGACCGCAAGCGCAGAAACTTCTGGTGACTTGCGCAGAACGGAACATGCAAGTAGGCGTCCTTGATGTCCAAGGTCGTCAGAAAATTCCTTTTGGCAGAGTGCATCGATCACCGTGCGAATGGATTCCATGCGAAACTTTTGCACCTTCACGAAGGCATTCAGGACCTTGAGGTCCGGGATAGGCCGAACCCCGTCCCTTTTATGGGACGACAAACAGATTCGAGTAGAATCCCTGAAACCTCTCCTGTGACGGAACCGGCACAATCACTCTGGACCTGATCAATCCTGAATAGCCCCCATAGGGCTGCCCGACGGGCAGGAAGGAGAGGAAGATTCAAGATTCGAGGGAAGAATCTGTCTGGGACCAGAAACGGAAACCTATCCTGTAACCTGAGGTGATCACCTTGCACACCCACCGGTAGGAGATCCGGGAGGTCCACCGATCCGTGAACCTGCGAAGTCGTTCCCCCTACCCCAGAGTCGGGTGGGGGCAAGACTTCACGCGGAGGCGGGCTTGGGAGCTGGCTTGTTTGGCTTACGCACCCAGGGGCGCTTGTGTCCACCAGCCGCACCGCTGTCAGTCTGGGAGGGCCTACACGTGGACTCTGACTGACGAAAAAAAACCTTTTTGCTGGAAAGGAAGGACCCTGCTTACGGCGGGCCTCCTTACCCTAGCTAGACTGAGGAAGAAGAGTGCTTTTACCTCCCGTGACATCCTTGATGATGTCATCCAGCGCAGCACCTAAAAGGCTACCACCTTTAAATGGTAGATCCGTCAGAAGCTTCCTTAGAGGCTAGGTCAGCAGACCAGCATTTCAACCAGATAAGATGATGCAATACCACCGCCGAGACAGAGGCCCTGAATATTAGGGGCCGCGTCTAACGTGGCGTCACAACCTAAACCAGGCCCTGCACCATTTGGTGGGCCAGAGCCATAGTGTCTGGAGGAAGAATATGCTCCTGTACAGTCTGGTGCAAAAAAATTTGCCCATCCCGTAAGTGTCTGAGACACAAGGGTCGCCGCTACCACAGGCCATAGGGCGGACCCCAACAAGGCAAACATGGCTCTGCTCACCACTTCTGACCTCCTGTCAGCGGGGTCCTTAAGTACAGGAGTCCCCTCCATCGGGAAAGTGGTGGCCTTGTTCAACCGGGCGACTGGAGGGTCGACCACTGGGGCAGAAGCCCACGTTTTAAGTAGGGAATCTTCAAGGGGTATCTGATAGACAAACGCAGCGGGACCATAAAAGTCTTCTGCGGCTTTTTCCCAGACCTTATCAATGAGCTGGTCAAAGAAAGGTACATATGGAAAAACCTTTTTAGAAGGCCTGGCCTTAAAGAACCAAAGGAGACTGTCCGCCTGAGGTTCTGCATCTGCAGCATTCAGCTTGAGAGTATACCTCACACAGCAATGAGTTCACTTAACAAGTGCCCTGTCATTTACTGACTCAGAACTGGAGTCTTCCTTGCAAGGAATTTCCTGTTCAAAACCATCAAATATTCAGAGCTAGGGTCCTGAGCGGTAGTGGCTAGGCCCATATCTGAATCAGCGCACACCCCCTTTATTTATTTATTTATCTTTTTTTTGGGGGGGGAAATAAAGTGGGGAGAGGGGCTTTTTTGCTCCCTTGCGCTCACACAGCTTCCCTCCTGGTCGGATTAATGATTCCAGGACTGCTGACAACTGGTCCATAGGGACCGCAGGTGCTGGAGCACTGCCTGTTGCCTCAAACATGCAAGGGGAAGCTGTGACACTGACTCCATATTGCCCCTCTCTGAGACGCCTCAGATAAAAAAAGTCCACCCACATGCTGTGCTGACTGAGGAGGGGGCGCCCAGGGGACTCACCAGACCGGACCAGGACCGCTCAGATACGTCTGTCTGTACCGTGCTGTGTCAGTGAGAGTGAGCTGTGAGGAGATTGTGAGGAGATTCGCGCTGTTTACAGCTGCGATAGAGGCAATACTAGTGCTGAAAAGCGCACGGGCTACAAGAAAATGGCCTCCGCACTTCACTGAGGCGATCCGCGGCAAAATGGCCGCCATGCGCAGATAAAATTAAAAAATTTAAAACCGCACACACAGCGCCAAACGGCGCCCAGGCCCCAAAATAACACAAAAGGCCCCCAGCGATATGCAGACCAGCATGACCCCCCCCCCCTCCAGGACAGTATGACCCCCAGGCACCCCCCACAGCACAGCGCCAGCAATGGTGACAGAGAGTGACAATAAAATACAGGAAAATCCTCCACAGAGAAACACACACAGCATATTGTACTCACCTGCAGGCAGGAGAGACTACTTACCCGTCCCCTGAGGGACCCACTGGTGTGTTTCTGACAGACCTATCACAGAGTCGTACTGCGTAGCTGTCGGCCCGATCCACCACGAGAGAAACAGTCCGTCAGGTACTGTTCAATCTTGAGAGGACCGCGGGAGCATGAAAGCAACCCGGCCACCCCTGGAGTCATGGGGCATGTCGTGAACTGAGTCTCACGCACACAAGGCGAGGATCAGCACGCTTGATGGTCGGACAGGGAAGACTACAAGGATACTAGTGTACCCAACCTGTTGCCCAGCCGACAGTTGATTGAAGGTCTCAAAAATAAAATAATAAAATTCCCAAAGGAATAAAAATTTAAGTAAAATCTTCCAGGAGACTGGCTCCTGAGAGAGCCACGTCTTCTCCTTCTGCTAGGCAGAAAAAAACTGAGGTCTGCTGACTGCAGGGGGTGGGTTATGTCCAGAGGGACCGCCCCCTGGGCGGGGCTGTTCAGCTCTGGCATTTAGAATGTATGTATAACATCTCACATTCTGCCTAGGTCTTCTCCTGCAAGCAGGGACATAACCCACACGTTCAGTGAATAGGAGCCGCCGTGTCGGTCCATGGATGATAAGAGAAAATACATTTACATTTTTGGTTGTAACATGACAAAATGTGGAACATTTCAAGGGGTATGAATACTTTTTCAAGGCACTGTATACAAAATACCTGGAGTAGCTGCAGAACTCCACACAGGATGTTCTACCCTTTACAAATAAATACAAATAAATTCTACAGTAATGTTGTATGCAACATTCAGGTTGTCAAAAATGCCTGACAAGCATCCCCTCTAAGATGTCAACCTTCCCAACTAAGATGTGTCCTTTTCTCATCTCATAAGCAGAAGGACACACGCCTCACATTTATTTAGGACAAAGGGTGGTGTCAATCTGAAAACTTCTTAAAAACGATTTTTATTGTTATAGTTGTTTTGTTTAACATTTCATTGACAATTTACATTGAACAATCCAGCACACGTCTTTACCAGTTTATTGCTTTGCTCCTATAGCAGACCTGGTTTCAGCTTCTGCTGTGCTGCTTATCCCACAAGTGAAACCTCTCACAGGAAAATGCCCCGGCTTCAGAGATATCATCTGTCTAGAATAGTTTTGTCCGTGACTACAGTAGCCTTCCTGTTAGGAGTCGTTTATGCAGATTTATCTGCAGTTGAAACAACTTTGACAAACGAGTACTTATTTTTAGAAAAGAATCATTGTATTATGTCTAGAGCTACTAATGAATTAGACAAGCACAATGTATGATTAATCTGTACGCAAGAAATTTGCAGAGAATTCTGTAAAAAACAAACTGAATTCAAATGATAAAGTTCAATTACTGCAACAGCCATTCAAAAAGGCAAAATGACTTCACAAAACTGTCCCTAGATTGATAGACTTCACACATATTTGAGAAAAGAAAAAGAAAGCTGCTGGAGAACACAAGAGTGCACAGTGATGTGTATTATTACCACATATCAGAATGCTTCCATCAATTCTCGCTGTCAGCATCTGATAGAACATAAAGTCCCTGTTTCAAAATGGACCTGCCAACAACTGACTTTTGATTTTCAAATCTCTGCAACAAACTAAAGCCCTTCATATCACATGCAGAGAAATCATGACAATACAGTGGATATAAAAAGTCTACACTCCCCTGTTAAAATGTCAGGTTTCTGTGATATAAAAAATGAGACAAAGATAAATCATTTCAGAACGTTTTCCTCCTTTAATGTGACCAATAAACTGCAACTTATTTGAAAAACAAACTGAAATATTTTAGGGGGGGGTAAAAATAAATAAATAAAATAAATGTAAATGTGGATGCATAAGTGTGCACACCCTCTTATAACTGGGGGATGTAGCCGTGTTCAGAATTAGGGCACTTTCACAATGGGGCGTTGCGGGCGTTGGTGGTAAAGTGCCGCAAAAACAACACTCCACATCACCAAAAGAACACCATACCCACAGTGAAGCATGGTGGTGGCAGCATCATGCTTTGGGGCGGTTTTTCTTCAGCTGGAACAAGGGACTTAGTCAAGGTAGAGGGAATTATGAACAGTCACTTTGGACACAGGGTGAGCCAGGAAACCATGGACATTAAGAAATATATCTTGGACTACCTAAAATGGGTCTGTAATATTTATCCACCATATTCCCAAGGATATCTGTAAAGGACTATTTAATGATTCTGAACTCAACAGGTTAATTGAGAGATACTGATGTGTTCAGCCTCAATCACCTGTCTGCCTAATGTAATGCTAATGAATCGCAGCTTCTAAAAGACCTGTTCATTGTTTGTGGTTATGTGGATTGGGGAAATTAAGTCAGTCCTTGTGTGTATTGTAAAGTAACAGTCTGGTGAATATAAAGGTCATGCATAGTTATTTAAACATAAAGGGATTAGCTGTTGCCTTTAGAGATGGGTATTGGGAGACAAAAGCTAGCCTAACAATTCATTTAGTCATTTAAACTAAAAGGGATTAAAACCTGTTGTCTCCTAACAGGTGTCAAAATAATGTGTATTGGGTCTTGCTATGTTGTGGGTGGAGCTGGACCATTGTTCATTTTAGGTTAATGCAGTATTGGATGTGTATAAAAGTTACAATGTTTTTCTTAATAAAGTCAGTCTATCCAGAGAAAGATACAGAGTGCGTCTTGTTCTTCCAGAAGGATTATTTCCTATGGGAAGTGGTCGTCTGGCTGTGGAGGATCGACAGTGAATTTGTGTCCAGGAGAGGGAAGATGTTTAAACGGCGTTACCCCCTTTCGTATTTGGGGTGTCGTTACACCAGTCAATATTGGCACAAAACATTCAGGCTTTTGCCAGAAAGCTGAACATGAAAAGGAACTTCATATTTTAGCATGACAACAACCCAAAGCATACATCCAAATCAATGGCTTCACCAGAAGATTATTAAAGTTTTGGAATGGCCCAGAGGCCACACCTGAATCCGATTGAAAATCTGTGTGGTGAACTGAAGAGGGCTGTGTACAGGAGATGCCCTCGCAATCTGACAGATTTGGAAAGTTTTTGCAAAGAAGAGTGGGGAAATATTGCCAAGTCAAAATGTGCCATGCTGATAGACTCATACCCAAAAAGACTAATGCCGCGTACACACGACCCTTTTTAATGTCAACGAAAAAATAGGATTTTTGTACTCACCGTAAAATCCGTTTCTCTGACGTCTATGGACTGACACAGCTCTAATACTGTAAACGTGTGAGTATATGTCCCTGCTTGCAGGAGAAGATCTAGGCAGAATGTTAGATGTTAGAAACATTCCTCCTACCTGCAGCCAGCAGCCTCAGTTCGTAACAAAGCAGTACAAACCTTAAGGAAGGGTGGGTGCTGTGTCAGTCCATGGACGTCAGAGAAACTGATTTTACGGTGAGTACAAAAATCCTATTTTCTCTTATCATCCATGGACTGACACAGCTCTAATACTGTAAACGTGTGGGACGTCCCAAAGCAGTATCAGAAAAGGGTGGGAGCAGTAGTAAGGGAATAATCAAAAAACTCCAAACAAGCAGAGCTCCTCAACGGAGGAGTTGCAACATTAAACAGCAGCCTGCAACACTTTGCGGCCGAAGGAAGCATCTGAAGATGCAGCCACATCAGCCCAGGAAGCACCAATTGCCCTGGTGGAATGCACCGTAACCGGAAAGGGAGGCGCCCGCCCCTTAATGCCATAGGCCTGTATAACAGTCTGTCTGATCCACCTAGAAATGGTGGCAGACGACACCGCTTGGCCCTGTTTTGGACCAGAGACAGACACAAACAGTGAGTCAGACTTCCGAATAGAAGCAGTAGCCGCCAGGTACACCCGTAAGGCTCGCACCACATCCAAATTGTGAAGCGCAAAACTCTCTAGGATGCGATGGGTGAGGGCACAAGGACAGAAGGACAATGTCCTCATTAAGGTGGAAAGCCGAAACCACCTTTGGAAGGAAAGACGGTCGCGGGCGCAATACCGCCTTATCCTTATGGAGGACCAGGTAAGGCGACTTGCATGACAAGGCTGCCAACTCAGACACCCGTCTAACAGAAGTAATAGCCACTAAGAAGGCCACCTTCTGAGACAAAGTCAAGAGAGGAATATCTCTAATATTTTCAAAGGGAGGTTCCTGAAGAACCGAGAGCACCAAGTTCAGATCCCAGGGAGGGAGCGGAGGCTTGGCAGGGGGAATCACATGGTGAACCCCCTTCACAAAAGTGCTAACTAAAGAATGACCTTCTAGGGGTCGTTGAAAGAAAATGGCCAAGGCCGAAATCTGACCCTTAATTGTGCTCAAAGCCAGCCTTTGGGCTACACCACGCTGTAAGAACCGCAGGATTCTGGGGACAGAGTACGTCCGTGGACACCAGTCTAGCTCTTTACACATAGCGATGTAAGCTCTCCAGGTACGGTGATAGATCTTTCTAGAAGAAGACTTCCGTGCCCTCAGCATGGTTGAAATTACCGAATCCGAAAGGCCTGCCGTTAAAACCAGAGACTGTAAAGCAGGATGAAAGATAGGACCTCGAGACAGAAGGTCCTCCCTCAAGGGTAATTACCAAGGGACGTCCGCGATGAGACGTACCAGGTCGGCGTACCAGAGACGCCGAGGCCAATCCGGGGCAATGAGGATCACCTCAGCAGACGAGGAAGCAACTGCAGCGGAGGGTAAGCATATATCAAGGGATACTGACCTCACGGGGCCACCAACGCGTCCGAGGCATCCGCCCAGGGGTCCCTGGACCTGGCCACAAACCTCGAACCTTGCGATTGAGTCGAGACGCCATCAGGTCCACATCCGGCGTGCCCAACCGCCGACAAAGGAGTTATAAGGCCTCCGGATGCAAGGACCACTCCCCCTGGTCCAGGGACTGGCGACTCAGATAGTCCGCCTGCCAGTTTTCTACGCCCGGAATGTAGATGGCCGACAGGGCCGGCGCGCTTCTTTCCGCCCACCTTAGGATGTGGGCGACCTCGGATGCCGCAGCCGAGCTCCGAGTGCCCCCCTGATGGTTGACATATGCCAGGGCCGTGGCGTTGTCCAACTGGATTCTGATCTAGTGGCCCTGTAGCCTCTTCGACCACGCGGAGAGACACAGTCTGATCGCTCGCAATTCCAGAACGTTGATTGGTAGATGAGACTCGTCCGGAGTCCAGAGCCCCTGAGCTGACAGGACTCCCCAAACTCCTCCCCAACCCATCAGGCTTGCGTCCGTCGTGATTACCGTCCACTGGATGGGAAGGAACAACTTCCCGGGCCGAAGAGCCGGGGATCTCAGCCACCATGTCAGGGACGCCTTGACAGAGTGACTCACCTGGATCTGAAGATCCAACGACAATGGGGACTTGTCCTAAACAGACAGAATTCCCCTCTGCAATGCCCGAGGGTGTGATTGGGCATACGGAACAGCCTCGAAGGAGGCCACCATTAGTCCCAGGACTCTCATGCAGAAACGTATTGACGACCATTTTCGGGACGTCAGGACCCGTGCTGCCGACTGAAGTGTCTAACTTCTCAGAGGGTAGAAACACCTTCGCTGCCGAAGTGTCCAGGATCAGACCCAGATACTCCAAACGTTGAGTCGGGACTAGAACCGACTTCTGCATGGTTCAGTAGCCACCCGAAGTCCCGGAGGGTCTGACTGACTATTGTCACATTTTCCTCCAACTCTGAGCCATTTTCTGCTCTTAGAAGGAGATCGTCCAGATAGCCCACGATAACAATTCCTCGCTGTCTCAGCAAAGCTAGAACTGGGGCAAGCACTTTGGTGAAAACCCGTGGTGCCAATGCTAGGCCGAAGAGAAGAGCCACGAACTGATATTGGACTTCGCCTATGGCAAAGCGCAGAAACTTCTGGTGACTTGCGCAGATTGGAACGTGCAAGTAAGCGTCCTTGATATCCAAGGACTCCAGAAAATCCCCTTGGTGGAGTGTCGCAATCACCGTGCGAACGAATTCCATCCGGAATTTTTGTACCTTCACATAGGCATTCAAGGCCTTGAGGTCCAGGATTGGCCGGACCCCGTCCTTCTTTGGGACAACAAACATATTTGAGTAAAACCCCTGAAACCTCTCCTGTGACGGAACCGGCACAATCACTCCGCACCTGGGCAAATCCTGTACGGCCCCCAAGAGGGCCGCCCGGCGGGCAGGGAGGAGAGGGAGGTTTGAGGGAAAGAACCTGTTTGGGGGCCACGAGCGAAACTCTATCCTGTATCCCGAGGTGACCAACTCGCACACCCACCGGTTGGAGATCCGGGAGGTCCACCGAACCGTGAACCTGCAAAGACGTCCCCCCACCCCAGAGTCGGGCAGGGGCAAGACTTCATGCGGTGGCGGGCTTGGGAGCTAGCTTGGTAGGCTTAGGCACCCAGGGACACTTCTGTCCCCCAGCCGCACTTTTTTCAGTCTGAGCGGGCTTACCCGTGGATTCTGACTGACGAAAAAACGTATTCGCCGGAAAGGAAGGGCCCGGCCTGCGGTGGGACTCCTTTCCTTTAACGGACTGAGGAAGGAAGATGCTCTTACCCCCTGTGACATCCTTAATAATGTCATCCAGGGCGACCCTAAACAGTTTACCGCCCTTAAAGGGCAAGTCAGCCAGTCGCTTTTTGGAAGCTAGGTCGGCCGACCAGCATTTCAGCCAGATAAGGCGACGCAGCACCACAGCAGAGATAGAGGCCCCAGATATTAAAGGGGACGCATCCAAAGTGGCATCGCACACATAGACTAAACCCTGCGCAAGTTGGTGAGCCAGGGCAATGGTCTCAGGAGGGAAATTATGCTCCTGTACCGTCTGGTGCAAAATCCTTGCCCATCCTGTAAGTGTCTGAGACACAAGTGTCGCCGCCACTATAGGGCGTAAGGCAGACCCCAACAAGGCAAACATAGTTCTACTCACCACCTCTGACCTCCTGTCAGTGGGATCCTTAAATGCAGGAGTCCCTTCCATTGGGAGCGTGGTAGCCTTATTCAGACGGGCGACCGGGGGGTCGACCACTGGAGGGAGAGCCCACTTTTTAACCAGGTTAAAAGGGGTACCTTATGGCTAGGCGCCGCGGGACCGTCAAAGTCTTCTGCGGCTTATCCCAGACTCGGTCGATGAATCTATCAAAAAAGGGCACATATGGAAAGACCTTTTTTGAAGAAACGGCTTTAAAGAAGCCAAAGGAGACAGCCTCCACCTGAGGCTCCTCTGCCGCATCATTAAGCTTGAGAGTGTCCCTCACAGCATCAATGAGTTCACTTACAAGCACCCTGTCAGTTACTGGTTCAGAACTGGGGTCTTCCTCACAAGGAATATCCTGTTCAAAAACATTAAAATCCTCAGAGCTAGGGTCCTGAGCAGCAGTAGCTAGGCCCATATCTGAGTCAGAGCACTCCCCTACTGGAGATTGTGTGGGGAGGGGGCGCTTTACAGCTCCCTTGCGCTCGCATACCGCTTCCATCCTGACAAGGAATGATTCCAGTATAAAATCACCACACAGCGCTAATGGCGCACGCAATGAAGTCTCCAAACACCCAAGCACCCACACATACCAGAACACTAATCCTCTCCCAGCACACAGACATGAGCGCCCCCCGCCAGGCCAGAGTCACCCCCAAATACCCCCACACAGCACAGCGCCAGCACAGGGTGCAGAGAGCAGCATAACAGGGGGGAGACAGGGAGAACCCCCCATATAAAGAAACACAGCCAGCATGTACTCACCTGCAGCAGGAGAGACTACTTACCCATCCCAGAGGGACCCACTGGCTTGTTTCAGACAGACCTATCACAAAGTAGTACTGAGTAGCTGTCGGCCCGATCCACCGCGAAAGATACAGACAGGTACTGTTCAATCTTGAGAGGACCGCGGGAGCATAAAAGTACCAGGCCACCCCTGGAGTCCTGGGGCATGTCGTGAACTGAGTCTCACGCACACAAGGCGAGGATCAGCACGCTCGATGGTCGGACAGGGAAGACTACGAGGATACCAGTGTACCCAACCTGTTGCCCAGCCGACAGTTGATTGAAGGTCTCAAAAATAAAATAATAAAATTCCCAAAGGAATACAATTTAAAAATAAAATCTTCCAGGAGACTGGCTCCTGAGAAAGCCATGTCTTCTCCTTCTGCTAGGCAGAAAAAAACTGAGGCTGCTGGCTGCAGGTAGGAGGGTTATGTCCGGAGGGACCGCCCCCCTGGGCGGGGCTGTTCAGCTCTGGTTTTGTTTCTAGAACGTTTCTAACATCTAACATTCTGCATAGATCTTCTCCTGCAAGCAGGGACATATACCCACACGTTCACAGTGTGTCAGTCCATGGACGATAAGAGAAAAACAGTTTTTCTCGACGTGATTCTTCTCAAGCCTGCCTTGCCTACACACTATCGTGAAAAAAAATGCTCGAGCAAAGCGCAGTGACATACGAAACGTACAACGGCACTATAAAGGGGAAGTTCCATTCGGATGGCGCCACCCTTTGGGCTGCTTTTGCTGATCCTCGTGTTAGTAAAGTTTGGTGAGAGACGATTCGCGCTTTTCAGCCTCGTGCTCTTCAGTCCGTTACAGCGTGACGAATGTGCCATCTCCATTATGAATGCTAGTTTTACCAGAACGAGCGCTCCAGTCTCATAACTTGCTTCTGAGCATGCGCGTTTTTTTCACGTCGTTAAAGCCTACACACGGCCGTTTTTCACGACAAGAAAAACGACGACGTGAAAAACGACGAGAAAAAATAGAGCACGTTCCAAATTTTTAATGCCCATTTTTCACGTCGCAAAAAATGCTCTGGAGCCTACACGCAATCGTTTTTAATGACCAAATTAAAAAATGCCATGTGCTGTAATAAAATCAAAAGGTACATCAACAAACTATTAGTTTAAGGGTGTGCACACTTATGCAACCATATTATTTTATTTTTTTATTTTTACTCCCCCCCCAAAAGATTTCAGTTTGTTGTTCAACGCACAGTTTATAGGTCACTTTAAAAGGTGGAAAAAATTCTGAAATTATTTATCTTTGTCATTTTTTTTACATCACAGAAACCTGACATTTTAACAGGGGTGTGTAGACTTTTTATATCCATTGTATATTCCATATTCAGAAAGCATTAAAAAAAAAAATCCAGAAAGGACGACAATTTTCCATATCCAGTAAGTGTACAAAGCTAAGCAAGACATTTGAAAGAAAAGGCCATATACATGCCTAACATCCAATAATATATGCTCTATATAAGCTCTTAATTCCTCGGGTTACTTCTTTTCTCAAGGAAAAAATGTAAATCAGGATAACATCCTTTATAACCAGTTCAGCTCTTTGGGCGTACTATGTACATCCAAAGAATTAACCTTTGATCACAAGCTGATGGCTGCAGCAGTAGCCATCAGCCTGTGTAGGTTTTGTAGAGCCAACGACCGGATAAAAGTGAAAGTGAAGCGACGAGTTGGCTCTACTTGCCATGCCCACATGCACCCGACAGAATAACAGAAACCCCTGGCAGCTGTTGGAGAACTCAATGAGTTTTCCTCGGATCTATCAATCGCCGCAGTGCGCATGCGCAAGGTACGTCACTAACCTTTTTCTCCAACAGCTTTCTCCAACAGGGGCTTTCTGTTATTGTCGGGTGCGCGCATGGCCAGTAGAGCATATTCGTCAAAATCTGCTGCAGGAGAGTCACGTGGTTGGAGATTTTAAGGGGTTGACTATTTTGGCAGAACACATCCGCTGGCAGGGGGAGAGAGACTGCAGTGAGACCGAGGAAAATCCATGCCTTGATCTCACATCCAAACAGTGAAACGGGAAGGGATGTTCTGGTTTTGTATGCACATTTTCCTGGCTAGCACAGCCAGGGGACGCTTCTAACCAAGCCGATCTGTGCTTGGTTAAATGGTGTGAGGGGCAGGTGGGGACATTGGACATAATAGACCCCTAATCTCTCCAAAAAGAGTACCTGTCACCTGCCCAATGCTATCACATGAAGATTAACCCCTTGTGATAGCAAGCATGTAAAAAAGAAATACAAGAAAAACGTAAAAAAAGTAATAAAATGATAATAAAAAAAAAATATATATATATATATAGCGGCCTCCACCCTCTCCTCTCTACTCTTCTTGCTCTGGCGCTCGTCTAGGGGTACTCTGAAGGAGAGTGTGGGGTCACCACGCCAAGTCCCCCTGCAGAGTATGTGCAGTGAGAGACGATCCTCTTTTACCTTCGGGTCGGTGTTCTGCATCCGGAGACCTCCTCCTGGTTTTCTCGAACAGTGTCTGCCAGTAAATGAGCCCCACACCACTAAAGTCCAACACTCCTTTATTCTTCCAATAACAGAGTAATGCACAGACAGTTGGACTCCCTCAACGAACAGAACAGACAAGGGGGGTGTGGAATGCGAGTAGGCCCAGGCACAATGAACTCTCCACTTTCCTTCCTGAAAGTGGGTTGCGGTCTCCGAGCGAAGGGGGATTTCCTTCCAGGCGGTCTCCGATGGAAGGCTCACCTGTCACCGGCAATATGCTGCACCAGGTCTTCAAGCAAGTATCTCCCACCGGTCCATTACGCCCTCCGGATTCGGGTACCCACTCCCAGGGTCCCCTAGGATCTCCTTCCCTCGCGGAACTCAGTGTTGGGCACTGAGCTCCAGACCTCCATCCGAGTACCTCACCCCAGGCTAAAGGTGCCTGGGATGGAACACGACCTCCGAACGTCCTCTAGGCCTAGGCCGCCTAGAGGACCGACACGAACCACCGCCCACAGGCTGAAGGTGCCCGGGACTCGACCCCGTGACAAAGATGGCCGGCCCCTTTATACCCTCTCCCAGCAAGCACGGCGGGTTCCCCGCCCCACCATACTGCTGCCGAGGGAGGACAAAAAGGGAGCCCGGCACACAGCAATGGTTCAACCCCAGCCCAAGGCGACAGCGCCACCCGCTGGGCTGCAGGGAACTGCACATCACTGGTGTCTGCCAGTTTTAAATACACAACAAAGTGTATACCCGCTACATATACACATTATATATATATATATATATATATATATATATATATACACACACACACACACACATATACACACACACTATATATATATATATATATATATATATATATATATATATATATATATATATAACCCAAAAAATGCCAAAACCCTCCTTGCCCTGCACAAACGCAAATGCACGCCCAGGGTGCATGCGTGTATGTAAGCCGCAATCGCACCACACATGTGACATATTACTGTGAACGTCAGAGTGAGAACAATAATTCTAGCACAAGAGCTTCTAATTAACTCTAAATTGATGAGCTGTAACGGCTTTTAAAGTATCACCTATGGTGATTTTTGGGCACCATCGTTTTTGGCGATATTGCGGGCGCATGCAATTTTAAAACATGTAATGTTAGGTCTATTTACTTGATGCAACCTCATATTTTATGTTTGAACAAAAAAATGGGTATTATATGGTGTGGTTTTGCACTAAAATGTATTTTATTCGATTTTTTCCAGAAAATCAGCGTTTAATAAACAGTTGCGCAAATATCACGTGAATCAAAAATTTATAACCATCACCTTTTTATTTTACAGGACCTCTGCTTTCAGAAAATATAAACGGTTCTGGGGGTTTATGTAATTTTATTGCCAAATATTTTACATGTATGCAACAAAGAAAAAAAATTGCTCTGGCGCTAAACTGGTTATACCAACAAAAAAATTGCCTGTTCACCCTGGGGGGGGGGGGTTTGGAAATTGTAATGTACTCTGGTGTCTGGTAACTAAGGGGGAAGTGCATGGATCAGGGTGGGAAACAAAGGCCACTGTCCGATACACTTTCCATTATTGGGTGGGATACTTGCAGGTCACTATGTCTGTTGAGGTTGCAAGCTAATGGCTTTCAGTGTGGGCAACTGGCTTTCACACAAGGACAGGTACCAGTGGGTGGTACTAGTTTGGGGGAGGGGAATAGGTGGACCTGTCTCACACTAGTTGCACACCTATAACTGAATAAACCTTTGTTTAGCCTTTTTCAATAAATTCTGGCGCATTCTCACAATTTTGGGCAAAAACTAACAGTCCCGCATGCTATTTTTTAGCTTTTTGAACCACCAAACAAGAAAAATTTGATTGTTTCTCAACAGCAGTGAGCCTGCAGACATCTCTCTATATACCCTGCAGCCCCTGCATTTTCTTCCTCCCCGATTTAGCAAGAAATGTCCAGGAGGTGGTCATAGGAGGGAAACAAAATTAGGAAGCATTTTTTTAGTCTGTAAATTCTGAGACTTGATGTTACCCCTTTTTAGCCTTTTGTCCTCAGCCCTGGGCCATTATTGCCAATATGATCAATACAGCTTTGCTCACAGAAAGACAAAACACATACTTTTCACAATGTTATTTTATAAAAATGAAAACCACATGTCCATTCTGTATAACATCAACAGCTGGCCTTACAACATTTTCTAGGAAATGTTCTCATTGTGGTAGCAGTATGGGGGAGTAGCCCGCTGTGCATACTCATGTTAAAGTGTCCATAGGACCTCTAGCTTCACGCAAGCTTGTTGTAAGATTGTAAAATGTAGTGTAGCGATACCTCCAACTAAGAAGGCCGCAGATTTAGTTTGGGCCCTGAAGACAGCTCCACCAACCCCCGGCAATATGCTCTATCCCCTACTGGCACAGCTAGTACTGACAGTAAATTGTATATCTTATACGGTATGAATAACTGAGCATTGAGACAATACTAAATTGAAATAAGTATAAGATTTTACTTAAGCTCTTGGTAAGAAAAAGGGTAACATCAATAACAGTTTACAGAATAATCATTAGTAATGCAGAGCCCAACCACACTAACACACTACTGGGTGCATAGGGATCTGATAGTCCCCGCTCTTGAGATCCATAACGCTGAACCACTTGGCTCCAGACAAGCTCTGTAGGGCATCCTCTATCCTTGGAGTGGTATACTGGTCGGGTATGGTTCTCCTGTTGAGAGTCCTGTAGTCGATACAGAGCCTCAATGACCCATTCTTCTTCCTGACCACCACTATCGGGGATGCATAGGGGCTTCTAGATTCCCGTATTCCCGTATCACACCAGTCCTCTTGAGTTCTGAGAGTTGTTCCCTTAGATCCTCCAGATCTGCTAGTGGGACCCGCCTGACTCTCTCTCTGAAGGGCTTATCTTCCTGGAGGCGGATCCGATGGGTGTCACTCCTTGCACACCCCACATCGAACTCATCTTTAGAGAAGATCTTGGGCAGATTCGGGTTTTCCATGGATATCTTCTCCCAAGCATCTCCTCCTTCGCCCACCTCTGACAGGGGCAGCAGGGCTCACCTGGCCTAGCAGCATCCTGGCTGGGATTTCCATGGGGCCATCTGTATTGTTCCTAACACTCACTGGGACTCTACAATGGGCCTTCTTTAGGGCCTTCAGCGGAATCACTTCTGGTATCACTTCCAGACCGTGGGACCCTTCCCTTTGATCAGATTCCAACATGACAAAGGGTCCAGGCTGCTCCCAAGTAAGCTTCACAGTGCCTCTGAGACAGGTTACTTCGCCGGGCTGCAGCACTATCCCTCCTCTTCCAAGTCTCCACACCTTCCCTATCCCCTCTCCTGGGGTCTTCTACTCACAGACCAGCCTTTGGTAAGCTGTCTTCAGCATGGGGTGGATCTTGGTGACCGCTGCCCCTTTCTTTCACTAGAGGGGTCAGAAGTCTTCGGACCAGGTCCGTGTTTGTCCCTATTATCAGGGAACTCTTGTTGGCTCCTGGTGGCCGAGGGCACACAACTGCCAGGGTGTCAAACACTTCGGGTTTTCCAGCCACAGATGGGTCAAAGGTCATCCTGATAGGCAGATAGCCATCGTAGGGGAAGTTCTGGGTTCCAATCCCACATATCTCTAGTCCCTCTATCTTCCGGATGGGTGGGTGACTCAAGTGCTTATCGTAAAAGTCTCTGTATAGCAGAGTTACTTGCGCCCCAGTATCCAAGATTGCTCTGGTGTAGACTCCCTCCACTTGAATCGACACTATAGGAGATGGGCCTACCAGCTTCTCCGGACATGGCCCGGCAGGGGTCGCTTTCTTTAGACTTTTTCTCTTTGAACCTCCTCTCGTCCAATCCCCTTTGGACTTCAGTCTTTCTTGAGTCTGGTATGCATTGACTTCCCTCCCTTTACTGGGTGTAGGGACCCGCTGAGGGATACTATTGTTTTTCTTAGGTGTGCACCCCCTCTGGGGAGTGCTGTGCCTCTTCTGAGGGGTCTTACCCCCTTTCTCTGGGGTGTATCTCTGTTGAGGAATGTTGTGTTTCCCCCGAGGCGTTTTATCTCCTGTTTTCTGCTTTGCTTTCAGCTTGGAGCTCACTGAAGGTGATGGGCACCCGGTTGACTCCTTCACCGGGGCCCTCTGAAGTTTCCCGCCGGCTTGCGGTTGTCTATTTTCTTCTTCTTGGGACTGGAGCATGTAGCCACAATATGTCCAATGCCTCCACAGTTAAAGCAGACTATATCTCCCCATTCTTGTAAAGATGCGGGTGCTGAGGCAACTGGGAATAATTCCTTCCTTGGTACTTCTCTCTTGGGACCCTCTGTGTCTTTTTCCATCAGAGAGGTCAACATCTCTAACACCTTGGACATTTGAGCTTTCAGGGTGTCTATCTCCGAATCTCTTTCAGGGGTCATTACTGGATTGACTAGCACCTGTGCGGGTACAACATTTGTCTTAATCATCTGCTGGTCCTGTTGCAGCGCCTCCTCATCTCTGATGATTTTTATCAAGTCAGCATAAGTCAGCAACGTTCCTCCTCCTGAGGTTTTCAGGTGCAGCCAGACTGGATCCGAGCGCAGCGCTCCCTTTAAGACTTGCTTCATTCTTTCCACATCTGTATCTTGGGGCCTCATCCCCTTCTTCAACACAATCTTGCACAACAACCTGTTCAGTCTTCTAACATACTCGGAAAGTTTCTCCTCTGGTTGTTGGAAAGTATGTTCAAATTGGTAGACCATCTCTGTCACCTTTTCCAATTGACCAAACTCTTCTTGCAGCATGGCTAGACAGTCTTGAGCCATGCAATCTGCATTCCCAAACCGAAAACTTTTCACTGCTTCTGCTGCTGCGCCTTTAAGGCTTTCCATCACTCGTTGCCTCTTCTGCGCTTCAGGCACCTCCCATGCCTCTACTGCCTGCAATGCCTGCTCCACCCAGGTGTCAAAGTCTTCTTCCCCTGCGGGGACAGGGAGCTTCCCTGAGAATGTCTTTAGTCTCCGGTAGCTAGTCTCTACATGCACCGTGCTTGCCTTCTGACACTTGGTTAGCAGATCCCCTATCGCACCTATCAGTTCTGGTGATATTCCAGTGACAGGTGCAGGCGCCACCGGGGGTGTTGCCCTGTCTTCTCTCTCCGGTGGGGCACGGGCCGCAGCCTGCGGTGATCCCGTAGGGTATGGTTCCTTCTCTACAGTTACCGCGTGCGCCAACCTATATGTTCTGTTGTCTGGCGTCCGCACACACTTGCGCCTACAGGCCTCTGGCATCACGCCCCAGTACTCCACTAATGCATATTGATATGAGATGTCTGGGTCTGTCTTTATGTCCATCACCCAGGGTGTGTGATCTGGAGTCACTGATTTCATTAATTCCTCTACCGTCTCACTCGACCATTTCTCCCCAGGGAGGCTAATGGCTATCGACTGCTTTGGCTCTGTGTTAGCGGCTTTGCACCACTCTTCTACCGCTTGTGGATCCATGGGGTCCATGCCGGCACCTCTGGCGTTCACTTGCTGCATCAGGATCCCGGACGAGAACCCCCACGTGTAGCGATACCTCCAACTAAGAAGGCCGCAGATTTAGTTTGGGCCCTGAAGACAGCTCCGCCAACCCCCGGCAATATGCTCTACCCCCTACTGGCACAGCTAGTACTGACAGTAAATTGTATATCTTATACTGTATGAATAACTGAGCATTGAGACAATACTAAATTGAAATAAGTATAAGATTTTACTTAAGCTCTTGGTAAGAAAAAGGGTAACATCAATAACAGTTTACAGAATAATCATTAGTAATGCAGAGCCCAACCACACTAACACACTATAGGATTAACACACAACAAATGCGCCACGCGGGCGACCGTTAGCTAAGTGCCCTATGGCGCAGTAACCAAAACACTTTAGAAACCCCACCAGGCCTGGTTCTGATATCTACAACTTAGTCCCTTTTCTTCACCGGCAGATCTTTAACGGTGGTGCACATTAACAGAGTACAACTTTGTAATCCAATGGGGTAGGTAAAGATGGGGTAGAAACTTGGCTATACGAACGGTAGGTTCAGCTCCGACAAGGGCCTTCAATAAGAGCACCAAGAATAACTCGTAGGCCACGGCAGTCTATAGGCCTATATGCAGTAACAGTATATCGGTTGGGCATATGCCCTCTCACCCGCCCGGACTACGGTTCCAGTCCGGGAACTTCCACCAACTGTGTCCCACACACACTCAGTCTCTTTAGCGATCGGGTCCCCGATCCAACAAGGCTGTAGTCGAGCGAAGTCAGATGCCACCCAGGCTCGCAGAGGGGTGGAAGGCTCTTTGGTGCTGCGCAAGGCCTCAGGCTTCAGGCCTTGCACGCCGACACATCCGCACAGGAGGATCAGTCTCTGAAGTCTCGTGTCCCAAAGAGGCCGAGCCCAGCCTAGCCTCCTCCTCTTATAACCCCTCCCATGAGTCTCTGCGGCGGAAACACTGCCAAACGGGGTTCTGGGTAATGTAGTTTCTCTGCGTTAAAGGGGAACACCCCGCTACAGTAGTATACTTTTTTTGGGTGGATACAGCACCATACATACAGTATGTGTTGTGTGTAATGATATATAATCTATTATCTGCAGGTGTCCGTTTCTGCGAGCCGCTGAGAGCCTGAGTCGGGCGCTTCTGCTCCCTTAACAGATCAGCGCTCCAGTGAGCGAGGAGGGAGGGCAGAGCAGAAAGCAGTGGCTGACAGTAACCAGCTCTCTGCTCAGGGAGCCCTGAGAAGCGAGCGATCGGTTGTGTTTGATCACTCGGTTCTAAGTGTTGGAGCCGGTGGTGGTCAGAGATAAGTAGGATTGGGGGAAAAAAAAAACGTCCATACTTCTCTTTTAATCCATTTACTTTTCTCAGTGCAGGGTTACCTTAACTTTGTACCTAATGACCCCCTAAAAAGAAATCCTTCCTGAGAGAAACATGGAGGTTCTCACTGTTGACGTCTCATTCTGAAATTGCCTGGCTCTCATGGCAACCCACTCACTTCATTTTAATGAATCACTAATCCAGAACAAACATGCAGATAAGGGCTTCTTAGTTTGAACACGTATGCAGATGTGCAAAGTATTCAAGCCAGAAAGTCAGAATTATGGCCAGTAAACAAGCAAGCTCAGGAAGTGGTCAGCAATGGCACTCCATACATTGGTGAGAATCGGGAGTTTAAATCTTAATTTCTCCAACCCGCGTCCTGAACATTATACTATGATTAGTGTGTCCCACAACAAGCACCTCTGTCTTCAGTTTTCCTGAAGTTCTCTAAGCAGTATGGCAAATTCCACACAGCCTTCAAGCAGTATTAAAACAAAAAAACAAAAGTTGAATACATTGCCACTTACCAATCATTGCGGTGGCTGCATTACTCCCCCCCCCCCCCCTCTGTTTTCATCTGGTGATCTAGCAAGTAACACACCTCCTGTATTAGAGTGCTCCCACTCTGGATGAAGGAGCACAGAGTCACCTATGGACAGCAGCATTGTCAGCCTGGGGGAAAGGGGAGTGTTAGATGTACTAGCAGATTTAGATACACTAAACAAACTGAAACCAAACAGCAGCCAATACTTTATAAACAGTTACATGATTCGTTTTGTTCTTTTTGGGATAAAGCTTTTACATAAATAAATAAAAGTGCATCATTACAACACCCCTGCCAGTGGTAAATGGTTTGCCTCAACCCTGTAACTGCTACATTTGCAGGACATCTTGTTCTGTTAAAAAAAACAACAGACTTTGTGGCTAATAAAGAAAGCCTAAGGCCCCTAAAACACGAGGTGGACTCCGTTGCTACAATGACAGGTCCCTCTCTGCTCACTGAGCGGGGAGGGGCTTGGCGAGCGCCGCTGTCTCCTATGGAGAGATCTGATGAAAACGGACAGCATGTCCATTTTCATCAGATCTCACCCGATCCGATATGGACGGATGGGGACGTAATCCGTCTGATTTTAGCGGATCGGATGTCAGCGGACATGTCTCCGCTGACATCCGACGCTCCATAGACATGCATGGAGCGGCCGTTCAGGTTCGCCGACAAAACTGACAGGCAGGCCTGAACGGTCCGACCGTGTGAAAGGGGCCTAAGAATTGGTAAGCTGCAATATAATAAATGTTTGCTTTTGGGTTTATTACCGCTTTCAACTGGAAATATGGGGCATCTCATTCTTTACACATTTGCAAAAAACTAGCAGCATGGGAATGACTGCTTGAAGTAGGGCAATATAATGGCATGGATTTCTTAAATTTGGGCACAGGGGAGTAAGATAACCCTGCCTAGATTCTCCCTACAAAAATGATTTAAACAAAATTGTCCATTATCCCCTTTCCGACCACCCAACATGTGTGGCGGAAAAAGGGTGGGCTTTAAATCCCACACACCGCACTTATGCATTGCTAGGAGGCTGACGTTTATGTGCTGAGAGCAAGCTCACTACGAGCTCCCAGCACAAAGACTAATCTGTATAAGACAGTATTTGGTCCAGGAAAGATGGGTAGCTGGTGGGACCGGCTTCCAATCATGTGATTGCCGATCCCTCCCACCTCCCCCAGGTGTTCTGAAAGGGAATAAAGAAACTCTGGGAAGGGGTTAAAAAAAAGTGGTATTTTACTTTCATCTTGCCAAAACTAGTTTAAATTATTACGTATTAGGGATTATTGGATCAAATTGACAGTTAGGCCCCTTTTACACAGGGGCGGTTTGCAGGCGCTATTGCGCTAAAAATAGCGCCTGCAAACCGACCCTAAACAGCGGCTTCTGTTTCTCCAGTGTGAAAGCCCGAGGGCTTTCACACTGGAGCGGTGCGCTAGCAGGACCGCTCCAAAAGTCCTGCTAGCAGCATCTTTGGATCGGTGTGTTTACCGCTCCTCCACCGCTCCTTCCCATTGAAAGCAATGGGAAACCGCTGCTATACCGCCGGCAATAACCCTTTTTTGGCCGCTAGCGGGGGTTAAAACCGCACCGCTAGTGGCCAAATACCGCAGCAATTCCGATGGTATAGCTCTGCTAAAAATAGCGGCGCTATACCGCCAGCGCACCTCCAGCCCCAGTGTAAAAGGAGCCTTAATGGAAAACCTTAGCAAACCAAGATCTCAGCTGATCTTTGTTCTTTGCATCACAAACATCCTCAACATACTGTATTTATTGGCGTATAACACTCACTTTTTTACCCTGAAAATAGAGGGTAAACTGTGCCTGCGTGTTATACGCAGGGGGCTGTGGAAAGTTTATTTCCTGAAACTTCCCTCTTAAAATTAGGGTGCGTGTTATATGCCTGTGCGTGTTATACGCCGATAAATACGGTATATTCAAATGTTCTACATTATTTTATATTTGTAATGTACACTTTATAGTGGCTTCAAAACAAAAAGTATCACAAACTAGAGTTGAAATTTATGGGAGCCATCATCACAAATTAACTAACCCAATACTAGTTGTATCTAAAATAACCACATATTTATAAGAGGCAGAGAAATAAAAGATTAAATGCCTGTAAAAGCTGCAGTGTGTATGAGCGCTAACAGTTTTCTGTAGTTGGAGGCAGGATTTTAATCTACAGGCAAAGTCTTCACTGCCCTCCTGTTATGGTTCAACTCTTTGTAGGCTGGGGTTTTTTACATTCATAGGAAAAAGCACAAGAGTGCAAATGACATGATCATGCTGGTTACTGAATCAGCCAAGGTTAGATTTGTATGAATGTTTACAGATTTATCTGATCTAATCAGAAATTTGCAGTTCATGAATCCAGGCATTTTATGAGATTTTGCCCGTGAGGCATTTGATTTGAAAAATTGCCCGTTGTCGATTCACCTGATTTGAGAAACAATTTGAACATATGATAACTAATGCTTGTGCCTCCTCACTCAACCCACAGAAAGAAAAAACAAAAAAACAAACATTTACATGATGTAAAGGCAAAACTCAAGAACCCCCCCCCCCCCCCCCCAAAAAAAAGTATCCTAAGGTCCCGTTCACACCTGTGCTTTTTAGTAGGGATGCATTAAAAAAAAGTCATGCATGCTGCATCTTTGATGTGCTTTCACCAAAATGCCCATTCCATAGAGTTCAATGGCAATGCACCTGTAACACACGTATAATGCGATTAAAACTAAACACATCAAAAACACACAGCAGTGATGAGAACCGCCTCTTAGCCTATTCCCAAAAGTACCATCTTCATGGACCTTTAGGTTAAAATGAAACAATCAATACCTTTCAGGCTCAAAAATCTGAAATTAAACTCACACACATGTAAAAGTATTAGTGAGTTTCATATAATAATAATGGCACCTCATGTTTGATTTGTCAGAGAAGCATAAAAAAAAAAAGAAGTAGTACCTTTTTCACTGGAGGTAAATTTTTCAGTAAAACATGTAATTATGTATATTTTAGGTGAATCCAACATTTTTTTGTCTGCATGGGTACCAGCTTTACTTTAATTAAAGCAGCCATGCAACAGCAAATCTGACCATTCAATCCAACTAAATGTGGCCATTTCAACTTCTGTGGTGGACCATTATAATGTTTACAAAGGTAATGGGGCTGACTGGGAATTTGGGGAACCATAATCTTAAAGTGTTTGTTAGCCTAAAAATATAGTCAGGCTGCATATACAGTACATGATTTTGTGTATTTTTACACATTAAGACAGGCCATACACTATGCAATGTAGAAAGAAAATAGCTTGATTGCCCTATCAACAGTCAGTGTTGATAGGGGAATCCCTCCCGCAGTGCTATTGTGTTCTGCCAGTGGGGATCCTTAAAGTGGTTCTAAAGCCTAGACATTTTTTACCTTAACCACTTCACCCCTGGAGGATTTGGCTGCCCAATGACCAGGCCATTTTTTTTGCGATTCGGCACTGTGTCGCTTTAACTGACAAATTGTGCGGTCGTGCGATGTGGCTACCAAACACAATTGACGTCCTTTTTTTCCCCACAAATAGAGCTTTCTTTTGGGGGTATTTGATCACCTCTGCGGTTTTTATTTTTTTGCGCTATAAACAAAAAAAAGAGCGACATTTTTGAAAAAAAAAGCAATATTGTTTACTTTTTGCTATAATAAATAGCCCCCAAAAATATATATAGATAAAAAAATTCCCTCAGTTTTGGCCGATATGTAGTCATATTTGTAGACATATTTTTATGGAAAAAAAACCCGCAATAAGCGTATATTGATTGGTTTGCGCAAAAGTTAAAGCGTCTACAAAATAGGGGATAGTTTTATGACATTTTTATTATTATTTTTTTATTAGAAATGGCGATCTGCGACATTTTGGCGGACACATCGGACACTTTTGACGCTATTTTGAGACCATTGTCACTTATACAGCAATCGGTGCTATAAAAATGCACTGATTACTGTGTAAATTACACTGGCAGTGAAGGGGCTAACCAATAGGGGCGGGGAAGGGGTTAAGTGTGTCCTAGGGAGTAATTCTAACTGTGTGGGGGCTGGGCTACCCGTGACACGACATTGATCACTGCTCCCGATGACAGGGAGCAGTAGATCAGTGTCCTGTCACAAGGCAGAACAGGGAAATGCCTTATTTACAGAGGCATCCCCCTGTTCTGCCTCTCCGTGACACGATCATGGGACACATTGAGTCCGTGGGTCCCGCGGGCACGGTCATGGAGCTTGCGACGTTGCGAATTTCAAAGCAACGCACCTGTACGTTGCTTTGCGCATTCTGCCGATGTATATCTACTGGCGACGGTCGGCAAGTGGTTAATGCATTACTTGGAATATATTAGGATGGTTATGTGTGTGAATGGACACAGGCAGCGCAGCTCAGAATCGTGCCCACAAGTGTGCCACGATAGGCACACCGAGAAGAGGAGGATCGGGGCTGCTCAGTACAATTTCCATTGCACAGAGCAGGTACGTAAAAACCTGCTTGTTATTTTTTTTAAAACAAAACTTTGAGTTTACAATCACTTTAAAAATATACAGTTATCACATTGGGGTTACAGGTCCCTGGGTTGTTTACAATTTCCTAGGGATAACCTGGCTAGGCATTGAGCCCTGTAATTTTTTGAGAGATTGGGGATATAAATAATTCTATCAGTAAGTTATTTTTTAATTTCAATATTTCTTTATTGGTTTTATCACCTCGTAACGAGACATGTTATATTTCCGATACAACAGTAACAGGTATGTGAAGTCAAGGCACAACTGTAGTAGTATACATCATTCAGTGGGTATTTTTTTTTTTTTATTTACTTTTTATTAGAAAATTATTCAACATGTAATTACATACACCCACATTGGTGTGGAAAAAATTTTCATACAAAAATAACTTTACATATTTCCTTACTTTCCCTTTTCCCCCATTTCCCTCCCTATCTTCCCCCCCCCCCCTCCTCCCTTCCCTCCCTCCCTGATCTGTCCCCCTCCTGTCCTATTCCTCTTCTTTTCCTGTCATTCCCTGAACATATTTATCTGAGCATTTATATATTCTCCACTTTTCCCATATTGTTCTGTAATTTTCCCCTTTTCCCTGCTCTCCCTGGCTCAGATATTCCATTTCCGAGATATACTCTACCCGCTGTATCCATTCTTTAATAGTCGTTTTTTTTGTAGATATCCAATTTCTTGGGATTAACCCCTTTGCTGCGTTAAGTAATGGTGGGACTAATGTTTTCTGGTATTGCTTTTTTGTTTTATTTGTACCGTGAAATAGGCATGTCCACGCGTTTTGTATTATTTTTTCAGTGGGTAATAACGCCATTACATAACAACTTACAATCACATCACCTTTAACTACTTGCTTACTGGGCACTTAAACCCCCTTCCTGCCCAGGCCAATTTTCAGCTTTCAGCTCTGTCACGCTTTGAATGACATTTGCGCGGTCGTGTGACGTGGCTCCCAAACAAAATTGACGTCCTTTTTTTCCCACAAATAGAGCTTTCTTTTGGTGGTATTTGATCATCTCTGCGGTTTTCATTTTTTGCGCTATAAACAAAAAAAAAGAGCGACGATTTTGAAAAAAAACACAATATTTTTTACTTTTTGCTATAATAAATATCCCAATTTAAAAAAAAAAAAAAAAAAAATTTCCTTAGTTTAGTCCGATACATATTCTTCTACATATTTTTGTTAAAAAAAGAAAAAACGCAATAAGCGTTTATTGATTGGTTTGCGCAAAAGTTATAGCGTCTACAAAATAGGGGATAGTTTTATAGCATTTTTATTAATAATTTTTTGTAATGGCGGCGATCAGAGATTTTTATTGTGACTGCGACATTATGGCGGACACATCGGACACTTTTGACACCATTTTGGGACCATTGTTATTTTTACAGCGACCAGTGCTATAAAAATGCACTGGTTACTGTAAAAATGACACTGGCAGGGAAGGGGTTAACACTAGGGGGCGAGGAAGGGGTTAAACGTGTAACTTGGGAGTGATTAGTACTGTGTGGGGGAGGGGACCGATCTGTGTCCCTATGTACAAGGGACACAGCATCGGTCTCCTCTCCCTGACAGGACGTGGATCTCTGTGTTTACACACAGAGATCCACATGCTTGTCTGTGTACCGGCCGATCGAGGGTACCTGGCGGACATCGCGGCCGCCAGGCAAGTGCATCGGCATCTCAGTGATGCGCCCCCAGTGGCCGGAATAGCCGGATTTCTAGAGCCACCTTGAGGCCGTCATTTGTACATGGCCCGGCTCTCAAGTGGTTAAAGAAGACAAATGGTGGTTATCTGCTGTATCAGCAAATAGCTGCAGTGAGTCCCTTGGTTATCCAAGGGATTGGAAGTGTATAAGAGAAAGCAACAAAAGGGTTGAAAAATACAATTTTAAACCACGCGCATTTGTTGGAACTATGCGCAAGCAAACAGAAATTAAACCATCTATTCATCACATTCAGCGTGAACTAGAAGGCTGTATTCTCATTTGGTAGCAAATTAGTGTCAATTTCCCCTATTTCTCTCATACCAGTCTGACCATGGTTTCCACAATAAGCTCACTCTATGGAGGTAACCCTGCGTGGAGGCAAACAGCAGTTCATAAGCAGCGCGAGTATGGGTATCTTTCCAGTGTCGGGTTAGCACCAGTCTTGCGCTCAGTAGGACATGAGTGACTATTGTTCTGGCTTCTACAGGGAGTGACTGAATGTTTAATGATAAAAAAGAGCCTGACCTGGAGCTATTGGAATTTTCAGTTTTAAGATTTGTGAAAGTAGTTGAAATACTGCCGTCCAATATCTAGTCAAAGCAGGACAAGACCATAAAATGTGATAAAGTGAACCGACCTCCCCACAATTCTTCCAGCACAAGGCAGAAGACTGTGGGGCGAATTTCCCAATCCTATATGGGGTCAAATACCATCTAAGTGATATTTTTTGGGTTAATTCCCACAGGTTCACACTCTCTTAGTAGCCGCATATGTCACTCTGTAGGCCTTCCGCCATTGGTCGGAGGTAAAAACGGTCCCAATCTCTCTTTCGCAGGCTAACATTGCGGATGTTTTAGTAAACACCTCTTTGTTGCTAAGCATCATATAAAATAAGGAAATGCATTTAGTTTTGGTGTTTGGGCTACAATAAAATTGAATTATGTTCCATGGTAAGGAAACAGCCGTGATTGGGTGGAAGCGAAGTAGGTGGTTAATATTCAGGTAGGCGTAGTAGTCATGGGGAGCCAGGTCATACTCTATTTGGAGGGATCTAAAGGTTTTTGGGGCCGGCCCTATCATTAGGTCTGCAACATCCTTGATCGCTTTGGCAACCCATCTACCTATGTTCAATTCAGGTATAACCGTGGTCAAACATTGAATTGGTAGTGGCAATAAGGAGTGGGTGGTGTGCTGAAAAGGAAAAGTTATAAGTAAGTCCCATGCCTGTAGGGAAGCTAAAACCGTGGGAGGTAATGCCTTATGCTGCAAGATGTTGTGGCGGCTTGTGAAAAGAAGGTAATACAGGCTATGTCCATGGATTTGGGAACTTTCTAATTCTGTTCATCTGTTCTGTTTAGACGTAGGGAACCATGCCTTAAGCTGAGCTAATATGGTGGCTGTGTGATAGTCTTTCAAAACTACCATTCCTACACATCTCACTTGTTTAGTCGTAATCAGTCTAGAGAATGCGCACCTCGCTTTCTTGCCTTGCCATATGTATTTGTTGATAATTGATTGGACAGTACTGAAAAAGGAGTTAGGCACTGGTATCGGGAGAGTTCTAAATAAATAGATTAGTTGGGGTAGGATAGTCATCTTAAAGGCCGCCAATCTACCAGACCAGGAGAGTTCCACTTTAGCTAAATCTTGGAGTTTCGACCTGAGTTTGTCTAGGAATGGGGTATAGTTAGCCTTATACAAATTATCTGTTTTGGGCGTGAGGGTGATACCAAGGTATTTTATCCCCATGCTTTCCCAAGTGTAGGAATAGGATTTTGCCAGTTTCCTTTGTATTGCATGAGGGACGTTCAAACCTAGTATATACGACTTGGATTCGTTCACTTTATAATAGGAAAGGTGACTAAACATTTGTAACGTATGATGTACCGAAGCCAGGGACCTTTCCACATCTGTGAGCATTAAAATGACGTCATCGGCGAACAGGCTAATGGTATGTGAGGAATTGGACGTTTTAAATCCAGATATGTGGGAATGACTACGAATGTGGCACGCCAAGGGCTCCATCAGCAAATTAAATATCAATGGGGACAGCGGGCATCCCTGGCGTGTCCCATTCGCAATAGTAAATGGTGTGGAAAGAACTCCAGATGGGTACATCTGGGCCGTAGGGTTGGTATAAAGGGCCATGATGGCAGAGAAAATCGGACAAGTAAAAACCAAAAGCGGTTAGTACCTTGGACAAGTAACCCCAGTGTATGCGGTCAAACGCCTTCTCTGCATCCAAGGCCAGGAGCAGAGAAGGCGTTCCAGTCTGATTTGCCTTATGACTAATGTTTATTAGGCGCCTAGTGGCATCTGAAGTCTGGCGTCCTTTAGTGAACCCAGATTGATCAGGATGGATAAGATCAGGAAGAACGTCAGTCAACCTTTGTGCGATGAATTTTGCATATAATTTCAAATCGGTATTGAGAAGTGAGATGGGCCGGAAGTTCTGTGGGGTAGATGGGTCTTTCCCTGGCTTGGGTAATGTTATTATCAGTGCCTTTAGCATTTCTGAAGGGAAAGAGGAAGAGGCAACAGCATCATTAAACAAACAAACCAAGTGGGGCGATAGGATCTGTTCAAACGTTTTGTAATACTCACCTATAAATCCGCCAGGACCTGGGGATTTGTTGGGCGATAATGATTCTATAGCCGAGTTAACTTCTAAAAGACTGAAGGGTGCGTTTAACTCTTGGAGTTGGTCTGATGTTAGTTGGGGCAGGGATAGTTTGGCCAGGAAGTTGGTTATCAGTTCAGGATCAGGTTGGTGGGTAAGGGGATCTTTCTCTAGGTTTTAGAGGGAACCATAATAGTTACTGAAAGCATCCGCAATATCTTTTGGGTTATAATGTCTAGCTTTAGTGGTAGGGTGGATTATGTAAAGGATTCTAGCTTTATATCTGCAGCCTCGCAGGCGTTGGGCAAGGATCTTCCCTGCCTTGTTGCCATTGGCATAATAAGTGGCTTTAAGTCGTCTAGCAGACTTCTCAAAGTCCTCCAGAAGACAAAGCCTAAGGTCATGTCTAATTTGCGTCAATTTGTGAGATATGGAGGACGAGGGAGCCTGTTTGTTCTGAAGTTCTAGAGCTCGGATGCGGTCAGTAAATTATTTTAATGCGTCTTTGCTTCTTCCTCTTTACCCCTGCTCCTAGTTTGATACAGATGCCTCGCATGAACGCTTTGTGGGCGTTCCACATGATAGAGTAATCATTGACAGAGTCCACATTGTCTGCAAAGTAATCTTTCAGAAGAGTTTCTAGTATAGACCTGGTGTCCTCCCTCTGCAAGAGGGATGGGTTTGCTCTCCAAACCGGGCTAGCCCCAAGTGAAAGGGAGTCTGCTACAGTAAGAGTCACAGACGCGTGGTCCGACCAAGTAATAGTATTGATCGTTGTCCTGGTGGTCCTGGATAGCAGACCTTGGTGTGCAAGTTATTATTTTAAAATAAATTGCCAGAGCTTATGGAGGGTGGAGGTGGGTCCGAAACCCTAGTGGTTCCAGTTTTCTTTTCCGCAAGATGTCTTTAGTCGCAGCCCTCAGGATTGTCCAATCAAGGGGGTAGTCAAAACACTAGGCAGAAAGAGTAATTGAATCCAGGCAGGGGTCACGGGCAGACAGCAGGCCAGAGAGAAGTCAGGTCCAGGTAGAGTTTGTGGGCAGGTGCAGAAAGGGTAGTCAGATTGATCCAGGTCAGCAACAAGAAAGGCAATCCAGAAGTTTAAAAGCTTTTTTGCACAAATAAGTGGAGACACAACACAGCAACCTGCCACTTCCAAGGATAAAGACCCTTTTGGTCAGAGGACACAACCCAGCGTTGTTTCAGGGAATTCTGGAAGTCCTGGCAGGGATTCTGCTACTACGATTAGAAGCCTTGGCAGAGATTCTGAGAAAAGGAGTTCCAAAAGTTATTGTTGACTGGAGCTGTGTGCAGGAGAAGTATTGGCCCTTTATAGATGTATGAGTGTTGGTCCAACAGTAATAAAAAGGCAAGCTTCAACAGGACTTTAAAACAACTTACTGCTTGCTTAGATTTTATGGGTGCATAATGTGTGGCTGACAGGCCACCCTTATCATCTGGTGACCTTTTCTTGTTTCTGGGGTGACCTGGATTTGTCCAGCCCTGGCCAAAACCAAATGTCCAGAAAGAAGCAACTGTACACAGACTGAACACACTTTCAGATGCAGTCATTAAATATACTGATTATGCTGGAAACTCAGCTTGTGTTAATGATCTACTGATCCATAGCAGGAATGAATATCGTCTCATACAGGATGAAATTGTCAGATCAAGCCTTAAAATGCCTAATCTACCTAATGGACATAAGGTAAGGTACGTATTAGGATGATTATGAAGCAGGGCAAGGTTGTACTGTCACAATTGATTATTTCTAAAGAAGAATAGGGAGTTAAAAGTCCAGCCTGGTTTAAAAACACAAATAAGAACCCGTGTCAGTGGGGTTCCTGTAGGTCAGTATCTGCACCCTGCTGTTTCAATGTACATTCACATGCCTGCCTCTGCCTGACAGATCTAGAGCACAGGATAATCAATAGCACACAGGAGGATGTATAATAAAAGTAATTGGAGTTGACACAAACCCTTAGGTATCCATAGTCACGTTGCTCTACTGCACTTATTTTGTGTATGGGTATCCAACATATGTCAGAATGAGAATTGCCTGTCTATCTGGATTCCTGGCAAGGGAGCCAATTTAGAAAAATTAATAAAAATTAATTTTATTAGAAGCATTGACATCTGTTGCAATGTGCATCAGATAAGATTACAGCAAAAAACAAGTATCCGGTGATTTAGGGCCCTTTCAGACGTGCGGATCCCGTGAAGATCCGATTTTAACCATCCGCTTGCTCAGCGGGGATCGCTCCGTTGATCCCCGCTGAGCCAGAAGATGACAGGGCAGTCCCTGCACACTGTGCAGGGACCGCCCTGTCAGATCTCCGCTCTCCTCTATGGGGGGATTGGATGAACGCGGACCGTCTCTCCGTGTTCATCCGATCCGCAGACGGATGGAAAAATAGGATTTTCCTCCGTCTTCAGAAACAGACCATAGCGGGGACTAATGAGATCGGATGTCAGCGGATATTCATCCGCTATCCCATAGGGATACATGTAGGTCTGTATTTCATCCGAAAACGGATAGATGAAAAACGGACACAGTCCGCACGTCTGAAAGGGCCCTTAAAGTGGATGTGCACAAAGAAAGTGCCTTCAAATATTATCTCTTTTTATGTATGTCATTAAACAGACTATTTCTCAAACTTCTCAAAATTGCAGTTAAAAGCACTGAAAAATGTTTTCCCATGCAGCGGGGCTGTACCCGCATTGCATTGGTTTACTGCTTATTTTGTCTAGAGCCTATACTCATCCGATCCTTTACTGTTCCTGACGTCTCCATGTCCAGAGTGGGGCTATGGACATGATGACGTCAGAAACATTCAACTGCCCAAGACCGTGGGGGGGTCTGGTCTGGTCTTGCGCTGGGAGGAGCGGAGGATTAGGTGAGTGTATCTTGACTCTGCAATCCCCTAGACAAAAATGAGCAGTTAACCCCTGCAATGCAGGCACAGCCCCACTGAAAGGAAAAAAAATAAAAAATGCCCGGAGCTCAGCTTTAGGCATTTTAGTTGCTTGAAGCTTTATTTTTTTATTTCTGTAAAATATTTTAATCAAAGCAGTAGTAAACGCAATACACTTTTTTTTAATAGCTCACTGCAAGGTTATTCCATAATGTGCTAGCACATCATGGAAGATATACCTTTAAAACAGAGCACGCCAACACTTTACTGTCACTGCTGACGACGCTCTCAGCTTCACCTGGCCTTCCTTTCAGGTTTGCACTCTCCAACCGTTTGAATGGCCTGAGCCGTGATGACATCACTCCCACGCATGTGCATAGGAGTCATGATAGTCGCATGGAGCTTTGCATTCAGGGACACTCAGTGTTTGCTGAATGCAGAGTGCACTGTCGTCATTTGCCAAAGCGAAGTGAATATCTCTTGAATGGCACAAGTTTAGGAGATATTCACTGTCCCTATAGGTAAACATTTTATATAAGCTTACCTGCAGGTACAAATTGTGAATAAGAGTTTACTACTGCTCTAATTGGCAATGTGATCTTGCTAGCAAATTTGTCTAGCCAATTCCCTTGCACAGCCCCCTTCTTCCTGCCAGGTCAAAGCCCTCCCCTTTTCTGTAAATGCCTAATTACTGTCTGTACTGGACAAACTCCTCTGCCTCTCCTCTTATATTCCTATAATAGTTTATGTAGCAGCTAAGGGAGCAAGCAGTAAGGTGAATATTACACAGTGTCTTAAATGACAATGCTAAATCTGCTACTACTGCTAAAATCATATACAGGTATTTGATGGCAGCGCCTGGCAACAGTCTCAGGAATTTTGCATCTCTACACAAGGGAAGCTTCATAAGCTAATTAATGGTCTGACGACAGTTTCTTTAATGGCTAATAGAAAGAAAGGTACAGTGTTCTGCGGAAAGTTCTCTTGTGACTAAGCATACTCATTTACCTAGCCAACCTAAATCAAACTCTTAAATGTATAACATACACACAAACTTAAATGGACAGTGTCCTTGTCACGGTGTAAGCATTTGGTGTCTCCATGGTGATCACACAGTCAGGTTAAGGGGCTCCAGGATGTGTATCTCATTAGGAGAAAACTGGCCTTTCAGTAAATCCTGGTATGTGTTTGGGAGCCCAAAGCTTTGTAGAGTACAGTATTTGTTAGGATGACACTTCCCACAACGTATTCACATTGCAATGACAACCGACATTCTGATTGTGCAGGGCTATACAGTCCATTTAGTATAGGGGTTGACTATGGTGCAGGACCCCACCCTCCTGGAGAGACCATGTTCTGGTCTGAAAAACTGCATTATATTAGGCTAAAAGCCAGTGTAGCCCAAGGTGGGCTGCCTAACTGCCAGGAGGCTGTATTATGCTTCTTTTTTCTTTTTGCTTTATAAAGCTGACCCCCTGTGTTGGAATCCTTTAGTAAGGAATCTTTACTTTTATATAAAAGTGGGCAAACAAAGCCATAAAAATGTATTTCAGTAGCTGGACTGAAGGTCAAGTGAAGTGCTAACATTGAGCTGAACCCCCATAATTGGTGGAGGATGTGGGCAACAAAAATAATTTCGGATACTTGATGAAAAATGTGAGTTCCGCTGTAATGAGCTGTTGATTCTATGCTAAAAAGGGCCATTGGAAAACTTATTGTGTGTGTGGTTGCACAGAACATCACCAGTAGAAAGGACTACAATAATTCTGAGCAGTATTTCTTTGGGCTATGCTTCCCACTCAGCACCTTCGCAAAGGAAGACAAAATGTCCTCTTACCATGGCCTATTGCAATGGCAAGAGGCATGCAGAAGAAAAGGGGGAATGTGTCAGACTATGCTTTTCTCTTGCCGCCACTTGTTATTGGAAAGCATTCACAGCCAAGACAAGCTGTACTTGTGAATCAGCGTTTCAAAGGTTTTGTCAGATCGGCCACAGCAGGAGGGCAGGTCAGACCTCATAACTATGGTTAAAAAGCACTTAGCAACATTGGACAATGGACATGAACTTTGTCCTATAGGGGAGAGAACTGTGACAAAAAATATAACGATAGATCTTTTTTAAAGTGACATGCCTCAGTTTGTTGAAACCATGCAAACAGCTGTGGAGTTTGTAAGTGGTGTGCCTGGAATATGGGGTGTTCAAACGAGGGCTTTGCAAAGATGATTGAGAGAGCATACTGGATGAATGGGACAATAGTACCTGTGAAAGCACCACAGATGCCTGACAAACTGTGACAGTTTTGGAGTCTGACCAGAATAAAGGTCTATTGGCAATGGTGACCCCAGCTACAGCAACTTGGAAACCTGCTCAGAGCACCATGTGAGCTGACCAGAAGTTAACAAGGTGTGTTTGAAGTAACACTAGTGAGATCAGTTCAGGACCTTTTACAACCTAGGTCCGCTAAAGAGGATGTTGAGGACCTTTTGTCTTCCTTTAAGCAGGTTGCTGAGCTGGAAGAATAGACCAAGGAATGCTAGTCAGAAATATTGTAGTCCCTTCTACTGGTGAAGTTCTGTGTAACCTATTGTTTGATGGACCAAGGCTGCGATGATTACAAAAAATGAAAGCGAAGATTCAGTAAGACAGGGAAAGCCAAACAGCTTCAGCAGAGAAGGAGCCATCTCCCATAGCAAAAAGTGGGTGTGTGTCCCTGAGAAAAAGCTTTAGTGAAGTCCAGCCTCAGCACTGCCAGCAAAAGATGTGAGCTTCAGCCTGCTAGTAAGTGCTCCATTGAAAGCCCTGGCAAGGCCTTTGCGGTGCAGTGAGTGGGGGCATGCTGTCTTCAAGTGTCCCCTGTAAATGCACAAGGTAACCTGGTCAGGTAGACATTGGTGGATACCCATCCAGTCTACTGTGGAGAAGTGTCTACTGTCGTCCCTGGAAATAGTGAGTAAAATCCTGCCTGCAGTGGGTGCCAAAGAACCTAAGATGCCTACTGTAGTTTCACTTTGTGGATGCATGGGTGGAATGACAAGACACAGTGAATCTGAGGATGCAACCTAGTTCGCCCAGAATCAGCCCGCTCAAATAAAGGTAGCAATGACTACTGCAGTGGTGGGTAAAACTATCTTTAATGAAATGAGAATTGGGTTGGTAAATGGAATGATTAAATAGACTGGTTGTGAGACTGTTTGCAGTGAACTGGAATGACCCCAGTTGAGAGGCATGCCAAAAATGTGGGGAGAGACTTGCTGATATACAATGTGTTAGATACTGGGGAAGTAAGAGTTAAAGATGGATGTGTAAAGTTAATGATTATTGAGGATGGAACTCCCACTCTGCCAGGGACCAGCAGGTGCATGGACACAATAGGGACTTATATCTTTCTGCACTAAGCAGGCTGACACCTGGATTTACAATTGCTAAAGCAGTAGTGTGTGAACATTGTCATGTTCCAGACTGAGACACTGTGTTCTATTAGGTGGAGGGCCAGCGTATCCCTAGGAGGGATGCTTAAAATCTAGGAGGCTGTACAATAATTTGCATTTGTTTGCTCTATGAAGCTGACCCCCAGTGTGGGTATCCTGCAGTAAGGAATCTTTACTTTTTAATAAAATTTTGCGATTCGGCACTGAGTCGCTTTAACTGACAATTGCGCGGTCGTGTGACGTGGCTCCCAAACAAAATTGGCGTCCTTTTTTCCCACAAATAGAGCTCTCTTTTGGTGGTATTTGATCACCTCTGCAGGTTTTAATTTTTTGCGCTATAAAACAAAAATAGAGCGACAATTTTGAAAAAAAATGCAATATTTTTTACTTTTTGCTATAATAAATATCCCCAAAAAATACATTAAATAAAAATGTTTTTCCTCAGTTTAGGCCGATACGTATTCTACATATTTTTGGTAAAAAAAAAAAACGCAATAAGCGTTTATTGATTGGTTTGCGCAAAAGTTATAGCGTCTACAAAATAGGGGATCGTTTTATGGCATTTTTATTAATATTTTTTTTTCACTAGTAATGGTGGCGATCAGCGATTTTTATCATGACTGCGACATTATGGCGGACACATCGGACACTTTTGACACTATTTTGGGACAATTGTCATTTTTACAGCGATCAGTGCTATAAAAATGCACTGGTTACTGTGAAAATGACACTGGCAGTGAAGGGGTTAACCTGTAGGGGGCGCTAAAGGGGTTAAGTGTGACTTAATGTGTGATTCTTACTGTGGGGGCGTGGCTTGGCATGTGACATCACTGATCGTCGTTCCCTGTGACAGGGAACAGACGATCAGTGACACTCTCTCTAGGAAGCACGGGGAGAGGTTTGTTTACACTTACCTCTCCCCGTTCTTCAGCTCTGTGACCCGATCGCGGGACACCGGCGGCGACCGGGTCCGCGGGTGCGGTCACGGAGCTCAGGACCGGGTGACCCACGGCTGGGATCTTAAAGGGGACGTACCTGTACGCCCTTGTGCCCAGCCGTGCCATTCTGTCGACGTACATCGTCGTGCGGCGGTCCTTAAGCGGCTAAACAAGACTTTACCTACTGTATAAAGTCCCAGGCTACAAATGTCCAGGATAATGTTTACCTTGCATAAAAGAGAAATGCGGGTTTTCAAAAAAGACAGACAATCATACATACTCACCTAGGTGGATGAAACATTGGTCTTATGCTGCACCTGTCCCCTGCCACCTCTAAGACTGAGTACCGAACAATCAAAGATCTCTCAGTTATTGCTCTGTACTCTGCCCCTTCAGTGCTCACTGAAGAACCGGGCTGTGAATGGGGGGGGGGGTCTACTTGTTCAGGCTCTTTTAGTGGTGCGTTGAGAGCCTGAGCTAGCTGCCAGTCAGGCACCTGGACAGATACCAACATTATTGTCAGGATCCCTGCAGGGCCTGGAATGGCTCGATGACGTCAGCCGACAACAGAGTTTAGTCCACTGTCGGCTGAATCTGGGTCACAGGAGTGAAGAATTAAGTGCATTCCTGTGACACACATGAGAAATCTGACCAAAAGAGCTTTGGCTAGTAGGAGTAAACTCCCATGTATGATTTTATAGGTAAGCCTATAATAACGTTTACCTATAGGTACTATAAATATCTCCTAAACCGAGATATTTACTTTAGATGCAGCTGCTGACATCACTAGCGCATACACGCTGAAGAAATATAAACAGTGACTCTTGTGCGCATTCGCGGGGCTGACATCATCGCCGCCTCATCCAATCCGATAGCCAAAGCCCACAAACCCAGGAAACAGGACCGAGTGAAGCAGAGACAGTGCGCTGGAGGGCTGTTTTCAAGTGCTCTACTGCTTAGTGTGGTCAGTTTTTAATAGGAGCAGATGGACTGGCAGGAACACCAGTGATTTCACACAAAGGAAGCAATACAAAGAGAACAGGATACTTTTTAATACAAGTACATGGTACAGTAGGCACATATCAGGAATATGACGTGTCCGGGTAACAAACACTTTAAACTGCCTGGGGCCCAATATTTATTTTTTTGGGATGCAGTTTACTACTGCTTTAAAGTAAAACGAAATACAGAGGAGATGCAAATATTTATTTACATCAATGTATTACACACTTACACTACTGTGCAAAAGTTTTAGGCAGGCGTTAAAAAAATGCTGTAAATTAAGAATGCTTTCAGAAATAGATGTGTTAATATTTTTTTTTTTTTCTTTTTATCAATTAATACAATGGAAAGAAAATGAACAGAAGAGAAATCCAAATCAACTTAATAATTGCTGTGACCACACTGCCTTTAAAACAGTATGAATTCTTCTAGGTACACTTGCACATCGTTTTTTAGGGACCCAGCAGGTAGGTTGTTCCAAACATCTTGAAGAACTAACCTCAGATCTTCTGTGGATGTAGGCTGCCTCAAAACCTTCTCTCTTCATGTAATCCCAGACTCGTTGTTGAGATCAGGACTCTGTGGGGGCCAAACCATAACCTCCATGACTCCTTGTTCATCTTTACGCTGAAGATAGTATTTAATGACATTGGCTGCATGTTTGGGGTTGTTGTACCGCTGCCCAAAAATTTGGGGGCCAATCACACGCCTCCCTGATGGTATGGCACGGTGGATTAATATCTGCCTGTATATTTCAGCATTGAGGACACCATTGATCCTGACCAAAGCTCCAACTCCATTTGCAGTAATGTAGCCCCAAACTTGCAAGGAACCTCCATCATACTTCACTTTCGCCTGCAGACACTCATTGTACCGTTCGCCAGCCGTTTAGCAAACAAAGTGCCTCCTGCTGCAGCAAAATATTTCACATTTTTGAGAGTTCAGTTCAGAGCACTTGCTGCCGTTTTTCTGAACCCCAGTTCCTATGTTTACGTGCATAGTTGAGTCACTTTGCTTTGTTTCCATGTCGCAGGTATGGCTTTTTGGCTGCAGCTCTTCCATGAAGACCACTTTTGGCCAGAATTCTGCAGACAGTAGATGGGTATACCTTGATGCTCCTGGTTTTTGGCAGTTCTGTGCTGATGGCACTGCTAAAGTGCTAAAGATGTCAAAGGGAAGTATGCATGATTTCATCTGCTGCATTAAAGTTTTCTTGGCTGAACAATGCATCTACAGTCCTCAACGCTGCCCATTTCTTTGTGCTTCTTCAAAAGAACTTTAACAGCACACTTGGTCTTTTTTTCTACCATCACCTATCTATGTTCCTATGTTTGAAACCCCAGTCTGCTTTGAAATCTTTTCCTGGGAGAGAACTTACAATGCGGTATAACTATCTTGTGTCTTGTTGCTGTGCTCAGTCTTGCCATGGTGTATGACCTACAACATGAAATGTTTTTTTCACAATCTCACCTTAGTAGCAGAGTTTGGCTGTTCCTCACTCAGTTTTAAGCCTCCTACAGAGCAGTTTCTGTTTCAGTTAATGACGGTGTTGCAACCTACATATGAAAATGGCGATCAATAACACCTGCTTGGTTTAATTGATTAATCATACACCAGACTCTAAAGCCCTGTACACACGATCAGATTTCCTATGGATTCAAATCCAATGGGTTTTTCCATCGGAATTCCGATGAAGCTGACTTCCATCAGTCTTGCCTACACACCATCAGTCAAAAATCCGACCGTCCCAAACGCCGTGACGTAAAAAAACACTCCAACGAGCCGAGAAAAATTAAGTTCAATGCTTCTGAGCATGCGTCGACTTGATTCTGAGCATGCGTGGGTTTTTTCTCCAATGGAGTTCCACACAGACGATCGGAATTTGCCATCGTTTTTTTCCCCCATCGGATAAATTTAAAACATGTTCTATTTTTTTTCACAGATGGAAAAAAGACCGATGCCCACACACGATCAGTTTGTCCGATGAAAAAAGTCCATCGGACTGTTTTCATCGGTAAAACCGATCGTGTGTACAGGGCATAAGGCCCCATGTACACAGGACGCTAAGGCAAAGTCCTCTGAATGATTCTTTTTGACACCTTGAAACCGGCGTTTAAAACGCCTGTTTAGCGGCGTTTTACTGCGTTTGCGTCTAGAGGCATTTAGTGAAGATAACATCATAAGACCCTCCCCAAGCTAAAAAAAAATAGGATTTTTATAACAGCTTACCTGTAAAATCCTTTTCTTGGAGTACATCACGGGACACAGAGCGGCATAGTCATTACTATGTGGGTTATATAGTTTACCTTCAGGTGCTGGCACTGGCAACTTCCAAACCGGAAGTACCCTCCCCTATATAAGCCCCTCCCATCCGGGAGCACCTCAGTTTTGTAGCAAAGCAATAAGTGTCCCCAAAAGAGGGGTGGGAGCTCTGTGTCCCGTGATGTACTCCAAGAAAAGGATTTTACAGGTAAGCTGTTATAAAAATCCTATTTTCTTTCTCGTACATCACGGGACACAGAGCGGCATAGTCATTACTATGTGGGACGTCCCAAAGCAATGCCCAATGAGGGGGGGGGATACACCATACATAAGCTGGGCGCTATCTTAGACATGAGGATCTTTTGCGGCCTGCAACACACTGCGCCCAAAGGCGACATCCTCCTGACTTCTAACGTCCACCTGGTAGAACCTAGTAAACGTGTGTACTGAAGACCATGTTGCGGCCTTACAGATTTGAGCCAGGGAGGCCTGGTGATGCACTGCCCATGAAGTTCCAACTGCTCTCGTGGAGTGCGCCCTAACTTTGAACGGAGGCGGTCTCCTTTTCAAGCCATAGGCTTGCATTATGACCTGTCGAATCCACTTGGCTAAAGTAGATTTTGACGCTGCCTGACCCTTTCTGGGGCCTTCCGGCAGAATAAACAAAGTATCCGTTCTGCGAATCTGAGCAGTGGCTTTTAGATAAGCTTTAACTGCTCTTACTACATCCAAAGAATGTAATAACTTTTCCTCTACCGAACTAGGTTTGGGGAAAAAGGAAGGAAGAACCACATCTTGGTTCAAATGAAACCTCGATACCACCTTAGGAAGAAAGGCTGGATGAGGACGTAACACTACTCTGTCCTTATGGATAACCAGATATGGCTCTTTACAGGACATAGCGGCCGGCCAATTCCGACACTCTTTTAGCCGAACAAATGGCTACTAGAAAAATCAATTTCCTGGTGAGAAGAACCAAGGAAATGTGCTGTAATGGTTCAAATGGTTGTTTCTGTAGAACCGACAGAACCAGGTTTAAGTCCCATGGACATATGGGAATATTAACCGGAGGGCTAATACGCATCACTCCTTGTATAAAGGCTTTGACTAGTGAATGCGAAGCCAAGGGCCTTTGAAAAAATATTGACAAGGCCGAAATCTGACCCTTGATAGTACTCAAGGCAAGCTTCCTATCTACAGCCCACTGTAGGAAGTCCAGAATCCTACCTATTACGTACTTACGTGGATGCCATTTCTTGGCCTCACACCAAGCGATGTACGCCTTCCAGATTCTATAGTAGATCTGCCTGGATACCAGCTTCCTGGCATTGATCATGGTAGATACCACAGGATTAGAGAGACCTCTCTTTTTTAGAATGTGGGCTTCAATAGCCAGGCCGTCAAACCTAGGGCTGGTAAGGAAGGGTGGTATATCGGTCCTTGTGAAAGCAGGTCCGGACGATGTGGGAGGGTCCAAGGACTCCCCACAGACATTTTTACAATCTCCGCGTACCATGCTCTTCGGGGCCACGCTGGAGCCACCAGAATCACTGGTTTCTTTTCTACCCTGATTCTGCGGAGTAATCGAGGTAACAATTGTGGCGGTGGGAATGCATATATCAGCTTGAACTGATCCCAAGGGAACACTAGGGCATCCGAGCCTCAAGCTAGGGGATCCCTTGTCCGAGAGACAAATCTGTCCACCTTTGCGTTGAATCTGGATGCTAGCAGATCTACATCCGGTGTTCCCCACCGCTGACATATTGTCCGGAAAACCTCGGGGTGAAGGGACCATTCCCCTGGGCATAATTGTTGGCGACTTAGAAAGTCCGCCTTCCAATTCTCCACTCCTGGAATGAATACCGCGGATATGGCTGGGACATATCTTTCTGCCCATTTTAGGATGCAATTTACTTCCCTCTGGGCTGCACGACTCCTGGTGCCACCCTGATGATTGATATATGCCACTGCCGTGGCATTGTCTGATTGAATTCTGACAGGGGACCCTTGGAGTTTGGATGTCCATGCTACTAGGGCATACCGGGCTGCTCGTATCTCTAAGAGATTGATGGGCAGGGCCTTTTCTGCATCCGACCATCTGCCCTGGAGAGACCATTGCTCCAGTACTGCACCCCAGCCTATAAGGCTGGCATCTGTAGTGACCACCTTCCAAGAAATCGGACTGAAGGATTTCCCTTTTTCCAGATTCTGGGGAACCAACCACCAACGGAGGCTCTTGCGAACGGAAGGGGACAAGGACATTGGTAAGTCTAGGGCCTGAACTTTTTTGTTCCAGGCTGACAGTATGGCCCTTTGCAAATTCCTTGAATGGAATTGACCGTAGGGTACTGCTTCGAATGATGCCACCATTTTTCCCAGCAGCCTCATGCACAGGCGTATGGACGGCTGTCTTTTTGTACCCACTAGGTGGATCAAATCTCTCAAAGACGACACCTTTTCTTGAGGCAAGAAAATTTTTCGTCTAGATATGCCATTATCGCTACACCTTGTGTTCTTAGATTGGCCAATAATGGGGCCAGAATTTTTGTGAACACTCGTGGTGCTGTGGCCAGACCGAAGGGTAAGGCTCTGAACTGAAAATGGCGCCCTTCTACTGCAAAGCGTAGACATTTTTGGTGAACTGGAAAGATGGGAATGTGCAAATAAGCATCTTTGATGTCGATCGAGGCTAGCCATTCCTCCCCTTGTAGGGCAGTGGTCACTGATCGGATCGACTCCATCCTGAAAGTTCTGATATGTAGGAATTTGTTTAGCCCTTTTAGTTTTAATATGGGCCTCACGTCCCCGTTTGGTTTCGGGACTGTAAAGAGGTTTGAGTAAAACCCGAACCCAGGGGAACCTCCATAATTACTCCTTGGAGCAATAGTTGTTCTAGTGCCAACAGGAGGGATCCTCTCTTCCGGGGATCCCTTGGCACGTTCGACCTTATAAAATGGGAAGGAGGGGAGTCTTTTAACTCCAATTTGTATCCCAGACTTACTGCGGAGAGCACCCATCTGTCTCTGATCGTGTCCCGCCAGGTCTCTGCGAACAACTGAAGTCTTCCCCCCACCCGATTGAGTGGGGGCAACCCTTCATGCATTTGATTTTGGGGGAGGTTTTGTACCTCTCCTGACCCAGGGTTTCTTGTTACCCTGCGATTGTCCCTGATTTTTACCCCCGGGATTTGACCGAGGAGGCCGTCGGAACTGTTTCACAGCCGATGTCCCAGGGACTGGAGAAGCAGGCCTCTTAAAAGAGGGACCTCTAACTCTGTTTTTAACCGGCAAGAGTGTACTTTTACCGCTGGAAATTTTCTGGATATATTTGTCCAGGTCTTCCCCGAATAAGCGTTCACCATGAAATGGGAAGCTAACCAGCAATTTTTTACAGGGAGCTTCAGCAGACCAGTTTTTGAGCCATAGAAGCCTGCGCATATGTACTACAGACAGCGTAAGGTGGGAGGCCTGATGGATTGAATCCTTTATGGCGTCAACCGCAAAGCATAAGGCTCTAGGTAGATCAGCTAGGGCAAGGGCCTGCTGATCTGGCAGGTCCCTTAAGACCTGTTTCAACTGATCCTTCACTGCTTGGCAGACCCCAATAGCTGCCACTGCTGGTTGTGTCACCAAGCCTGCTGTAGAGAAAGCAGATTTTAATAAGGACTCCAATTTTTTATCTATTGGGTCCTTGAACATTTGGACATTATCTACTGGACATGTCAGTGATTTATTCACACAAGAGATGGCTGCGTCCACTGTAGGGACCCTCCATTTTTTGATGAACTTATCCTCCATGGGATAGACCACCGGAAATCTCTTGGGAGGAGTAAATATTTTATCAGGATGTTCCCAATCCTGGTAAATGAGCCCTTCCAGTAAAGGATGGATTGGAAAGGAACAAACAGTCTGGGGAGCTTTTAGCGACCCCAACAAGGAGACAGAAGTGGATGATGGCTCCGCAAGGGGCATTTTAAATGCTGATCGGACCATGTTAGTCAGGGACTGAACCCATAATCTTTCAGCATGTGATGCTGAGAATGGCTCTTCCACTGTTGATTCCTCTACAACAGAATCAACCTCATCCTGATCCCCTTCAGGTAGGTCGATCCCTGTATGGGACTGTTGTTCTGCTAACAGGTACTCTGAGGGAGGAGACGGAGATCGGGCGCGCTTTCCCTCTGACAGGGAAGCAGCGATCAATGTTGTCAATCTCTCTTCCAGTCCTCCCAGAGCTGAGGAAAAAACCTCCTCTGTTATATACACAGGAGCAGGTGAACTGAGGACAGCCACAGTACCAGGTACTCCTGAGGGTGCTCTACGGTCACTAGACTGATTTTTCAGGGGAGATTGGTGCAGCCAAAGCATGCCCAAGATCCTCAGAGCCCGATGGAGACCCCCTTTGCTTCCTGGGATTTTTAGTCCCGGAGACTTTAGACGGCATATTCCTAAGCCTAAAGCTGAGGTATTCCAGCCGAAATACACCACTTACTGACAATAGTCTAGCACAATTGCTGCTATATAAACAGTTGGTGTCTACTAATGTGCCTTTCTATGGGGATGCCTGCATCAACCGCCTGCTGTATGCCTTTCTAAATGTTGCCAGCTCTATTTCTGCCTTCCATAACCAGCTGACAACACCTAATTGTGCTTTTTAACATGCTGGGACGCCCGCACATGCGCAGAAGCGCTGCGGCGCGCACAGAGCGTCATCCACCAAGCTCCGCCCCTTTTTCCAGCTCACCTCTATAAATAGAGGCGCGTGCACGCGCGCGGGCACGTGCGCCTTCGGCGCTCTTTTTGAAAAGGAACTAGGGACAGAAGCCAGGGCCCTGTTTGCCACAGGGCTGGGGGATGGACGAGCATTGCAACATGGCAGAGGAAACAGTTTCCCATTCAGAGAACTCACCATCTGCCTGGATTTTGACTTGGAAAGAAAAAATCCACATGACAAGAAAACAACGTTTCACAGCGGCCTCTAGTGGTTTAACACAGGTACCGCGGTTTAACCTTTTTTTTTTTTTCTTGACCACTCTTAAAATTATTACATTTTTTAGTAGTTACAGGCATGCACAGATATTTAGCGGGAATACCGTTAGGTAACAGGCAGAAAGACATATTAGGCTTGGGGGTCCCCCAATAGAACCAAGTTCCTGAGGGGCCCCCACTTACCTTTTCCCCGCCGAAGGACTCTGTTTGGTCCACAGAAGCCCAAACTTCACCTCTCACGGCAGGCATTGTAATTAAACCTTCAGGGACCGGGTTCCCAAGGATTCCACTCCCCTGGACCTGTATAGCACCCTGCACAGAAAACATCTTGGTCGTGGGTATGACCAGAGCTCTGGATCCCAGGGTCCAGCCCTCCTAAGAGAAGCATTACAGGCAAAACCTTGCTCTTCTCTGCAAGGCCCGGGTACCGACCGTTTAGCTATGAAGCTTTTTTGGTCGGATCCGGAATAGCTTACTGAGGCCCAAAAGAACCTGTACGCAAGCTCAGTGAAAAACACATGTTACTTCCTGGCCAACACCTTAGACACTGGCAAAAAAACTGAGGTGCTCCCGGATGGGAGGGGCTTATATAGGGGAGGGTACTTCCGGTTTGGAAGTTGCCAGTGCCAGCACCTGAAGGTAAACTATATAACCCACATAGTAATGACTATGCCGCTCTGTGTCCCGTGATGTACGAGAAAGAAAAATATTTAACTATTTCAGACATTTTGTGAGAGCAGCGTGAGTAGCAGCAGCTGAGAGAGCAGCAGTGTACTTGTATTTAGCGTGTCACTTACCACAAGCTACAGGATTGTCACTTGCCACACGTTGCGGATTGTCCACTTGCCACGTCACCTGCCACAAGTTGTGGATTGTCATTTGCCACAAGTTGTGGATTGTCCACTTGCCACGTCACCTGGCCGCGTCACCTGCCACAAGTTGTGGATTGTCCACTTGCCACGTCACCTGGCCACGTCACCTGGCCACGTCACCTGGCACAAGTTGTGGATTGTCCACTTGCCACGTAACCTGCCACAAGTTGTGGATTGTCCACTTGCCACGTCACCTGGCCACATCACCTGCCACAAGTTGCGGATTGTCACTTGCCACAAGTTGTGGATTGTCATTTGTCACATCACCTGCCACAAGTTGTGGATTGTCCACTTGCCACGTCACCTGGCCACGTCACCTGCCACAAGTTGTGGATTGTCCACATGCCATGTCCCCTGGCCACGTCACTTGCCACAAGTTGTGGATTGTCCACTTGCCACGTCACCTGGCCATGTCACCTGCCACAAGTTGTGAATTGTCCACTTGCCATGTCACCTGGCCACGTCACCTGCCACAAGTTGTGGATTGTCCACTTGCCATGTCACCTGGCCACATCACCTGCCACAAGTTGTGAATTGTCCACTTGCCATGTCACCTGGCCACGTCACCTGCCACAAGTTGTTGATTGTCCACTTGCCATGTCACCTGGCCACGTCACCTGCCACAAGTTGTGGATTGTCCACTTGCCATGTCACCTGGCCACGTCACCTGCCACAAGTTGTGGATTGTCCACTTGCCATGTCACCTGGCCACGTCACCTGCCACAAGTTGTGGATTGTCCACTTGCCATGTCACCTGGCCACGTCACCTGCCACAAGTTGTGGATTGACATTTGCCACGTCACCTGCCACAAATTGTGGATTGTCATTTGCCACATCAACTGCCACAATTGTGGATTGTCCACTTACCATGTCACCTGACCACGTCACCTGGCCACAAGTTGTGGATTGTCCACTTGCCACGTCACCTGCCACAAGTTGTGGATTGTCATTTGCCACGTCACCTGCCACAAGTTGCTTGTTCAAATCTAACAACATATGGGTCAAATTCCAATTATACGTTGGATAACAGCAATGCTAGTGGTGTATTGGACTGGATCAAGGGCTCATTAGGGTATATAAATGGTCTATTAATCATAGCAAGCAATTACAATAAAAAAAAAAAATTTAATGGTTTTTCATAATTTGCCGTCATTTTTGAGATTTTTAATGTAAAAAAAAAAAAAAAAATAGGGCACCTTTAAAAACGCTTATAAACGAAAGCGGCGGCAAAACGCCGGTACCGCGTTTAGCCGCTTTTGGCGTCTGAAACGTGGAAATTTTCGGCGTCTGAACCCATTTTTTTGCTTTCACAGAAATGCTGTTAAAACGCAACTGCCTAAAACGAGACAGTGTACATGGCCACATAGGATAGCATTGAATGTGTTCAGGGGCAGTTGAAAAAAATGTCCAACTGCCTCTGAATGCGCATTTAACAGCGTCCCGTGTACACGGGGCCTAATACTACAAAATCCATGACTGTGTGCAAGTGTAATGGCCCGTACACATGATCTGAAAATTGGACGACAGATCGTCCAACTTTTTTCGCTTAATAGTCGCAAGTAGAAATTTAATAGGTTACTAAGTCACGAAAATTCTCGTACGACAGAAAAAAAAAAAAGTGATGTCATGTGTTGTAATGTATTTGTATTGTGGTTTCGGACGACAACTATATTGTCCAAACGAAAATCGTACGAGGAAAATTTTTTGTGCTTGTCCCATCTAATAATAAATCGGATGAATTGTCGTGATCGGCTCTCGAAAGCTCTCTACTAACGATCCGATTATCGTACGATTCTTCCGACAGTTTTCGTACGATATTCGGATCGTGTGTACGGGCCATAAGAATTGATGCTGGTTTGAAGCCAAAAAAGGTAGCCATACCAAATATTGATTTAAGATTTTTCTTATATTCGCTCACTTTGAATTCTGAAAATTTATAAAAAAGAGCAATTAATATATATATTTTTGAAAGCATTCTTACTTTACAGCATTTCTTCACACCTCCCTAAAACTTTTGCACAGTACTGTACATAACTGTCTCCACCAAACTGTATATAACCAAAGGTTGCACTTCTTTTTTTTTTTTTTTTTAAAAAGGGGCTTACACCACACTATGGAATGCATAACAAGCAATGCATCTGTGGGTGAGCAGCAGGTCAGACATATGCAGTATACATACAGCTGTCAAAAGATACAGCTCAGTGCCAAATACAACAGATGTTGATTTCAACCATCTAACTTGCATACAGCTGAATAAAACTGTACTGTAGAGTAAAATTACAGGGTGCGTATGAAAAGGTCAAAAGTTTTACTTCAAGAGGAGAATGCAAATATCCACTACATTCTGTTGTACCTCCTGGTTGGAAATGTTTTGTAAATGTAATCATCACTTATGCACAGGATAACAATTAGAAATACATGATACATTAAGCAAAATTATTAAGCTTACCAAAAATACTGTTTGAAAATATCATACCTATATGTAAGAAAAATGTAAATGCAAAACATTACAACAGTGTCAATTGGTGTGCAAACAGCTACAAATGTGAATATGTATCCTACATGCAATAACTACTCTCTAGTTGGTTATGGCACCAAACACCACAAGCGTATCGAATTGCCTCTTCGGGGATCAGGAAGGATTTTTTTTCCTGCTGCAGCAAATTGGATCATGCTTTATTGGGGTATTTTTTCCTTCCTCTGGATCAACTGTGGGTATGGGATTGTATAAACCCCCCCATCCCCTTTCTATTGGTTGAACTGGATGGACTTGTGTCTTTTTTCAACCAGACTATGTACAGTAACTATAAAAATCTAGAGCCAGACCCAGGGGAGGGCTGGCAGCCTTAGGCCTGGGGGGCAAGTCCAGTCAAGTGGCCCATTGAACCACAGAATAAGCGCAACCTCACCAGTGCCCATCAGCGCAGCCTCACCAGTGCATGGAGATTAGAGAGAGCAGCCGGATTACACAGAGCGGAGATCTCCCAATTACCCAGCGTGGCCGATGTAATACGAAGTCCCGCCTCCTGGACCAGCTCCTATGATGGATGTCATCAGTGTGCTATCTATCATAGGAGCCAGTCCAGGTGGCGGGACTTTATATGACAGCGGCTGCCAGGTAAGTGAGAGATCCCCGCTCTGTGGCGGCACTTCCCCTCTGAGGCAGCCCAATGGGCACAGCGGGACCCATTGTAGGGCCAGCCCTGGGCACCGTTCCACTGCCCCAGCCCCCGATTGGCCCTGCAAGGGACAAAACCGGGGACAGACTTGGTCTAGGGACTGTCCCCAGAAAAAACGGTGACATCTGGTCACCTTAGGCTAGTGGCCAGCAGGACCCACAGGTCAGTGGCCAGCTCCCAGCAGGACCCACACCCTGACAGGCGGACAGAGAGGGATGGGCTGACAGAGGGACAGGCATCCAGAGAGGGATGGGCTGACAGAGGGACAGGCGGACAGAGAGGGATGGGCTGACAGAGGGACAGAGAGGGATAGGTGGACAGAGAGGGATAGGTGGACAGAGGGACAGGCAGACAGAGAGGGATGGGCTGACAGAGGGACAGGCGGACAGAGAGGGATAGGTGGACAGAGGGACAGGCAGACAGAGAGGGATGGGCTGACAGAAGGACAGGCGGACAGAGAGGGATGGGCTGACAGAGGGACAGGCAGACAGAGAGGGATGGGCTGACAGAGGGACAGGCATCCAGAGAGGGATGGGCTGACAGAGGGACAGGTGGACAGAGGGGGATGGGCTGACAGAGGGACAGGTGGACAGAGAGGGATGGGCTGACAGAGGGACAGAGAGGGATGAGCTGACAGAGGGACAGGCAGACAGAGAGGGATGGGCTGACAGAGGGACAGCCATCCAGAGAGGGATGGGCTGACAGAGGGACAGGCATCCAGAGAGGGATGGGCTGACAGAGGGACAGGCGGACAGAGGGGGATGGGCTGACAGAGGGACAGGTGGACAGAGGGGGATGGGCTGACAGAGGGACAGGTGGACAGAGAGGGATGGGCTGACAGAGGGACAGAGAGGGATGAGCTGACAGAGGGACAGGCGGACAGAGAGGGATGGGCTGACAGAGGGACAGGCGGACAGAGAGGGATGGGCTGACAGAGGGACAGGCGGACAGAGAGGGATGGGCTGACAGAGGGACAGGCGGACAGAGAGGGATGGGCTGACAGAGAGACAGGCGGACAGAGAGGGATAGGTGGACAGAGGGACAGGCAGACAGAGAGGGATGGGCTGACAGAGGGACAGGCGGACAGAGAGGGATAGGTGGACAGAGGGACAGGCAGACAGAGAGGGATGGGCTGACAGAGGGATAGGTGGACAGAGGGACAGGCAGACAGAGAGGGATGGGCTGACAGAGGGACAGGTGGACAGAGAGGGATGGGCTGACAGAGGGACAGGTGGACAGAGAGGGATGGGCTGACAGAGGGACAGGTGGACAGAGAGGGATGGGCTGACAGAGGGACAGGCGTGTATCTATCCATTCTCCTTTCATATTTTCCATCATCTCTTTTGTCTATCTTCTCTCTGTTCAGATTACCCATCACCTCCTATTTAATTTCCTTGTCTATCTCTTCTCCATTTAGACTGTCCCTTACCTTCTGTGTCTGGCCGCATCCACACATGACCAGCTCCGCCGAGCCAATCGCAGGGCACGCCGCTCGCCTAAACTCCAAATCCCAGAATGCCACAGCGTGTGGCCGAAAATTGAACCTGATTGGCCAATCACAGGGCGCACCGCTCGTGTGAACTCCAAATCCCAGAATGCCACAGCTTGTGGCCGAAAATTTAACCTTGTCGGCCAATCACAGGGCGCTTGCGTAGACTACAATTCCCAAAATCCAAAGCATGCGGCCGGATGCCGTGGCCATGCCCCTGGCTCAACACAGAAAAAAAAAAAAAATGGCAGCGGTCGATCGCCGGCCGTTTTGCATATAAGTTGGGACGGCCTGGGGGGAAATTGCCACCTTGCCTCCCGGCCCAGCCCGCCCCTGGCCAGACCAGGTGGCGATTCCCACACTTATGGAGCCTTAAGCTGGCCAAATTTGGAAGATTCAACATGAATTGGCAAAATTGGATGCGCGTATGACCAGCAGAAGTCTCAATAAGCCATGGTAAAACATCCCTTCTGTGGGTGGCCCTGTTGGCAATACCTCTTAACAAAAATTTGCTCAGGGTGGCTCGAAGTGTAGCAATATGGTTACATTTAATGAAGGTACAACATTTAGCAACTCACATGGTTGATGATTAAAACAGGTACATTAAGTATGCAGGCATCCTGGGTAAAGCTGTCCACATAGACCGTCCTCCGCATCTCCCGCTCTCACCACTGTCAGTCTGCAATCGTGACCAGGAAGACAACCCTGCTGTAGAGCGATCTGAAAGTGAGGCTTGAAGGGATGATGTCGATGGCGGTGCAGAGGATGGTCTATGTGGACAGCTTTACCCCAGATGCCTGCATACTTAGATGTGCCTCTTATAATCATCAACCATGCAAGTTGCTAAATGTTGTACCTTCATTAAATGTAACCATATTGCTACACTTAGAGGCGCCTCTCTTCTCTTTTATACTCAGTTGTGACATTACGCTACTCTTATATCGATCAAGACATCGTTTGTTTATCAAGTTAAAATTTATTTTTAAAAAAATTGCCTGTCTTGCAAAACGCTCTCAAACCAAGTTACTCTCAATCCAAGGTTTTACTCTATTGTGCATGATACATTTTATTAATGCTATAGGTTTTGCAGATTTATAGTTCATAGCTGCATTTTCCTGTGTTTGTGTCCTTAGGATTTGGGGAACAGACTGCAGTTACTGCATTAAGTTATTGCCCAAGGTTGACATAGCAAATTTCTGATTAGTCTGACACTGCAGTGAATATTATATTGCATTGCCAGCAAAAATGCTATGGTTTGAACAACAGCGATTGATCTTTAAAAAATGACCAAGGGTGATTTCTTGATTTTCCATTTCCACTAAAGAGAACTGCTGTGACTGATAAAGGGCATGTTAACCTGCCACAAAGGTAGCACAATACTACAATGATTTGTGATTACTCTGAATCCCCGCCACCAGCTTGGTAAATTCAGATAATCAAATTATTATTACCATATCCATAATCAGTTACAAACTGGTCAACTTTCCTTTGTACAGTATTGTGAATCTGACACAATATGCAAAGCAATGCCCTAAAATAAACCATAGATTACCGGTTACTGGAGGATCAGCCGACTGAGCTACTGCCAGGAAAGGTTCAGTTATACACTACCCCAACTATAAATCTCTAATCTCTCCCAGTGACCTTGCAATAATTACAAGAACAGCCCCATCAAGGCAAAAGACTTCGGAATCCCCACAGAAACAATATATATCAGAACAGAAATAGGACACTTCTATCAAACAATGACTGTACCATGACTGGTTTCTTCCCAGAAGACACACAGTAGCTGGCTTCCTAAGGCACATAATTATCATTTATGTGACTCAGCATTGCTTAATAGCACTTAAAATATCTAATTTGAAAGTGGGTTAAAACTGGCATGCATAGGGAAAAAAGTTCTGTATTTCAATAAAAGCATGCTCAAAACACAACACACCAACTATAGTCGGCACTGTGAACAGGGCGCCAGTTGTTGCACAGTGAGGGGTTTCCGATGCAGGAAACAAGGTAATTAAGCAACCCCTCCGTACACACACGCACTGATTCCTCCGTGAACCCAAGCAAAGCAGCACCAACATGCCAGCACTGCAGACAAAACGCTGAATGCAAAATTATTTGCTCATTATTAAACACTTAAAACTGTGCTAGTCAGAAACATCAATTCAGTATGCCCACTCTTTTTAAAACTATAGAGCAGCTCCCATCAGCAGCACACGTCAACCTGTATTACCCCTCAAGCCTGGCTTCCTCCTGTTGGGCCAATGGTGTCAGCAGTCTCCTGACTAGATCAGTGTTGGTCCCTAAGATGAGTGAGCTCTTGCTGGCCCCTGGTGGGCGAGGGCACACTACTGCCAGGGTATCGAAGGTTTCTGCCTCCCCGGCCACTGAGGGATCAAAAGTCAACTTGATTGGCAGGTAACCGTCATAGAGAAAGCGCTGAGTTCCAATACCCCATATCTCCAGTTCCTCTAATTTCTGTAGGGGCAGATGTTTGAGATGTTTATCATAGAAATCTCTATACAGAAGAGTCACTTGGGCTTCAGTGTCAAGAAGAGCCTTGGTGTAGATCCCTTCTACTTGTATGGAGACTACTGGAGAACGCCCCACTAACTTGGCAGGGAACACCTTTAACATAGACTTCTTGCTTGGCTCAGTGACCTGTACCCTCACTCATTTTTTCTTGAGTTTCCTGTGGGTCTCAGTCCCTTCTGGGTCTGGTGTGCACTGGCCTTCCGTTCATCAGTAGCCTGAGTTGTGGGACGGGGGACAATTGGCAAAGGTTTAGGTCCCTGACCGTTCTCAGATCCTTTGTTAACAGCTACCTATGTGTGTGTGGGTGTACGCACACATATGTAAGCTGTCATTGCTGACCTCTCCTGAAAATGGTAGTTGCCTAGCTGCCATGTTCATTCATTGGATTGAATAACTTCTGTGTCACTGACCCAGAACAATTATGTAAATTGAAGTTTTAACCTCACTGGCTACTACATGCTCCAAGTTAGTTGCTGTATTTTACCCAGGCAACTAGCATTATCAGGAGGTCAAGAATGTCAGCATACATATTTGCTTCAGTACAGGCTTCAGAACCTTAGTGAGCTCCAAGCATTAGGTCAGAATGAGCACCAGCTATCCAACAAAACAATATTTTCTTACTTCATTACATTAGATGTAGAGTATACATGCAAAATATCCTTCTCACCATTTTAAGAATGAGCTGCATGCAAGTGAACTCAATTAGAAAACAGTAAATCCTAGTCAGATTATACTTTGTGGATCTGTTATTTAGCTATGGTGTAACAAGTCACTACCACAATAAGAGTAAATACGCAATAAGCTGCTTTTACCATGTGGGCTTACAAAATGTCACCTTACATTACATTTAAAGATGACAAAAGTTTATCCATTATAAACAGATGGCATTGGTATTTACTATACAAGATCTAGGCCCTGCCCTCACAGTACAAAGGCTATGCATGTCAGTCCCACAGACAATAGATCTCGAAAGACATGAGAATGGCAGATCATCGTATTACCTCTGAAACCCCCATAGACACCTTCTGGCAATCCAATCTTGAACAGGGAATAGACTGGCCAAGCTGATTTAATTATAGTGTATTAATAATGTTTGAGTTTAGACCAATGCATAGTTGCAAGTATATGAAGGCAATATAAACGCCTATGCTCTAAATTTTTCAAAACAATATTCATTCTGCAGTCATATTTAGATATTTATTTAATCTGTATTATAATTTGTTCAAATAGCACCATCATATTCTGTACTGCGTTATAGTAGAGAATAGAATAAAGGTATGAGGGTTGTGCTTATTAGAAATGACAATGTAACATCTTAAAAAGAACTTTCCAGATTGTTCTTACCAGTGTGAGCCAAGGCCATCATCATATGTACAGGAGCTCGGTCACAGGAAAATAACTGTGCAGGAATACTAGTCACACAAGTTCAACTATGGCAACCCACAGCACAGGACAGAAACCATGGTTGATACAGGTACAAAACTGTGTTACAGTACACCCCATGGAATGTGCCTTTCAATCCATTAACAACAATATCAAGAAATGTGATAGTGTACTGTCTCTTAAGGAAAACATTTCAGGGTAGGAAGGGGCACTGATCTTGCGAAGACACCAGAGGTGGGTCCTTGAACCTAGATACAAACCTGTCCAGTTTGTTGTTGGACCTGTAAACCAGGAGAATCTGAAAGACAACTGTTTATGCCAGGAATGTACACAGCTGACAAGTTCCCACCCCGCTGCCAAAGCACAGTGCTCTATATTGTATTCGACTGATGCTACATACAGTACAGTTTATACAGCGCTCCAAGTGGGTGCATCCGTTAATGAAGCAAAGGTTCATGTGGACCAGCTTGGTCCAAACTATTTAATGTAAAAAAAAAACTGGAGTTACGCTTTAAGAAGAGATATGGCGTGATCCACAGACAGAATAGAACACTTCTACAAATGAAAAAAATGGAAAAATAAAAAAAAGATACAAGGGCAGCAAGCACCCAGAGGGAGCAAACCACCTATTCAGAGTGCTTCCAGTCTACGTACAGAAACAGTTGGAAAAGCTGGTTCAAGGGGAAAGACTACGCTGTCTTAGGGGCCCTTTGCAATCTCATGCCTCGTACACACGACCGGTTTTCCCGTTGGAAAAAACTGCGATGAGACCTTTTGGCCGGGAATCCCGGCCGTGTGTATGCTCCATCAGAGTTTTTCAGACGGTGAAACTGCCAGAAAAAAAAAAAAGAGCAGGATCTCTTTTTTCCAGTCAGGAAAAAATCCTAGCGGAAAAAACGTTTGTCTGTATGCTTTTCCAACGGGAAAAAAAAGGTGCATGCTCGGAAACAATTTGACGCATACCGGAAGCATAGAACTTAATTTTGTTGGCTCGTCATAGTCTTTTACATCACCGCATTCTTGGCAGTCAAAAGTTTACCGGACTTTTGTGTGACCGTGTGTATGCAAGGCAGGCTTGAGAGGAATTCTGTCGGGAAAACCATAGTTTTTTTATCCGATGGGAAAACCGGTCGTGTGTACGAGGCATAAGGCTAGAAACAGCACTGGTAGAAGCAAGAGGCATAGCAGAAGACTAACTCTTCAGAGATAAAATGAATCCAACAAGGACCAGAGCGATTCAGAATCAGTCTCTGCAGCCCATTGGCTCAGAAGCTGCTAAGGCTGCTCTAAGCAAATCAGATATCCAATATGTCGGCGAAGGCACAGGAGCATAACTGCTACCAAGTTATGCCTGAAGGAGCCAAGGAGGACTCCAAAGACGGGAGAAATTTTAATAGTAGAGAACAAGACACCAAGCTGCAGAACTCAGCACCAAACTGCAAGCAGCACCCTTTATTTGTATGTGAGCTAGGGCACTCGGTACAGTGGGACTTTTTTTCCCCAATTCCACCCCCCATTCGGAATTTCATGACATGTTGTGGCTATCCATTCTCCTAGGGCACTAGGAAAAAATGTGGGTATGCTGGAAGTGTGAGGGGTTTTACCCTATGCTGGCCTTTAGTTTTTTGTTTGCCAGTGTCCAATCATCCTGTAGCTGGCAGTATTTTCAGAAGGTTTAAGGCTTCCAGTGTCCCTCAATGGACATGAAAGAAAAGTGCAGTAACGATTTAAGTGTCTGTTTATCACTGAACATTCAAAGAACTTTTACCAATTACCGCTAACAAGTTACTGCTCTGTCAGTTCAGGCAGAGGTGGTGTTCTAGCAATAAAGAAACAAGCATGATCTCTAAACAGCACAAGCAGACTGCTAATTACATTCTTTGATCATTCTCCACTCATACATAGCACATCATAACCCAGACAGACTCTGTGACCTTCTACTTCTCTGCCAACACAGTTAAAGACAATTAGGTCAGACATCTCTCATTACAATGATTATTCTTCCCCAATAATTATTCCTATCCATACAGGCATATCTGGAAAAGAGAAATGAGGAAAATACTCATACAAAAATCGAAATTATATTCTTGACTCTCCTCCAGTAAATTTTTTTTATCATACCCTTCACAGCAGTAACACATAGCTCAGAAACTAGTTATGGCTTAGACCAGGCATGTCCAAAGTCCGGCCCGGGTTCCAGTTTCGGACGGCTTGCTTGGTAATTTTGACATATATATCTTTTGTAGCCCCCAACGAATCCCCGAGCACCGGGGGCCACAAAAGATATAAATGCTGGCTGCCTTGGAGGGGACGGGACGAGTGCCGTAGAGGATACAGGAGTATTTCCTGTTTACACGGCGTCCTGTGTAAAAGGAAGTCCCGTCTCCTGCGCTGCCATTGGACAACTGTTCTGTCCATCATAGGAGGCGGGACTTTCAATTAAAGAGGCAGCCGATAAAACAGGAGATACTCCTGTATGTCTGTCGGCTCTCGTCCCGCCCCCTCCCTGTCTCCTCAAGGCTGCAGATGGACATGAATCAGGCTGCACTGACGGCAATGGTGAGTCTGAATTCATGTCAATGTGGGTGCTGCATTCATGTCAATGAAGTGGGTGCTGCATTCATGTCAATGAAGTGGGTGCTGCATTCATGGCAATGAAGTGGGTGCTGCATTCATGGCAATGAAGTGGGTGCTGCATTCATGGCAATTGAGTGGGTGCTGCATTCATGGCAATTGAGTGGGTGCTGCATTCATGGCAATTGAGTGGGTGCTGCATTCATGGCAATTGAGTGGGTGCTGCATTCATGGCAATGGAGTGGGTGCCGCATTCATGGCAATGGAGTGGGTGCCGCATTCATGGCAATGGAGTGGGTGCCGCATTCATGGCAATGGAGTGGGTGCCGCATTCATGGCAATGGAGTGGGTGCCGCATTCATGGCAATGGAGTGGGTGCCGCATTCATGGCAATGGAGTGGGTGCCGCATTCATGGCAATGGAGTGGGTGCCGCATTCATGGCAATGGAGTGGGTGCCGCATTCATGGCAATGGAGTGGGTGCCGCATTGTGATCTGCCTTTGTTAAGTGAGGGGATTCTCAGTGGGGTACACACAGGATGAGTGCGAAAAAGATGGGGTTATGTGCATCTGGACATAGGAGCCACTATAACCCAGGCGCTGACTGCAACAACGTGCTGTGTGTCCCCTTGCATCATCCGGGAGGTGTGATACAGTTACCTCATCCTCTTGAAACTAAGTTTAGATAGGAGAAGGAAAAACGCCTAATTCAATTTGCTCGCTGCAAAAAATGGCAGGGGATACCACAATAAAAGTGAGCAACACCCATTAAGAACCGCATAATATGCAGCGCACTGCAGATTGTGTTAGTAAACAACAGAAACCAGTGTAAATACACAGGGAAACCCTGCCTCATCTTACCCAAGACACTGGACTTATTAGCGGAGCTGATCTTGTGATGTCATCATTCAGTGCTTAGATCGGAACGCTGTACGACATATTGCTTGATTTGTAAATGCAATTATCCACTATTAAACGGTATTTGAGTTTTACTGCATTATAAGGCTCCTTCCTTCTTTTCTCAACCGGTGCATTTAATTGTAAATCTTGGGTCTGTGATCCGTAAGAGGAGGATGGCACCCTGAGCAAGTCGACAGAGTTACTTATTATTTGTACATTTGAGCTCCTGTTTGTGAGAGCTTTTCTGCTGGTAAGCTGCTATGGATGAGAGTTGCACATCTAGCACTGAAGCACTTTGATTGCAGTTTTTGCACAGCAAGTATTTTATCACAGTTGTTGGAGTTTGGGCCAATTGGGTTGGGATACAAGTTGGAATACTTTTTTTTGCACATTTGGACGGAGTTATATTTATTGGTATTGATCTGACACCACCTAAATTTTATTTTTATTTTGGTTTACACATGAACTTTTGATTAAACAATGCCGTGGCACATTTATTATTGAACATCAGTTTGCACATATATGTATTAATTTTTAGTTTATGCATCAGCTTTTTTAGATTTGTTAAAAGGATCAGTACACTAATTTTACTACTTCACATATATGAATTGGTTCTACATTCACGCATATGAAATTTTAATTATTTAAAGAGATAAGCGCATTCTTGATTTAAGCTTAATGATACCCCACCCACCCCTTCTAAAGGTGCACTGCACTAACACCATCCTGCCCCCATCCTGTATACACACACCTACCTTCAGAGTCCAGTGTTTACATGTTTGGCGCTGAAATCTTGTTCAGCACTGAGTATGCTTATACAATGCGTCCCATTAACTTGAAAAGGCTGAGGCTGGAGATACGTACTTGCTGAAGGGGGAAGAAAGCAACAATAATGGCACAGACTGTGCTAAGGGAACAAAGATTAGGGAGGGAGAAAAGAAAAGCAGGAGAGGGGAAAGGAAAAGCGCTGCTGACAGGGAGAAAGTTAAACTTACAAGGATAATGTCTTATCTGATCTCCCTGATATTCTCTCCTATCGCTCATTGGCAGCCTGTGAACTTCAGCACTGTAAAGCTTCTGTCAGTCTTCCTTTCAATCTGAGCCAAGACATACAATCAAAGCTGGAAATGTACATACAGCATTTTAATTACAGAAAAGTGACATACAGTTTTGAGACCAAGGAGAGAGGGAGTTTCCATTAAGGAAGTGACTGCTCTGGGCTTTAACAAAATTATGGCATCCAATAAGAAGAAACAGGAGCAATTCTGGAGGCAATTTACTGCACACACTAATTTGGTACCATAAATATTAATGTGGAATGTATGTTCTTTTTGGTAAAGAACATTAATCATTGTCAAACTATTAGACTTTGTTCACATATATGTGTAGCACCCTCTACCATAGGTAGGTGCTAGAGTGAGGATTTTTGTGAAGTAAGCTGCCAGTGCAGGTAAATTTAGGCAGGCCTATGCTTCAGGCTAGGCTTGCTTGTTTTGATCTGGGGGCAGGGAGTGGTTAGTGTAGCAGTGGGTGTGACCACTTGTGCTTCAGTGCTTGGGCGCCTCCCCTGTTTCCAGGGAGAATGTTCTGGAAGGGGGGCAGGGACTGGAGTGACAGGGAGCTCACGTGAGGAGCCCTGACCAATCCCCACTCGGAATTGGCAGGTGACAGGCCTCCTACTTAAGCTCAGGTCCAGCCCACTGGGAGGTAGTTGTCGGCTGGGAGACGTGGAGAATGGAGTGCTAGATAGCAGCAGGGGGGGGTGCGAGACCCAGCAGAGGAGCCCAGGAGAGCTGGGAGGGAGCCTCATCCATACATGGTCATGGAGGAGGTGTCCTGGAACAGAGGGGCTGGAGAAGCTATTGGAACGCATGTCCAGTTAAAGTTCTCCATCAGGTGAAGATCGGTGAGTGTGACATGGTGGATTTCTGGAAGAGGCATGCCAGGGGAGCTGGGTGCGTGGCCAGAGGAGAGACTGTGGGAGTTGTGTCAAATCGATGCAGGCTGCGGGCGCAGGATTTGCAAGTTCGGCTAGCTGGAATTAGTAGTCCACCAACTAAAGCATGCTGTTAACTTACTGGGCCACAGGGGAGAGGTGCTGCAGACCTCTGGCCTAGTAACCACACAGCAAATTACAGCCAGCAATTTGGGATTATTCAGAGAGTGATCTCTTTTGTCCAGTGAAAATGATGGGACAGGAAGACTAATAGTTTACAGAGGAAGTTTTGTGCAGGAGGAAAGAAGTCCTGGGAACAACAGTCTGCAGGAGTTGATACACAGGAGGAGCAATAGTCTGCATGGGTTATGCACGGAAGTGACTGTAAATGTTGGGGTTCATCAGTTCTTCAAGGCTCAATCAATTACTTAAATATGGAGGTCTGGCAGCAGGGTGATATGGTGGATGTTAGTAACTAGTAGCAACCATCTGCTACATATGCAAATTGGATGAGTTTTTAACCGCATCCAATTTGCATAACATGTGAATCTGACTGGCTTTAATAGAGCCAGTTCACACATGTGCAGGGCAGCCGCGGTGAGGTTTTAGAAAGGGTCCTGTGCAATTTCAGGTGAAAATTAGCACCCGAACCGGTGAACAAAACCCCACCAGATTGCCGCACTAATACCCTGTGTAAACCCAGCCTTATGGGTAAAGTTCCGCTTTAACATTTCTAAGATGTTTCCTTATGCCATAGCAGACCTTCACTTTCTGAGTTAAATTCCACTTCAAAAATGAACACTATACATCAGTCTGGTGTACACAAGCAGCATTACACCCTTTTTCACCTTCTGTTGTGTTCAGGAAATCATTTACCTCACATGCTACAGTTTCTTTACATTTGAACAGCAATTTCATAGGATATTTTTGTTAGAAAGTGCGCTTTTCAAATTTGCATAGCTTCCCTCCATGACTTCAAATCTTGGCACCTTTTTATTCAGTGTCAACTCCCCTGAGGAAACCTAGTCTCCAAGGAGGAGCAGCATATTCACAGAACACACAGACAGTCCCAATGTGATTTCAAAATCAGTGACAACAGAACTGGCATTTTCAAAAGTCATTACCTTCTTAATTACAATTTCAATTATACTAAAACATTCTTGTTTGAATAGTGTCAGATATTTCCTTTGTGGAAAAGTAATAGGTTATATTTCTCTCTTTTTATAGTGCTTCTATAATTTATTTAAACTCCAGGAAATCCAAAATTCCTCCCTTGCAGTGCAGCTATGGCCACACTGCAAGGATTAACTGCTGTTTTATGTCTAGGGGACAAGCACTTTTACTGATCTTCCACTCCTACAGGCTTCTCTGTGCTGCTAGCCCAGTCCCCACTGCCTCTTCTTCTCTCTACTGAGGTTGTCTAATGTCCTCTGTCATCAAGACAGATGCAAGGACCATAGCACTTCAATAGACTTGAAGACGCTGAGGAACTGTTCACTGCCAGAGCATGAGAGAAGGCCATCTGCCAGGGAAACGGATAAGTAAAACTGCTTTTCCGTCCATTAGACATAAACAAACAGTTACTGTTGAAGCAGTGCACATGCACTCTCACTGCATAAAAGGAGTTTTAGGTTTTCTGGAAATGGGCTTTAAAAAAAAAAAAAAAAACAGATAGTCCCAGGGCTGATCTCTGAAAATGTTAGTTGTCTGGTTTTCACGTTGATCCTCTGCCTTCAACATTTTCTTAGTCCCCACAAACAGAGATCCAGAGTTTTATTACTTCTAGCTAAGCACTTGTTCTGGGTCTATGTAAGCACCAACACAGGTGCACACACACACGTAAACCAAGGAGCCGAACCCGAGAGATCATTTTCTAGACTTCGTACTAGTAAATGGAGATTGATTGTCTGATGTTGACGTGGGGGAAAATGTGGGTTCTAGTGATCAGCAGAATCTTTGGTTTGATATTAAAACAAGAACTAAAAAATTATATACAAAAACAATATCTTTGAATTTCAAAAAGGACAAAATGTTGAAATGGGCAAATAAAAAAATAAAAAATAAAATCTAATAAAAATTGTAAAACGACAAGCATCATTAAATTAGTGGGCACTATTAACGTCTACCATCCTTGAGGAAAATAGATTATATTTTGAGCAAATTAGTAAGAAAAAACAAAAAACAAATATGATTCATTAAAGAGTGAATAGGAGAAAAATCAGCATATAGGAGATTTAAAAATAAAATAAAAAATTAATGTGTAGCTGATAAGCAAAGTGATAGAAAAGTAACTAAAGCAGGCCAACGCATTATAAGTGCTACCAAAGCACAGAAAGAGCAGGAAAAGGCTCAACCTATTACGAAAGGTAACAAAAAGGAATTTTGACTTATCTGTAAATTCCATATATTGGGTATAGTACAGGACACAGGCAAAGTATTCATTGACCCAGGTTTTTAGGCTGGTACCTTCAGGTGACTGGACATTGGCAAGCTTTTGAAAATATGTCCCCTGGGAATTTCCCTATATCACTACCCCACTCCGAGTCTTCAATTTAATATCAAGCAATGCAGAGCAACACAGGAGTAGAAGAGAGTGTAACCAATATCATGCACTTTATTCCTAAGATACTGAATTTACAGGCAAGTCAAAATTCCTCTTATCCTAATTGTACAATACAAGACACAGGCTGAGTATTTATAGATCCTGGGACATCCACAAGCAATGAATGAGAAGGGTGGGCAACAACCCGGCAAACAGAACTATGTCAACAGGCCCAACAACAAGGGTCAACTGACCCAACTTCAAAGTATGGTAGCAAGAACCCTGCAGCTGAAAGCTGTATCAGTAGAAGATTGAAAATCCACCTGAAAAAACTTTGCAAAAGGTATAAATAGAGGACGAGGTGTTTGCCTTGCAAAGTGGGACACCCACTGACCTGGTCAAATGAACACATAAAATGGCAGGAGTAGTTTTGTTCTTTAAAGTGTAAGCTCTGGAGATTAGAGTTGTCTTATGCACCCAACGATGGTGGACTTGAAAATAAGGATGTCCCTTCTGAAGTGCTGAGGGTAGGATGAGAGTCCAATCTTCTTATGGGCATTGATGGGCGGCACTAGTGGGCACTGATAGCCGGCATGGATAGGTGGCACTGATGGGTGGCATTGATGGGCATTAATGTGCAGCAATGATAGCAAGCACTGAATGGTATCACTAATGACCGCTGAATGCTGGCACTGGTGGGCACTCATTGCTGGCACTGTGGGGGCTGTATTGAAATCAGGGCACTGATGATCAGTGCCCTGATTACATACCTAGATGTCCTCTGCGAGGAGATACCGCTGATCGGCTCTCCTCTCCTCACACTCTGTCAGTGTGAGGCGAGGAGCACCGATTACCAGCATCTCTGTGTTTACATGTGACCGGCTGTGATTGGACACAGCCGGTCACATGATCGGCTGTGTCCAATCAGCCGATCATGTGACCGCTGCTCTTTACAGAGATCGGGGGTTGCCATGTCATAGCAGTCATATGGTGTCTTTCCAAAATGAGAGCAGCACCGCCCCCAGCCGTCATATGACGGTGGGCGGGCGGCAAGTCGTTGAAGAGTAGACAGGGCCCAAAACATGTCCTTTTAGAATACTTAAAAAGTTCTGGACAAATCCTGATTGTAGGAAGGCCAGAATGTGAGGCACAGAGTAATCTTGAGGATTGAAGTGCCATGTGACAACACTGAAGAAATGACACAGCTTGTATAACAGTGTATATTTGCTGTCCCCTCAAAATATCTCAACATACAGCCAATAATGTTTAAACCGCTGGCAAAAAAAGGGAGTACACCCCTAAGTGAAAATGTCCAAATTGGGTCCAATTAGCCATTTCCCTCCCCAGTGTCATGTGACTCGTTAGTGTTAAAAGGTCTCAGGTGTGGATAGGGAGCAGGGGTGTTACATTTGGTGTTATTGCTCTCACTCTGTTATACTGGTCACTGGAAGTTCAACATGGCACTTCATGGCAAAGAACTCTGAGGATCTGAAAAAAAGAATTGTTGCTTTACACAAAGATGGCCTTGGCTATAGGAAAGATTGCCAATACCCTGAAACTGAGCTGCAGCGCGGTGGCTAAGACCATACGGCAGTTCAAAAGGACAGGTTCCACTCAGAACAGGCCTCGCCATGGTCGACCAGAGAAGTTGAGTTCATGTGCTCAGCGTCATATACAGAAGGTTGTCTTTGGGAAATAGACGTATGAGTGCTGCCAGCATTGCTGCAGAGTTTAAAGGGGTGGGGGGTCAGCCTGTCAGTGCTCAGACATACACCGCACACTGCATCAAATTGGTCTGCATGGCTGTCGTCACAGAAGGAAGCCTCTTCTAAAGATGATGCACAAGAAAGCCTGAAAAGTTTTCTGAAGACAAGCAAACTAAGGACATGGATTACTGGAACCATGTTGTGACAGTATTCATCCGCAGACACAGACCTGGTGTTTGTTGAAAGGACGATCTGCAGCAGCCCCAAGAACTCTGATGCCAGATCCATATTTCCACTGGCGTGACTGAAGTCTGCTTTCCCGATCTTTGAACTAGGTGGAGGTTTGGATGTATCCACAGCCAGGAAGCATGATCCCGCTGCTGCCAAGCAGTTGTGTCGAACCCAGGACTATGTCCGCCCTCAATGCTTCCTCTGTCCAGAACCAGCAATATTCAAGACTCTTTAGCCCCCCATTCACCAGCCATACTTCAGTGTAGGGTAAAAACCAGCAGACTGCTTTATTTGAGCACATGTTACACAGATATCTCACTTCAAAACACTTCCCCCCCCCCCCGCACCCTTGGAAAACAGGGCGGGTTAAACTGTCCAATGACCATAGACACACAGGTCAGGTGGGTTCAAACTTCTCATCAGTAAACAGTCTTATCAGCAGGGGGCTGCTGGAGGAGTCCCCCTCCATCTTTCCTCACAGCAAACACACTTACACATCCCATAATAGTTGAGGCAGACAGCCACAATAGAATAAAATACAGTCACACCCCAAACAATCACAGAAAATAGTACACAACAGCATGAGACAACACACAATATATACATATATACAACATTGAGTCTGACTAGCACAGATCATAGTGGGGTTCTCATTCACCCTGTGCCCCTATTAGAGACACAGGGTGATTTACATATAAGAGGGCCTGGGGAAGCTGGACACGGAGCCTCCAGAGCTCTCCAGGGTAAGCTGAGCTCCACAAACCCCCCACCCAAAGTGACTCCTGTCACACATGTCCTGTGGTCTGATCAGAGCAAGATAAACTTATTTGGTTCAGATGGTGTCAAGCGTGTGTGAGGGCAACCAGGTGAGGAGTACAAAGACAAGTGTGTCTTGCCTACAGTCAAGCATGGTGGTGGGAGTGTCATGGTCTGGGGCTGCATAAGTCCTGCCGGTACAGTTCATTGAGGGAACCATGAATGCCAACATGTACTGTGACATACTGAAGCCGAGCATGATTCCCTCCCATCGGAGACTGGGCCGCAGGGCAGTATTCCAACAACATAATGACCCCAAACACACATCCAAGACGACCACTGCCTTGCTAAAGAAGCTGAGGGTAAAGGTGATGGACTGGCCAAGCATGTCTCCAGACCTAAACCCTATTGAGCAACTGTGGGGAATCCTAAAACGGAAGGTGGAGGAGCGCAAGGTCTCTTAACATCCACCAGCTCCGTGATGTCATCATGGAGTGGAAGAGGACTCCAGTGGAAACCTGTGAAGCTCTGGTGAACTCCATGCCCAAGAGGGTTAAGGCAGTACTGGAAAATAATGGTGGCCACACAAAACATTGACACTTTGGGCCCAATTTGAACATTTTCACTTAGGGGTGTACTCACTTTTGTTGCCAGCGGTTTAGACATTAATGGCTGTGTGTTGAGTTATTTTAAGGGGGCAGCAAAATGACACTGTTATACAAGCTGCACACTCACTACTTTACAATGTAGCAAAGTGTAATTTCTTCAGTGTTGTCACATGAAAAGGTATAATAAAATATTTACAAAAATATGAGGGGTGTACTCACTTTTGTGAGATACTGTATACACACTATACTATACACGCATACACAGTATACACATACAAATATATTGGGACAGAGAGAAAATCCTTTTTAATTCATAAAATAACAAACATGTTATATTTACCTTCTCTTTGCAATAGAATTGCACATAGCAGACCCAATTCTCCTCTTCTGGGATCCCCCGCTGGCACTCCTCTTCTCGGTGCGCAACCATTGAAAGCTGCTTCCTATGGTGGCACACCTGAGGACTTTATCTTAAGCCACGCTACCCACGTTCATAGAGACAGACGGCACGGCTCAGCCCTTCCCCTTGTCACAGAATTTGACTGACAGCAGCGGGAGCCATTAACTAAGAGTGGGGAGACCCATTATAGGCAGGTATAGTGCTGGATCGAGTGAGGACTCAGTTAAGTATAATGGGGGGTAAGGAGGCAATACAGGTAATGGAACATTTTTTACCTTTAATGCAGGGAATGCATTAAGGTAAAAAATGTTTAGGCTTTAGAACCAATTTAAGTCTAACATTTGTAAAAATTTCCCCCATAAAAATAACCATATCTCTCATATTTAATAATCTGAAGTCTAACCTGATGCTTCACACTTGGACTGTTCCAAAAGAACCAGCTCTGGGCTGGAGGGCATTAAGGCATGGGGTACAGGCACATAAGGCAAAAGCAGGCTAATTACCATATATACTCGAGTATAAGCCGACCCGAATATAAGCCGAGGCACCTAATTTTACCACAAAAAACTGGGGAAACGTATTGACTCGAGTATAAGCCTAGGGTGTCCATCTGCATGCCTCACTTTGCCTCACTGTGTCCATGTGCATGCCTCACTGTGCCCATGACTAGACTTACGTTTAACATGGGAGTATATAGAAGGGGTGCCCGGGTTTGAAAAATCGATGCTCCCCGGCCGTAGGTCCCCCAGACAGCAACCTTTGCACACTTGTAGGAGAAAACTGGGGCTACATGTGTGCCAAGTTTTGGGTCCAGAAGACCTACGGCCGGCCGGTACCGGGTCCCCAAATTTACCAGAGAAATGACCATTTAACATGGGAGTCTATGGAAGGGATGCCCTGATTTAAAAAAAAACAAAAAACGGTGCTCCCCGGCCGTAGGTCCCCCGGACAACAAACTTTGCACACTTGTAGAGGAAGAGTGGGGCTATATGTGTGCTAAGGTTGGGGTCCAGGGGACCTACGGCCGGCCAGTACCGGGTCCCCAAAATCCGGGAGATCAGGCGCAAAAAGGTGACTCGAGTATAAGCCGAGGGGGGCATTTTCAGCACAAAAAAAATGTGCTGAAAAACTCGGCTTATACTCGAGTATATACTGCACATGGACAGAGGCAACCAATGGAGGAATTCTTGTTTTAAATCACATTTTGGATATGTGAGCATACATAAATCAGTAAAAGGTAAACTGGCCAACTATTGGCAACAAGGGTTAACTGGCAAATTGTGTGTTTAGGGTTTAGCTTGCCTATAAGGTTAATTTTCTTGCTCTAAACTTGAGGTAAAATAACATGCTTTAAATGGCGTGAGAAAAAGCTGTATAATTATGCGCTAAAAATACCAGTGACTTCTAAGCTTGGAAAGATATATTGAAGAACAGGCTTTCACCAATTAAACTATTACGAGTCTCAAAGACAGCAGGGTCACATCTGTGATTTCCAACACAGACCCTAGGGAATTTCAAGGATTAAAAAATACATGTATACAAAGACACTATCTGGCAATGGTATTTAAGTCTCTTAACATCATTAAAGGAACTTGTAAATACTAGGATTACACTGCTAATGAGATATGAGCTTGGAATTTTTGAGCTTCTTTAAAAAAAGTGCCCAAAAACATCAGATGTCTGCTGCTTGTGGTTTAGAAGCCTATAAACAGTCACCTATGGCAGCAGGAGTTTACAGTTACAGATTTCAAGGACCCTGGAGGATGCCTGTTGTCTTGTGCTGTGAAAGGCGTTACTATTTAAACATAACTATCAATTAAAAAACTATCAGAAGAATAAAAAGCTTGTTAGCCCCCATGGGTCACTGTCTCCATTAAAATCTGAGCAGTGGATGGTAAATATCCTTCTTTTCTATCATATGGGTGTTCCTGTGAGGAAGTTGCAGCCAGCACCTCTCCATTCTGCAGCGCTGTGTCTCCCCATCTCTCCTGTTTAGTACAGCCAACCTGCTGGCAGCTATTCAGGTACCAAGAGAGTGGAAACTGTCATCTTGTGTTGTGAATTGCATTTGAAAGACCTCTGCGCAAATACAGTGCGACATAAAATATTGCAACAACCAACATTTTATTCTCTAGGGTCTCTACTAAACAATATATATATATATATATATATATATATATATATATATATATATATATATATACATACATACATACATATACACACATATACACACACACACACACACACACACACACACACACACACATATGTGTATGTTTGGGGGTTCCAAGTAATTTTCTCGCAAAAAATATGATTTTAACTTGAAACCAACAAATGTCAGAGGGCTGTGGCTTCAGCGGAGAGAATTCTCTGCATAGAAAGATCGGGAGATACTTTGTCAAGATCGCAACGGGGAAAAAAATTGAGATTTAATCGTCAAGAATGGTCATTGTGCAGCTCTACTGCACAGGAGAGCAATGTTCCATCCAGCAGCTAAAAAGGAGGGGGAGTGAGGATTCGTGAGCACTGCCTGTCACGCCCCTTATCCTCTTGGGCGGTCCTCTTGAACGGTCACAGAGAAGTCTGCCTTCTTTGATCAGTGTTGTCGGACAGCTATGCGGGTGGGCAGGGCTAGCTGTCTGACACCACTGATCAGCAACCCCTGCACGAATTTAGATGGGAACAGGAGCTAGTGCACAGGATGCCTTAAGGGGTTTAACAAGCTCCCTTTTCTTCTACTGATACAGCGTGTTGAAAAAGTATTCATACCATGGACATTTCCCACATTTTGTCATGATGCAACTAAAAACGTAAATGTATTTTATTGGGATTTTATGTGATAGACCAACACAAAGTGGCACATAATTGTAAAGTAGAATTAAAATGATAAATGTTTTTTAAACTTTTTTACAAATAAATATGAATTTGAATTCAGCCCCCTTTACTCTGATATCCCTAATTAAACTCTAGTGGAACCAACTGCCTTCAAAAGTCACCCAATTAGTAAATTGAGCCCACCTGTATGTAATTTAATCTCAGTATAAATACAGCTGTTCTGTGAAGCCCTCAGAGGTTTGTTAGAGAAGCTTAGTGAACAAACAGCATCATTAAGGCCAAGGAACACACCAGACAGGTCAAGTTTAAAGCAGGGTTAGGTTCTAAAAAAAAAAAATCCCATGCTTTGAACATCTCACAATGCACTGTTCACTCCATCATCCAAAAATGGAGAGTATGGCACAACTGCAAACCTAAGAAGACATGGCCGTCCACCTAAACTGACAGGCCGGGCAAGGAAAGCATTAATCAGAGAAGCAGCCAAGAGGCCCATGGTACCTCTGGAGGAGCTGCAGAGATCCATAGCCCAGTTGGGAGACTCTGTCCACAGGACAACTATTAGTCGGTCACTCCACAAATCTGGCCTTTATGACAGAGTGGCAAGAAGAAAGTCATTGTTGAAATTAAGCCATAAGAAGTCCTGTTTGCAGCTTGTGAGAAGCCATGTGGGGACACAGAAAACATGTGAAAGAAGGTGCTCTGGTCAGATGAGACCAAAAGTGATCTTTTTGGCCCAAAAGCGAAACGCGATGTGTGGCTGAAAACTAACACTGCACATTACATTACCCTGAACACACCATCCCTACCGTGAAACATGGTGGTGGCAGCATCATGTTGTGGGGATGCTTTTCTTCAACAGGGACAGGGAAGCTGTTCAGAGTTGATGGGAAGATGAATGGAGCCAAATACAGGGCAATCTTCGAGTTTGCAAAAGACTTGACTGGGAAGGAGATTCACCTTCCAGCAGGACGACCCTAAACATACAGCTAGAGCTACAATGGAATGTTTTAGATCAGGGATCTCCAACTACGGCCCTCCGGCTGTTGCAAAAATACAAGTCCCACGAGGCATTGTAGAACTCTGACATTCACAGACATGACCAGGCATGATGGGAATTGTAGTTCCTGAACAACTCAAGGGCCATAGTTTGGAGACCCCTGCTTTAGATCAAAGAAAATTAATGTGTTAGAATGGCCCAGTCAAATTGCAGACCTAAATCCAATTGAGACTCTGTGGCAAGACTTAAAAATAGTGAAGGGCTTTCGCGCTACTCGTGAGTAAAGAAAAATGTGACCAAAGAAATGTGATGTGTTCTAGAGCAGCAGAATCTAGCAGTGTTCAATGTACACAATAAATAGATAAAATATAAATGGTGATTAGTGCTAAAGAAATCCCATTAGGAATAATGACAATATACACAAAATATTACATCAAAGAAATATGAACATATAGTGAATGCAAGTGAAAATAAATAAATGGATAAAACCAAATAAACATCCAGTGTGGAAATAACTATACAAAAATGGTTGAAAGTCACAATAAGTGAATATAGGTGAAGAAAGTCCTCAATAAGGAGGGTTCCTCCTAAACAACTGGTGTTCCTTAAAGTGATGTGGTATGGTGGGCTGAGTCTCTCCTCTATAGATGTCTGTGCTGCAAATACTGCTGTATTACAACTATATTCATGCCCAGTCTCCCAGAACTCTCACCTTGGTGTCATTAACAACTCGCATGTAGTATTGATGTCTTACAGCTGATATCTCACACTTCTCTCCACCTTCTCTCCAATAGTATATGTGGTGTGGTGGCCCCCCTGTACTGATCCCACTCGTCTCAGGGGCTCCTATTCACTTAACATGGTATGCCATCACCATGTAATGTAAGGGAAGAAAGAGGAGAAAATGCCTCCAATAGTGAAATATTGTAAAAAACTTCCAATACTTTATTGAAAAAATGTGTGGACTCTTACATCAAATAGGTTTAAAATGGGCATATAACAACAAGACGCGGCGTTGCAGATGTCTTACGTCTCATCCGGTCACTTCCTGGTCTACATCCGTCTCACGTGATCCCTACGCCGTTACGTCACGTCACGTGTCTCATGACTTCATAAGGGGAACCTGATTGGTTGTCGAGACAGGATGTTTATATCGCGGAGACCGGAAATGGGTATTCCACCATTTTGTTGTGGTCTGCTGTGTGTAGCCTAACGCGGCCATCTTTCTGGTGGGTAAACCCTCACAGCAGAACCACCATTTTATTGGAGGTTAGCTCACTTCAATCATGGATGCATATAGTCGACAGCAATTGTCAGACATCTGGAAAATTATGCATATCATTACACAAACGAATAACAGATAATGCATAAGGCCCTTCGTTTTCCTCCATGATACAATGAATAAATGGCATGATAAATTAATAAGATAGATAAAGGTCCATATAAAAGAAGATAAAATGGCTAAAAAACGCATATTATAAATGGCTAAGCTAAATAATAACCAGTTGTTTAGGAGGAACCCTCCTTATTGAGGACTTTCTTCACCTATATTCACTCATCAAGACTTGAAAATTGCTGTTCACAGACGCTCTTCATCCAATCTGACAGAGCTTGAGCTATTTTGTACAGAAGAATGGGCAGAAATGTCACTCTATAGATGTGCAAAGCTGGTAGAGACATCCCCAAAAAGACTTGCAGCTGTGATTGCAGTGAAAGGTGGTTCTACAAAGTACTGACTCAGGGGGGGCTGAATACAAATGCACGCCACACTTTTCACATATTTATTTGTAAAACATTTTGTAAACCCATTTATAATTTTCCTTCCACTTCACAATTATGTGCTACTTTGTCTTGGTCTATCACATAAAATCCCAGTAAAATACATTCACGTTTTGGTTGTAACATGACAAAATGTGAAAAATTTCAAGGGGTGAGAAAATTTTCAAGGCACTGTAGTTCATCCTTTAAACAGACTCTGTCTTTAGTACTTTTCAGTCTGCTCACATAAATAAAATATTTACAATTAGAACTTTGATTACTGCCTTTTGCCTAGCAATTATGACTTTTTCAGTGAACAGCGATGTTGTTTTCTCCAACCTCTGGCGATTCTGTACAGTCACACTGCTCCCATCCTCCTCCCTCTTGGTCCATCAGGGTGTCCGGCTGCTGCTATATCCCTTTCCCCACTGTGAGCCCCTGTGCACTTCCCTATTGCTTAAAATTCTCTAAATGCCACTCATTTTCCACACCTTTCTGGAGTCTTCCCCAGGGATGGTGCCAGGAGGAAGTCTGGAGACCACTGCAGGGGACACTGACAAAAGGGGGATACATCTAGTGACCAGCAGCCACCCTGCTCATAACATCATCAATACTAGGGGAGCTGCCATATCTAGTCATGGAGTAATCTTGTAAAACCATAGCACCAAAATGTTTTCCCCCCTTTGCCTACTAACATCAACATATTTGTGTATTGCAGATAATGGTTGTGGGCTACCTGGGGTGCATCCCAAAGACCAGTCCAGACATAATTGGGTCACCACTAGGGAGAAAAGCAATTAGTCAGGCATTAATGTTTCAGCTAATAATAATTGCTATATTCTACATTGCAAACTCAAGCATGTCACAAATGCATATACCCAGGCAATATATGCAACACTAATGTAAAATATTACTGGGGCAATGCGGCTGCATAATAGCACACGTGGACTCAAAAAAAAAACACAAAATAATTATGCCAGCAGGGGCCTGGGACGGAGAGCGGCCCCCACCACCCCCCACCTCACGCTTCTCTTTTCGCCCCACTTCTCTCTATTTTCTATTCTTGACTGCTACCCTCTACCTACCTTTCTTCTTCTCCTTTTACCCCTTTCCCACGCCTATGTCAATGTAAACCTCTTCTCTGTCTGCTCCCCCCCCCCCCGATATGATTGTTATTTTTCTCTATTTGTCTTTCCCAATACCGAATTAACCGCCCAAAAGATAGCCTGGAGCCTTACTAGGGGCTCCCAATACCTATACAACCAGTGCAGTTTCTGATTTCAGAAGTTTTACCATGACCCCGGATAGGCCTGCTGATATTGGCCTATGGCGGGTCCTTGCACTCTTACACGGGTTTACTTGCTCTCTTTCAGTTACTGGTTATTGCTCTGTGTTAGCGTTGGTTAGTCTTGAAATGTCCATGAGCCTGTATGTCTTGTATGTACATGTAACCTTACTTTTCTTTCAATAAAATCATTTATGGAAAAAAAAAAATTATGCCAATAAAATCAATACCAACGCAATGTGTATTTTATATTGCATTGTGATAAATGTCTGCTTTACGTATTTATGTTTCAGTTTCACAAGCAGACTTTTTTTGGTCTCACAGTCAAACCCAATATTCACCCTAGGGGCTGATCAGAATAGTTTTGTATGTAGCTTTATGTGTGTGGTTGGCTAAACTACTACTTTAATGCCAAGCAGCAGCAGGATGATTCAGTGTATGGTTGAGTTGCGTGCAGGCTTATCCTTCGATTCAGAGGTCCTGTAACTCAGTAAAAGCAATCAAGTTACCTTTTGCCATTATGTGGTGTAGGGCAACAGATAGGAAAAAGATGGAGTCACTGTAGTAGGTTCCAGTGCCAGCACTGAAGAGTTTCTGCATTGCTTCTACTATTGGGAATAACTTTTCCGTCAGGGCACTAACATCATGGAATATGACCTGTAAAAGCAGAGATCATATATGTATGAGGAAGAAAGAAAAATACCAGACAAAAATATGATGTCACTTGTACACCATTCAACAATCTCTACTATGATGAACCAGTCTATATATACAGTGTGATCAGTGTTTGGAAAATCAAACCAGTTTCTGTCCTAATATGGGAAGATTAATCAAAAGCACTAAAAACACATGAATGATTAATCGGTCTACTGCACTGGATTATTCCTACTGTATTTTCTGTATGAAGAAACGGACAGCAGTGTTTCATAATGTATTTGGAGGGGGATATATAAAAAACAAATAAATAAAATTATACTCACCTAGGTGGATGCAGCATCAATCAGATTTTTTATAATATATATATTACATACACACATATATACATACACAAAAAAATTATATATACAGTTGTGCTCATAAGTTTACATACCCTGGTAGAACTTGGCCATTTTTCAGAGAATATGAATGATAACACAAAAACATTTCTTTCACTCATGGTACATGTTTGGCTAAAGCCATTTATTATCAATCAACTGGGTTTACTCTTTTTAAATCATAATGACAACAGAAACTACCCAAATGACCCTGATCAAAAGTTTACATACCCTGGTGATTGTGGCCTGATAACATGCACACAAGTTGACACAAAGGGGTTTGAATGGCTATTCAGGCTGGGTTCACACTGATACTAGACTACAGTCATACGACTTTCATCCTACTTTGCTCTGCGACATCAGTCCTACATTGGTCCTACATCCATCCAACTTGAATGAACAGGATACTACTTTGATACAACTTTGTGATAGTCTGACTTGTCCTTTGACCAATCAAAACAATCCCAGTGTGAGATAAATTCCTTTTACTGCTGCTGGAATCACCATGTCGGATGTCAAAAGTCCAATGGCAAGGACAAGGATCCTACTTTGATCCGACTTCAATGATATTCAATGGGCTGAAGTAGGATCGAAGTCGGACCAAAGTAGTGCAGGGAGCATTTTCAAAGTTGGATCGACTTGTGTCGGACCAGTTAAGATGGCTCCCATAGGGAAACATTGATTTTCACACGTCATGCAACATGAGCTCCCAATATCAGAGCGTTTGTTGGACAAGTGTGAACCCAGCCTAAAGGTAACCATCCTCACCTATGATCTGTTTGCTTGTAATTAGTGTATGTGTATAAAAGGTCAATGAGTTTGTGGACTCCTGACAAACCCTTGCATCTTGCATCCAGTGCTGCACTGGCATTTCTGGATTCTGAGTCATGGGTAAAGCAAAAGAATTGCCAAAGGATCTGTGGGAAAGGGTAGTTGAACTGTATAAAACAGGAAAAGGATATAAAAAGATATCCAAGGAATTGAGAACGCCAATCAGCCGTGTTCAAACGCTAATCAAGAAGTGGAAAAATAGGATTTTTTACTCACCGTAAAATCCTTTTCTCCGAGTCCATGGACCGACACAGCTTCTCTATTGACAAAGTGGGTATTATCCGTTAATTAGGAGTGACTAGGCAGAAAAACTTGTAAAAAGTGTTGCATCACACCTTCTACAGTACCGCCCAGGGGGCGGACCCTCTGGGTATACCCTCTCAGTCTGCATCTTCGCAGATCAGTTCGTCAAAAAGCAGTACAAACTTAAAAGGAGGGGTGGGTGCTGTGTCGGTCCATGGACTCGGAGAAAAGGATTTTACGGTGAGTAAAAAATCCTATTTACTCTTTCGTCCATGGACCGACACAGCTTCTCTATTGACAAAGTGGGACGTCCCAAAGCAGTGTCAGAGAAAAAACGAGGGGTGGTAACAGCATAAAAATAAACTTCACCCCAAACACAAAACAGCACTCCTCCAACGGAGGAGTTGCAACTCTAAACAGCCGCTTGTAAAACCTTGCAGCCAAAAGAGGCATCCGAAGATGCACCTACATGAATTTTGTAGAATTTTGTGAAAGTGTGAGCGGACGACCAAGTCGCCGCTTTACATAATTGGGAAACAGACGCTTGATGTCGGAAAGCCCAAGAGGCACCTATTGCCCTGGTCGAATGCGCCGTGACAGGAAAGGGGGGCGCCTGACCCTTTAAGGCGTAAGCCTGGATTACTATCTGTCGGATCCACCTAGAGATGGTGGCCGATGAGACTGCTTGGCCCTTCTTGGGACCAGCCACCGAAACAAACAGTGAGTCTGACTTCCGGAACAGGGAAGTAGCAGATAGGTATACTCTCAAAGCTCGGACAACGTCCAAGGAATGCAACGCCGACTCCTTAGGATTCTACGGCTGAGGACACAAGGATGGAAGTACAATGTCTTCATTGAGATGAAAAGCCGAAACGACTTTCGGAAGAAAGGAAGGCTGCGGCCGCAGCACCACCTTATCCTTGTGGAAAATCAAATAGGGAGCCTTGCAGGACAAGGCTGCCAGCTCAGAGACTCGTCTAACTGACGTAACAGCCACCAAAAAGACCACCTTCTGAGAAAGTGTCAACAGGGGAATATCTCTAATATTCTCAAACGGTGCCTTCTGAAGCACCGAGAGGACCAGGTTCAAGTCCCACGGAGGTAACGGGGGACGGACCGGAGGGGCCACCTGTCGGACCCCCTGCACAAATGTACTCACGAGAGAGTGAGTCGCCAGGGGTCGCTGAAAAAAGACAGCCAGGGCAGATATCTGTCCCTTAAATCGTACTTAGGGCAAGCCCTTGGTCCACCCCATGCTGTAAAAACAGCAGGATTCTGGAAACCAAATAGGTACGCGGATGCCATTTCATTTCCTCACACCTGGAGATGTAGGCCCTCCAAGTGCGGTGATAGACCTTCCTAGAGGACGGTTTTTGAGCACTTCTCATAGTAGAGATTACTGAGTCTGACAGGCCCTGGTCTCTCAGTACCCGGTTCTCAACAGCCATGCTGTTAAAGCCAATGACTGTAAAGCAGGATGGAATATGGGACCTTGCGATAGCAGGTCCTTCCGTAGTGGTAGGCGCCAGGGGACGTCTGCTACCAGACGTACTAGATCGTCGTACCAAGAACGCTGAGGCCAATCTGGAGCGATTAGGATCATTGGAATTCCCTCTGCCTCCACTCTGCGGAGCAGAAGAGGAAGAAGCCTTAAGGGAGGGAAGGCATAGATTAGCCGATACTGACCCCACGATGCTACCAACGCGTCCGTTGCGTCTGCCCATGGGTCTCTTGACCGGGCCACAAATCTCAATACCTTCCGATTGAGTCGGGAAGCCAGAAGATCTACGTCTGGTGTGCCCCATCTTTGGCAGAGGAGTTGGAACACCTCCGGGTGTAAGGACCATTCTCCCTGGTCCAGCATCTGGCGGCTCAGGTAGTCCGCCTGCCAGTTTTCCACACCCGGAATGTACACGGCTGACAGTGCCGGTACGCTCCTCTCTGCCCACTTCAGGATGCGAGCGATCTCCGATGCTGCAGCTGAGCTTCTTGTTCCTCCTAGATGATTGACATATGCCACTGCTGTGGCGTTGTCTGACTGGATCCTGACTGGACGCCCTTGCAGTCTCTGAGACCATTTGAAGAGGCACAGCTTGATCGCCCGGATCTCCAGGACATTGATCGGCAGGAGGGCTTCCTCTGGGGTCCAGCGACCCTGCGCCGACTGGACACCCCAGACTCCCCCCCAACCTGTAAGGCTGGCGTCCGTCGTAATCACTATCCAGTAAACCGGAAGAAATGACTTCCCGGCCATTACAGCCGGTGCTGTCAGTCACCATACCAGGGATCTCCTGACTAGGTGGCTCACTCGGATTTGATAATCCAGAGATGAAGGGCATCTGTTCCATCTGAACAGAACTTCCTTCTGTAACACTCGAGTGTGGTATTGAACATATGGGACCGCCTCGAAGGAGGCTACCATGAGGCCCAACACTCGCATGCAAAAACGGAGTGACGACCAATTCCTGGAAGTCAGCTGCCGTACTGCAGCCCGGAGGGTCTGCAACTTCTCCACAGGGAGGAATACCTTTGCCTCTGAGGAATCCAGAATCAACCCCAGGTACACTAGGCGTTGAGTGGGCACCAATACTGACTTTTGCGTGTTTAGTATCCAACCACAGTCTCGAAGAGTCTGACAGGTAATGGACACGCTTACCTCTAATTCTGAGCTTGAAGGGGCCTTCAGCAGAAGGTCGTATAAGTAGCCTGTGATAGCGATACCCCGCTGTCTTAGAAGTGCCAGAATCGGAGCGAGCACCTTGGTGAACGTCCTGGGTGCTGAGGCAAGGCCCAACGGGAGGGCCACAAACTGGTAGTGGTCCTTCCCGATAGCAAATCGCAGAAACCTCTGGTGTCTGGAGTATATGGGGACATGCAGGTATGCGTCCTTGATGTCCAAGGAGGCCAGAAAGTCCCCCGGATGGAGAGCCGTGACTACAGATCGAACCGACTCCATCCGAAAACTTTGTACCTTCACAAAGCAATTGAGGGCTCTGAGATCCAAGCTTGGACGAACCCCCTCCTTCTTCGGCACAATGAACAGATTTGAGTAAAAACCCCGTTCCAGTTCTGGAACTGGAATAACTACCCCGCGTTCCAGTAGACCCTGGACCGCCCCATACAGGGCCTCCCGACGGGTCGGTAGTAGCTGGAGATTGGAGGTGTTGAATCTGTCCGGTGGACAAGAGAGAAACTATCTTGTAGCCTGAGGAGATTACTTCGCAAACACACCTGTCGGAGATTAGTGCTGTCCACTGAGTCGCGAATTTGCGAAGACGTCTCCCCACCCGAGAGCTGGGTGGGGGTGGACCTTCATGCGGACGCAAATTTGTCCGCAGGCTTATTGGGTATGCGGGACCAGGGACGCTTTTGTCCTTGGGCAGGCGCTTTATCGGCCTGGGGTCTTTTCCCTGTCGCCCTAGGGGGACGAAAAAACCACTTGTGTGCAGTAAAGGAGGGCCCTTGCCCTTGGCGTGGCCCCTTACCCTTGCTAATTTGGGGAAGCAAAGTGCTTTTACTTCCTGTGGCATCCTTGATGATGTCATCCAGAGAAGCCCCAAAAAGTCTGTCGCCCTTAAAAGGCAGATCCAACAGGGCTTTCTTGGAAGTCTGGTCCGCAGACCAGCCTTTTAGCCAGATCAGGTGGCGTATTGCTACTGCATAAACCGAAGTTTTAGACAGCAGGGGAATAGTATTCATGTCTGACTCGCAGACAAACCTAAGGCCCTGGACCAACAGGTCGGCCAATGTTATCTCATCAGGAGGAGCATCTCGCTCCTTAACCCCTGGAGTAGCAATCTTGCCCATTCAGTAAGTGTGTGAGACACTAGGGCCCCCGCCAATGCCGGGCGTACTGCCGAGCCTACCAGAGTATAGGTAGCAAGAGAGTGCTTCAGCCTTCTTATCCACAGGGTCCTAGAAAACAGGAGCCCCTTCTACAGGAATTGTGGTGGCTCTATTAAGTCTGGACACCGGAGGGTCCACTATAGGGGGGAGAGGTCCATTTCTTCAGAAAACTCTCCTCAAAAGGGGTACCGTACCGCAAACCTCTTTGGGGCTGTAAAGACCCTCAGTGGGTTCTCCCATTCCTTGTATAAGAGTTTATCAAAAGACACACAAGGGAACACCTTAGCAGTGCGGGCAGGTCTATGAAACCCAAGTGGACCGGAGTCTCTGCTGCTTCTGCAGTATTTTCCAATTTTAGCATATCCCGCACTGCAGTAATAAGGTCAGATACCAAAGCCGTCTCGCGTACTGACCTGGACTTTGAGTCATTCTCACTGTCCGGTCACGGTCTCTGGTGCGTCAGAATCTGGGCCCCGAGCCGTAGCTGGACCTGGTTCTGCACCAGAATTATCCCCAGAAGCTTGCAGGGGATGGGGCGTTTACTACCCCCTGTATTCCCGTGTGCTGCTTCCACCCTGGCAGCAAACGCCTCTAGGATTGCAGTCATAGCGTTCATAGACACCTCAGGGGCACCAGCTGCTAAATCTGGTGTTTCAGGGGAGAAGACATCTGGCTCAGATGCCATGCTGACCACACGCTGACACTCACAGGGCTCCAGGCAAGATATCAATAGGCCACCCTCCTGTGCTGCAGAGAGGCCGGGTCACCCAGAGGACTCACCACCCTGGATAGGTACTGCTATGCTGCGCCTGTGATGCTGTCCCCCCTGCTGCTGTGTCAGTCTGCTTCTTTTATCAGCACTGCCTGTGTGAATTTTCGCGCCAGTGTAATGCACCCTAGAGGCCGGAGGCTCTCGAAAAATGGTTGCCAAAAACGTCTGTATGGAAGATAATGTGGGCTCTAAGAAAATGGCCGCCGACAGAAGATAGAGGTCAAGCAGCCATAGCCCACAAAAAGATGGCCGCCGAACGGCAATATCTGCATACAGGGTGGACAAACATGGCCGCCGATCAGCTGATAGGGGCCAGTGGGTGTGGCCGAACCACAGGAAGATGGCCGCCGGGCAGTCACAAGAGGCCAAACTTGGCATGGACCACCTCAAAATGGCCGCCGACAGCATGGAGGAGGAAGGACACAAACACAGGTAAGAAAAAATGACATTTCTTTTAAATGTTAGTTACAGCCAGCCCCGCTCCAGTGGGACCCCCTAGGTGACCCCCAGCACCCAGCAACCTTTAGCTAGAAGCCCAGGGAGGAGGGAAAGGCAGGGAGAGAGGGAAGAAAGGGGCCACAACCACTTACTTGATCTCTCCAGGAATGTCCAGCTAAATCACCCAGCCGAGGCAGGGGAGTTTTACTTACCTATCCTGCATGTATTCTGCTGGAAGACATTCCAAACAGATCATCGTCCGCGCACGGAAGGTGACTGTTGGCCAGGCATGCTGTGATTGGACCCAGAAGGGACGATCATATGTATGCCCTGGAGCATGACGCTCACCGGACAGGCTGCTGCGACTCGGCCGTAAGGTCAGCCGAAGCTGAGCGGTCCGATGCAAGCCTTGGAGCGTAAGCTCACCGGCCAGGCTGCTGCGACTCGGCCGTAAGGTCAGCCGAAGCTGAGCGGTCCGATGCAGGCCCTGGAGCGTAAGCTCACCGGCCACCCGTGGAGCGACGGGCATGTCGTGGAAAACCCAGCGCGTAGCTAGGGTCGGCACACGCTCGATGGCCGAAACTGGGGAGACTACAAGGATCGAGGATCCAGCCTGTCACCCAGTCGGCAGTTGATCGAAGATCGCAGGAAACAACAAATGTAAAAAAATATATCTTTTTTCCCCGGACCAATGGGCCCGAAGGGAGCCATGTCCTACTCCTTGCTAGACAGAAAAAAACTGATCTGCGAAGATGCAGACTGAGAGGGTATACCCAGAGGGTCCGCCCCCTGGGCGGTACTGTAGAAGGTGTGATGCAACACTTTTTACAAGTTTTTCTGCCTAGTCACTCCTAATTAACGGATAATACCCACTTTGTCAATAGAGAAGCTGTGTCGGTCCATGGACGAAAGAGTAATGAGGGGTTCTGTTGAAGCCAAACCGCAGGCAAGTAGACCAACTAAAATTTCAGCCACAACTGCCAGGAAAATTGTTCGGGATGCAAAGAAAAAACGCACAAATAACTTCAGGTGAAATACAGGACTCTCTCTCATGTGGTGTGGCCGTTTCAAGATGCACAATAAGGAGGCACTTGAAGAAAGATGGGCTGCATGTTCGAGTCGCCAGAAGAAAGCCATTACTACACAAATGCCACAAAGTATCCCACTTACAATACACCAAACAGCACAGAGACAAGCCTCAATCCTTCTGCCACAAAGTCATTTGGAGCGATGATACCAAAATGTTGCTTTTTGGCCACAACGACAAACGCTACAGGAGGAGTCAACAAGGCCTATGATGAAAAGGTATGGAGGTGGATCGCTGATGTTTTGTGGATCTGTGAGCTACAAAAGGCACAGGAAATTTGGTCAAAATTGTTGGCAGATGAATGCAGTATGTTATCAAAAACATACTGGAGGAACTGCATTTATCAGCCCGGAAGCTGCGCATGGGACGTACTTGGACATTCCAACATGACAATGATCCAAAACACAAGGCCAAGTTGACCTGTCATTGGCTACAGCAGAATAAAGTGAAGGTTCTGGAGTGGCCATCTCATGCCCCGTACACACGATCGTTTTTCATGCCGTTAAAACTGCCATTTTAAAAAATGGCCCTGAAAAATGATCGTGTGTGCTCCAGAGCATTTTTAACGACGTGAAAAACGGCCATTAAAAATTCCGGACATGCTCTCTTTTTTCACGTCGTTTTTCATGTCGTTTTTTTTAACGACGTGAAAAACGATAGTGTGTATGCTTTCACGACGTGAAAAAAAACGCGCATGCTCAGAAGCAACTATGAGACGGGAGCGCTCGTTTTGGTAAAGCTAATGTTGGAAATGGAGATGGCACATTCGTCACGGTGCCAGCATCGTTTTAATGCTGCGCATTCCGTTCTTCTTTTGATAATGCTTTAAAATTACCCTCTTTTGATAATGACATTGAGAGTTATGCCAAACTTGTTTCTAAAGTAATTCCAAATTGCTCTAATGATTGTAAAATATTATTTATAAGCCGCACCTCCCTCCTAAATAATACTAATAATAATAAAATAATGTAATTCTCCTTTTTTCTTTAAATTATATTTTACTATTGTGTTTTTTTTTGTGGCCTTTTTTTTATTATTTTGGCTTAAATTATTCTTGTGTAAAGTTACCACAACAACCTTCCAAATGTGTCTCATTTGGCCTCAGGGAGGTTTGTGTCCCCTGATAATAACAATAATATAATTTGAGATGTCCCTGCCTGCTCCCTAGCAAGCTCTCTTTTGAAATACAAATTACATAGTCAAGTTTTTTAAGGGCACTAAAAAATTTTTTATTTCAGAACATTAACAAATTAAAGTGGAAGGCAGCACTGGAGAGCCTGCTTGCATTTGTGCATCCCTTTGACCCCACAACAACCATCCAAGATGTCAAAACCAAAATAGAGATTAGATCCCCAAAAAAAAGGAGCCCAATCTTGTCTTGAGCTCCCAGAGGTCAGGAGCCACAGCAGATAAGTCCTATATGTCCCCAGTCTGTGGTACTACAGCAGGCATTATTTTCTCCTCTTCCTTGTAGCCTTCTCTCCAGCCTTCTCTGCAGCCTTGGTTGGTTTCTTCCTTGGAGGCTGGGGATCAGGAGGAGAGGTTGTGGCAGGAGGAGTAGTAGGAGGAGGAGGTGGAGGAGTAGGGACAACCTCCGTTATGTCCGTGTACCTAGTGAGTTCACCTAGCACGCCCTTATTGATGACTTTCAATAGCAGGGTCTCACTGTAAATTTTTTGCCGCAACTCCATTTGCCCTAGTTTGTGGGCGAGGACTGCGGCAAATCCCTCATCAACAGAGGGTGCCTCTCTGAGGGCCGCTGTTGCCTCTCTGAGGAAGGCCCTGGTTTCCTCCTCCACCTGCCTACCTCGCCTTGGCCCTTGTGGTTTAACTACCAGGGGAGGCATCTGGGCTCTTGTGCTGGGCCAAGCCTCCTCCTGGGTGCCACTGGGCCCAGCCTCCTCCTGGGTACCACTGGGCCCTGCCTCCTCCTGATCCCCAACATCACCCTCTTCCTGGCTCTGCTCTGGCTGTAAAAAAAGAAAGGGACATTATTTATTTTGCCACATCATCATTCACAGACATTGTTCACCTCTAGACATTGTTGAAATCAATGCCAAAAGTTATGTCATTTTCATTGATTCCGCATCCTGGTTTTGTTGTCTTGTGCACATAAAATTAGGCCACTACTGTATCTTGCTCTTCACAAACTTTATTGGTAGAAGTGTACATACCTTTAACAATACTAACATCTATTTAAATTCTACAATTTTGTAAGATATAAATATAGATATCAATACTTTACCTGGCTCCATATCTCCAAATCTGCCTCCTCAAGGCCCTGATCTTGATCCTCAGAGGAAGCCAGAGCAGGGTTGACAGGAAGGCTGGAGGACTGGCTGCAGGGAAGGCTGGAGGGTTGGGTACAAGGAAGGCTGGATTGACCTCTGTGGGGAAGGGTGGAGAGAGATTCCCGCACTTCCAGCTGGTCATCCAGAAAAGCAAGCTTACTGTAGTACCACAGACTGGGTTTATAAACCTTATCTGCTGGTGCACCTGACCTCTGGGACCTCAGGACCATAGTCCTCTGGGTCCTGTATGTCCCTCTGATGGTCGCAATTTTGGTTTTGACATCTTGGAGAGTTGTTGCGGGTATCTTTGTTTGCACAAATGCAAGCAGGCTCTCCAGTGCGGCTTTCCTGGCGTCTTTATTTTTATTAGCGCCACTTTTTGTTTGCCATAATATAGGGAGCTCTTGCCATTTGTCGATGAACTCCCCCATGAAGTCTGGGTTTTTAAAAGTATATATGATATCTGTAAAAGCGAGAAACCCAAAAAAATATATATTTCAGGCAACATTCCTCAACTGTGCATTGTCTACATATTTTGAGCACACAAATCTCCTCGTCTGATGAACCTCAAAAAGTAAAATTGTTAGGTACCTTCGTCACGACGTTCGTTGCTAACTCCCTCTCCCGACAAATGAACGTATTTCCCAGACATGGATCTTCACTTGATATACACAGCGCATGCGTGAAACTCCGCACGCTTTCCCCGCCCCTGACGTTCGATATTGTACTTTCCCCGCCCCTTCTCGCTCGTAGTGCTGAACAAAACATGGCGGAGACACAGGTGGCTGAGATTACCTCTACAGGAGGATGAAATTACAGAGGAGCCCAAATCAAGACCCAGGAGATATAAGGCATTCAACATGTCATTCGAGGAAATGGTGGAGATGGTCGCCATTTTAAAGAAGGAGGATTATGATGCCAAGCATGGTCCGTATAAAAGGCCTAATCTGGTCAAGTCCAGAATTATGGGCAAAGTGGTCAAAAGTCTTCACAAAAAATTCGGGGTGTGCAGAACGAAGGAACAGCTCAGAAAACGATGGTCTGATCTGAAGTTGTGGGAGGCCGACCAATATAAAAGAATCAAGAAAGTTATAGTAAAAAGTAAGTAATTTTTTTTTAGTTTCCATGGTACATATTATTTTCTTGTATTCTGTCGTGTATTTTTAACTTTCATATAGTACACTGAAAGATACCATCTTTCAGGTTCGTCCGCACAGTAAACGGACGTATTAAACCTCTTTCTCCGTACAGTTCCTCAAACGATGTTTTAGGATCATCCAGTGTGAACACCCATGTATTTTGGTTTATTTGGGGGAGTAAATTTGGGCCTCACTTATTTTTTGGGTGCTAATCCAAAGGACATTTGTTCGTTAGAAAAAACGATATGCATGGTAATGTTAAGGGAGTGAATGCTCAGCAGCTGATGAAACATCTGAACACAGTAGTACAAGTGTGGGCCTAAAGCCAAAAAGCTTGAGGGTGTCACACACAGGTGATCCTGTGTAGATACTTTGGGGTGTTACAATGTGTCAAATTTGTGTTCAAAATGTATATGCTCTGGTTTTGGCTATGTATCCAATCATTTGTCCCGGTTGGCACAGGGGGTAAAATTTAAAATGGAGCATACTTCAAAAGAATGATTACAAAGTATTTTTTCATGTTTCTTATTTTAGCAAAATTGAGTCGCTACTAATGAAACTATTCCTTTTATTTCAATCTCCCTAGGGATTCGAAAAGCTACCTCAGATGAGACGATAATTGCAACACCTACAACAATACCCCCAGAACCCCAGGATGGAGAGGAATGTGATGTTGTGGAAGTGGAAAGTGGCACCACCACAGGTCAGAGAGAAACCAGACACATGCATGTTAAATAGATGTAGGCCTACATATTCTATCCTACATATTTCTTTTTACATTTATGTGCAGTTCTGGCCGAAGACCCCAATAAGTTGACACATCAGTGCCCAGATCCTGATCCAATACCTGATGGTCTGCTGTCGTGACCTCGAAAAAATTAAGGGAGACTTGCTAGAGATCAGGGCAAATACAAAGCGGGTGGAGGAAAGGCTCCAAAATATCATGGCTGTGCTTGGGCGTGTCTAATGTTTTTACACCAAATAACGTTTTACTTGCAGAGTTTTATAAGTATTTTTGTTATTTTACCCTTTAATGACTAGCACATGTTTAGCTTTTTCAAAATTTTGACGAATATAGTTTGTTTATGCATGGCTGGTCATGCGTTTTAATACACCCGAAATTAAGGGAACATCCACATTTCTAAGGAAGTTTCCCACCTAAAAAAAGAAATAAAAAGGTATTTTTACATAACAAATAATTGTGGCTTCATTATGTAAATGTGGTGCTGAGTGAACTAATCAATGTTTGGTGTTTACACTGACAATGAAGGCTAATTAAGATTGTTTAATCCACATGGCAAAACAAGTGCACTAGGTAAACCTACCAGAAACATCAAACATTATACAATAAAAAATCCAAACCAATCTTTACTCAAGAAAAAGTTTTATTTTTTTGGTATAAAATTATTAAAGATTGTCTGGCATTTCAATGGCCCCCCTACCCATAAAATAGTCCACATATTGGTTACGGACCTCACGTCCGGTTGGGGGGGCCAAGCCAGGAAGGCCAGGTTCCAGGGCCACCAAAGTTTCTGCATTGATTAAAGAGGCCTCAGGCCCACTCAAAGATATATAACTCGTTGAATGCACCCTTAGGAAATTATGCAGCACACAGCACGTCATAACCACATGGTTCCATTTGTATGGGGCAAGGTGGATGGAGGTAAGGAAGAGGTGAAATCGGCTGGCCATGATCCCAAACGCATTTTCCACCACCCTTCTGGCTCTGGCCAGCCGATAATTGAACACCCTCCTCTCAGGGGTGAGGGTGCGTTGCGGGAATGGCCTCATCAAATGGGGTCCCAGGCCAAACGCCTCATCCGCCACAAAGACAAAAGGTAGTCCCTCCACATTCTGCTCCGCTGGTGGCAAGGCCAGCAGATCCAAAAGGAGCCGTTCCCCAAACTCCGTCTGGGCAAAAACTCCTCCATCAGACATCCTGCCATTCTTGCCAACGTCCACATAGAGGAACTCGTAGGTGGCCGACACCACTGCCATCATCACGACGCTGTGGAACCCCTTATAATTATAATAAAAGGATCCCGAATGGGGTGGTGGGACGACCCGAACATGTTTGCCGTCGATGGCTCCTCCACAGTTCGGAAAGTTCCATCGCTGGGCAAACTCGGAAGCCACATTCTGCCATTCATGTGGCGAAGAAGGGAACTGTGGAATTAAAGAAATAATAAATTAATACTTGGAGTCAGAAACATTGAAAGCTGATTTCATACACACATTCATGGCCAACATTGGTAGAAACTGTTCAAAACATAAAAAATTGGAAGCAACAAAAAACAAACAAACCAAAAAATTATGGGGGGGGGGGTTGAAGATGAGTTGGGAATATCACACATGAAGGCTGTAGCACTCTGTATTGAAGTTAACAAAAATGAAACATTCCTAGGCAAAATTTAGGGTGCGTTTTGGGTAAAGCACTACGATGGAACATAGAATAAAAAACATGGAAATGACTAGGCAAGGTAGGTATGGCCCCAGGATAGCATGCTGGAGAGGTTAGGTAAGCCAAATTTACAGGTAGGCCTCAAACCCCAAACTTTAAATAATAAAACATGGGGAGAAAGGGGACATTCCCTGCAGCTAAGAATCATGTGAATTAGGGACTGCAAATAAAGCAAATTAAAAATATCCAAAAATAAAAACCATACAATGTGAATTTTTGAAGAAGAACACTTACCTTAATATAGTCCTCCTGCAAAACTTGAAGGATGGCAGAACAAGTCTCTGGTATAATGATACCCAGAGCCTGGGGGGATATGCTTGTGGAGAACTTAAGGTCCTGCAGGCTTCTCCCAGTAGCCAGGTATCGCAACGTGGCGATGAGCCTCTGCTCAGCACTGATGGCTTCCCGCATAACGGTGTCCTGCCTGGTAATATAGGGGGACACCAAAGCCAACAGCTGCTGAAATACGGGGTCAGACATCCTGAGAAAATTCCTGAAATCATCAGGATTATTCTCCCTGATCTCCCGCAACAAAGGCATGTGACAGAATTGGTGCCGCTGGAGCAACCAATTCTTGGTCCATGAACTCCTCCTGACCCTGCTCATGGCATGGAGTCGGGATACAGCATGAACCCCTGCACCAACTACAGCACGAACTCTACGATGAGTACGTAGCCGCAACATGGCTAGATAACGGTCGGCTGAACAGAACGAACTAGAAGAACGCACGGAAGAACAGCAAGGCCTATGAAGAACAAGCTGAAAAACACGAACGTGCAGAGCAGGCCGCACTGAATAAACAGATACGAACTGACTACAAGCAGTGCTAAACAGATACGAACCCACAGGCGCAAACTGAACTCCCGAAAACGATCTTCAAAGCACGAAGACTGAAAAGCGCGAATCGTCTCTCACCAAACTTTTACTAACACGCGGTAACACGGAATTAGCAAAAGCGTCCCAAAGGGTGGCGTCATTCGAACGGAACTTCCCCTTTATAGTGCCGTCGTACGTGTTGAACGTCACTGCGCTTTGCTTGATCGTTTTTTTTAATGATGGTGTGTACGCAAGGCAGGCTTGAGAGGAAACATGAAAAAAAAACGAGGAGAAAAACGTCGGTTTAAAAAATGACATTAAAAACGATCGTGTGTACGGGGCATCAGTCTCCTGACCTCAATATCATTGAGTCACTCTGGGGAGATCTCAAACATGCAGTTCATGCAAGACAGCCCAAGAATTTACAGGAACTGGGAGGCTTTTTTCCAAGAGGAATGGGCAGCTTTACCATCTGAGAAGATAAAGAGCCTCATCCACCAATACCACAAAAGACTTCAAGCTGTCATTGATGTTAAAGGGGGCAATACACGGTATTAAGACCTGGGGTATGTAAACTTTTGATCAGGATCATTTGGGTAGTTTCTGCTGCCATTATGATTTAAAAAGAGTAAACACAGATGATTGATAATAAATGGCTTCAGCCAAACACTAACCATGAGTGAAAGAAAAGTTTTTGTATAAGTGGCCACCTCTGATGTAGAAGTGGAGGTTCTGGAGCAGCAAGTAGACGACCCACCTACACCTGAAGAAGCGCCTGCTGAACCTGCGCCTTCAGAAGAACAGTAGCTGCTCTTATTTGCTGCTTATAGTCATCTTCTTTTCTGTTGAGTACAGTACATACAATACTGTACTCTATTTTTTACTGTAATGTACAGTATACTGTTAACACAATATTTTTGTGTTTTAAAAATCCTCTTGATCTCTCTCTCTATCTTTTATGTGTTTCTATTGCGTAAAAGTGTGTTTAAAGACCTTTAAATGCTATTAAAAAATTAACAAAACATGCCTAGGGTGTATTTAAATAGGGTCTATTTCGTGGTTTTTCACTTTTCGCGGGTGGGTCCGGAACGTAACCCCCGCGATGGAGGGGGGTTTACTGTATACCATTATGTGTGTGTATATATATATATATATATATATATATATATATATATATATATACACACACACACACACACACACACACACACACACACACACACACACACACACACACACATCTCCACACTGGCTTGTAGCTTATTACTTAGAAAAAATATATAATCATGTGTCAGTAATCAAACATGTACCTTGAGATTTTGTTTTATTTTATTAATTGTACTAATCATTGGATTGCACAGTCTGCCGTAGACCTACAAATATGATTGTATATTCAGTGTCATCTATTATGCTTTACCCAAAATCTCTGCAGGGAGGCAGCTCCACATTTAATGGACCTCCTGAGATGCTGCACTGCTCTGCAGGGACAACTCTGAAGACCTAAAAACTTGGGCTGAAGGTTATCCTGAGTTCAAGCTTTTATTTTGCTGTTTCCAGCTCAAAAAACAAAGTTTCACTCACAGATCACACATGCTGTGATCCACCAAATGACTGAATTCTTTCTGTGGACCTGTCAGCCGTTTGTCGAAATATAGTGTATACAAAGAACATAGAAAATACAATGAAATACAGGATTGCATAACTATTCTCCAATAAAAAAAAAAAAAAAAACAAGATTCAAGGTTTAAAAATAAATAAATACAATTATATACCGTATATACTCGAGTATAAGCCGACCTGAATATAAGCCGAGGCACCTAATTTTACCACAAAAAACTGGGAAAACGTATTGACTCGAGTATAAGCCTAGGGTGTCCATCTGCATGCCTCACTGTGTCCATGCCTCACCGTGTCCATGACTAGACTGACGTTTAACATGGGAGTCTATGGAAGGGGTGCCGGCTTTGAAAAATCGGTGCTCCCCAGACGTACGTCCCCTAGACAAAAAACTTTGCACACTTGTAGAGGAGCAATGGGGCTACATGTGTGCCAAGTTTGGGGTCCAGGGGAACTAAGACCGGCCGGTACCGGGTCCACAAATTCACCAGAGAAATTACAGTTTAACATAGGAGTCTATGGAAGGGGTGCCCGAGTTTGAAAAATCGGTGCTCCCCGGCCGTAGGTCCCCCGGACAACAAACTTTGCACACTTGTAGAGGAAGAGTGGGGCTACATGTGTGCCAAGCTTATGGTCCAGGGGACCTACGGCCGGCCGGTAATGGGTCCCCAAAGTCCGGGAGATTAGGCGCAAAAAGGTGACTCGAGTATAAGCCGAGGGGGGCATTTTCAGCACAAGAAAATGTGATGAAAAACTCGGCTTATACTCGAGTATATACGGTATATATATATATATATATATATATATATATATATATATATATATATATATATATATATATACACACACACACACACACACACACACACACATATATATATATATATGCATATATATACACACACACACACACACACACATCTGTATGCACATTACTTAGGAACATAAGCAACATTTATTTTAGAGACAGTCATGTCTAATCATACACACACACCACCTTTTTAAAGCCCTAGGTGGACACAGTCAGCATCATTGGAGAAGGAAATACCATGAGGATGGTGTAGCTTGCTTCGCCCTTAAGCTCATGATAATGTCCAAATGTCCCTTCATGCTGCAAGGCCTGCGTCATATAAGTTGACCACAGCCATGCCACAACACTTGTTCCCCGTGGTATACCTGACACAAGTGCAGCTGCTCTATATGCTGCCTATGATAGCGCTCTGGAAGCCGAGTACTGCAGTAAATAAGGTATCAAGGGATGCCATCAGTGATGTAAGTAACTGCGTTAAAATAAATGGCGTTACTTAACGCAGTTACTTTTGAGGGTAACGAGTAATCTAACTGATTACCCTTCCCCTCATGGTAACGCCGTTCCCATTACTTGGGCGGCGTTACCGCAATTACATCTACTCGAGCCGCGGTCTGCCTACCTGATCAGCGTGTCATGCAGACAGACGGCAGCCATTCCAGTGTTTAAAAGCCACGCCTCAAGCCGTGCCTCCTTGTCTGTGATAGGCGGAACACTCAATTTCCCAGCAGTCAGTGTTCCGCCTATCATGGACATTCTCATCCGTGTTATGAGGATGAGCAGATGTCCGTGAAAGGCGGAACACTGACTGCTGGGAAATTAAGTGTTCCACCTATCACAGACGAGGAGGAGGCGTGGCTTTTGAATACTGGAATGGTCGCCATATGTTTTTATGACACGCTGATCGGAGGCTGCAGATGGGCACACGGAGGCTGCAGATGGGCACACGGAGGCATACACAGGACACAGGTAGGCTGCAATGGACACAGGGAGGTACACAGGACACAGTGAGGTAGGCAGATCTGCACAGGTAGGCATGCACAGGACACAGGGAGGTATGCAATAGACACAGTGAGGTATGCAGCTGCAGATGGGCATTGTTGACCCTCTTTTCCACTTACAGTAGTTGCTGCATTTCTCACCCTCAGCTTATACGCGAGTCAATATTAAGAAAAAGTCACAGTTACTTTGCTGAGTAACTAATTACTTTTCCAATGTAGTAACTGAGTTACTTACGCAATTACAAATTACTTCTCCCAAAAAGTAACTGTAACTAATTTATTTTTTAAAGTAAGATGACCAGCACTGGACGCCATATACTGATGTCCATGGGGATCATGCTGATCAATGAAATAGATAACTTCACATCCAGGAAAGGTATTAAGTTTGGCCAAGATAAATTCTCACAATGCCCTACCAATAAGCTACTTGCAACAAAAAAAAACACAGGGAAGTAAGCAAGATGTGTCTTTATTCACTTTCAAACTAGCCAACAAAAAAAAAAAATCAAAAGACACAAAACGGTTTCAACTTTTCAGATTAAAAACAGATTGTGGTTGCATACATTTGCAAAATGCAAGTGATAATCACACTGCAACTTCAAGAAACCTCTGATGAGTGTGCTCCCTAACTATAAGAGCTTCCTTTTTATTAATTTGTATACAGTAATGCCCTGCTCAAGTGAACCTTTCCTTCATCATGCTAGTTTCAAACCAACCAGTGAGGCTGACATTTTTTTGTTGGTTTCCTGCAGGACACATTGGAAGTCTTCAGCTGCCTTGTAAAAGCAATTACTTGAGGAAGGGAGGAAAGGGTTGCCTCCAGATGAGTCTGCTCTCCGTTTGTACATTTCTATATATGTACCATAGTTGAGAAGTCACCAGTTTTTCTTTTTTTTTTTACTTGAATTCCCAGCCTTATGCATCTCTTCTGTGTTATACTGTACCTCTCAGACTACTTCCATGCCTTTTGATACTAAGAGAATCCAATGATTTATCTCCTTTCTTTTGAAGCTTCCCCATTTCTATCTCACTGCACTGCTCAGGAGAACATTTCTAAATCTAAAATTTGCATCTCAGAAAATACTGACTGTTAAAAATGACTAAAGGGTATACATAACACAAGGAAACAAAAGTAAAAAGATAACTTATTCCAGATAAATCTACATTCAGAATGAATGCCGGGGGTGAAAGGCTTTTTTTTTTTTTATTTCAATTTGGCAGTTTTGCACGGCTAGAAAAACAGGACATCTATCTGCGCTTTTTTAAATAAAAAAAGATTCAGTCTTAATTGTAGCCAATATTTATGTGCACACTGCTGATTTTCTGTGTCTGCTGCCTTTAGGTTTTCACAAATGCCTGTAAATGGATGTTTATAATACTGTAAAAAGGACAAGGTAACCATTAAATAGTGTGGAGAAATGTAATAAAGAAAAATGTGTCAAGGTAAGCGGCAGAAATACTGAATAGTAGATTCCAGCAAATAATGACAGCTTTATTGTTGAAAAACCCCTGTTCATTCATTTATGGCCTTAAACAGCGATAAATGCTTCAGTCTTATAATAGCAAATGTACAATATGGATGCATAAAGCAGGACATGAAGTAGAAGACATCAAAGACAGTTGTGAATATTTTCTGTGTATATACATAAAAAACACAGATTGGTCCCGAAGTGTTTCTTATACTAGTCCAAACCCACCCGAGCTATCCCGCTAGGAAGCTGGCACTGCAGACCACTAATCATAAGCAGCCAAGGCATTCCCTGAGCATATACAAAGCTCAGTTCCAGGTACTCTCTGCTCACCGGGGGGGGGGGGGGGTTGGGCTGAACAGCGCCTGCTGCACCAACTTCGGGATCCTGAACTGGCCAGCAGGAGGCAGCCGGGGTGGCTCGGTTGGGGCAGGCCAGGGAAGGGGCACGGAGCAGAGCAGGCCTATGCTCGGACACAGTGTATACCATCTATGGTGGGGGGGAATGGGCGGCCCATGGGCCTGCACTCATTCCTCGTCCTCATCCTGCACTCGGTAGGACATCAGCGGGGACATTTTTCTCCTTTACCAGGGCATTTTATGAAATCAGTGGGCCTGTGTGCAAGATCATAACATGGACCCCATTGCTTGATTAAAAAAATTAAATAAATGATGTGCTTAGTGCTATGTTCCAAAGAGTGAGCATGGTTTTCATTGTGCCTAGGGTGCAACTATGATTGTAAAAGACCTGGGGTGTGTTTGGAAACCTTAGAGAAGGAATGTGACGTGTGTAGTGCGCTGTGGCGAACAGATCAGAAATTCGCTTTGAATACATTACAGGACTATCCTTTTACAAATAAAAGCATCTAACTTATTAAACTCTGACCTGCTTTAAAATGCCTTTTCTAATATGATCAAATATATCATATAGCAGCTTAGATTTATTAGGCTAGAAGTCAACAAACTGTCTGCCCCTCCTAAATTCTTATAGGTCACACGTCTAGGCCAGCAGTGCAGATGAAAATATTTAGGCCCCCTTCACACTAACATTCCATCATGGTGGGCTACTGCATACAAGTTAATGTGTGTTCCATTAAGATGTTCCATTTTATCAATAATGGACTGTCCAATGTATAGAAACAGAAAAGAAAAAAAACTAGATCTGAACTTTTAAAGGCAGGCCATCACAATGCATGTGTTGTGGTGCACTGTAGAGTAAGTCCATTAGTACCTAACTATACTATGCTATAATAGCACCACAATGCCTTGTGTTAATGTTGTAGTATGCAGGTGGATGCAACAATCGGTCCAATACTGCACCTGTCCCCGCCGACTCTAACACTGAGAACCGAGCGATCAAACACGCCGATCCCCTGCAAATTTCTTCAGTGTTCTGGCTGAGGGAAGAAGGTTCTCATCCAAGATTTTACAATAAATGGCCCCGTCCATTGGCCCCTCAATGCAGCAAAGTCGGCCTGTACCTTTATCAGAGAAACGGCCCCAAAGCATAACGTTTCCACCTCCCTGCTTGACTGTAGGGATGGTGTTCTTAGGGTCATAGTCAGCATTTTTCTTCCTCCAAACGCGGCAAGTCGAGTTGATGCCAGAGCTCAATTTTGGTCTCATCTGACCACAGCACTTTCTTCCAATCCTTCTCTGAATCATTTAGATGTTCATGGGAAAACTGCAGACGGGCCTGTACATGTGCCTTCTTGAGGAAGGCGACCTTGCGGGCGCCGCAGAATTTCAATCCATGGCGGCATATTGTGCTACCAATGGTTTATATGGTGACTGTGCTCCCAAATGCCTTGAGATCAGTCACAAGCTCCTCCTATGTAGTTCTGCGCTGATCCCTCACTTTTTTCATGATCATCCTTATCCCATAAGGTGAAATCTTGCATAGGAGCTCCAGACTGAGGGTGATTGATGGCTATTTTGTGTTTCTTCCATTTGCAAATAATCACTCCCAACAGTTTTCTTCTCACCAAGCTTCTTGCTGATGGTCTTGTAGCCCATTCCAGCCTTGTGCAGGTCTACGATCTTGTCCCTGACGTCCCTTGACAGCTCTTTGGTCTTGCTCATGATGGTGAGGTTTGAATGGAAGGAAGAGATTCTGTGGACAGGTGTCCTTTATACACAAAACGAGTTGTCGTTAGGAGCACCTTCTTAAATTGACAGGATTAATCTGTGTACCACATGAGCACATACTGTAACCAATCTGAGGGAGCCAGAATTATTGTTGCTTGTTAGGGGATCAAATATTTATCTTACTCACTGAACTGCAACTCAATTTATAACATTTGTATCATGTGTTTTTTTTCTGGATTTTTGGTTGATAGTCTATCTCTATCATTTAAAATACACCTATGATAAAAATTATAGACCCTTCATTTGTTTGTAAGAGGGCAAACTCACAAAATCTGCAGGGGATCAAATAATTACTGTATTTATTGGCGTATAACACTCACTTTTTTACCCCGAAAAAAGAGGGTAAACTGTGCCTGCGTGTTATACGCAGGGGGCCGTGGAAAGTTTTTTTCCTGAAACTTCCCTCCTAAAGTTAGGGTGGGTGTTATACGCCGATAAATACGGTATTTTCCCCACTGTATATATACACATTAGAGCTGCACGATTAATCGTCAAGAATCGTTATCACGATTTTTTCCCCATTGCGATCCTGACAAAGGGTTTCCCAATCTTTGGTATGCAGAGAATTTTCTCTCTGCTCTCAGCCATCAAAAGTCAAAGTCTGGGCAGTCTGCCAAGTTTTAAAACATTCTATCAGTGGAATGTTAAATCTAAACATTGTATCAATTTGTCTTTTACATCAAAGGAATATATTTTTATATGTAAATTAGGAACGTTTAACCACTTAAACACCAAATCTTTTTCTGACAGTTGTTTTCAAATTTAAAATCATTTTTTTTTGCTAGAAAATTACTTGGAACCCCCAAACATTATATATTTTTAGTAGAGACCCTAGAAAATAAAATGGTGGTTGTTGCAATATTTTATGGATGCACTGTATTTGCGCAGCGGTCTTTCAAAAAAAAAAAAATTACCGTATTTATTGGCGTATAACACGCACTTTTTTCCCCTGAAAATCAGGGGAAAATCGTGGGTGCGTGTTATACGCCGATACCCACATCCCTGAGCTGTCTCCGCTGACTGAGCGGAGCGAGATACACATAGCCGAATGTACTCGGCTATACTCGGCTTTTCTCGGCTCCGCTCACAGTCACGCCCAGTCCCGCCATTGGACCTGTGTTATGTCCATCATAGGGCGGGACTCGGCGTGACTGTGAGCGGAGCCGAGAAAAGCCGAGTATAGCCGAGTACACTCGGCTATGTGTATCTCGGCGGCGGCTCCGCCCAGTCCCTGCGTCCCTGGCGTTCTCGGCGGCGTCCGCACAATCTCGGCGCCAATTTTAAAATGCTGCACGGCGACACTGGGGCAAGGCTGCACGGCGACACTGGGGCAAGGCTGCACGGCGACACTGGGGCAAGGCTGCACGGCGACACTGGGGCAAGGCTGCAATGGACACTGACAAGGCTGCACTGTGACAAGGCTGCAATGGACACTGACAAGGCTGCACTGTGACAAGGCTGCAATGGACACTGACAAGGCTGCACTGTGACAAGGCTGCAATGGACACTGACAAGGCTGCACTGTGACAAGGCTGCAATGGACACTGACAAGGCTGCATTTAAATGTAAGTTATTTTTCCTTAAACTTGGGGTGCGTGTTATATGCCGGCGCGTGTTATACGCCGATAAATACGGTACTTTAATGAATAAAAAAAAAAAAAATATATAAAAAAAATAACCAGTAAAGTTAGCCCAACTTTTTTTTGCATAATGTGAAAGATTTTACGTTGTGAGAATCGTGATATTTATTCTAAACGAAAAAATTGTGATTCTCATTTTGGCCAGAATCGTGCAGCTCAAATATACATACACACACATATACACACACACTGTAAAAGTTTCAGGCAGGTGTGAACAAATGCTGTAAATTAAGAATGCTTTCAGAAATATACATTTTAATAGTTTATTTTTATCAATTAACAAAATGGAAAGTAAATAAAACAGACAAGAAATCCAAATACAAAAAAAAAACATTTGGTGTGACCACCCTTTGCCTTCAAAACAGCAATTCTGCCAGATACACTTGCATACAGTTTGAGGGAACTCGGAGGGTAGGTTGTTCCAAACATCTTGAAGATCATCTGTGAATGTGGGCTGCCTCAAATCCTTCTGGTCTCTTCGTGTATTCCCAGACAGACTTGATGGTGTTGAGATCAGGGCTATGTGGGGGGCAAACCATCACTTCTAGGACTTGTTCTTCTTTACGCTGAAGATTGTTATTAATGACACTGGCTATATGTTTCGGGTCGCCCTGCTGGCGAACAAATTTGGGGCCAATCACACGCCTCCCTGATGGTATGGCATGATGGATAAGTACTGTATCTGCTTGTATTTCCCAGCATGGAGGACACCATTGATTCTGACCATATCTCCAACTTGCAAGGAACCTCCACCATGCTTCACTGTTGCTTGCAGACACTTATTATTGTACTGATCTCCAGCACTTCATGAACAAACTGCATCCTGCTTACAGCAAAACGTTTCAGATTTCGACCATCAGTGCAGAGTACCTGCTGCTCTTTTTCTGCACCCCAGTTCCTATGTTTTCGTGCACAGCTGAGTCACCTAGTCTTGTTCTCACTTAGGGAGGTATGGCTTTTTGGCCACAATTCTTTCATGAAGACCACTTCTAAGCAGACTTCTCCAGACAGTAGATGGGTGTTCCTGGGTCCCACTGGTTTATGCCAGTTATATGCTGATAGCACTGCTGGACACCTTCCGATGTCAAAGGGAAGTAAGCAGGATGTGTCTTTATTTACTTTCAAACTAGCCAGCAAAAAAAAAAAAAAACACAAACGGTTTCAACTTTTCAGGTTAAAAACAGATTGTGGTTGAATACATTTGCAAAATGCAAGTGATAGTCTCACTGCAACTTCAAGGAACCTCTGATAAGTATGCTCCCATACTCTAAAAGCTTCCTTTTTATTAATTTGTATACAGTACTGCCCTGCTCAAGTGTACCTTTCCTTTAATTGTGCTAGTTTCAAACCGACCAGTGAGGCTGCCATTTTTTTGGGGGTTTCCTGCAGAACACATTGGAAGTCTTCAGCTGCCTTGTAAAAGCAATTACTTGAGGAAGGGAGGAAAGGGTTGCCTCCAGATGAGTCTGCTCTCTGTTTGTGCATTTCTATATATGTACCATAGTTGAGAAGTGACCACACTTTTGCTGGCTAGCCTAAAAGTGTGCTGCCCCCCCACACCCCTCGGTATGGTTTTGCATACTGCCCTGTCTACGTTCAACTTTGCCTTTTTTACCAGTTTTCAAATAGATCAGGACAATTGCCTCTGTTGCTCCTTTACTGCCCAGTTATAAGCTGGGGCAAATTCATGATGGCCTGGGCTCAGAGTGGGTTGAATATTGCTGGTCATCAGAGGTATTGTGAAAGACGGCTTTGTTTTGCTGTGTTTGCAATAATTAATTCTGCCTGTACTATGCTGGCAGATCTCATTATCACTTGTAAACTAGATCTGAACACTGCCTGTCCTACCAAAAGTTTAAAGGATTAGAAGCGGTATTTCTCCCTGTATGTTAAAGCGGAACTTCTGAAAGGGGAAGTAAAAAAATTTCTAGTCCTCCCCCCTCCTCTAACGGAAGGTTTTTATTTATTTTAGGGAGCAAGTACCCACTCCCACTTCTGCGCGGATTGCCTAAGCAATCCAGGTGGATGTTAGCCCCATCTGCAGCCTCCTGGGACACATCATGGGTCCATTCACAAAGCACCCTTCAACTTAAGAGCTTCCCACAGCCAAGATGGCAGCACCGGGGACCCCACAACAGGCGAACAGCCAGCCTAGGAAAGGACAGTGCTGTATTCCTGGACTGGTGTGTGCTTAATAAAAATCAGCAGCTACAGTATTTGTAGCTACTGAATTTTAAATTTTATTTTTTGACCAAAGATCTTCTTTAACAAGGGTAGACTGTCTGCCCTAAGCCTGTCCCCACTTCCTTTCATGAACTGCTTACTGACCGTATACAGTATATATACAGCGGCAAGGCAGCTCTCCTGCGCAGGATCGCGTACCTAGTATGCGAGCCTGTACATTCTGGGTCTGGGGCACGCGCCCACACCACCGATGCTTCAGTACACCGATCCATGCCTTCTCCTAGTACAAGCACCTCCCCACAGTAGTAAAGCACTGGTCAGGCACACATATAACCATTTGATCGCCCCTGATGTTAACCCCTTCCCTGTCAGTGGATCTAGCAGGCCCTTTGTGTAGCTTGAAGAATTCTGATGTGGTGATAAGAAAAGCCGATAAGGGTGGAGGATTGGTGATTCAAGATAGAGAGCACTATCTAGAAGAAGCATATAGACTGATTGGGGACACGAGTACTTACGAAAGACTTATGTGGGACCCCACAGCTATCTACAATGCTGAGCTAAAAAAGCTATTGAATAAGGCTCTAGTTTAGTAGATCAAATTTTGACTAAGCATGAACACCAATTCCTGTACTCCAAACACCCCGTGGTTCCCCATTTTTATCACATACCGAAGGTTCACAAGGATTTGGAAAAGCCGACCAGTAGACCCATTATAGCGGGTATAGATAGCCTTACTAGCAACTTAGGCAGCTATATTGACTATTTCCTTCAGGACTCTGTAACTAGTTTACCATCATACATCAAGGATTCAGGCCATGCCCTAGAAATCCTAGCTTCATACACATGGGAAAAAGGCTATAGGTGTGGCGTCACTGTACACATCTATCCAACACAAATTTGGCTTGAGGGCAATTGAGTACTACATTGTAGAGGCTCACTGGTTCAATCCCATGCAGGCACATTTCCTGTATGAGTGCATCGAGTTCACACTCACTCACAATTATTTTTCATTTTTGGGCAATTTCTATAGACAAGAGAGAGGTACAGCTATGGGGGCACGGTTTTCCCCCAGCTATGCAAACCTCTTCAAGGGGTATTGGGAGCTCAAACATATTTGGGGGGCCCACAATCCCTATGGGGGCAACCTTATTCTATACTCACGCTATATTGATGACATCCTCATTATATGGAATGGAACAGATGAAGAACTAGAAGGCTTCCTGGCACACTGCTGAAAAAATCCCTTCGGAATCTCCTTCACCCATTTAATAGATGAAAAATCTCTAGTGTTCCTTGACTTGGAACTACAGGTGGACGATGAAGGAGTGATCTACTCGAAGACGCACTTTAAACCAAGTCCGGTCAATTCTTACCTTCATGCTCGCAGCCACCACCACCCTGGGTGGATTAGGAATGTCCCCTTTGGGCAGTTTTGTAGGCTGCGGAGGAAGTGTACTTTCAAGAAGGATTATGAGGAACAGGCTTTGATCTTCAAAAGTAAATTTAGCGAGAAGGGATATGAGGACAAGCACATTGATGAAGCATTCCAGAAGTACCTTAAGTTATATTATGACAACACGTCGAACGAATTGGACAATGTAGTTAAACCGGAGCATACCGAAGAGAAACTGCAAGTGAGAATTTGCGTAAGGCACAACAACAAAGTTCCAATGATTCAGAAAATATTTAGAAAAAAATGGAAAGTCTTAAGATCCGATCCTATTTTGCGAACCAGTTTGCCTCTGCGTCCGAATTTAGGCTTCAGAAGACCAAGAGACCTGAGAAGTATGGTAGCTCCAAGCAGAGTAAGGAAGATCAGAAATACAGGTCTAAATAAAAAGTGGACCACTCTGTTTGACCAAAAGGGTAGCTAAAAGTGTGGAGTTGAAAACTGTGACAATTGTCTATACATGAGCCATAGCAAGAAAAAGGTCTACGGAACAGATGGAAAAAATCATAAGGTCAAACAGTTTATCAACTGTGGGACCTCGTTTGTGATCTATGGCCTTCTTTGTCCATATGGTCTTCTGTACGTTGGTCGCACCTCACGATCAATGAGAACAAGAATGGGGGAACACAGGAGTAGCATCTTGACTGAAAAAGAGAATTATTCTGTACCCAGACATTTCAAAGAGGCCCATGATAGTTCGGTGAGTGGCCTGAAAGTCTTTGGGAGTGAGGCTATATCGAATGACCTTGACAGTGGCAAGAAATATCAAAATTTTGTGCACTAGAGAGGCCTATTGGATACTTACTTTGGGTTCTTTAGTCCCTCATGGCCTCAATGAAGGGATCGAACTACACAATGTAGTCTAGAACCCCCCTTTCCCTTGTTCTGAGTGTTACCCATCTCCCCCCACTATTTCTGAGAGGTAGATTTTAATTCCCGTTATATGTAGGGCCATACGTTCCATTATGTAGTGATCAACCTTACCTTGGGTAGTTCTAATGGTTCTATGGTGACTTTTTATACATACATATACACACACACACGTGTGTGTGTGTGTGTGTGTGTGTGTGTGTGTGTGTGTGTGTGTGTGTGTGTGTGTGTGTGTGTGTGTGTGTGTGTGTGTGTATATATATATATATATATATATATATATATATATATATATATATATATCATTTACTCTTTTTGGCAAACTAATTTTAGTGGGTTTTGCATTAGGACGGGTAGCGAGTCCCAAGGTAGACGTTAGGCCAGTTTTTTTTTTAACATTTCAATTTGTTATCAGGACTAAGATTTTAGACAGTCTCTTGGCCTATTTTTAGACCAAGATTGTGGGTGGGTTCTCCAAGATGTTTTTGCCATATGGATCAATGTTTTTGGCACCGATTGGGCATAATGTAATTGGCATTGAGTGCGTGTGCATGTCTATGGTCACGTGTGTTTCCGTGCCCGTGGTGTCGGGTGGCTCGGTGCATGCATGCGCCTGCCACTGGGTTTGCTGATGCGAGGATGTGGCTGTGTGTGTGCGTGCGTGCGCTGGGAGGGGTGTGGCTGTGTGTGTGCGTGCGCTGGGAGGGGTGTGTGCAGGTGTATACATGTACATGCAGAATGTTTTAGTTCTTCTAATTTAGTCCCATATAAATCTACCCATGTGTGGACTTAAGTGTAGTATTGGACCTCGCCTGGAATAATCAGAAATTATGTATTTCTGACCCCAAGTGTAGCTGACCTATCAATTCCGTTTGTGTTTGGTAACATGTAAACTACTATGGGTGGTCTGCTACACTACTAGATTTAGATGCATTTATATATTTTGCTTTTTATTAAGTGTGGGGTTAGCTGCTGGGGCGACCATCCCTACAGGCTACTTAAAATAGTATTGTAGACAAAGTCTTCATATGGAAATGCGAAACCCTACCTACCAAGGTCTGAGGTGTGCTATAGCCTTGCTGGTCAGTATGCCTAAAAGTGGGCATACCCTGAATGTATGATTATGAAAAAGAACAATGTGAATAAGTATGTGAAATAGGGGGGAACCCAGAAACCACACGACGCAGGAATGGTCAGAGGAGGAGGCCAGCCTACCAAGGCCAGCCTTCAAACTTGTAGTCAAAGTCTTCATATAGAAACGTGAAACCCTACCTACCAAGGCCTGAGGTATGCCATAGCCTTGCTGGTCAGTATGCCTAAAAATGGGCAAAAAGAGACACGGAAGTAGGTGTGAAGGAAAGCTAGAAGGGCAGGTAACTATCCGTCTGGTAGAGCGGCGCATGCCTGGGTGGCCTCAGAGTATGGATCGGGCATGAGACAGCTATGAGAGCAGGAAACCAGCATCCAATGACCTGATGATTAGAAGGGGTCCTACCCGTTTGGAACCTGCGAAATTACCCAGAAACAAATGAATGTCCCAGAACTGATGGGATAAGCCTACATCGAGAAACACGGGCATTGGAACGCACTGCTTGTGGCCGGAGGATACGTGGGGGAAAAGGAACAAGGGCTGATCCGAGGAGACCTTGAGAAATTAAGCAAAGGTTGACCACTTGAAAAAACTGGACGTTGACAAGTAGCTCTGTGAAATACCCACAATCCCCTGGCCTAACTGACCATACCTGGTATGGAGAGGTTGAGAAGGTGAGCTGCAAAAAATGGATGAACTGACAGGAGTGAAGGGGTCTAAGAGTTGGATACCTGAAAGATGAGTTGCTGGTGTAGACGGATGAGGCCGACATACTGTAGCGATATGAAACGATAACACCCAGAAACCAGAACCACATGATTCAATCGGGTCGAGCCTCTGCCTACACCTGACAATCGCATTATACAGCATAGCCGAGTGACTGTAAGCCCCCTAGGTACAGGCTGGGGATCGGACAAAAGATGAAAGGTCTGACGTACCTGCCCAGAGGACCCCCCTACAAACCAGAGATTAGCACCAAAAGCTGATAACGGCCCGGACCTAACAATGTGGGCCGACAAAGGACGTCGGTGTCAAAGTAAGGACTGCTACGACCCAAGGGTAACCCAGTAGTGAAACCGATACCAATGCTGCTAATCAGCCTTGGCAGCGGGCAGGACTGATGAAACGCAAAGCATTGGTGAAATCAGCTTGGATTGCCAATGCCCCCCCCCAAGTGCGGGAAGCGATGAAGCAACGACTCCACGCGTACCCCAATGGAAAAAACCTCCGCAGGAAAGAGACAGCCAAATGTAACAATAATGTAGAAACTTGCCAGTGGAACGAAGGTGAAGAACCAGACCAAGCGCCCCCTGAAAAACACTGGCCCATGAAACTTAAATCGACAAAGAAGCACGACTGTTTGCCAATGCCAAGATACTACCTACAACAGACTACAACAACATTGTGATGAGGCCCGCATGTGGGCCTGACAAATACTCCCGGCAGGGGCTGCCTGAAGCCCGGGGATGAGAGATTACAACACAGCCCCTGACAAGAGATATGCTTGGCTCAGACATGTTGAACCGAAGGTTTGAAAGACCAGAGAGCTAAGGAGATGCGGAACTTGCCTGCAGAAATGCAGGAGCTGAGGGTGTGCTGACACCCCACCCCTGACCAAGCAAGTTTTGAACACCTCTATTTTGTCTTGTCTATCCTGTAAATGTAAGAGGCCGTGGAGAGCCTGCTAGACCCGCATGAAACTGCGCTTATGAATAAAGCCCAGAACATGCTCCATGCTGGTATGAGGGAGTAGCTAGGATGGAAATGGAAACAAACTGAAGCGTACCGCCTACCCTGCTGTGGTCGGAAAAAAGGAAACCCCTAGTTGACTTACCGCTCCGCCGAGCCAAGTATGGACCAACCCCTGTGCAACGGAGTACTATCATGCTCGAACCCCCACGTGGAGTAGCCGGGATGAACCAGAATTTGTTGCCCCCGAAACGTATGGCATGCCCAACCCTAGGAAACACCAAAGAAAAACACAACAGACAACCAGACATGAGACACCACCCCTCTGTACCTGCCTGGGCCAAAGATGTGAGCAGAAAGGACCAGACCTCAGCGCGTGTATGCCGAAACTGCATGGCACCGACGTGCTGACAGGAAACGTAGAGACCGGAAAAAACGCTAATGCCTCGTACACACGGCCGAGATTCTCGTCGAAATAAACATGTCATTTTTTTCCACGAGATTCTTGGACAAGAAACTTGTCCCGGCCGAGTGTACACACGCTCCTTTCAAAGAACCCGCGGTTCTTTGAATGGAGCGAACGCGGTGACGTCATTGAATACGACGAGCATGCGCTCGTCACATTCGATGCCGTTGCCGCCATCTTTGTTCACCCTACCTATGCCTAGGAAGCTACCGCGCATGCGTCAAAGTCATTTCGAGCATGCGCGGGCTTCCCGGCGAAAAGGTAAGTGTACACACACACACAATTTTCTCGTCGAGAAACAGGCTGACGAGAATCTCGACGAGAAAATAGAGAGCAGGTTCTCTATTTTCTCGTCGAGATTCTTGTCGCTTTTCTTGACGAGAAACCATACACACGAACGAATTTCTCGGCAAGAAATCTCTGCCAGCAAGTTTCTTGCTGGTTTTTGCTGAGAAACTCGTTCGTGTGTACGAGGCTTGAGACGGAGCCACACCGGCAGAACGCTACTGACAGAAACACGCCATGTCAGAAACACGCCATGACAGAACATGCTAAACTGAGCTGCAGTGACAAAAGACAGAGCCGCGATGACAGAACACGTTACCGACAGCAACACGTTACCGACAGCAACACGTTTACCGACAGCAACACGTTTACCGACAGCAACACGTTTACCGACAGCAACACGTTTACCGACAGCAACACGTTTACCGACAGCAACACGTTTACCGACAGCAACACGTTTACCGACAGCAACACGTTTACCGACAGCAACACGCTACTGACAGCTGGTGAACTATGGAGCCCTCAGTGACCCTCCCGAAGCTTGCAGGGACAGATGTCCCAACAGACCTCACAAGTGCGGACCGATGACTTCTGCTGAACTGCCCCCCCCCCCCCTGTGAGGTGACCCCACTGCATTCTTGTTGAGCTGACAGGAAAGAATACCCCAAGTGGCTCATCCCTCCCAGGTAACAACAGTCAGCTAGGAGGGTGTCTGCGCATGCTCAGTACGCACAAGACAAGCTGCATACCCCAAGACAGGAAAACGCTACGACAGAAAACGCTACGACAGAAAACGCTACGACAGAAAACGCTACGACAGAAAACGCTACGACAGAAAACGCTACGACAGAAAACGCTACGACACTGAGGCATGCAATCGGGAATGACCATGGAGGTGGAACTACCCCGCCCCCCTCCTCGGTACTAGCCACAATGACCCCCCTAAGCTTAAAAAACCCAATGATAGAGTGGTGACCCCAGGCCCAACACAGGATGCAACGTGACCCCCTCCCTGAGGGCACCCTCCATTGCGAGTTGATAGAAAATACAGCTACAGCTCACACAGGAACAAATAACAGCCACATCCCACATATCTAGGTTAAGACTCTAGTAATGACATGAGACAAGGCACAACACCCCTCCGCTGAACCACGCACATGAACCTACAAAAGCGCAGCCCCCACTGATAGCTAACCAATGATGCCCCCCCCCCTGAAATCCGGCGTGAGCACCGGGAGAACTGAGCGAGTCTGCGCTTCGTGAGCCCGACTGGTGCTGTGATGAGAAGTCGGAGGATAATACCTCCCGCACCCTTCCAGCCCATGCCGGAACCACATCAGTAGGCTGGGGGTGAAAAGTACGGGCACAGGGAGGAGGAAAGCTGCACATGCGTGTAGCCAGGCGGGGTTGCAAGGCAGCCTCCAGAGTAAGCTAGGATCAGGCCGATGTGTACCTGTCCGGGGGGGGGGGTTGGGGAGCGAGCGCCCCCGCCCCAATGCTGCCGGCATGAGCAAGACAAAAAGGGTACGTAGGTGACGGGCGAAGCGGGCGGCCCCCTGATACAGCCAGAATGAGGAAGGAGGGTAGGCAGGTAGCTGACGGGCGGGCGGCCCCCCCTCGATAATGTCCAGTGTGAGCCCAAGGAGAAGCAGGTGGCCCCCTGATACAGCCGGCATGAGCACGAGAAAGGAAGATACAAGCTGGCTGGCGGGCGGGCGGCCTCCCCTCGATAATGTCCGGTGTGAGCCCGGGAGAGGAACCATCATGAGATCCCTGCAGCCGACCTGCAAAAAAACGGAAGTGATGTGGCAACCCAGAAACCACACGACGCAGGAATGGTCAGAGGAGGAGGGATAAATAGCCCCTTAGACTCCTCCTACAAATCCAGGCTAGCCTGCGGCCAGCCTTCAAACTTGTTCCTCCTCAGCTAGCTGGTTTTCCCTTTTGTCCTCTGAATTTCCATTATCTATTATCAACATATAGAATCAATAGCATTTTCTATCTATACATGTCTGACATTGAGCCATCTCATAATTAGTGTGGGGATTGCTGCAGTATTTGCAGATAGCAACTAGACCCCACAGAAAACAGAGTGCTGTCGTATAAGCTGTATATAGTCTTTCCTGCTGACACTGTTTGCTCTCTTCCCAATCCCTGGTCTGTGCGGTGCATTACCATATTGTGCCACGCATAGATTAAGGGCTACTAAGGTGATTGGTCCTGACCTTTTCTATGGCCGTCCCATGTTTGGGCGGCGCCGTAATGATGATGCACTGTAGACATTCTGTTAGGGTGGAAGAGACACTCGCTGACACTGGAAGCGGTGGGAGAGATCCACTGCCACTTCCGGGTCATCCACTGGTGTATGTACAGCGTACTGTTGGGGCGGAAGTGACGTTTGTCGACACCGTAAGTGGCGGGTGGAACGCATATCCGCCGCCACTTCCGGGTATTCGGTCAGCGTGAGTCCCACTGAAGGATGGGATGGCATTTCTGCGGCGCTGGCATGGTGAGGAAGGCCCGGTGACAGATGGCAATAAGGGAACACTGAATGCTGGTTATCTTAACATCTACAAGCAGCAGGTATCCCCTGTCATCCCATGTATCCATCTCTGTATATATGCTGTGGACAACTGTGTAGATCAGGGGTCTCAAACTGGCGGCCCTCCAGCTGTTGCGAAACTACAAGTCCCATCATGCCTCTGCCTGTGGGGAGTCATGCTTGTAACTGTCAGCCTTGCAATGCCTCATGGGACTTGTACTTTCGCAACAGCTGGAGGGCCGCCAGTTTGAGACCCCTGGTGTAGATAGTACAATTTGCCCTTGATGTAGTGAGCACAGAAGGGGTTAATGGTATGCTCTTGTGTGCGTGGGGGTTAGTGGCCTGTGGTGGGCGTCAATCTAGACATGTGACCACTACACTCACACACATATAAAGGGGCTCAGAGGAAGAGGGTCCTCCCTTGTAACGCATAAGCCGTAGCCGTATTGTATGTCATCTGGACTCTCCGGCTGTCTGGTTCCAGTAGGAGGTCCTCTGGAGGCATCAATCCTATAGGTGGAGTGGTGTATACGCTTGCATTTTAACTTGTTTTGTGAGTATTTATGATCCTTTTACTTTTTTAATTAAGCCTTGCCATTGGTAATGCACAAGGTCGGTGTGTCCTTCCTTTACTTTTTACATTTTTGTCATTAGTACTGTGACAGTGCATATTTTTTAGCACTGATCGCTGTATTAGTGTAACTGGTCCCCAAAAAGTGTCAAAGTGTCAGTTAGTGTCCCGACTGTCGACCGCAAAAAATAATTTGTAGACACTATACCTTTTGCGCAAACCAATCAATATACGCTCATTGTTTGTTTGTTTTTTACATGTTTTATTGGATATGTTTTATAGCAGAAAGTAAAAAATATTGTTTAGTTCAACCAATAAATTTAAAAACATTAATAGAAAAATCATACAATCCCATATACACAATCCTATACCCACAGTTGATCCAGGGGAAGGCAAAAAAACCAACAAAGCATGTTTAAATTTGCTCCAGCAGGGGAAAAAAATCCTTCCTAATCCCCTGAGAGGCAATTGGATATTCCCTGGATCAACTTTACCTATAAATGTTAGTATCCACACGCTATCCTATTTCCTATGTTTAGCTATTCTCACCTATTCTGCTGGGTTTGGTATCTGCAATGATATAAAGGATGCAAAGGTTATAGGCTGCTTTTCAATGCTGGCTGGTTAGGAACACACGATTTACAAGGATCAGGGTCCTGAAGTGGCATCAAGTTATGTTGCAAGGTGCAGAAAGACGCTAAAATTCAGATGACTGCATTTGTTCATCTGGAAACTGCTAGCGATGATTTGGATTTTCAGGATCAGGAGGAACTTGAGAAGTAGGACATCTCCATAGTGACCAGACAGAGGAACAAGTTAAGGGGAAAAATGCCTGAACTGGAAAAAAGCAAACAAGTGAAAGGGATGATATTGCCCACACAAAAATTGCATGCAGACTTCTACCAATAACATCTGCCTGGTCACGACATGAATGGCTGCTGCATTGCTGGTGAAGCTTTACTGACACCTGCTGGTAACTAAGCTTCTCCAACCTACATAACACAGCTGAGGGAGCAATAAAGCAGATTTAGAACATGTATTATTGATGTACTTTAATTCCATTTATTTATAATGTGCAATAAACTTTTTTTTTTATTATTTATGATCTATTACAGGAAATTCTGAACCCATATGATATAGTTTTCACATTGCCAAGATGTATTGTAACATAGCTAGACTCAAAAGCAATGGTGCATGGACCTGGCGGCGAAAGGGTTAATCTTCGAACTGCTTAGCAAAAGCAGCGTTATTCTTGAAAATTAAAGTTTAATGTACAGCTAGGGCTGAAACAACCAATAGACATAATCGATTATGAAATAAGTTGTCAACTATTTTCATAATGGATTAGTTGGTCAGCTGATTAGTTGAACTGCATACAGAATGCATTATTTGTAGTAGTGCACCAAAATTTCAGCCACCGAAACATATCGGCCGAAAATTGTGTTTTCAGTAGGCGGGCGAAAGAAAAAAAAGTGTCGATAATGGAGCCGAAAAAGGAGCAGGGCCCCCCCGGCCGGGTGCCGCACATGTGTCATCCTGGCGTGCCTCTGTCAGAGTCCCCCTTCCCTCCTCCTCTCCTTGAGTGTCATGAGATGTAGCCTCACCAGTGCCTGGTAGCACAATCTCACGCCGTGTCACAGAGCTGGATTTGATTTGCTGTGCAGCCGCTGTAACGATGTCCCGCCTCCTAGACCGCCTCTTGTGATAGACGGCACACTGATCCAATGCCGGGAATCATTGTGCCGTGCGTCATAGGAGGCGGGAGATCGTTACAGCAACTGCACAGCGATTCAGATCCAGCTCTGACACAGCATGAGATCACACTACCAGGCACTGGCAGGCTGTACCTGATGGGCACTGATGAGGCTGCATTGATCTCCTGCAGTAGGGCCTGCAGTCTCGGACCATCTCCTGCAGTAGGGCCTGCAGTCTCGGACCATCTCCTGCAGTAGGGCCTGCAGTCTCGGACCATCTCCTGCAGTAGGGCCTGCAGTCTCGGACCATCTCCTGCAGTAGGGCCTGCAGTCTCGGACCATCTCCTGCAGTAGGGCCTGCAGTCTCGGACCATCTCCTGCAGTAGGGCCTGCAGTCTCGGACCATCTCCTGCAGTAGGGCCTGCAGTCTCGGACCATCTCCTGCAGTAGGGCCTGCAGTCTCGGACCATCTCCTGCAGTAGGGCCTGCAGTCTCGGACCATCTCCTGCAGTAGGGCCTGCAGTCTCGGACCATCTCCTGCAGTAGGGCCTGCAGTCTCGGACCATCTCCTGCAGTAGGGTCTGCAGTCTCGGACCATCTCCTGCAGTAGGGTCTGCAGTCTCGGACCATCTCCTGCAGTAGGGTCTGCAGTCTCGGACCATCTCCTGCAGTAGGGTCTGCAGTCTCGGACCATCTCCTGCAGTAGGGTCTGCAGTCTCGGACCATCTCCTGCAGTAGGGTCTGCAGTCTCGGACCATCTCCTGCAGTAGGGTCTGCAGTCTCGGACCATCTCCTGCAGTAGGGTCTGCAGTCTCGGACCATCTCCTGCAGTAGGGTCTGCAGTCTCGGACCATCTCCTGCAGTAGGGTCTGCAGTCTCGGACCATCTCCTGCAGTAGGGTCTGCAGTCTCGGACCATCTCCTGCAGTAGGGTCTGCAGTCTCGGACCATCTCCTGCAGTAGGGTCTGCAGTCTCGGACCATCTCCTGCAGTAGGGTCTGCAGTCTCGGACCATCTCCTGCAGTAGGGTCTGCAGTCTCGGACCATCTCCTGCAGTAGGGTCTGCAGTCTCGGACCATCTCCTGCAGTAGGGTCTGCAGTCTCGGACCATCTCCTCCAGTAGGGTCTGCAGTCTCGGACCATCTCCTCCAGTAGGGTCTGCAGTCTCGGACCATCTCCTCCAGTAGGGTCTGCAGTCTCGGACCATCTCCTGTAGTAGGTCTGCAGTCTCGGACCATCTCCTGTACCAGGTCTGCAGTCTCGGACCATGTGTCCGGTCTCTTCCCAGGTTTAGGTAGGGCTATAACCGTGGCTTGCAGCATTTCCTTAGGAAAAGAGGCATTTGAGGCGGCATAAGTAAACATCTTTTGTAAGTGCGGGGATAGAATAGGTGCAAAGGTCTGCTAATATTTAGCAGAGAACCCATCATTCCCAGGGGATTTGTGCACCCTGAGCGATTTTATTGTGTCTATGATCTCTCTTTCTGTAATCAGAGAATTAAGGGAGTCTAAGGCTTTTACACTTAGTTTGGGTAAGTTTACTGAGGTCAGAAATTTGTTAATAGTAATATCATTGGGTTGTGGCGTATTGGGATCATTAATTAGATTATATAGGTCACCATAATATTTCTGGAATGCGTTAGCAATTTTATTTGGATGGTAAACCATTTGTCCCGTATGTGGATCAATAATAGAATTTAATTTCGAGTTTTGTTGTCTCTTCCGTATGTAATTTGCCAAGAGCTTACCTGCTTTATTCCCATGGGAATAGTATGTCGCTTTGAAGCGTTTAAGGCATGCAGTATGCTCTTCTAAAAATGAAAGTCTAAGCCAATGTCTGCACTCCAAAAGTGCTGATTGGGTAGTAGGGGAAGGGTTTAATTTGTTATTGTACTCTACTATGTTTAAATTCTGTAAGAGATCGGTAAGATATTTAGCCTTCTGCCTCTTTTTCCTAGCCGCCGCTTGTATTAATAAGCCTCTGCTATACGCCTTATGTGCACACCACAATGACATAACATTCACTTCCGCATTGTCATTAAACTGAAAATATGAGGGGCGTGGCCTGATGCGAACAGGGACGGACGTGCTTTGGAGGAGCTCCGGGTCTCCAGGAATCCATCCGTCGCCATCCGGACCGCTAAAACCCCTATTTGGGTCCTAAACACTCACCGGCCTGCTCACCTTGCCCCACTGCAGTGTCCTAGATCGTTGTTCCGGTGTGAATCGGTCGGGAGACGCCCGAGATCCGACGCCTTCAGCGCCTATAGTAGCCGCCATCTTCTCGGCCTAAAGCCTCCCGGAGGATCCGGACCCCAGCTGTCTTAGAGGTAAGGGACCACCATCTGTCCCTACCCGCCACCCATCCTCTTGCCTTGAGACTACCTGGAGGCAGAGCCGGATCCCGGAAACATCTGTGGGGGCCGTTACTCCACGCGGCCTAGTGAGGCCTTGAATCCCCAGCCTCTCCTGCGGCTGTACCCCCGCGAGCGCGTAGTGCGGCCGGCTCGATCCGAATCTGAGGGTCGGGATCTCCACTCGGCACCCGCCCGGACCCCCATCCTGGGCCCTGTCTTCAGCTGAGGGAGCCTTCTGGACTGCTCCCGTCCACGAGGGCCCCGCCGCCATCTTGAGGCCTGCGGGGGCTCCGAATCCCCAGCGCTCGAGTACCGCGACCGCAAGGCGAGCGGTGAACACCTCAGGACACACCCGAGTAAGCCTCCCTGGCCTAACGGGACAGACCTGAGGAGGTCCGAAGGCCGGCAGAGGCAACCTGTGGCAGACGGCGCACTGAGCATTGAGGTGAGCGGCGGCCATCTTGCTACACCCTGGGCATACTAGTAGCCTCTCCATCCCCCATAATCCACAACCAAACCCCAAATTAACATCCGGGCCGCAAGGGGGGAGACCCAAGCTGCAGGGTGGGAGAACTTGCCTAACCCCAGCGATCATCCAGTCCCTGTCCCCATAGACACCTGAATCGGCCATCTTGCTACACTCAACAGCAGTGTAATTGGGGCTCCATGTATTCTTTTAAGTCACACTTCAGAGGCTCCTGAACTACCCAGCAGATTGGTCTACCAAGCTCAATCCCCTTCATTAGATCTCATTACTTCTAAATTCAAAAGACGCCGCATTCTGCATCACTATACTCCTAGGAGCGGCCATCTTGCTACACCACATTAACCTGTTCTCCCGGGTTCCTAATTGGTTTACTCTTACTCTGATGGTCCCGCACCCCCCTCATCAGGAAGTACATGTCATTATTGCAGTCCTGTAATGAGTCTTTAACCTACGATACATGAGACAGGATGTACTAAAAGACATAGTAAGGGGGCGCATACGCAGCTCGTAGGATGGCGAACGAACTTGACTAGAGCTCCGGCCTCACCTCCTGCATCCGAAGCTCCCGCTCCGCTACACTAGAGACTTTTGCTCCGGGAGCCACCTCCACTGAACCGGGAACCCCTCGGCTACCTGCCGAACGTTGTATGGGTAAGATCGGCGACCAGAGGCACATATACCAGACACGATCCTCACAGGCCGCATCGCAACCCGCGTGCCACATGGAAAAATACTTGCTTAGGCCGCAGTCCCCGGCCTCAATTTCTACGACAGAAGCCGCAGATCAGCCAGACGCACTCCCGCTGGTCGATCCCTCATTGTTTATAGATAACCCCCCTGCCTTCTCACACAACAGCTCCTCGCAGCACCCTCCAATGACGTCCCTGGTAACTGTAGATGTCCTGGACCTGAAACTGCAGACATTGCTCCAGAGTATCACTCACAACGTTGCAAAGGAGGTTAATAAACTAGCTCACGAACTGAGAGGGGAGATTGACCAGCTAGGGGAAAGAACAGACACCCTTGAAACAAAACTGGATGAGGTGGTGAATTATGTACAAGCCTTAGAAGAGGAGAATGCTAACCTAAAGAATGCAGTACTACAACTGCAGGTGCAGCAAGAAGACCTTGAGAACAGAGAACGTAGGCAAAACCTCCGCATACGGGGAGTCCCTGAGTCTGTTGTTGACAAGGACATTAGGCCATACTTGCTAGCCCTGTTTAACTCCCTGGCACCCGATATCCCGGACATTGATCTGCGTTTCGACAGAGCACATAGATCACTGGCCCCTAAACCTCCTCAGGGTGCTAATCCCAGGGACATCATAGTTCGCTTTTATTTTTACGAAAGTAAAGAGGCCCTGACAATCGCCACAAGAAACAAACCTAGAGTGGACTTTAGGGGGGCAAAGATACAAATCTTCAGCGACCTATCGCCCATAACGCTAAATAAAAGACGCAACCTTCGCCCTATTACTGCCCACTTACAGCACCACCACGTACCCTATAGATGGGGCTTCCCCTTTCGTCTGACGGTGACCAAGGATGGCGCGCAACACACCCTGAGGGACCTCCAGGAAGGCCAGTCCTTTGTCAGGAGCCTGGGACTCCCCCCTGTTCCTGAGGAGGATCTGCAAGCCCAATTCCCACCCTCTAGACCTCTGTCAACACTCGGGAAGATGTGGACCCCGGTCCGTCACAGACCCAGAAAAACCACGTTCACCCCACAAGGGAACACATCTTCTAAAGGCCCCACCTGAAATATCCACGGACCCTCACGTCTGGTATGTAATCCTTTTTCTCCTGTCCCCCGATCTACTTAAGTCACAGAGGCCCTGATGTTGGGCCTATGCAATCCCTTTGAAAAGTCTCTGGGCTCAGAGACCGGGGTTTTCCCCCTTCTACTTGTTCATCCATGGGCGATTGCCCTCAGGGACAACTACAGTTCTACGGTTCCCACTTAACTTTGACTTTTTCTACATTTGCTTTTTCGGATCAGGTTGAGGCCGGTTAGCTCGGCCATGCGAGCTGCTGTGTTTCCCCCAATATGGTCGTGTTTTTTTTGACCATAATCCCTTGGAGATGAGTTTCTCCTCGGGCACTCTACCTATATGGTATGTTGTTTTTGTTTTACTCTTTTTTCTTTTTGTTCTCCCATGTTTTTTGGGGATCCTTTTTGATCCCATATTTACCTACATTAGAATCTTCTATTCACGAATGTATGTTATATTACATGTTTTCATATCGTTAGGGTTGCACGGAGGTCTATTTTTTGAACTGCTCAGAAAATGTTTCTATGTTTTTATTCCCATGTTCTTTCTATATGGGTTTAAACATACAATTGTGCGAAGTCTTTTGTCTACAATATGGTATACGCTTAATGCATTTTACACGAATGTAATGTCAGATTTTTCCCCATTCTGCACCTATGGCAGTTAGTGTCTTCTCATGTAACGTTAAAGGTCTAAATTCCATCCGGAAGAGATGGCTTGCCCTTAAAGAGTTCAAAGCATCTAATGCTGAGGTGATCATGGTCCAGGAGACACATTTTAGGGCGGGGGGCTCTTTCAAATTTGCTTCTAGGCACTACTCCACAACTTTTGTGGCGTCTTCTCCCTCTGGAAAAGCTGGAGTGGCGATTCTCCTTAAACGCTCATCCACCATACAGGTGAAATCCTCATATTTGGACCCCCAAGGTCGCTTTATCCTCCTGGACTGTGGTCACCAAAATACTTCTTTTACTTTAGCAAATGTATATGTTCCCAACACAGGCCAAATTGGTTTTCTTGACACTTTCTTTGACAAACTACACAAATATGCCCAACCCTTTCAGATTATTGGGGGCGATTTTAACTTGTGCATGTCTTCAATTGGGGATAGGGCCGCCCTTTTTCAAGACAAACCTCCACTACAGGCACATAAATCTTCCTCCTCGTTCCGCAAAATAATTAGAACAAATAGACTGTTTGATTCTTGGAGGGTAAAACACCCGACAGCCAAACAGTTCACCTTCTTCTCTCCACCCCACAAGCTGTACACGAGAATTGACTATTTTTTCATCTCTGCACCCCTATTGCCATACCTGGTTGACGCCAACATTCTCCCAATTACATGGTCTGACCATGCTCCCATCACTATAGACCTCTTATTGTCCTCACCCACGCCTAGGAGATGTCACTGGCGCCTTAACGAGTCACTCCTAAACTCATCTAAGACCCATTTACCACTACAAGACAAACTGAATGAATATTTTCAGATAAATAAAGACTCAGTGTCGGAGATCTCTGTTTTGTGGGAGGCACATAAGGCGTTCTTCAGAGGTGAATGCATCGCAACTGGATCTCGCCTTAAAAAAGACCGTGTTTTGCAGAGATCGACTTTACTGACTCAGTTATTAGAAGCTGAACAAAAACTTCTCGGACGCCCCACGATGGAGGGTCTCAGAGCCGTAACAGCACTACGGAATCGTATCAAAACATTAGATTCGGCAAGAATCACTAAATCCATGCTCTGGGCAAAGCAAAAATTTTATGAATTTGCCAATAGACCCCATAGGATGCTTGTCCAAATTCTGAAACCACGCCCCCATTCATCTTTACCCGACTTCTTAACACAACAAGACGGTAAGCCCACATATTGCCCTAGAATTATGGCTAATGTATTCGGAGACTTCTATAAGAAACTATATAATTGCCTATCCACAGACCCGACCACTCAATTCACACAAGATAAATTTAACAATTTTATGGACTCTTTTAAGCTTCCCACTCTGTCCCCAGACGATCGCTCAAGTCTAAACGCACACGTGTCGGTTGAAGAGATCACTGCAGTTATTAAACAGCTACCGACTAATAAAACCCCAGGGCCGGATGGTCTTCCCTACTCCTACTATAAAAAATTCCTCCCCACCATCTTACCCTACATGGAAAAACTTTATGCCTCTTTATGAGCGGAAAAATCCCCCACGCTCAATTCCTACATGCGTTCGTCACGGTGATCCCCAAACCAGGGAAAGACCCATCCTTACCTGACAACTACCGCCCCATTGCTCTCCTAAATTCTGACTATAAAATTTTTACAAAAATACTTGCCAACAGACTGTCCCTGCTCCTCCCCAAACTACTCCACAGAGACCAGGTCGGTTTTGTGCCATCCAGACATGCTGGGGACAATACTAGACAAACCATAGGATTTAATAGACCTCCTGACCAAAACCAAGCGACCGGCTATAATTCTCAGTTTAGACGCACAAAAAGCATTTGATCGCCTGAATTGGTCATTTTTGTTCGCTACACTTTCAAGATTTGGTTTCTCGGGTCCATTTATACAAGCATTAAAGGCACTATACTCTACTCCTACGTCTCAGGTACAGTTGGCCTCCCACGCCTCGGCGTCATTCCCCCTTAGCAACGGTACTAGGCAAGGTTGCCCACTATCGCACCTGCTCTTTATTTTAAGCCTTGAGCCCTTGGCAGCAGCCATACGCGTCCACCCGGACATTAGGGGAGTGACGTTGAGGCGTCTGGAATACAAATTATCTCTTTTTGCAGATGATGTGCTGCTGACAATTACCCACCCACACATTTCTCTCCCCTCTCTCCATTCAACCTTACAAACCTTTGGCCATATCTCCGGATTCAAAATTAACCCGACTAAAACCGAAGCTTTACCCATTAATATTCCGGTTGACCTTCTTCTAACCCTGCAAACCAACTTCAAGTATAGATGGTGCATGCAGTCCCTTCAGTATCTCGGTGTACGTCTATCCCGATCGTACTCCACTCTCTACCAAGAAAATTTCCCCCCCCTCTTCTCAGACATCAACAAGCTACTTAAAAAATGGACAACACTCCCTGTCTCTCTCATTGGTAGAATCAACGTTTTGAAGATGTCTATTCTCCCCAAGCTGCTGTATATTTTCGAAACACTCCCTGTAGCAATCCCATTGACCCAACTTAAATTACTTCATAGGAACTTTCTGAATTTTATATGGAATAACAAGTCCCACAGGATTGCCAGTTCGGTTCTCCTGGCCCCCCGCTCACGTGGGGGGCTGGGGGCACCGGATGTAATCAAATATTATTATGCTACTCACCTCAGAGTCATTTCCTCGTGGACATCTCGCTATGCATCAAACAGATGGTCAGAAATCGAGATAAATATTACTTCCCCTGCACATCCATGTAGTCTACTTTGGCCCTCTTCAGATAAATTTACATCTCAAATACGGAAGATCTGCCTGAGCCCTATGATATTCACACTCTCAATCTGGAAACGCTGCTCAAGTAAATATGCTCTATCTTCCCAATGCCCCCCACTGATAAACATTTTATTTAACCCAGAAATTCCCGACAGCTTATCCTATGACTCCATGATGCCGTGGACCCAGGCAGGCATATTTCAATTGCGACATCTGGTGCATCCAGTAACACGCACTTTACTCCCTTTTTCGGAACTGCAAGCCAAACATAACTTACCGAACACACTACTCTTTTCTTACTTGCAGGTAAAACATTATTTTGTATCTAGATCACCCCAATTGATCCTGGTGGTTCCTACAGAATTTGAAAAGCTATGCTCGTATGGCCCACATGAACCTCAACAAATTTCTTGCATCTACAAGATCCTCCAGAGCACTGATCCCATTTCTGAACAGACCCACTCATATGAGGAAATGGGCCCAGGTCCTTCATAGTCCTATCTCTATAGCTCAGTGGGGGGCGATATGGGATGCTACCTCTAAAGTCTCCAGATGCGTGGCCCAGAGGGAAACGGCATACAAAATCTTAATGTTTTGGTACAGGACCCCTGAATTTCTAGCAACTCATAAACGAGCTCCATTTAGTCACTGTTGGAGGTGTGGCTCCTCTGTGGGCTCGCACTTCCACATATTTTGGGAATGTCCTGTTTTGGTCCCCTTTTGGACCAATGTTCATGCCTTGCTGGAAAAGATATTGGAGATCCAGATCCCTTTCCAACCCATACACCTGCTATTAGGCTTACCTCTTCGGAATACCACCAAAACTATTAACAAACTACTGACATTCATCTTACTAGCAGCTAAACGAGTGATCCCGCAACATTGGCGTTCCGCCTACCTTTGCGCAATTCCTTTCTGCGGTCACTGATATTCGTAAAATGGAACATATCACGGCAGTCATAGAGGATGCACTACCAAAATTTGAGGTCATTTGGGAAAAATGGGATACATCGGAATATAATAATTCGGAATACTAGACCCTCACACCGAGATAAGGAAATGGTCTTTCTGGGATCACACTGTATGTTCAGGAAATTTTAGCTCCAGTTCCCATCACTGATTGCCTTCGTGTTAACATGATACCTTGATATGCTATTAAATACCACATTACCTCCCCTTTACATGACCCTTACACTGTCTAATGGTTCACTCGAACGACTTGTTTTCTACCCTTGTTATATAACTTTATGTCTGCACATGCAAGTTGTACAATGTTCATATTTGCTGATTGTGATATATGCTTGTAATGCCTCATAAAAATTTACATAAATAAACAATTTTTAAAAAAAAATGAAAATATTCTTCTAATAATTTAGATATTTTACTCTTATATATTGGGTTAGAAAGTATTGAGAGGTTATTCCTCCATAGGTAGGAAGGGCTGCATGTGAACTGTTCATCTAGGGTAATAGACACTGGGGCATGATCTGACCAGGTAAATGTATGTATTTTAACTTCTATAGTCCTTTGCAAGAGCGTAAAATCAGAAAGAATAAAGTCAATCCTTGAGTAAGAGTTATGAGGGGCCGAATAATATGTGTAGTCTCGTTCGGAGGAGTTAGTACATCTCCAAGTATCAAATAAGTTGGCTTCCGTGAGAAACAGTTTCATTTCGTATCGATGTGCACTCTGGGAGGAAGAGCAATCCATGGCTTTGTCCACTACACAGTTAAAGTCTCTGCATAGAAGTATAGATCCTTTTTTATGCTTATGTACCCTGTGGTGGAGAGTCTTTAAGAAAGATGCTTGACCCGTATTTGGTGCATACAGGTTGACTAAGGTGTAAACCAGATTGTTAAATTCACAAAGCAAAAAAATATATCTGCCTTTGGAGTCCGTGACAACTTCAAGAAGTTTAAACGCCACTGATTTATTAATCGCAATCATCACGCCCCGCTTTTTATTTGGGGCACAAGCTTGAAAAATATGAGGAAATGATATATCTGAGCATTTGGGCTGTTTGTCCCAGGCACAATGTGTCTCTTGAATACAGAGAATGTCCCCTTTGAGTTTTTTTGCCTCCTGCCACATGCTCCTTCTTTTATAAGGGCTGTTGAGACCATGCGCATTAAGCGAGATCACTTTAATAGTCATCGTCAAATTTCGGGAACAGTGCTAAACAGTTTATGCTTATTCTGGTAATACATTGTAGTTTCTTACCATGAGGTGGCAGCAAAAGATAAGGAATAAGATGTTGGACACAAAAATCCTTGTGCAAGATGTAGAAGTTTGAAGTCACACTTGAAGTATAGAAGTACAGTTCACCACAGCTTGCTGGTACATGTAAAAAATAAAATAGAACAGAAATAAAACACAAAAGAACAAATAAAAAGAGTGAAACATTTCACTTTGCGCGAAAACTTTCGCTTCATTACAGTGGGGGGGTATTGCTCCCCAGCAACCAGACCCAGATCTAATTCTGGTTAAAGAAAGTGTGAGGTTTTACTCAATGCAAGTGCATATCACTATTGCCATTCCTCTATCTAGACCTTTTGCCACTCAGTAGAGATTTTTTGATTGTGGGAAGCACAAGGGGTTTCTTCCTCCTCTACTGGGAGAAGTTTCCATTGCCTGGCCAACTTAAGGCCATGTTCCAAGTTAGTGATGGCATTAGTCTTATCCTGTCTTGTTATGATGATTTTCGTTGGGAACCCCCATGTATAAGGTATTTTATGGTTTTGGAACAATTTGGTCAGTGTAGCAAGGTTCTTGCGAACCAGTATAGTATGCTGCGAGATATCAGAAAACACAGAAATGTCTGCATATGGGTCAGGCAACGGGGAATTACTCCTGCTGTATCTCATCAGATCCTCCTTCACATGGAAGAAGTGAATGCATGCTATCACATCCCTTGGTACCTTGTCTGGCAGATGCTTGGGTTTAGGCAAGCGGTGTGCCCGATCTACAATCACCTCCCTCTCTGGTGTATCTGGCAGCAGCGCGGAGATAAATTGCTGTACATATTTCCGTAGGTCTGCTGGCATAATGGATTCTGTCACCCCCGCAGCTTCACATTATTCCTCCTTGCGCGGTCTTCTAAGTCTGCCATCTTGTTTTTAATCGCTAAGATTTCATCCTCTGCTCCATTATAAGCATCCACCAACAAATTATGGGCTGCAGAAAATTCTCCCATTTTATCTTCAGTATGAGTCGTGCACTCTAGTATGTCCCTGTGAAGTGAGCCCCTCAAAGTGACCAGCATGTCTTTCATCATTGTATCAGTCAATGGTTGGCCTAGGGGGGGAAAATCCTGAAGTTGTTCTATGAACTCCTTTGTGCTGTCTTGTGAGGTGTCATGGCCCCCCCCCCCCCATCTCACCTGGATACTTGTGCTCCGCCGATCGTTTCTGTGATGATTTCTGCGGGCTATGAACTGGAGATGCTGCGGGAGAGGATCTGCTGCTGTTCCCCGGTGAAGAGGCCTGGAACTTGTGATCCTTTTTGGAACCTCCGCTGCCACCGCGTCCACGCCACGTGTCATGGGCTGCTCTGGCATATTGAGGGCTCTGCTCGTCAGCTAGGGCAAAGAAGTCCGTGAGCTTTCTCAGGCCCCTCTCGGGTTTTCTTTTGTGCATTTTAGTATCGGGTGATAGCTGGAAGAACGGGCTATCAATATCACCGCACGATACCTTCTTGCTGAATGGGTCTGTATACTTCAGGAGCTCTCTCCTCAAGCTGCCATCACCTCGGCTGCTGGCCACCCCCCCTCCCAGCAGCTACTTTATTGATAAGTGCTGATTGTACAAACACATAGTTTATACTAGAGGTCGACTGATATGGGTTTTTCTCTGGCCGATGCGGATATTTAGAAATCAGAGCGGCCGATGGCCGATATATGTTGCTGATTTTTGCAGCCAATATTTTAGGCCGATTCTTTTTTTCTTTTATCTCAGCAAATCTAGGGTGGAGAGGTGGGGAGGAGGTTATTGTTTAGGGTGGAGAGGTGGGTGCAGCCTATTAGTGCCCACCAGTGCAGCCCATCAGTGTCCATCAGTGCCCACCGGTGCAGCCCATCAGTGCCCACCGGTGCAGCCCATCAGTGCCCACCGGTGCAGCCCATCAGTGCCCACCGGTGCAGCCCATCAGTATCCATTAGTGCCCACCAGTGCATCACATTAGTGCCCACCAGTGCATCACATTAGTCCCCACCTCATCAGTGTCCACCAGTACAGCTAGCTCATCAGTGTCCACCAGTACAGCTAGCTCATGAGTGCCCACCAGTACAGCTAGCTCATGAGTGCCCACCAGTACAGCTAGCTCATCAGTGCCCACCAGTACAGCTAGCTCATCAGTGCCCACCAGTACAGCTAGCTCCTCAGTGCCTACCAGTACAGCTAGCTCCTCAGTGCCCACCAGTACAGCTCCTCAGTGCCCACCAGTACAGCTCCTCAGTGCCCACCAGTACAGCTCATCAATGTCATTTACTGCCAGTCTGCCACCTCATCAGTGCCCACCAGCGGTGCGGTCGGCTCCGTTCCGTCCCCTTGTCTGGCCAAGGAGAGCTCCATTCGTCCCCTGACGTGCTGCGCACCCCGCCTCTGCCTCCACACTACAAACCCCAGAATGCAGCATGGCCAATCGGTGGCCGCCGCTGTTGACTTCCTCCACTGGGGGAAAAAAAAAACAGACAGCGGCCGTGATAGCAACGGTGGGGGGCCGGGGGGGATGTCCACCCAGCACGCCCCTGCTTCTGATCCCTCACAAATCTGCCTTTTTCCACATAATAATCGGCCGATGCCGATATCTTTAAAAAGGCGAAATATATATATCGGTCGACCTCTAGTTTATACTGTGTATTGCGCCAAAACGCGCAATTGGAGCGTGGGAGGAAACCCACTCAGCCACAGAGAGCATAGTACATAGACATACGGTGTATGTATTCTAGTATGTGTGAATAAACATATTGAACATGTTTATACTGTGTAAAGCGCCGAAGTCGTGCACACCATTGGGGCTTGGGAGAAAACCGGAGTACCCGGAGGAAACCTACGCAGACTGCATACACATACCGTGTAGGTATTTTAGTATGTGTGAAAAAACATATTGAACATGTTTATGCTGTGCATAGCGCCGAAGGCGCACATACCATTGGAGCGTGGGAGGAAACCCACAGAAGAGTAATAATACATACATATACTGTGAATGTATTTAGTGTCGTGTATAAACATATTGTGTATGTTTGTACTGTGTATGGCACCGAAGGCGCGCACATCATTGGAAACCCACACAGACACAGAGAGCAATAATACATACATACACTGTGAATGTATCCAGTTTTGTGTATAATCATATTGTGTATGTTTAAACTATTGCGCAGAGGGCGCTTAATCTTCTCTGTATCGTTCCAATCTGCATATATGTGCTGCCGAAGCAAGCACCAAACTGCAGGTAAAAAGCAACCTCTGACACCTCAGACCGGTGGTCCTGTCAGAGTCAGAGCATTCCCCAGGAAATGGCGGGAAACCACAGGTGCGGGGGCTCTGCTGTTGCCTTACAGATACTGACTCCATGTTACTCAGAAAGCTCTCAGGGACTAGACAAATAAATGAATAAAGTCCCCCCACCATGCTGCCCCGACCGGGGGGGGGGGGGTCACCCGGGAGACTCACCAGCCCAGAATGAGACTGCTCAGTGCCACTGCCTGCCTCTGTACATTAAGAGTATCACTGTATTATCCATGCTGCTCTAGAAGCAGTGTGTGAGGAAACAGTGAGGAAGCTGTGAGGAGAATCTTGCTGCACCATCCACCAAAGATGGCCGCCGGACGCCTCAGGTAGAAGGAAAGGGCGCAACCAAGAAAATGGCCGTCCACAATAACAACAGCGCCATAGCGCAGCCAAGGCAAGATGGTCGCCAATGGGCAAATCAATGTAATAAAAAACACACCCTGAAAATGGCGCCCGAGCACCGCGATGTGGACGAGAAGGCCCAGCATGGCTACTCCCACAGAGAAAACGGGCCCCGACACCCCCGGACTCCCACCAGGATCTGGAGTCCCCATAGGTACGCCCCGGTCGCAGCCAACCCCGTTAGGGATGGAGTAAAGGTGACATAGAGCAGGGAAAGGGAGAACAGGAGAACCCCCTATTCCTAGGAACACCCAGCTGTTCCCACCTGCCGAGGCAGGAGGAACTGTACTTACCCGTCCTAACGAGGACCTGCTGGTGCGTTCTTGACAGGCCTACAACCGAGCAGTACGGAGTAGCTGTTGGCCCGGTCCACTGTGACTGAGACAGCAAGCCGCACGGTCATATGTGGACCCTGGAGCATATAGCTCACCGGCCACCCCTGGAGCCATGGGGTATGTCGGGACAGACCCCACGCTTCTTTGCGAGGGGACGGTAATACGCTCGATGGCCGAACTGGGGGGACTACAAGGATCTATAATATCCTGCCTGTCATGTCCAGCCGGCAGTTGATAGAAGATTCTAAGAAATAAAATAATAAAAGTAAAAATCTCTTCAGGATACTGGGCCCAAAGGGAGCCACATCCTCTCCTCTGCTAGGCAGAAAAAAACTGAGGCTGCTGACTGCAGGTAGGAGGGTTATGTACGGAGTGACCGCCCCCTGGGCGGGGCTGTCCAACTCTGTTAAAGTTACATGTTTTAAGATAACTAACATGTTCTGCCTAGTCCTCTCCTATGAACAGGAACCCAACTGTCAAGAATGACGAAAATAGAAAATTGCGTTTAAAAAACCGCTGCGCAAATATGGTGTGACATAAAATATTGCAACAACCACCATTTATTCTCTAGGGTCACTGCTAAAAAAAAAAAAAAAAAAGATATCATGTTTGGGTGTTCCAATTAATTTTCTAGCAGAAAATAACGATTTTTTACTTGTAAGCAACAAATGTCAGAAAAAGTTTGGTCTTTAAATAGTTAAACTTCCTTCATCTACATGCCTTGATAAAAGAACGAAAAGATACTTTGTTTCCACTTATTGATGTGTTGTATTAAAACTTGGCAGGCTGCCTGGATTTTGTTTATCCAGCTGTGAGAACTCTCTGCACTTGTTAGGCCTCATGCCCACGGACGTTTTTACAGCCGTGTTTTTGAGCGTTTTTTACAGCTTAAAAACGCATGTCCATGTTATTGTATAAATTTTTCTACCGTATTTTTTTCAGAAAAAAAAACCCGCCGGAGCTCAAAAACGCAATCGCAGCGTTTTTGCGCGTTTAACGCTTTGCGTTTTTTTTTTTATGCCTAAGGCTGACGCCGCGGAACGCACTGGTCCTGGGTTTTTGTTACAGCTTAAAAACGCCTATGCTATTTGCAGCTCAAAAACACCTAGGTGGGCATGAAGCTATAGACTAACATGAACAGGAGTTTTTAAGCTGTAAAAAATGTTTGTGGGCATGAGGCCTTAGAGAGAACCGTGACACACTGTTTTGAAGATCGGGAAGGGAAAAAGATTGCGATTTCGATTCTTCACGATTAATCGTGGTGAGAGAGAGAGAGAGAGAGAGAGAGAGAGAGAGAGATAGAGATATACACACACATATACACATACACATACATACACACACACACATATATATAAATTAATTAATTAATAAATAAAATGTTTGGGGGTTCTAAAGCCCCGTACACACGATCGGTTTAACTGATGAAAACCGTCCGATGGATGGTTTTCATCAGACAAACCGATCGTGTATGGTACCCATCGGTCTTTTTTCCATCGGATGGAAAAAATAGAACTTGTTTTAAAATTTTCCGATGGATCAAGAACCGATGATAATTTGCGATCGTCTATGGGCAAGTCCATCGGTTAAAAACCCCACGCATGCTCAGAATCAAGTCGACGCATGCTCAGAAGCATTAAACTTCATTTTTCTCGGCTCATCGGAGTGTTCTACGTCACCACGTTTGGAACGGTCGGTTTTTTGACTGATGGTGTGTGGCCAAGACTGATGAAGAACAGTTTCATCGAAATTCCGATGGTCAAATCCATAGGTTATCCGATCGTGTGTACAGGGCTTAAGTAATTTTCTAGAAAAAAAATATAGATTTTAAAGCAGAGTTCCAACCAAAAATGGAACTTCTGCTTTAAGAGCAGGTGACCCCTCGACATGCCACATTTGTCATGTCATTTTTTTTGGGGGGGAGCAGAAACCCTCTTTTTTAGAGGGATCCAGCTTCCACTTCCTCCCCGGGGCTCCGCGGCGCTGGAAGGAAGCAATCATCCAGGACACGACACACGTGATTGCTTCGGCAATTATCTGGGACATGTCACAGGTCCCAGATGATTGCCCGGCCAAACACGCCGCGCGGCGCGGCTCGCGCATGCGCAGTGCGTGCCCGGCTGTAAAAAAACAGCCGAGCACCCACAGTCATGATGCCGGTGCTGCAAAGAGGAGGGGGAGACAAGCGGGGCTTTCGTACGCCCGCATCACTGGACCGTGGAACAGGTGATTGTCCGATTAAGTCAGCAGCTACACTTTTTGTAGCTGCTGACTTTTATATGGGTGGAACTTCGCTTTAACTTGCAAGCAACAAATGTCAGAAATAGGCTTAGGCATGAAAGGGTTAAAAACTTTACATAATAACTAAAATTATACACCACACTTTTTATTTATTTTATCTGATGAATCGAAAAACAATAAAAAAATCGGCCAACTAATCAATTATGAAAATAAACAAACATTCGTTGCAGCCCTAATGTACAGCCAAAACTTTTTACTTCAGCTTTAGCGTTTTTGAGCTTTGAGCTACAAAATGCTCAAACAAACAAAAAAAAAAAACATTGTTTATCACCCTGTCATTTGTAGCTGAACGCCTGTCGCTCATGAGATACTTTTCCGCCAGAATTTAGCATTTTGGGCCCCATAGACTTCAATGGGAACGTACAAAAATGTCTAATTTGAGCATTTGTTTAGCCTATATTAACTGACCACCTTCTCAAAAAACCTTGAAAACACATATAAAAATGCCTGCAATTCTTTTAAAAACACATGTATACACTTGCAAAAATGCTCAAAAAAGCTCAAAAAAGCTCATATAAAAACTCCTGAAAATGGCTCTGCTCGGGTATGAATTCAACCTGAGCTTTGGAGTGAGTGGGGAAGGATTAGGACCCCTGACATGTTTTTAGAGCTATCCATTAGTTCCTCAACTCCTTGTCTACAGAGGTATGTTTATAAATGTCCCGGTACACAAGGGGTTAAAGCAACATTGGTCTAGGTTTTTAGAGCATGCTTTCAGATAAAAAGTGACCATTTTTATGGGGCTCTAAAGGTGGGCCCAACCCTATCAGCTGAAAAAAAAAAAAAAAGAAAAATTTACACTGCAGGTGATACAGAAAATAAAAAGCAACATAACCAGGCAGTGAATTCCAAATGACAGGAGGTTTATAGCCATTAGCTGCAGCTGGGAGCAAGTTCATTACTTGCTCAGAACTATAGAGAACGCAGACTCCTTTTATAATAATCTTTCACTATAGAATTACATGTGGTACATTATGATGGGAATATGATCAAGACATAGGTCAATATAATTAACATTAATAAAAAAAAATAACGAATGTCTGCATCTGCAGACCATGATAACTGGAACTGTCTGAACTCTATCCCAGTGAATTTTCCGACAGCAAAGTCGTCGTACGAATATGAAGTACAGAGGTCATTTAGATGTCCACTTTTAAATATACATATTTTATATCATATTTGACTCTTAGACCCCTTTCACATGGTCCGTCCGAGCGGAATCCGCCTGCTCAGTGGGGGATCTCTCCGCTGATTCCCACTGATCAGGCGGATGACAGGTCCGTGTCCACTCTGCTATGCAGAGCAGACACGGACACAGCCCGCTCTCCTCTATAGGGCGGTCGGATTGGGGACGGACCACATGCCTGTTTCCATCTGATCCAACCCGCTGGCGAACGCAATACGTCTGTTTTCAGCGGATTTTGTTGGATTGGATGCCCGGCGGGCGTCAGCAGACACATGTTCACTGACATCCGCCGCCCCATAGAGGACAATGGGTGGCCTGATATGGTTCACCTAAAAAAAACAGACAGGCGGACCCAATCAATCCACTGGTGTGAAAAGGGCCTAACATTTCTAGAAATAACTTTTGCTTGACAATTTTTACTAGTTAGTTATTAATACATATGATAATTAATATCAATAATATGAAATATATAGGTTAATATGAACATTATACTAGACAGTGTTCGTATGAGGAAGGTAGAAACAAATTTTCAACAGGTGTGGAGTATAAATCTCATCAAAAACCATATTGACTGACTCAAAGACCCGGGTATACAGACAGGAAACTTCCCACCAATATGGGGTAAGGCATCTGTAATTCTGTAAAGACAAGCAGCAGGCCAAATTCCAGCCATCAAGAAGAATCTGACAAACACTGAGGCTGGGTTCACACTATTGCAAATTGGATGTGGAATCCCATTCGCATAGCAGGAGATTGTGACCGACTCTCTATGGAACCGGTTCACACATCTCCGGAGTGGCTTCGGTGCGAATTGCACATGAGTCCTGTACTTTTTGTCTGTTTGGCCAGAAATTCTGGCTGAAATCGGACCTGAACCGAGACACACCGGACCCCCTGCTGTGAGCTGCTCCATGGTCTATTGTGAACCCAGCCTAAGCCCTGGTTCACACTGGTGCGATTTGACATGTCAAATCGGCGAAATTTGCCGCAGATTGCGGCCAATGGCACCGTCCTAATCGGTGCGACGCCGCATCTGCGGCGCTGCACCGATTACAAAAAGTAGTTTTTGTACTACTTTTTGCGATTTCAGACGCAATTTACATTGACATCTGTTTCAGATGTCTCTGAAATCGAGCTGAAATCGGGGACTGACAGGCAGGAGTGAGCCGTGCAAGTTCAGCTGAACTCGCACGGCTCACTCCCGCAGCCCCAGTGTGAACCTGGGCTAAGAGTTAAGTGGGGTACACACTATAAGAAAATCGGGCGAACAAATGTGCGATTTTCCTTGTTTCACAGAAAATCAGAACCGATGAAAGAAAATTTGTACAAAAAAATTGCGTACGATAAAGGTTTTCTTTTGTTGTTTATTGTTTCCGATAATGCACAGTCTTTCTTTTCTGATTTTTCTTGCACGAAAACGGTACACATTAAGCGAAAATCATTTGTTCTGTTCCCATACGAGAAAAAAAGTTTGGAGTTTGTCCTTTCGGGAATTTTCGTACGAAAAATCGGAATCGGCTGTCAAAAGTTGTGTACACACTATACGAAAATTCTTTGGACGAAAATGTGTACGAGCCTTTAAACATAAAAATATTAGAAAAATAGAGAAGGAAAGGGTCTGTTGCAGATTTTTTCTACTTTCCTGTCTGGCAACTGACATTAGTTCTAGCCTTCCCCTACTATAAAGAAAATCATTTTTGTTTCAGTTTGCATTGTGCCTCTCCCAGTCTGGTAAAACATCAGCAGGACAGGAAGAGAGAGTAAAGCTCTCTAATGAAGCTGACAGAGTTTCTGGTCTTTTCCCACGCTTAGCAAAACTAGAAAAAAGGTTTTAGCTTTAGCATACACTTAAAACATAAGGTTAGGTTCACACCTATGTGGTTGGTGTGGTCCGCGTTCGAGCGGACACAGCAGCCCACTTACTTGAACGGGCACCTGTACCTGAGGGAAACGGTCCCTGCACATTTTTAAAATTGCAGCCTCAGGAAAAGCTTTTGCATCATGCAATTTCCTGCACCCTCAAATGCACTACATGTTTGGATGTGAGGGGTGCCATTATAAATAAATAGCAGCCCCACACGTCTGTAAGACCAGCACGTTTAGACTGCGGGTATGATTCCTGCACCCGCATAAGTGTGAACCAAGCCTTAAAACAGTATTCATTATTTTAATATTATATTAATAGGTGATCATTTTTACAGGATAAAAATGTGGACTTGGACATACTGAAACTTGTCTACTACATCTGTTTATTGGTCTGGGTGGTGTGTAAATCAAATAACATTGTATAATCCAGTCAATTGAACATGAATACAAAAATAAGATTTTTGTACTCACCGTAAAATCTGTTTCTCTGACGTCCATGGACTGACACAGCCTCTTAATATTTGACAAGTGGGTTTATGTCCCTGCTTGCAGGAGAGAACTAGACAGAATGTTATAACATACATTCTAAAAACCAGAGCTGAACAGCCCCGCCCAGGGGGCGGTCCCTCCGGACATAACCCACCCACCTGCAGCCAGCAGCCCTCAGTTCGTAACAAAGCAGTAAAAACCTTAAAGGAAGGGTGGGTGCTGTGTCAGTCCATGGACGTCAGAGAAACCGATTTTACGGTGAGTACAAAAATCTTAATTTCTCTTACCGTCCATGGACTGACACAGCCTCTTAATATTTGACAAGTGGGATGTCTCAAAGCAGTGTCAAAAAGAGGGGTGGGAGCAAAGAGAAAGGAAAACCAAACTTCACTCCAAACAAGCAGAGCTCCTCAACGGAGGAGTTACAACTTAAACAGCGGCCTGCAACACCTTGCGGCCGAAGGAAGCATCAGAAGATGCAGCCACATCAACCTTGTAAAACTTAGAAAAGGTATGAACGGATGACCAGGTCGCCGCCTTGCACACTTGTGCAAAAGATGCTTGATGCCGGAAAGCCCAGGAAGCACCAATTGCTCTGGTGGAATGCGCCGTAACCGGAAAGGGAGGCGCCCGCCCCTTAAGGGCATAGGCCTGTATGACGGTCTGCCTGATCCACCTAGAAATAGTGGCAGGGGAAAGCGCTTGGCCCTGTTGTGGGCCTGACACAGCCACAAACAGCGAGTTAGACTTCCGAATGGGAGCAGTAACGGACAGGTACACCCGGAAGGCACGTACCACATCTAGAGAGTGAAGCGCAAACTCCCTGGGATGCGACGGATGAGGACACAAGGACGGCAGGACAATGTCCTCATTAAGGCGAAAGGCCGAGACCACCTTTGGTAGAAAAGAAGGTCGCGGACGCAATACAGCCTTATCCTTATGGATGGCCAAGTAAGGCGGCTTGCAAGACAATGCCGGCAATTCAGACACCCGTCTGACAGAAGTAATGGCTACCAGGAAAACCACCTTCTGAGACAATGTCAAGAGAGGGATATCTCTGATGTTTTCAAAAGGAGGTTCTTGAAGAACCGAGAGCACCAAATTCACATCCCAAGGAGGAAGAGGAGGTTTAACAGGGGGGAGCACATGGCGAACCCCCTGCACAAAGGTGCTAATCAAGGAATGGCCCGCTAGCGGTCATTGAAAGACAGCCAGGGACGAAATTTGACCCTTGATGGTACTCAAAGCCAGCTTTTGGGTCACACCACGCTGTAAGAACAGCAGAATCCTGGGAACGGAATACGTCCGTGGACGCCAATCCAGCTCCTCGCACATAGCGATGTAAGCTTTCCAGGTACGGTGATAAATCTTTCTAGAGGAAGATTTCTGTGCCCTCAACATGGTTGAGAGGACCGAATCTGAGAGACCTCGGTCCCTCAGCACCTGGCTTTCAATAGCCATGCCGTTAAAGCCAAGGACTGTAAAGCAGGATGAAGTATAGCAATATAGGGGGAAAAAAAGCTGCGCAACTAGGTAAATGATGTGAGGTAGCTGCCGTCATCAGCAATTATACATATTGCAAACTGAAAATAAAAAATATAAAGATGCGGCGCCTAAGAAAAACCAAGTGAATAAGCCCAAAAACATATATGTGTTAGGCATACAATAAAGTGTGAAGGCGTGCGGCCTGTGAAGCCTTGACAAACCAATAAATAAAGATGGACATAGGTGTGTACACATCAGTCCAAACACAAATAAAAAAATGTACCAAACTAACATCATGTATGCATATTAAACCGTGCATAAAAAACAATGTGCATAAATAAACTTATAAAAAAGTCCAATAAAGGTGCCCAATGTATGAAATGGAAGCAAAAAGAGAGATAACGTGTGAAATCAATTCAATGCAATGTCCCCATTTTCCAAATTCAAATAGCCTCAAGTTCTTATAGATGTAAACGTTTGTTCAGAAAGCTGTAACACCCTGGGACGTGACTCCAACACCGGGAGGAGTGGAAAGGAATGGATACTCTTACCCCTAAACGTGGACACACACACCAGCGGTGGTGGGGCAAGCGGTGTAGATAGGAACTCCTCTGGATACGTCCTCATGGAACAGCAGCAGATGGGGCATGCACAGATGATCAAATCTCTCCAAAGTAGTGGCTCAGAACTCCAAGTGTCAGCACATCAAGGACCTCAGTATCCACCATAGAAAGGAATGAAAAACAAGGAGGCTGGTAGATGGTAAAAAATTTCCCGTTTTATTCATAAAAATGTCACAAACACATAAAACTAAAGAATAAAAATCGTACAGGCATCCTGACAGAGGCTTGTATAATGGTGATCACAGAAAAAAATCAAATATGGCGTAGCTGGAAAGCAGGTTCATGTACCCGACATGTTTCGCATAAAAAATGCATCCACTGGGGCATGAACCTGCAAAGGGAACACCACGCCATTATATAATAATCATCTGATTGGAAACATCTCAGCTGGTGTGTGAACTCCCCCCAGCAGAGGCTGTCCAATCAGGGATTCAAAAAGACGCTTTCTGACTCGTCATGATGAGGCAAAAGGTAAGAGCCAATGAAACAAGTCGGAATGACGCCCAGCATTGAGTCATCGCGTCACCGTTGGAGAGCGTCATCACGCCAACACGACATAGAGTGTATGCGTTCCAAACCTCAACTGCAAGCCAACATCACGTGACCCACGATGAGGCTAGCATACAGCGGCAGGTTGCTCCGCAAAACGTGCTGACGTCATCATCTCCACAAGTGAAAGGCTAAAGAAAATAAACAAAAGGCGGAACATGTAACCATGTCAACCATGAATAACAAATGACGAGCAAGAAAGGGGAAAAAGGCCAATACAATACATAGCTAGCCTTTCTAAAAGATGCATAATCATACATCTAAAATGAATAGTATATCCTATAAAAATAAACAAACTAAATATGCATATATAAATATAGAGACAATGGATATGGTGCATGTAATGATACAAACACACTGCATCAGCAATGACTAGCTACACCCAGCTAGATCAACGTGGGGAGATGTAGGTATCATAGCATGCACTAATGAAATGTGCACATGGTATGATTGCTAATAAAAAAGTGATGATCACAAAATAAAAATCCAAAAATGATGATTGGATATTAAAGCATCACAGAATAATATTGATAAAAGAAATCCATAAAAATAGCCAAAAATCATTGCATAGATGTATATTCCTATTTATGGAATAAAACAGTACGCAAAACCTGAATTACAGTATGGCTACTGAAAATGTGACAATCAATGGATGGTTTAATATGCATACATGATGTTAGTTTGATACATTTTTTGATTTGTGTTTGGACTGATGTGTACACACCTATGTCCATCTTTATTTATTGGTTTGTCAAGGCTTCACAGGCCGCACGCCTTCACACTTTATTGTATGCCTAACACATATATGTTTTTGGGCTTATTCACCTTGTTTTTCTTATGCGCCGCATATTTATATTTTTTATTTTCTGTTTTCAATATGTCTAATTGCTGTTGCCGGCAGCTACCTCACATCATTTATCTAGTAGCGCAGTTTTTTTTGTTTTTTGTTTTTCCCACTATATTGCATTTTTTCTGAGACTTTTTTATTGTTGCAGCCACTTCTTTCACATTTTTTTGAAATGGATGTGTTTGATTACAGAACAGCTCGTTCCTTTAATACGGAGGGAGTTTTTGTTCCTCTGAATGTTAATTTGGAAGTTAGTGGTCTCTTCATTAGGCTTAAAAACCTCATGGTTTCAGAGATCCACTTAGAATGAATATTGTTCAAGGAACGCAATATCCCAAACGAACGCATGGTACCTAGAGGATTACGCTGGGATGTGCATCCCCAGCAGGGTGACCCTGATACAGACGCCTGGTTTCGTTATTTCAATGAGGCGGGAATTTGTTTTCTGTGTTTTCTTGTTGACAGGAAGAAAGCTAAAATGTCTATTATTGACAAGGAGATCAGGAAACTTAGAGATCAACTTCTCCCACATAAGACCCCTCCTGAATATATCTCCCTTTCGACCGGTCTTAAGACTCTTCTTGAGAAGGAAGAAAGAGATCAACGCACTAAAAAGCAAAAGAAATATACGCGGGATGTCAAGAATTACAAGATTAATTTTGTCTTCAATTGGCAGAAAAAAGATATTGTACCCTTGTCTGATTCCTCTGCCTCTGGACAGATGGACACGTCACTTCCACCAGCAGTGGCTAGTTCTTCTCTACTCACGGTACTTCCTACTCAACCACCTGTAGCGAATAGGACTGAATATCCCCGTACTCCCAATGTCCATAATGGACGGAGAGCCAATGATCATACTCCCAATAGAGCTGGTAGAGACAACAATCCTCCACGCGGGAGAAGAAATAATATGAGAAGTAGAGGTAAAGGTACACATTATGGTAAGAATGACGGACAAAGACATTCTGACTACCAAGATAGGTCATCATATGGCCATAACACCAACTATCGAGGCTACTACCAGGAACCTTATTCACAACACACCCCCACCCGGACACAACAGATTTTCACCTCTTAGAGAAGGTACATCACAGAATAACCAAGAACAATATCATCCCTATATGCAAAAGGGAATACGACCAATATGCTAGATCAGTGTTTCTCAACTCCAGTCCTCAAGGCGCACCAACAGGTCATGTTTTCAGGATTTCCCTCAGATAAAACAGCTGTGGTAATTACGAAGGCAGTGAAACAGATCAAATCACCTGTGCAAAATAATGGAAATCCTGAAAACATGACCTGTTGGTGCGCCTTGAGGACTGGAGTTGAGAAACACTGTGCTAGATCACCTTACACCTATAACGATACATATACTGCCCCCCACTCAGATTTTCCCAGAGAACTTGCAGGTCCCAAACAAAGAGTAGAACCAAACGAGGCACCCAAGGGGGGAGGCGGGCCAGGAAAAAGAAGGAAAATATAAACACCAGTGGTATTTTCAATTTAAGTAGGGCAGTCTTTTCAGATGCTGAACTGCGCATCTCCGATAAGGGTTTGAAATATGTACCCTCCAAAACTCGAAATAAATGTAATACATTTGTGGATGTACACAAATACGTCCGCAAACTCAATATACAAAGACACTTCATTGCCAATCCATCCCAACCTAGAGACATTAATGGAGGGACCGACTGCGTCATTCATACCGGCCTATCAAATCCCTCCCTATTTAATCCTCCCAACGTTTCAGCTCCATCTATTAAGGTTTTCAGGGATCTGGTCCTTAAAGATCTCGAGTCACTACCTAAGGCTAAAATATATGACCACCCGGATATTAAAACAGGTTTAAAAGCCTTGTGTGAACGTAACGATATCATCATCCACCCTGCGGATAAGGGGGGTGGTCTAGTTGTTTTGGATAAAAATGATTACCATATTAAAATGTGTAGAATCCTTGGTGACACTAGCACCTATATGCCTTTGTCTAACGATCCTACTAAGACACTCAAGAAACATTTGATTGATTTGATCGACCAGGGATTTGAGTTGGGTGTCTTGGACAAGAAGGAGAAGGATTACGTGGTGCCTGTAGCCCCACGAATCCCTATCATGTACTATCTCCCAAAAGTCCATAAGAGTATTACACACTCCACTGGCAGACCTATAGTTAGCGGGATCGATTCTGTAACGTCCCGTATCGGACGTTACATTGATTTTCACCTACAACCGCTTGTTCGATCCACTCCATCTTTTTAAAGGACATGGGGGCTACTATACGTCTGCGAGAGGGTGTAAACTGCAGTGATGAATGTATACTTGTCACTGCAGATGTGGCGGCATTATACACTTGTATGCCGCACAGATTGGGATTACATTGTAATTGTTACAATTTGCTACCCAGTCAAACTATTTCTGGTATCAGGGCCAATTTTTTCTACAAAAAAAAGGGTGTCGCAATGGGGGCTAAATTTGCCCCCAGCCTTGCAAACCTTTTTATGGCCCTATGGGAGGAGGATGTCGTCTATGCCTTACAGCGCCCTGAGCTTGTCTTGTGGGCAAGGTATATAGATGACATCCTCCTCCTTTGGAAGGGTGATGAAGAGTCCCTTCATGACTTTATGGTCACTCTTAAGGATAACTACATGGGTATCCTGCTAACTTATGAGATGAGTCGCAATACTATTCATTTCCTAGATCTTGATATTTCGGCTGTAGGTCAGCGATTGGTGACAAAAACTTTTTTTAAGCCAACGGATCGAAATGGTTATATCCCAATCATTATAGCTCCTGGCTTAAATCTGTACCGTTTAGCCAACTGCTCCGAATCAGAAGGAATTGTACAAATCTTGATGACTTCTATATACAGGCAGATACCCTTAAATCAAGATTTGTAGAGAAGGGTTACCTTCCATCCGCCATTGATGCGGAAATTAGTAAGGTGTCCTTGTTGGATAGACAGTCGCTTGTTGCTGAACGACCTAAACGACCACCAGACCCACAATTCAAGTGGTCTTAGACGACCCAGTTCTCTATACAGCACAGACAGATTAAAAACATCTTTAATTGTCACTGGAAAGTACTTAAGAACAACCCACTTTTGGGCCCGTGCTTCCTGACCGAGCAGGAGTTGTATATAGAGGAGCTCCATCTCTTAGAAATCAGATCGCTCCCAATGTGGTTGATCCCCCTGTTAAACAATGTTCGTCCCTTTTTCCCAATATGAAAGGTTACTATCCTTGTAAAAGGTGTAATGTGTGCATACATAATGTGATTGGTCGGAGCAGAAGTGTTAGTTTTACATCCTCTACCACCTCTACTAAATACCATATGAAACAATTCACAACATGCACAACACGATTCATTGTATATCTTATTACATGTCCATGTAATAGGCAGTATGTGGGACGCACTATTCGTAATTTTTCCATTCGAGTCAATGAGCACATCTCGTGTATTAAAAAAGGCTGCATTAAATCATAGTGTACCCAGACATTATCTACATGACCATAATAAAACTGTTACAGGCACTAAATTTCAGGTGATAGACCAGTTCATCCCTCACTGGAGAGGGGAGTCTCGCATTAAGGGGGTTTCCCAATTGGAAACCTTTTGGATTTACCAACTTCGATGTTACTCGCCTTTCGGGTTAAACATCAACTGGGATATTAATTCATTAACAAGGCTGAGTAGGTGCATTTATTAACATGGCTCAGCAGATTTATATAAAGGGGTAGCACAAGTTGCTCTCCTTTTATATTGCTTTTTACTGTTTATTTTTTCCTGGTTATTTTATTTCTACCTGTGTCATTCTTTACATTTGTTGAATAACTATTTTCCATATATCCATTGATTGTCACATTTTCAGTAGCCATACTGTAATTCAGGTTTTGCGTACTGTTTTATTCCATAAATGGGAATATACATCTATGCAATGATTTATGGCTATTTTTATGGATTTCTTTTACCAATATTATTCTGTGATGCTTTAATATCCAATCATCATTTTTGGATTTTTATTTTGAGATCATCACTTTTTTATTAGCAATCATACCATGTGCACATTTCATTAGTGCATGCTATGATACCTACATCTCCCCACGTTGATCTAGCTGGGTGTAGCTTGTCATTGCTGATGCAGTGTGTTTGTATCATTACATGCACTATATCCATTGTCTCTATATTTATATATGCATATTTAGTTTGTTTATTTTTATAGGATATACTATTCATTTTAGATGTATGATTATGCATCTTTTAGAAAGGCTAGCTATGTATTGTATTGGCCTTTTTCCCCTTTCTTGCTCGTCATTTGTTATTCATGGTTGACATGGTTACATGTTCCGCCTTTTGTTTATTTTCTTTAGCCTTTCACTTGTGGAGATGATGACGTCAGCACGTTTTGCGGAGCGACCCACCACTGTATGCTAGCCTCATCGCGGGTCACATGATGTTGGCTTACAGTTGAGATTTGGAACGCATACACTATGTCCTGTTGGCATGATGACCCTCTCCAACGGTGACGCGATGACGCAATGCTGGGCGTCAATCCCACTTGTTTCATTGGCTCTTACCTTTTGCCTCATCATGACGAGTGAGAAAGCGTTTTTTTTGAATCCCTGATTGGACAGCCTCTACTGGGGGGAGTTCACAAACCAGCTGAGATGTTTCCAATCAGATGGTTATTATATAATGGCGTGGTGTTCCCTTTGCAGGTTCATGCCCCAGTGGATGCATTTTTTATGCGAAACATGTCGGGTACATGAACCTGCTTTCCAGCTACGCCATATATGGATTTTTTTCTGTGATCACCATTATACAAGCCTCTGTCAGGATGCCTGTACGATTTTTATTCTTTAGTTTTATGTGTTTGTGACATTTTTATGAATAAAACGGGAATTTTTTTACCATCTACCATCTGATCCTGCACTATGTGGAGCCTCCATCTTTTTCATTCCTTTCTATGGTGGATACTGAGGTCCTTAATGTGCTGACACTTGGAGTTCTGAGCCACTACTTTGGAGAGATTTGATCATTTGCGCATGCCCCATCTGCTGCTGTTCCATGAGGACGTATCCAGAGGAGTTCCTATCTACACCACTTGCCCCACCACCGCTGGTGTGTGTGTCCACATTTAGGGGTAAGAGTATCCATTCCTTTCCACTCCTCCCGGTGTTGGAGTCACGTCCCTGGGTGTTACAGCTTTCTGAACAAACGCTCACAAATATAAGAACTTGAGGCTATTTGAATTTGGAAAATGGGGACATTGCATTGAATTGATTTCACACGTTCTCTCTCTTTGCTTCCATTTCATACATTGGGCACCTTTATTGGACTTTTTTATAAGTTTATTTATGCACATTGTTTTTTATGCACAGTTTACTATGCATACATGATGTTAGTTTGATAAATTTTTTGATTTGTGTTTGGACTGGTGTGTACACATCTATGTCCATCTTTATTTATTGGTTTGTCAGGATGAAGTATAGGACCTTGAGACAGAAGGTCCTCCCGCAGAGGCAGTCGCCAAGGAACGTCCGCGACGAGCCACACAAGATCGGCATACCAATGACGCCGTGGCCAATCCGGAGCAATAAGGATCACCGGAATGCCCTCGGCCTCCACTCTGTGAAGCAGGCGAGGCAGCAGCGGAGGGTAAGCATATAGCAGGCGATACTGACCACACGGGGCCACCAACGCGTCTGCCCAGGGGTCCCTGGACCTGGCCACAAACCTCGACACCGTGCGATTGAGGCGAGAGGCCAACAGGTCCACGTCCGGCATGCCCCAAGCGCCGGCAAAGGAGTTGGAACACCTCCGGATGCAAGTACCATTCTCCCTGGTCCAACGTCTGGCGGCTCAGATAGTCGGCCTGCCAGTTGTCTATTCCTGGAATATAAACGGCCGACAGAGCATGCTTCTTTCCGCCCACCTTAGGATGTGTGCGACCTCCGATGCCACCGATGAGCTCCGAGATCCCCCCTGATGGTTGACATACGCCACCGCCGTGGCGTTGTCCGACTGGATCCTGACCGAGTGGCCCTGTAGCCTCTCCGACCACGAGGAGAGGCACAGTCGGATCGCTTGGAGCTCTAGGACATTGATCGGTAGACGGGATTCGGCCGAGGTCCACAGCCCTTGAGCTGAGAGGACTCCCCAAACCCCCCCCCCCCCAGCCCGTAAGGCTGGCGTCTGTCGTGATCACCGTCCAATGGATAGGAAGGAACGACTTCCCTGACTGAAGAGCCGGGGATCTCAACCACCACGTCAGGGACGCCCTGACCGGGTGACTCACCTGGATCTGACGATCTAGTGATAACGGGGACTTGTCCCAGGTGGACAGGATCTCCTTCTGTAAGGCCCGAGTGTGTGATTGGGCATACAGAACGGCCTCGAAGGAGGCCACCATGAGTCCCAGGACCCTCATGCAGAAACAGATCGACGACCATTTTCTGGACGTCAGAACTCGAACCGCAGATTGAAGAGTCTGCAATTTCTCTGAGGGAAGGAATACCTTCGCTTCTGAGGAGTCCAGGATCAAAAACGGAGATACTCCAGACGCTGAGTCGGAACCAGGACCGACTTCTGAGTGTTCAGTAGCCAACCGAAGTCCCGGAGGGTCTGACTGACTATTGCCACATTTTCTTCTAATTCTGAGCCAGTGTCTGCTCTCAGAAGAAGATTGTCCAGATAGCCCACGATAGCAATGCCTCGCTGTCTCAGCAAAGCCAGAATCGGGGCAAGAACCTTGGTGAAAACCCACGGTGCCGACGCTAAACCGAAGGGAAGTGCCATAAATTGATAGTGGACTTCGCCTATCGCTGAAACTTCTGGTGACCTGCGCAGATTGGGACATGCAAGTAAGCTTCCTTGATGTCCAAGGATGCAAGAAAGTCCCCTGGGTGGAGCGCAGCAATCACCATGCGAATGGATTCCATGCGTAATTTCTGAACCTTCACAAAGGCACTTAAGGCCCAGGATTGGACGGACTCCGTCCTTCTTTGGGACCACAAACAGATTCGAGTAAAACCCCTGAAACCTTTCTTGTGACAGAACCGGCACAATTACTCCGCACTTGAGCAAGTCCTGCACTGCCCCAAAGAGGGCTGCCCAACGCGCTGGAAGGAGAAGGAGATTTGAGGGAAAGAATCTGTCTGGAGGCCAGGAACGGAACTCTATCCTGTACCCCGAGGTGACCACCTCGCCCACCCGCCAGTCGGAGATGCGGGAGGTCCACCGATCCATGAACCTGCAAAGTCGTTCCCCCACCCCCGAGCCGGGCGGGGGCAAGACTTCATGCGGTGGTGGGTTTGAGAGCCGGCTTGGTCGGCTTACGCACCCAGGAACGCTTCTGTCCACCAGCCACAGTTTTTTCAGTCTGGGAGAGCTTACCCGTGGACTCTGACTGACGAAAAAACCTCTTCCGAGCTGGAAAGGAAGGGCCCGGCTTACGGCGGGACTCCTTACCCTTAGTAGTCTGAGGAAGCAGGGTGCTCTTACCCCCCGTGACATCTTTAATAATGTCATCAAGGGCAGCACCAAACAGCCTACCGCCCTTAAAGGGTAAGTCAGTCAGGAGTTTCTTAGAAGCCAGGTCAGCAGACCAGCATTTCAACCAGATAAGACGACGCAACACCACAGCGTACACTGAGACCCTAGAGATCAAAAGGAGCAGTGCCCAAAGTGGCATCGCACACATACACTAGGCCCTGCACCAGTTGGTGGGCCAGTGCAATGGTTTCTGGAGGAAGATTATGCTCCTGCACAGTCTGGTGCAAAATCTTTGCCCAGTCCGTGAGTGTCTGAGACACTAGGGTTGCCGCTACAATAGGACATAAGGCGGATCCCAGCAAGGCGAACATAGCTCTGCTCACCACTTCTGACCTCCTGTCAGTGGGGTCCTTAAAGGCAGGAGTCCCCTCCATCGGGAGAGTTGTGGCTTTATTCAACCAGGCGACCGGAGGGTCGACCACCGGAGGAGAGGCCCATTTCTTAACCAAGGCCTTCTCAAACGGGTACCCAGTAGACAGACGCCGCGGAAGCGCGAAAGTCTTCTGCGGCTTTTCCCAAACCTGATCTATGAATCTGTCAAAGAAAGGCATGTAAGGAAAAACTTTCTTAGAAGGCTTAGCTTTACAAGAACCAAAAGGAGACAGCGTCCGTCTGAGATTCCTCAGCCGCAGCATCCAGCTTGAGAGTGTCCCTCACAGCATCAATGAGTTCACTTACAAGCGCCCTGTCCTTTGCGGACTCAGAACCGGAGTCTTCCTCACTAGGAATGTCCAGTTCAAAAATATCAAACAATTCAGAGCTAGGGTCCTGAGCTGCAGCTAGGCCCATATCTGAAACAGAGCACTCCTCCACTAAAGATTGTGTGGGGAGAGGGTGCTTCATACCTCCCGTGCGCTCGCACACCGCTTCCACCCTGACAAGAAATGATTCCAGGACTGCCGACAACTGGTCCATAGGGACCGCAGGTGCTGAAGCACTGCCTGTTGCCTCTGACATGAATGGGGAAGCAGGTGAACCAGACTCCATATCGCCACTCTCAGACTTTTGGGTTTTCTTTTTTTAAACCACAAAAAAATCTACCCTCTGGCTGTGGGGGGGTTACCCAGGGGACTCACCGACTCAGTGGGGACGCTCGGTTCCGCTGCCTGTGCCACGCTGTACAGCGCGAATGAACAGTGAGGAGAATGTGAGGAGAACCGCGGCGTTCCAGCCGCGATAGAGGCCAAACACAGAAAAACGCGCGCGGCTCCAAGAAAATGGCCACCGCAATTGTAACTGCGCCATCGCGAACCGCGGCAAGCTGGCCGCCATGTGCGCAGTGTGAAAAAAACAGACACAGTAAAACATGGCGCTGAGCGGCGCCAGGCCCAACACAACACATTCCTCAGTGCAGAAACCCATGAGCCCCCCCAGGGCGAGCGACCCCCCAGGCACCCCCAGACAGCACAACGCCAGCAAGGTGACAGAGAGCAACAAAACAACAGGGAGAGACAGGGAAAATCCCCCACACATAGGAACACAAAGCATGTACTCACCTGCAGAGGCAATAGATACTACTTACCCGGTCTGGAAGGACCTACTTGTGTGTTCCTGACAGACCTATCACAGTTCAGTACTGAGTAGCTGTCGGCCCGGTCCACCGCGAAAAGAGACAGCAGGAATTGTTCAATCTTAGCGGACCGCGGAGCATAAAAGCCCACCGACCACCCCTGGAGTCATGGGGCATGTCGTGAACTGAGTCGCACGCTGGAGCGAGGATTCAGCACGCTCGATGGTCGGACTGGGAAGACTACGAGGATATCCAATGTACCCAACCTGTTGCCCAGCCGACAGTTGATAGAAGATCTAAAAATAAAATAATAAAATTACAAAAGGAATGAAAAATTCTTCAGGAGACTGGCTCCAAAGCAAGCCACGTCCTCTCCTTCTGCTAGGCAGAAAAAAACTGAGGGCTGCTGGCTGCAGGTGGGTGATGTCCAGAGGGACCGCCCCCTGAGCGGGGCTGTTCAGCTCTGGTTTTTAGAATGTATGTTATAACATTCTGCCTAGTTCTCTCCTGCAAGCAGGGACATAAACCCACTTGTCAAATATTAAGAGGCTGTGTCAGTCCATGGACGGTAAGAGAAAATATGAATTTTTATGCCGATTATGTAGGGTTTAAAAAAAAAAAAAAAGAGGAAGTACTTTGGCCAAATTTTTATTTTTACTAGTTTGCATATCATACAAGATTAAACATTGCTTGCTTAATGATGCAAGACAATTAAACAATGGCAATGATAAAGAATTGCTGTAAAGTACAAGACTATCAATTATATGAGACAATTGTGTTCCAGGCTGTACTATGAATAAGCCATCAATGAGTGTGCTATCAATAGAAGCACAGCAATCAGCCTAGATTTCTTTTTTCAATTACATGAAAATGACCACAGAGTAATACCAGTATATAGGTGTCAATATGAACAGGAATGGTAGCTTTCCTGAAAAGAAAAGACATTAAATTGATGGCATTCCATGTGAACGATTACTATTTTCTAACATTAGCACTGATCCTTGTTTTTCCTAACACTTATAACAAGACCAGTTCCTATCCACTGACTGCACACACCTCTGGTTTAACATACAGGTCACTGAAAGTAAAGTATAGAATGCCACTAGACTGGTATATGCCATTTAAAACATTTAAGGGAATGTAAACCTAGACTGTCACTGGTAAATATCAAACTACCTTCCTTTCTAGCTGGATATAGAAACAAACGTACTGATCAATGGTGACATCTTGTGACACAAATAGAAAACTGCACCCACTTAAAGCTGAACTCCAGGTGAATATTAACTACTAGACCTCCGGAAGATTTTCCCCCTTCATGACCAGGTAATTTTTTTGCGATATTGCACTGCGTTACTTTAACTGACAATTGCGTGGACAAGAGACACTGTACCCACATACATTTTTTTGTCCTTTTTCCCACAAAGAGTTTTCTTTTGGTGGTATTTTAATTTTTTGCACTATAAAACAAAAAAAATCGAATGTATTCATTAATTTAGGCCAATATGTATTCTGCTACATAATTTTGGTATAAAGAACCCCCCAATAAGCGTATATTGATTGGTTTGCACAAAAGTTATAGCGTCTACAAACTATAGGATATTTCTTATTTTTTACTAGTAATGGCGGCGATCAGCAGCTTCTAGCAGGATTGCGATATTGTGGCGGACATTCTGACACTGACATTTTTTGGGAACCAGTGACACTAATACAGTGATCAATGCTAAAAATATGCACTGTCACTGTGCTGACACTGGCTGGGAAGGGGTTAACATCAGGGGGCAATCAAAGGGTTAACTGTGTGCCAAGCCAGTGTTTTACTAAACTGTGGGAGGTGCTTTCACTAGAGGAAGACCTAGATCCTAGTCCCTGATTTGCAGAGACACAGGATCCATGCTTTCCCTCCTATCAGAATAGAAATTTGCCTTGTTTACATAGGCAAATTGCAGTTCTGTCTCTCTGGCTGATGATCGGCGCACAGCTGCCAAACTGTAGCAGGTAAACTGCTATAGGGCGGTCGCTACGTGGTTAAAAGATACAAAATTTCACGTTCAGGGAAATACGCCGTACGCACATTCGCATTAGGATTCAAAAACGTGTAGACAAACAACAGCATGTATGAGGTCTGTAATGTATTCTTTTTAAATGTAAACAGTGAAAGTACTTTCATTTGACTTGATATCAGCATCTTGCAGTCCCTGTACAACTGAGCTCATAGAGGGAAAAAGTTAAGCAGTACAAAGAGCCAGTCAGGTGTGCTCCAGTGCAAAAACATACTGATAGAAGGAGTGAACAGAGTAATAAGCTCATCACTGTGGCACAGACCTTAAAGAAGTACGAAACCCTACGAATAAAACATATCTTTTAATTAAGGTTCAAATAGTACCAATTGTATTTGTTTTATTTGTGCCCCTAATACTTACATTTTGATACCTCTATTTCTTCTGCTTTCTGTATCTCTCCAGCCTCACCTAGAAACTCTGGTTAGGAGCGTGCCTTGTGCACGACAGTAGTGGCCAGCATTTGCGCAGTAGAGGTTGCTGGCGCTGTCCTGTCAGCACATGCACAGTTCTTGGCTGGTGCATGCACATTATAGGGCTGCTGCACACTGCTTCACCCGCCGCATGTGTAGTTTGGCCGCTGACCCCCCCAAAGTGCTATTAAACCCTCAGTAAAAAACGTAGAAATCCAAGAAATAAATGCTTTGAGAGCAGCACAAGCGGACACATAATGCGCCCGCACCATCCAAGCATAGCGCAAGAGCACACACAGGACAGCCACACCCCCCCCCCCCCAACCACTGCACACACACAGTATCAGTGCATTGTCATTTGTCCTAATGAGCATGCAACAAAATGGAAAAGATGGTCAGAACCCACATATCTAGGAGACCCCAGCTACATTTACACTTTCATTTTTGCAAGAAGGTTTTAGAAGTGGTTCTAAAGGTAAAACATTTTTAACCATAATGCATTCCCTGCATTAAAGTGTTACTAAACCCAGGACCCTGCATTCACTATATCTGATCTCCCACAGTACACAGAACATTGGAAATGCAATTATTCTAGTATATATACCCTTTCTCATCTGAAGTATATAGCAGTCTTGTGACTTCTATCAGTTCCTGGTAAAGCTTGTAGAAGGTGATTTCATACTGCACTGAGCTGTCCTATCAGGATCCACGACCCCTGAACCTCTGTCTGGACAGTGTCGATTGGCCCTGTGCTGATCACATGCACCCTCCCAAGGAAAAAAAAAAACTCTAGCAATACGCACCAAACTGAGCATGTGCAGCCCGACTCCAGTAACTGTCTTATCCGGACATGTTCTGGAATCAGTGGAAGAAGATAAGGATCTGTGCATACAGGATCAAACAGCCTGTTTACACAATGCAGAGGATTAACCCCTTAGGTTCCACAGTGAGTATAACAAGGTTGCTTTACTGCATATACAGACTGATTTTACTGTTGTGGGTTTAGTAACACTTTAAGAGAAATTTTCCTTTACTTTCTCTACTACTGAAAAAAGATTTATCAGACTGGAAGAGAGGGAAACTGCAACAGGGCCACACACAGAAATAAAAATTACATGGGTTACTCCACTAAGTTTTTTTTGTGCCATCTCTGCCCGCCTTGTTAAGGAAATATCTTTCCTCATCTTTTTGTCTTGTCTGACACCATTTGAAGAGGAAGATGGGAAGAGGCCCTACATTTTTTCTAAGGTTGGCCATACATTATACAATTTTCCTTTAGATTTATTAAAACCATATAATATGAGGTCAAACCTAAAACACTTTACATTTGTATGCAATCAGATAGGCCCTTGTTTCACATGTTGAAGGTAAATATAAAAAGGAAGCTAAACCAGAACATTTATGGCCAACTTAAAGTCGTTTTAAACCCACAATAAAAAAATAAAAAAAAAACCTGCAACACAAAGACATAGCATACTAGCTCATTATGAAATACTCACCTTAGATCGAAGCCCCGTAGCGGTCCCTGTACACCACTTTGGCCGGTGACATTTCAGGGTATCCCGGGCTGCGGCGCTGTAATTGGCCTGGAGCCGCAATAGAGTCACTCTCGTGCATGCGCGCGGGAGCTGCTGGTAAGGGCACACTAGCTAAAGCAATGGCACGAACGTATGCCGGTGACATCGGCACATGCTGATACAGGGAATATCTTGGGTAGCTACAGGTAAGCCTTATTATAGGTTTACCTGTAGTAAAAAGTGATCTGTAAGAGTTTACAACCACTTTAAAGCTCTGTAGATGGGGATAAGTAATAGGGCTGTATTTACTAAAACTGGAGCACTCAGAATCTGGTGCAGCTGTGCATGGCAGCCAGCTTGTTCAATTAAGCTTTGACAAAAAAAAAAAAAAAAAAAAGGGGAAGCTGATTGGTTTCTATGCACAATTGCACTAGATTTTGCACTCGCCAGTTTTAGTAAATCTACCTCAACGCATCTAGTAGAATAAGAAATATGATATATACCTCTGTGTTATAATAGTGTGTATTTTAGGTGTGCATGGATAAGTTGTTTTGTGTTCTTTTATATTTTATGTTGTATTTTTTACCACCGTTTTACTAAAAGGCAGTATTAACTGCTTGACGACCGGCTAACTGCGATATACATCACCAGAATGGCATGTACAGGCAGATTAACGTACCTGTACATCGCCTTTAAGACGCGGCATTGTGGGCGCGCACCGCAAGCTCCTTGAGTCCGACCGCGGGTCCTGCGGAATCGATGTCCGCAGGGAAACCAGCGATCGTCTTACGTAGAGGAAGAACAGGGAAATGCTGATGTAAACAAACATTTCCCCATTCTTTCTAGTCACGAGACACTGATCACAGCTCCCTGTAATCGGGAGCGGTGATCAGTGTCGTGTCACACATAGCCCATCCCCCCTACAGTTAGAACACATCCCTAGGACACACTTAACCCCTTCAGCGCCCCCTCCTGGTTAATCCCTTCACTGCCAGTCACCTTTACACAGTAATAAGTGCATATTTATAGCACTGATCGCTGTGTAAATGTGAATGGTCCTAAAACAGCGCCAAAAGAGTCTGATGTGTCCGCCATAATGTTGCCGTCACGATTAAAAAAAATAAAAAATAAAAAAATCGCTGATTGCCGCCATTACTAGTAAAAAAAAATATATATTAATAAAAATGCCATAAAACTATCCCCTATTTTGTAGACGCTATAACTTTTGCGCGAACCAATCAATAAACCCTTTTGTGATTTTTTTTTACCAAAAATATGTAGAAGAATACGTATCGGCCTAAACTGAGGAAAACAAAAAAAAAAATTATATATTTTTGGGGAAATTTATTATAGCAAAAAGTAAAAAATATTCCTTTTATTTTTTTTTAGAAATTGTCGCTCCTTTTTTGTTTATAGCGCAAAAAATAAAAACCGCAGACGTGATCAAATACCACAAAAAGAAAGCTCTATTTGTGGGGAAAAAAGGACGTCAACTTTGTTTGGGAGCCACGTCGCACGACCGTGCAATTGTCAGTTAAAGCGACGCAGTGCCAAATCGCAAAAAGTGCTCTGGTCTTTGGCCAGCCAAATGGTCCGGGGCTTAAGTGGTTAAACAAAAATTTGCAGCTTACCAATTTTTAGACACGATGGCTGCATTCATTTTTTTTAACATTGCCCTCCCCCTGAGACTGACAATGCAGCTGTCCAAATGTGCCTCTGCGCTTCTTCATCCAGAGTGGGGTCACTCTAATACAGGAGGTGTGTTACTGGCCAAATCACTGGGTGAAAACAGAAGGGGAAAAGCATAAAAAGAAAACGAATACAGCCACCACATCGAATGATTGGTAAGCTGCAATATAATACATTTTTGGTTTGGGATGTAATACTGCTTTAACCTAAAGAGAAACTAAAGTATCATGATTTCATATCAGCGTGCAGAGCTGTATGCTGCTGTGATTTTTAGTTAAGGGGGGGGGGGGGGTAAGGTCCACTTTAATTACTGTCACAAGACAGTAACAAAATTGGGAAAGAAATAAAAAGCAGGCGCAGGGGAGAGAGAGTGAGTGGGCTTTGGCTGCATAAATGTATAGATGTAATTGGGGGCAATCGATTATTAAGTGAAATCGTGCACCTCTGTGCTGGAGCAAAAAAATAAATACAAATATTTCCAAAGAATTGTCTCCATATACAGTATATTCAGTGACAAATCTTCAACAACTCTGAACTGTAACACATGTGCTCTGGGATGCCCCTTTAAAAAGTGCTAACTCACCAGACTGTACTGACCTCTTATACAAATAAGATCTGGATGTGCTTATTAGTAATCTCAGGAGCGACCATCTCCAGCTTTTGACCTTCCTCAATTATGCTCAGAAGCCTCATCTTTTACCACTATTTAACATACAAAGTAAAATGCACTCACATATGATAGTGCCTCTCCAGCACCTGGAATAACTAGCCTTCTTATTATGCTCTGGAGCCAGCGTGCATTCCAACAAGGAGCAGAAATGGCGCCACTCACCAAGAGTCCAACCCTACGTGTTTTGTCACATTGGGCATCTTCGTGCTTCCTGAAGACATCCGGTGGAGCAGAGAATCCCAGAGCAGGTGTGTTCAGAGTTGCTGAAGATTTTTGCACTGAATATATAGTATATAGACCAGGGGTCTCAAACTGGCGGCATTCTTTGGAGGACTTTACTGTTCAAAGGTTTATTATTTTTTTTAGCTCCAACACAGAACGGCACTATTTCACTTTAAAAATAATCGATTGTACATAGATATAACTGGTTTGTACTTTTGCAGAGTGTTGTATTACATTAACTTAGGGCATTCTGATGCACTTTACATATTTCTTTATGTCAGCTACTATTTTTGTACATGTTATAGGGATGTATGTTTATTTGGTACAATGACTTTATAGCAGGGATATGCAATTAGCGGACCTCCAGCTGTTGCAAAACTACAAGTCCCATGAGGCATAGCAAGACTGACAGCGACAAGCATGACACCCAGAGTTAGAGGCATTATGGGACTTGTAGTTTTGCAACAGCTGGAGGTCCGCTAATCGCATATCCCTGCTTTATAGGGTATCACTGTTCTATATTCTTTCACACGTAGGTTTTTATGTATGCCTGTGCCCGTTTGCCTGGTGACTATCATCACCGAAAGTGAAAGAAAATCCCAAATGTTGAACAGTCACCCGAACAAGAATAAAGGAAAATCAGGGACACTAGTTCTGGTGACTACCTGGGATTTCCCTAACTTAGTTGTTCTTGTGGCTATGGGACAGGAAGCAAAAAAATAAATAAAAAATCCCCCCAATGGGACACAGAGGCAACCAAAAACCTCACAGGGACATTAACCTTGCTCTGTCCACAATTAAATAAAAAAAAAAAAAAAGTTTTGCCTTCAGTTCTACTTTTAACAATGGGTGCAGTCCAAGGCATAATTTTGCAGTAGGATAAAAGGGTAGGTATTCCCCAGGTACTCAATGGGTCTTTAAGGTCAAATCACAAACCATAGCTATTGAGTTTGTCTAAAATATATAGTTTTATTACATCCATTTATGGTATAAAGCATCAATATAAACAGTAACAACAAAATCATTAAAAAAAAAAAAAAAAAACAGGTTGATTTGTTACAAAGTATGCATATATAGGTGACACTGTCAATCCTTTCTTCGGGGTGTTTTTAGGAGAAGGTCACTAAACATTGATTCATCCAAGATGAACAATAGTGTATAATACAGCTGTAAGGCCCCTTTCACACTGCCGCAACTTGAAAGTCCCGCGATGCAGCCGCGATTTTCAGAAAAAAACCTGTAAACTTGAGATCTATGGACCTCAACTCACATCAAAGTCGGACCAAAGTTGTACAGGGACTACTTTGAAGTCACACAGATATGAATGGTACTCATTGGAAATCTTGGGGTATGTCTTGCCATGCGACTTTTCAGTCCCAAGTCGCAGGACAAGTCGCACAAGTGTGAAAGGGACCTAAATGGTATAAAAACAGAGTTTTCTTTTGCCACAGAGTAGGGACGTTAGCGAGCACCCCCAGACCTAGGGTCCCAGGTGGTCCATACTGGGATCCCCCCTATTATTCACACTGCACCACATCAGTCAAGTGGTAACTGAGAACAGGAGGTCTCACAATAGGGCAATGTGGAAACCGAATGACGGGTCACAGGTTGGCAGAAGGGTGCTATAGTTTGTGAGTTGCCCTTAAAGTCCCATTGAGTACCTGGGGGATACCTACCTTTTTTTCCAATTATTTATGGGGATGCTGGCAACATACACACACACATATACATATACATATATACATATATATATATATATGGCTTTCTCTGGTGGATCTTCTATACTAGTTTAGCACTGTTAGCAGTAGACTCAGGTTGACTAAAGTGACCATGAGCTTTACCAATCTGAGTAGGGGCCCCTTCGTAACACTGAGATGCACTGAAGTTTGTTATCTCACACACACATTATTATATAGTACACTTTTGAATGCTGAATGTGCTTGCCAACACACCACAGTACACAACACACCTAAACTGGGACAAGATCTTTTTTTAAATAGACCGCACAACACTCAGAAGGTCATTTTAATATACACCTCAGTTGCTAAATAAAGAACCAAAGCCTTCAAAAGAAGAAAAGTAACAGGAGTCCCACTGGCCAATCCAGGGATCTCCACCTTCCAGGAAATGTTGAATGCTAAAGATTCTGCAGACAGTGATGACCAGAGGCACAGCCAGCAAGTCTGGTCAATATTCTTTTTGCTTTATTTTTACATGATTAAGTTGCTTTAACACTGAACTTAGACAGATATAAAAGGAACGAATCAATTCAGATGCGAGAGCTCACCGAACGTCGCCGCAACCGTGGCACTTTTCAAGGTTCAGACCCCTCTCTTGGGGCAAACTGATTAACTAAACATTATCAAAAGTATTTTTTACATACTACAGCAGACCTCTGGGGCAGGGAGTACACGGAGCCAACTACTACAAAAACATTCCGATAGGAGCAGGGAGCAGAGCCCATTGGTGTGCTGCTTATCCTTTTCCTGTCTAGACACTGAGGGGACCTAAATAAGACTACAGCCTTGTGATAGCAATACAATTTATCCAAAAAATAAAAAAGACAGTGTAAAACAAAACAAAGTCAAAATATCATAAAAAAAAAATAACATTAAAAAAAAATGTTTAAAGCGCCTCTGTTCCCCCGGGCGAATGCATATATAGGTTGCACATGCAATATGTAAACAGTGTTCGGAATACACATGTGAGGTATTTCTGCAAACGTTATAGTGAGAGCAATAATTCTAGCACCAGACCTCCAGTGTAATGCTAAACGGGTAACCTGTAAAGGCTTATAAAGCTTTGCCTATGGAGATTTTCTGTAAGTACCGTAGTTTGGTACTGTTCCACGAGCATGTCATTTTAAAGCATGATATGTAGGGCTGAAACAACTAATCGATCTAATCTATTCGGGATGATGGCACCCCCTCCTACATGAATATTTACCATAGAGGCAATTCTTTGTTCAACTAATCGATTATGAAAATAGTTGTCAACTTTTTTCATACTCGATTAGTTGGTCAGCCAATTAGTTGGCCTACATTCAGAATGCATGATTTGTTTAAATATCAGAAAATACAGTGCAACACACATACAGCTCAGTACACCACCCATACATGTCAGTAAGTGTTTGAGAACTTGTGAATGTGTGAGGAGCATTGTCTCATGGGACATATAGTCCTGGGCTGGGGCTGTTACTAGGGGTGTTTGGAAGAAATTGCGCAGCCGCCCGAATGCTTCCATCTGACAGGCAGGAGTCCGCTTGTCAGATTTACACACAATCCTGGTGGCTGTGAGACTTGGCTAACCCCTTATAGTAGAGGTCGACCGATATATCGGCCGATATCTGGCCTTTTTTAAAGGAATCGGCATCGGCTTATTATTATGCTAATTAGGCCGATTAGCACAGTGGCGCGGCTCCCATATGTACCTCGCTCAGCACAGCTGACACGGCACGTACAGTGACAAGCAGCACAGCCCTGGGCGCTATGAATTTCAGCTGCTGCCTCGCACAAACTTCTTTCTGCTCCCCCAGCCCCTCCTTCTCCTCCTCTCTCCCAGTAAGCTGCAGGATGGATGATGGCCACTTGTTTCTGAACCCCTCCCCTTCTCTCCTTCCCACCCTATGACCAATCCTCTCCCACCTTCAGTCAGCACAGACAATCGCTGCTAAACTAGGCGAGTGAGATGAGGGGGAGCACTGGAGGAGTAAAACCAGAGGGAAGAGCTGAGTGATACCAGGGGGCGGGGCCAGCAGGAACAGGTTCTGGAATGACATGGCACGGATGACAATCCTCAGTGGAAGGTAGGACATGGATTAGAGCCTCATACTGTGTGACTGTCTGTTCTCCGATTATGCAGCCTGCAGCTGCTACATGTACACCATGGGGACTCTATAGACTAGAGAGGTAAACTCATGAGGAATAGTTGGGGACAAAGAGCAAGTGAAAAAGGAGGGGGGCAGAAGGGGACATAGCAAAGTTGATGGGGACAAAACAGAATATAAAAATAAAGTATTCAGCGCAGACTAATAATCCTATATTAACTCTAAAATTGCAAGCTGACACTAAGGTTAATTCAGAAAATACCTCGTATGAACAGAAAAAAGAAAACAGTGCAAAAATAATTATCTCAAAAAGTCTATATAATTCATCAAGAAATTACATCCAATATTTATAGTCCATATGAAACCATCCAGACATGACACTTCATGTGAATAATTGGAAATAAATCTTCTCCCCGTGATCTTGCAGACAAGACAAAAATCAGGTGAGTGCAATCCCTCCACCACAGATAGTAGTACAAGCCTGTCAACTCATATACTCAACCTGAGTAGGTCACAATGCCTTATACCCACTCCTGGGGTGAGGATATGCAAATCAATGGAGCAGGATCTCACCCCACACATGAAGGAGAAAGCAGAAAGGACAAAATAGTGCTCTCAGTTTTAAACGATTTATTAATCCGAAAATAATTCAAAATAGGTACTCACAAAATCTGCACTCAGAGAACGAGTGCAGGTTCAATTAGCGTTCAAAACAGAAGACACAGGGTGGGCTTTACTCAGTGTGGTATCTGTCCGCTGAGTGCGGGCGGATGACAAGCCCATATCTGCTTAGTTTCTGCTGAGCGAACACAGACACAGCCCCACTCTACTCTATGGGCAGTCAGATTTAGGCCCGGTTCACACTAGTGCGATGCGAGAACCGTGCAAATTCAGTGCGGGTTTCTCACATCGCACCTGAAATCGCACAGTGGTTCACACTGAGATCTGAGAACCACTGCAGGTGTCAATGTAAAGCTAACACCCACAGATCAGTTTGTAGATTGCAGTGCAAACGATGAAATGGTGCAGGAATCGGATTGGATGGGTGTAAACACCCATCCGATCCGATTCCAGTGCGGACCAAAAATGGGTCCTGCACCATTTTGGTGCGAATGCAATGCGATTTCAGCCATACAGTTTGTATGGCTGAAATTGCATCGCAGACATCGCATGTGATGTGCACTCCAATGTGGTGCAAATCGCATGCGATGTCTGGCATCACGCTTTTATTTTTTAACTGTTAAATTTTATGAGATGAAGGGAAACAAAAGAAGAAAAATCGGCCTAAAATATCGGCATCATATATCGGCCGCCCCGATTTCTAAATATCGGCATCGGCCAGAGAAAAACCCATATCGGTCGACCTCTACCTTATAGTAGTGATTATCTGCTGTTTTTGTACTGTAAAGGGCTATTTTTTTTTGTTAACCCCATTATTTGTTTGATTGAGAAAAGTTTTCCATTTTGCTCCTTTGAATTTTCTCGTCACTGTGGTTGAAAATTAACGTTGATTTGACCCTGCTAACGATTAGACAATTGACCGAACGTTGTTAAATGAAAATTTACCATTTTATTCTCTAAGGCCCTGCTTAATATTATATATATATATATATATATATATATATATATATATATATATATATATATATATATATATATATATATATATATATATATATGTCGACCGATATTTGGCCATTTTTGATAAATCGGCATCGGCCGATTATTATCAAAATTAGGCCGATATTTTACACTGGCCGTCCCGTCCCTCCTGTCCTTCCTTCTCCACACTCAGCAGCTCTGGCAGCATCAAGTGCCGTGCTGAGTGTGTGAACAGAGAGGAGGGAGAGAGAGAGGAGCTGTCAGCTTGATGTCGGGGGGAGGGGGCGGGGGCGGTGTAGCAGATAACTTCAATTCCTTGTTACTTTTACTATGGTCAGTCCAGGCAGCTCCTCCCCGTCTACACTTCTCTCTCTGCCTTGCTGCATGATCACACAGTAAGGCCCCTTTCACACTGGGGCGTTTTTCATGCGGTTTAGCGCTAATATTAGCGCTATTATACCGCATGAAAAATTTGTGCCTGTAGCCTTCAATGTGAAAGCCCGAAGGCTTTCACACTGAAGCGGTGCGCTAGCAGGACCGCTCCAAAAGTCCTGCTAGCCGCTTCTTTACAGCGGTAAAGGAGAGGTGTGTTCACCGCTCCTTTACCGGGGCTGCCCATTGAAATCAATGGGACACCGCGGTAATACCGCCCGCAAACCGCGGCAAAGACAACCTCTGGATATGATGCTGAGCATGTGCACTGAACTTCTTTGGTCGACCAATGGCGAGGCCTGTTCTGAGTGGAACCTGTCCTGTATGGCCACGGTGCTGTAGCTCAGGGTCTTGCCAATCTTCTTATAGCCTAGGCCACCTTTATGTAGAGCAACAATTCTTTTCAGATCAGAGTTTTTTGCCATGAGGTGCCATGTTGAACTTCCAGTGACCAGTAAGAGAGTGAGAGCGATAACAACAAATTTAACACACCTGCTCCCCATTCACACCTGAGACCTTGTAACACTAACGAGTGACATGACACTGGGGAGGGAAAAATGGCTGATTCGACCTAATTTGGACATTTTCACTTAGAGGTGTACTCACCTTTGTTGTCAGTGGTTTAGACATTAATGGCTGTGTGTTGAGTTATTTTGAGGGGACAGTATATTTACACTGTTAAAAAAGCTTTCCCCCCCTAGTTTACATTGTAGCAAAGTGTCATTTCTTCACTGGTTGTTCAGTTCATTTAATGTTTTGCACAGTATATTTTCTGGTTTTACTTAGTTGATCACTTTTTAGTGGTAACATTTAGTATTACACCCACTGCATTTCTGGTGACACCAATCATTGGTGCATAATCTTTTCACTAATAGTGTGTACCATCATCCCGAAAGGTTTAGATGGTTGACATTCACACATACGTTTGTATTGAGCACATTTATATTCGCTAGCGCTGCATTTTATAATTTTTTATCTCTCAGACTGCATTCACACCTGCGCCCATCGAAACGCTCATTGTCGCACTAAATGCTTGAATCGAGCGTTTCCATTACATTCTATGACTCCTAAAACGCCCAAATCTGCCCGATTCACGCGACAGAAAAGGGTCCGGAACTTGTTTGAGCTTCAGGCGTTCGGCTTCAGGCAATTTTGAGTGGAGATGTGAACCATCTCCATAGAGAATAATGGATTTTTTCCCCCTCTAGCACTTTGTAGCTTCAGGCTACAAAACGCTCAGGTGTGAATGCAGCCTAAAGGTGTTAGTGCCTTATGCTGTAGCAGCTGCGCATATAATAATTTCTTTTCATTTGTCATTTATTTTTGTATGCCTCCATAAGCGCGAGTTTTAGTTTTTGTTTATTTATCATTGCTACTTACTTTTGAAGAAGGGAAGGTTAGAATGAGGGGGTATAGAGGTAGGGGGTTACTCCTATTTTTGATAAATATATTTCAATAATTTCCGTTTTTATGGTATTTTTGCACTGATGTATTCCAACATAGTAATACTGATATTTAACTTGTTCGCTTGCATATTATATTGTGATACTACATTGTACTTTTTTCTGTAAAGATTGTACTGACTCTATTCAGATAATAAACTAAAACTTGAATGAAAAAAAAAAAAAAGATATAATAAAATATTTATAAAAATGTGAGGGGTGTACTCATTTTTGTGAGATGCTGTATATTTATGTGATCATTATTGTGAGATGCCCCTTTGATACCCACCTTATACTTGGTTCTCTGCAGCAAGTCCTTCTTGCCCAGTGTACAGTTATCAGTATGTGATCATTATTGTAAGATGTCACTTTGGTGCCCACCTTATACTTGGCTCTCTGTAGTAAGTCCTTTTGCTCAGTGTAGTTATCTTTAAGTAATAATTTTTCTGAAGAGCCCACCTTATCCACTTCAGCCCCGGAAGATTTGGCTGCTCAATGACCAGGCCATTTTTTGCGATACGGCACTGCGTCGCTTTAACTGACAATTGCACAGTCGTGCAACATGGCACCCAAACAAAATGGATGTCCTTTTTTCCCCACAAATGGAGCTTTCTTTTGGTGGTGATAATAAATATCCCCTTTTTTTTTTAAAAGCAAATTCTTCAGTTTCGGCCTATATGTATTCTTCTACATATTTTTGGTAATGGAAAAAAAAAATAAAAAAAGAAAATCACAATAACGTACCGTATATACTCAAGTATAAGCCGAGACACCTAATTTTACCACAAAAAAACTGAGAAAACTTATTGACTCGAGTATAGGCCTAGGGTGAGAAATGCAGCAGCTACTGTAAGTGGAAAAGAGGGTCAACAATGCCCATTTGCAGCCTCACTGTGCCCATCTGCATGCCTCACTGTGCCCATCTGCATGCCTCATGTACCTTGATCTCCAGCGCTGTAACATGCAGTCAGTCTAGTCGGCGGCCGTGCAGCGTAACAAAGCCCCGCCTCCTCCTCGACGGAACACTGATTCAGTTTCCCAGCAGTGAGTCAGTGTTCCACCTATCACGGATGAGGAGGAGGCGGGGCTTTGTTACACTCCACGGCTGCCGACTAGACTGCACGTCACAGCGCTGGGAGATCAGGCGCATGAGGCTGCAGATGGACACAGTGAGACTCGAGTATAAGCCGAGGGGGGCATTTTCAGTACAAAAAAAAAGTGCTGAAAAACTTGGCTTATACTCGAGTATATACAGTATATTGATTGGTTTGCACAAAAGTTATAGCATCTACAATATAGGGGAAAGATTTATGGCATTTTTATTATTATTTTTTTTACTAGTAATGGCGGCGATCTGCGATATTTATCGGTACTGCGACATTATGGCGGACACATCGAACACTTTTGACATTTTTGGGACCATTGGAATTTATACAGCGATTAGTGCTATAAAAATGCACCAATTACTGTGTAAATGTCACTGGCAGGGAAGGGGTTAACACTAGGGGGTCATCAAGGGGTTAACTGTGTTCCCTAGTGTGTGTTCTAACTGTAGGGGGAGGAGACTCACTATAGGAGATGACAGATCATGGTTCCCAGCTTGTAGGAACTCACGATCTGCATCTCCTCTCCTCACAGAACAGGAATGTGTGCGTTTACACACCCACACACGTCCCTGTTCTGCCTCTCGTGCCCGGCGGTCATTGCGACCGCCGGTCACGAGCATCATCACCCCCGCAGTGCAGCGGGCGCGCGCTAACCCGCTTAAAGGGACCGACGTACAGCTATGACGGTGCGCAGGATCGTGCCGACCTGCCACAGTATAATGAGGTCGGCAAGTGGTTATACTTGAAGCTGGCTCCCTGCAACAAGTCCTTCTTGTCCAGTGTACAGCTAACTATCAGTATGTGATCATTATTGTGAGATGCCCCTTGGGTGCCCACCTTATACTTGGCTCTCTGCAGTAAGTCCTTCTTGCCCAGTGTACAGTTATCAGCATGTGATCATTATTGTGAGATGCCCCTTGGGTGCCCATCTTATATTTGAAGCTGGCTCCCTGCAGTAAGTCCTTCTTGCCCAGTGTACAGCTATCTATCAGCATGTGAGTATTATTGTGAGATGCCCCTTGGGTGCCCACCTTATATTTGAAGCTGGCTCCATGCAGTAAGTCCTTCTTGCCCAGTGTACAGCTATCAGCATGTGATCATTATTGTGAGATGCCCCTTGGGTGCCCACCTTATACTTGGCTCTCTGCAGTAAGTCCTTCTTGCCCAGTGTACAGTTATCAGTATGTGATCATTATTGTGAGATGCCCCTTGGGTGCCCATCTTATATTTGAAGCTGGCTCCCTGCAGTAAGTCCTTCTTGCCCAGTGTACAGCTATCTATCAGCATGTGATCATTATTGTGAGGTGCCCGCCTTATACTTGAAGCTGGCTCCATGCAGGAAGTCCTTTTTGCCCCGTGTACAGCTATCAGCATGTGATCATTATTGTGAGATGCCCCTTGGGTGCCCACCTTATATTTGAAGCTGGCTCCCTGCAGTAAGTCCTTCTTGCCCAGTGTACAGCTATCTATCAGCATGTGATCATTATTGTGAGATGCCCCTTGGGTGCCCACCTTATACTTGGCTCTCTGCAGTAAATCCTTCTTGCCCAGTGAAGTTATCAGCATGTGATCATTATCGTGAGATGCCCCTTGGGTGCCCACCTTATATTTGAAGCTGGCTCCCTGCGGTAAGTCCTTCTTGCCCAGTGTACAGCTATCTATCAGCATGTGATCATTATTGTGAGATGCCCCTTGGGTGCCCACCTTATACTTGGCTCTCTGCAGTAAGTCCTTCTTGCCCAGTGAAGTTATCAGCATGTGATCATTATCGTGAGATGCCCCTTGAGTGCCCACCTTATATTTGAAGCTGGCTCCATGCAGTAAGTCCTTCTTGCCCAGTGTACAGCTATCAGCATGTGATCATTATTGTGAGATGCCCCTTGGGTGCCCACCTTATATTTGAAGCTGGCTCCCTGCAGTAAGTCATTCTTGCCCAGTGTACAGCTATCAGCATGTGATCATTATTGTGAGATGCCCCTTGGGTGCCCACCTTATATTTGAAGCTGGCTCCCTGCAGTAAGTCATTCTTGCCCAGTGTACAGCTATCTATCAGCATGTGATCATTATTGTGAGATGCCCCTTGGGTGCCCACCTTATACTTGAAGCTGGCTCCCTGCAGCAGGTCCCTCAGCACCGTCTTCCCGACCTCTTTGCTGGGCTCATCAGACACAAAATGCAGGCTGAGCACCTCAGAGCTCTCGAACTTGCCATACTTGACCAGGGAGGTGAGGGCCACCTGGAACTTGTCCTTGAGGCCGGGGCTCCGGTCCACCTTGGTGAACATCATGAGTAGGTGGTAGTCCTGCACCCCGCGGCTCTCCACGTTCTTACTCTTGCCCTCCCCCATCTTCAGCTCTGAGGAAGAAGCAGACAGGTCCAGGTCCGGGCTGAGATTGTGAGCCGCGCTGTTCTCCTTCATCCTCCTGGTGGTGCTGGAGAAATTCTCCTTCCCTGAGCCCAGGTAATAGAAGGCAAGCACTGCCAAGGCTGCCAGGAACAGCACGAGCGCCTGATAGGACCTCATGGTGACAACCCTAGCCACCAGCCGTGCTGGACTCATACCGGCCACCAGTGTCCTGCCATACTTCCTATAGACAGTGCCTGTCTATGGCTCTACGGCAGCGGGAAGCCATGCTGGATGGACAAGGAAAACGAGACGATGGATACTGCAAATGGCCAATCAGCGAAAGTCCCGCCTCTGCTTCGGAGGGCGCGGATTGGTGGATGAGTAAAGGAGACTTGTTGCGGTTGGCAGGCGCACAGCTGCTCTGTCTGGTCGCACTTGTTCAAAATCCAGAAGCAGGGATTGCGTGAGCCCGGGGACATCACGTGTGAGAGTTCACAGGAACATCTCTGCAAGTCAGCATGCACCAATCAGACACGACTTTAGGACCAGGCATTTTCTGACACTTTTTAACAAGCAGTATTTTTTTTTTTTCATTACTTAGAACCCCCAAACATTATATATATATTTTTAAAGCAGAGGCTGTAGAGAATAAATTGGTGGGTTTTGCAGATTTTTTTTATGTGACTTGGTATTTGCGCAGCGTTTTTTTCAAACGAATTTTTTTGGAAAAATACACTTTTTTTAAATTTTAATGCAGAAAACAATAACCCATTTTTTTTTGTAAAATATACAAGATGATGTCACGACAAGTAAATAGATACCAAACATGTCACTCTTTTTTAAATTGCGCATGTCCACTCAACAGCAACAAACGGCGTCAATTTCATTATCCATCGGCGACACTTTAAAAGCATTTACAGGTTACCACTTTTATATCTACAGAGAAGGTCTAGTGTTAGAATTACTGGTCATGATCTGATGTTTGTGGCGATACCTCACGTGTGTTGGACAATCACTGTTTGCGTGCATGCAGGACCAACGCATGCATTCGCCTTTGCGCGCTAGTACAGGGGGACGGGGCACTTTAATTTTCTTTTATTATTATTAATTTTTTGTTTTTATATTAACTGTTGCTTTACTTAATTTTTTTGGGATACCTTTTATTTCTGTCAAAAGGATTGTAAACATCCTTATGAGAGCAATAGGCACGTGACAGGTATTCCCTCCTTTGCACTTGAAAGCATTAAAAACATCACATTCTGCATTTTTAACCACTTCCCATCCGCCATATAGCAGAATGACGTGCGCAAAGTGGTTAAGTTATCCTGACTGGACGTCATGTGACATCCAGCAGGACAAGCGACGGGGCGCGCAGCAAGGCGATCATTGGTGTGGTGTGTCAGTCTGACACACCGCATCACAGATCTCGGTAAAGAGCCTCTAATGTAGGCTCTTTGCCATGTGATAAGCTGTGTCCAATCACAGCTGATCACAGCGTAAACAGGAAGAGCCGTTTATCAGCTTTTCCTCCACTCGCACTGAAACATGAGTAGAGGAGAGCCAATCGGCTGCTCTCCTGACAGGGGGGGTTTGCTCTGATTGATTATCAGTGCAGCCCCCCCAAGGATGCCCACCCGTGCCCACCAAGGATGCCCACCCAGGACCACCAGGGTTGCCAGTGTCCATTAGAGGTGCCAATCAGTACCCATTAGAGGTGCCAATCAGTAATGCCTGCCAGTGCCTCCTCATCAGTTCTGCCTATCAGAGCCATCTATCAGTGGCGCCTATCTGTGCCACCTAAAAGTGCCCATCAGGGGCGTGGCTTAGCGTATGGAGGAGTAAGAAGCTTCCTCCAGGAGCTCCCGCACACACCGGATTCATCGCGGCCACCAGCGCCTTCCAGACCCGCTAAACAGGTCGGTGATGGGGAGGAAAGGTGGGGGAGAAAGTCGTCATACCCCCGATCCGAGCAAAGAGGGGGATATAGACAGTTTTTTTTTTAAAAAGCTGTCGCCGGAGCAGCGCGGCCCCCCCTCATCCAAGATGGCGTCGACCCGCTCCTCGGGGACACATGCGGCCTCTCATGGACAGGCTTCCCAGCACCATGCACCTCATACCAGATCTAGGGTGCGAGCCAGCTCTCCCCCTGACTCAGACAACGGCTCCACACGATCAGCCTGCCATTCCCCTGCCTCGCACCGCTCCTATGGAGCTTGGGACATGGAGGCCTATATCAAGGCCCTCCCCACCAGACATGATTTTGAGGCCTGTGTACAGAGGCTTGAGCGTTCATATAAGCAGGAAATTGCTGAGCTGCACAGGGATGTCACTAGCAGACTGGAGGAGGTGGAACACACCGTCGAAGAGACTGTAGCTGCCATACATTCACATGACGCCATCCTGAATGAGCACACCCTGCAAATTCAGCACCTCATGTACCATCAGGACGACCAGGAGAACAGGGCCAGACGCAATAACATCCGTATCCGTGGCCTACCTGAGTCTGTGGACACTAAAGACCTAGCCCCGGCTGCCATCGCTATGTTTAATGACCTGCTCCAGAGAGAGAAAGACGCGCCTCTGGAACTTGATCGTGTCCATAGAGCCCTAGGCCCTAAGAATCCTAACTTGGAACACCCCAGAGATGTTATCTGCAGGTTCCACTTCTACGCGATTAAAGACGCCATCATGCAGGCGGCACGAAAGCAAGAGAACATTTGTTTCAACGAGTCCCAGATTTCCTTACTACCGGACGTCTCCAAGCTGACCCTAGATATGCGCCGGGCATTGAAGCCCCTCACTGGGGCCTTACAAGCTAAACAAATCAAATATCGCTGGGGCTTTCCCTTCCACCTTTTTGCCTCGCATGAAGGGAAATCGGTAGTGTTTCGTACACTTGGCGATCTCCCCAAATTTCTAGGGACCTTTGAACTGCCTCAAATATCTCTACCTGACTGGCCTCTTCGCGCAGCCACCCCTGGATTCCCGGTCGCCTCCGGATGGCAGAAGCAATCCAAGAAACCCAGGCGTTCCAGATCAGAAACCTCCAAGTCAAATGCTGGATGATTTAATGCTATCAGCCCTTCGTGCCTTTCCTTTTTTTTTCCCTCGCCCTCTTTAGCTGGGCTTTGGACCTGCAAAGTCGCCCCTGTTCTCAGGTTACAGTTTTGTTGGGGCGCTCTCCTACTGATTTCTGTCTTACTTCCTGCTCACAAGGGACATTCCGCCATATTTTGTGTTCCTTCAATATGTTCTCTCTGAACGTTGACCCCCTGTGAATTTCTCCTTCCCCCATAAGTAATGTCTGTCCTCCAATACCACATTGACTCCCCCCCCAGCCCCCCCCCAATACCTACAGAGATTTATTATGATTTTGTTTGGAAGCCTGGTGCAGGACCCCTGAGGCTGTCAAGTGTTCTCGCAGGTTGTCCGGGTCTTATACTCCCGGACTCATGTACATGAATGTATAACTAACTGCAGCCGTCGGGGGCCCTGTACCGCTTGACTTATGGTTATGTTTGCATGTTTATTTTTGCAGCCCGGTGTGTGCGGGCACCTCTGTGCACTGTCTACGACCCCCCTCCTAGGTTTACAGCGTCCTATTAGGACCCCGCTGACATGTTGCTTGCAACGTTACTTGTTTGGCCGTTTAGGCCCTATTTTCTACCTCTCCTCTCTTTCTCTCTCTCCACTCTGTTTCTGGACCTCTCATTTCCTGTGCTTCTTTGTAATCAATCCTACACCCTTCCCTTTTTCCTCCCGACCCCTTTCCCAGCGACAGCGAGCTCGGACCTAATTAAGATCTATTCCCACCCTATAGTACTACCCTCATGGCAACGCCCGCCTCCCTAAAAATCTCTTCCCTGAATTGTAGGGGCCTTAACGTCCCGGAGAAGAGGAGACATATCCTCTACCACTTCCACAAATTACGAACCCAAATCCTTCTTCTCCAGGAAACTCATTTCCGTTCCGACACCATCCCACAGGTTTTCCATAAAAGGTACCCTACCTGGTTTCACAGCACCAACCCTGCCGCAAAATCTAAAGGAGTATCTATTGCCTTTCATGCCTCATTCACCCCTGACGTGCTTGACACGCTCATAGACCCCGCAGGGAGATATGTTTTTCTTAAATTGTCGTATTTGAATGTGATTTACACTGTAATTAACGTATACTCTTCTAATCAGGACAAACCGCAGTTCATCTCTAAGGTGGTCGCGCGTCTGAAAAGGTTTAGTACTACTAATATGATCCTGGGAGGTTACCTCAACGCGGCTCTGATACCTCGCCTTGATTCCTCGACGGGTAAGTCCTCACTCTCCCCTGCTTCTTTGACCAAAATTAAAACCGCTCTATCTGACCTGTCTCTGGTGGATGTCTGGAGGGTGTTACACCCTTCCACAAAGGACTATACATATTTCTCCCCAGCACACTCCTCTTACAGCAGACTGGACTACCTATTCACCTCCCAAGCCCTATTGGACTGTTCTCCTGACGCCTCGATTGGCCTTACTCTTTGGTCAGACCACGCACCCATTCACTTGAGCTTGGGTAGGGCTCCTACCCCCAAGACCAGATCTTCCTGGCGGCTCAACGACAACTTACTCTTAGATACAGTGTGTGCTCAAGACATCCTCCGGACCATACAGCACTTTATTGCAGACCACGCACACGACGACACTAACCCTCTTACGAAATGGAAGGCCCTCAAATGTGTCCTTAGGGGCAAGTTTATTCAGCACGGCTCTAGGCTTAAACATGCACGCACGGCTGAGATAACCAGACTGTTAGCTTTAATAGCTTCATTGGAAGAGTCCCACAAACAATCCCCTGTGGCCAGGATTCATCTTGAGCTGGTTAATGCCAGACGGGACCTTCTGCAAATCTTTTCTGAACGTTCCCTGGTGGCTAGGGATAAGGGGCGATTCACCCATTACTCCCAAGCCAACAAGTGTGGTAGACATTTGGCCCATACCCTACAACCTCAGCAAGCCCGAAAACATATCCCCTTTATTCACTCCCCCTCCGATGGTAAATTGAGTTCTAACTTAGCCATAGCCGATGAATTTCGTAAATACTATTCCAATTTATATAATCTATCCTCCCAAAACCCCCCTCCTAGGTCCCCCCTGTCTGGCTCCGAACAAGACATGTCTTCCTATATTCAAGAAACCTCCCTCCCCCCCATACCATCCTCGGATGCTGAGGAATTGGAGTCCCCACTTTCTGAGGCAGACTTCCTATTAGCCATCAAAGAACTCAAAAATGGTAAAAGCCCAGGACCTGATGGGTTCTCTTCGCGTTTTTACAAGAAGTTTGCTCCTCAGCTTACCCCCTTCCTGGCAAATGCCTTTAACGCCATTAATAATAATCTCTCCCCCTCTTCGTCCTTGCTTCATGCCCAGATTGTGGTGATTCCGAAACCCGGTAAAGACCCCTCCTTATGCGCCAATTATAGGCCGATTTCCTTACTCAATATAGACTTGAAGCTGTTCGCCAAGATCCTGTCGAAGCGTCCCTCCCCATTACTACCTGACATCATACATAGGGACCAGGTGGGTTTTGTCCCTGGCCGAGAGGCGCGGGACAACACCACTAAAACTGTTCATCTTATAGCATACGCTCACCGTAATCGGGTGTCGGCCTGCCTCCTCTCCTGTGATGCGGAGAAGGCCTTTGACAGGGTCAGCTGGCCGTTTCTCCAAGCCACCCTCACCCAAATAGGACTAGGACCTAAGATGCTCTCGCGCATTATGGCCCTGTATGCTACGCCCTCCGCCTCTATCTTAGTAAATGGTACTCACTCACGTACATTCACGATAGCTAATGGTACCAGGCAAGGATGTCCCCTTTCCCCTCTCCTTTTCGCTCTTGTTATAGAACACTTGGCCCAGGCCATCAGAGCAAACCCGAGCATAAGTGGTATTCAGACCCCCTCTTCACATTGCAAACTCTCCCTATATGCTGACGACCTCTTGCTTTATGTGACACAACCCCACATTAGTATCCCATCCATCCTAGCAGAGATCAACCGCTTCGGGCGGCACAGTAATTATAAGCTTAACATCTCCAAAACGGAAGCCCTTAACCTATCACTTCCACACCATACCCTTTCCTCCCTCAAGACTATTTTCTCCTTCCAATGGCAGGCGACATCCATTTCATATTTAGGTACGTCCATCCCAACACGCGCGGCGGATATCTATACTCTGAATTTTGGCCCTCTGCTCACTAAGATCAGACGTCTAACCGAGAACCGGATGGACAGACCGCTCTCTTGGTTTGGTCGCATGAACACCCTAAAAATGGACATACTCCCCAAATTATTGTATTTATTCCAAGCCCTCCCCATTTCCCTCCCGTCCGCATTTTTCCGCACCTTGCGCTCTTTGGCTATACGCTTCGTATGGCAGGGGAAGCACCCCAGATTGAATCATAATCTTTTATGCACCACCATCTCTAAAGGTGGAATGGGTATGCCGGATTTTGAGCTTTATCATTCCTCAGCTGTGTTATCATGGATCCTGGAGTGGTTCCCCCGCCCCTTTGTCAAAGCCGCTACCCTGGTGGAACAAGACTTGTCCCCGCTGGATCTTCGGGCTCTCCTATGGGGTTTTGAACATACTCCGGGGTCTTTCGCTGCATTATCTCCCCTCACCAGGGATGCTCTGGTGCTTTGGTACCGAAAGAGAGAGGCCTATGCTTTATCTACTGAACCAAGCCCACTCACCCCATTATTTGACAACCCAGCCCTTTCGGAGGGCAGGTCCATCCACACACTTGACGGCTACGACAGAGCTTCCTGGCCCACGGCACGACAATTCGTTGACTCCGCGCAGGGTACCTTTAAGCCAAACCATAACTCTACGTCTTCCCACTTGACTTGGCTCACCCGACTACACCTGACTTCCTATTGCAAAGGACTTCACGAATCCGCACAGATCCATAGACCCCTGACCAGTTTTGAACAAATATGTACACTTCCTGACACCCCCCGCCATACCCTTTCCTTGACCTACAAATTGATTCTAGACCACACTCATGACTCCTTACCTAAATTTACAAAAGTTTGGTCGGAGGAGCTTGGGAGGGACATTACAGAGGTAGAATGGAGTAAAGCCTTTCTCTTCACCCATAAATCGTCTATCTCTAGCTACTCCCAAGAAAAAAACTATAAGGTGATTGCCAGATGGTATCGAGTCCCGACCACCCTCAGGATCATGTACCCCTCAGCTGCGGACACCTGCTGGAGATGTAACTCGGCTACAGGTACATACAGTCACGTCTGGTGGGAATGTGAGGTAATTCGACCGTTCTGGTCTCAGATTTTTCAAATTTATTCTGAGATTTATGATATGCCTCTTCAGCCTTCTCCTTTTATTGCCCTCCTCTCCATCCTACCGGGTACTGTCAAATTCCAAAAACATAATCTTCTTAAATTTTCCCTTAGCGCAGCTCGACGACTCATCTCTAGGCATTGGAAAACTACCTCCCCTCCTTCGATTGTAGAATGGGTGAATGAGATGAATACTAGTATGCTAATGGAGGAAATGCTTGCCAACTCTCTAGACAGACATGCTAAATTCTCCTTTATCTGGAGTGTATGGAGACATTATTCAACTTCGGGTAAGTTGAAGGATAGGCTCCCAATAGGGCCTACCCCCTGAGGTCTTACCAGTCCTCTACCTCCGGGTTCCCTGCCATGTCTGGATACCCTTCCATTGGTCCGCAGCTCGCTGTCCCCCTCGCCCCCCCTTATTCTCCTTCCACCCTTCCCTGTGCACTGCACCCCCCTTCTACACTCTAGATCTCCCTTTCTATCTTTCTTTCTCCCTATCTCTTTCTGGGGCCTCCCCTAAAGTTATTTGGAGATTCTTTTACATGTATGCGGTCTATTTTCTGTTCACACTGTCATCGCTTGTGAGACATCACCAATAGATGTTGGTATGGTGTCGTTTATACAGATATTCATGTCATCCCCTAATGACTCCTCCGATCCAGGATTGCAGTAGGATCCCACAGGGGCATCCTGGTCGGACGGAGTGGATAATGTATCTTCAGACGACACTGTTTGATTTGTGTATACCTTCACACCTCTTCTCATGAGCTAGTTGTTATTTGTATATTGCCGTATACATGCTGTAACGGGAGATTACCCCTTACTTATTGGTCCAGGTTGCCTCTTGCTGGGCTCCTGGATTTTTGTATTTCTTCTGTACAGTTGGAACTTTGATAAACAATAAAAACTAATTGAACCTAAAAGTGCCCATCAGTGGCGCCTATCAGTGCCACCTATGAATGCCTATCAGTGCCACCTATCAATGCATATCCGTGCCACCAATAAGTGCCCAGTGCCACCCATCAGTGCTGCATATTAATGCCGCCTTATGAGAGCCCATCAGTGAATGAGAAAACTTTCAGCTCTGAGGAAGGGGGTGCACCCCCGAAACGTGTTAGCTGTACCCTGTGTTCTGTGCACATCCATGGATTTTGGGGGGGGGGACCCGACGCAATTTTTTTTTACATTTTGGCGCAGGGTTCCCCTTAAAATCCATACCAGACCCTAAGGGCCTGGTAATGGACTGGGGGGGGGGGATCCCATGCCTTTTTTTTTCAATGATTTTTATGTGTATTGCCGGGATCCGGCAATACATTACAGCCACAAGCAGTTTTAAATGAAATTTTTTCCTTACAAATGCAATTTTAATGCTCTCATTCATAAAACTATGTACGGCGGAGGCGCATGCGCAGGGGCTCCTGAGATGGAGGCTTAGGACCGGAGCTCCGCACAGCACCAGCTATACAGCGCTATTAGCGGCGGAAAGAGAAGCCCTGAATTCATATAAAACTACAGGGAAAGGTAGCTAATATCCCCAGGCACCTACCTATGCCGGGTAAATCTCATAAAAAAACGCTGAAACAGAAAAACAACCGCTCTGGAAAAACTGGATATTTCCAAAATGGCGGCCGCACCTCAGACAAAGATACAGGATACAACAGATGTTTCCTCCACAGGCAGGCAAGTTATTCATCCTGCAACTCTCTCTTATAGCTCTCAGTCATTGAGCTTAGACTCCTCTACTACCTTTCAACCCTCTGAATTTACACTGAACCAAAATGAGAACACTGTGGGACCTGATGGTCTGTCACCTCATGAAGTGTCATTACCTCACATAGGCTCTCCTATTACACATCCTGAGCAGGCCCCTGATATGTCATTCAATATGACTGAACTATTTAACGGGATTTCTGACATGCTGGACAAAAGGTTGGCTCAAAATGCTGACAGTATCACAGAAGAAATCAAAGCTGACTTTCAGAACCTGGGAAGCAGGATAGAACATATTGAGCATAAGCTAGATATAACTATAACTTGGGCAAACCAGAATACTGATCATTTACAGTTTCTGCAGGATCAGCTTGATACTGCTCAAGCAAGAATTGACGATCTCGAGAACCGTTCGAGAAGGGAGAACTTTCGTATCAGAGTTTGGTATCAGAACTTTCGTATCTGAATCCATTACTGATATACATGCAACTGTGAAAGATTTTATCAAAAGCTTGCTTCCTTCCATTCCAGCTAATAAATTAGAATTGGATAGAGCACATAGATCTTTGGGATCACTCAGGAAGGATGGTTCTCCACGGGACATTATAGTGAAACCTCACTTCTTTTCTGTTAAGGAAGAAGTGATGAAGATGTCCCGCCAACAGGATCAGATTCAATTCCAAGGTTCTTCTATTCAAATCTTTTCTGACATATCCCCCTTCACCATCCAAAAGAGGAGATCTCTGAAGCCCCTCCTTGCAGCCCTGACCAAAAAAGATATTAAATACCGGTGGGCCTTTCCTTTTGCACTGAAATTTACATATAATGGAAAGCAACATGTTTTTCATAATTTTCCAGAAGGCGAACGCCTGTTACTTTACTTGAGACTTATTACTCTGGAATCGAACATGGATACCTCACCCTCTCTGCAGGGGACATCTAAACGCCAATCTTCTCCGAGCTCGCCTTCTCCACTTTGGGGGAAGACCAGATTTAAGAGAGTAAAGGACAACCTCCCTCCATGAAGAGGGTTTGCATGACTCTACTGTATACCATCTTATTTTTATTTTTTTCCTCCCTGTATGTTCCTTAGGAGGAAATAGATTCTTATACACTGAATTTCGGATTTGCTATGCCTTACTTCTTGCCACACAGTTCTATTGCTAAATTATTAATAGATAGTTTTTGGGATGATAACCTTTTTATTTTATTTTTTTCGGATGAAGAATGATATCAGTATCCAAAAACTCTGGATAAGCTAGTTTTCTTTTACTTTTGTATTTTTTACAATATTTTTTGAAATGTTACTAGTTACACTGATCTTTGTTGCTATTTCATTGGAAATCCATGATTATTTGATTCCGTTCATTTAGTATTGCAATGTTTTATTGAGTGCTGTCACTGGCTGGTGCTGTTGCATTGTGCCTCCACCTGTCACTTGGTCTGGTTGTAGACCATACTGAGTGATAGGTATTTAGCCCTACACATGGGCTATACTACTACTTTTGTTCTGAATGAGGGGAGGGAGTCTTACTCCTCCTCCCATTCTGGGCCGGATTTAGGCCTTTCGTTACACTGCGTTTTACAATTGGTATTATTTTTTTTATTTTATTTAAAAAAAAATCCTCTTCTTTCTTTCTAACTTTTTTTCTCTTTCAGTCTACCTGCCATTGAGATTTCCCTGTGAGGTGTTGCTATGTATGTCGCTCCCAAACATAGTGAAATATTTTTTCTTATATGCCCTTTGTTCCTCTTGGAGAGAGGTAAGTGGTTGTGGGTTGCTTGGGGTTTTCCCCCTTTTGCTTCATGGCGGGCACTAATACTAACTCTTCCCCCCTGCGTGTTGTGTCTCACAACACTCAGGGATTAAATTCCCCAGTCAAGAGAAGGAAAGCCTTTCAGGCTTATCGATCCAGTCATATTGATGTAGTGCTCCTACAGGAGACCCATTTCCCAAAGCGGTACACCCCATCATTTATGCATGCTCACTTTCCAGTTTTTTACTTGTCTAATGCTGAAGATAAGACCAGGGGAGTGGCAATTTTATTTTCTAAAAATTGCAAATTCAATCTTGAGATGGAACTCAGAGATCAGGAGGGAAGGTTCCTGTTGGTCAAGGGAACAATAGATAATAAGCTATATACCTTCATATCTTACTATGCTCCTAACAGAGGACAAAAACAGTTCTTTAAACAATTATTTCAGTCTCTTGGACCGTCTATGGAGGGTGTAATAATTATGGGTGGGGACTCCAACATGGCCTTTGATATTAGTCTGGACAAATCGAAACCCTTAAGGACACAATTAGTTAGGCCAAATAAAGCAAGTGTTCAGATTGCTCGATTAATCTTTCAATCTAGATTGACAGATATATGGAGGGAACTCCATCCAAAAAAATGAGATTTTACACACTACTCTAATCCGCACCAGTCCTATTCCCGTATAGACCACATTTGGATCTCCACACATCATATTCCATTGGCTCTTTCTTCCTCTATAGTGGGGCTGCTTGGTCGGACCATTCAATGATTCTATTAACTATTAGAAGAGATATTCCCAGTACACAGGTCTCCCATTGGACTCTCAATCAGTCGTTATTGAAGGACCCCATAGTAGTTTCTGAAATTCAGGAAGTTTTGAAAGATTATTTCCACTTTAATGATGGAGGTGATGTTTCTCCAGAAACTTTATGGGCAGCTCATAAGGTTACTATTAGAGGTAAATTAATTCAAATAGCGGCTAGGAAGAAGAGAGAGAGGGTGGTTGAAATAGAGAGATTGGAGAGAGATTTTGCTGAATTGTGCAAACAACATAAGAAAAGTCCCTCGAGTGTCCCTATATCCAAATTAGATGCTGCATGAGTAGGTCTTAATTTGGCTCTTACGGCGAAAGCCGAAAAATCTATTAAATGGTCTGGGGCCAAATTTTACCAGATGAGAGACAAAATAGGACCCATGTTAGCACGTAAATTATCTTCTAGACTACGTTCACATGTTCTTCCGAAAATTAAAAAAAAAGGCAGATGGTTCTTTTACTTTGAACCCACAACGCATTAAAATGGCATTCCAGGACTTTTATTCTAAGTTATATACGCCAGAGAATCACTCTGTCTCTACTGGGTTGGAGGAATTCTTGGGTAACTTACATCTGCCGAAAATAACAGATTCTCATAGAGAGGAACTGGATGCTCCCATTTCAAATGAGGAGGTATCAGATGTTATAAAATCTTTAAAGGGGGGTACGGCTCCTGGACCTGATGGTTTCTCATCACCATACTATAAAACGTTTTCTGATATTCTAACTCCTTACCTAACTAGATTTTTTAATTATATGACTAAAGGTTCTCCGATAGATAATCAACTTAATATGGCTTATATCTCTGTGATCCCAAAACCAGATAAAGATACCAGTCAAATTGAAAACTACAGACCAATCTCCTTAATCAATAATGACCTAAAAATATTGACCAAATTATTAGCTAACAGATTGGCTTCCTTTATAGGACTTTATATTCACAAAGATCAGGTCGGTTTTATACCTGGTAGGCAAGGTCCTGATCAAGTGCGAAGAGCAGTGGATCTTGTATCAATTTTACAATCGAATTGGGAGGGAGGTCATAAACAGGAGGGTATGTTATTGTCGTTGGACCTCCAGAAGGCCTTCGATTCGGTGTCATGGCCATATCTATTTGCGGTACTTAAACGCTGGGGATTTGGACAGAATATGTTAGGAATTTTAGGAGCCCTTTATTCCACGCCAAAGGCTAGAATCAGAATGCAAGGAATTTTTTCTGACCCAATTCAAATTGCAAGGGGTACACGTCAGGGTTGCCCCCTCCCTCCCCTGATATTTGCTATTATGATCGAATCTTTGGCCGTTGCCATTCGTGGTAATCCGAATATCAGGGGGGTACAGTGTGGTCAAGATACTCATAAATGTGCTTTATTCGCACATGACCTATTACTTTTTGTAACTTCACCACAGTCTTCTTTACCAGAGATTTGTTCTTTGCTCAATAAGTTTTCAATATTATCAGGACTTAGAGTTAATATGTCTAAATCTCAGGCTCTTAATGTGTCCCTCCCAGATTCGATAGTTTCCTACTTAAAGGAAACATACGAATTCAGTTGGAGTAGCTCTTTCATTAAATACTTGGGTATCAATGTTACTTCTAAATTTGAAAATCTATATCAAGCTAACTACCCTCCTATGTACAAGAAACTTGAACTTGATCTTAAAGACTGGCAGACACACAGTATTTCTTGGATTGGCAGAATTAACTCAGTCAAGATGACCCTCTTACCCAGGCTATTGCATTTGTTTCGTTCACTTCCTATTCCAATCAAAAGAGATCATTTGAAATCATTTCAAGGTAAACTCACTAAGTTTATTTGGATCAATAAAGGTCCACGCCTTTCAAACTGCTGCTTATTTAACCTTCCTAAACAGGGTGGGTTAGGACTCCCGAATCTTTTATGGTACAATCAAGCAGCACGGTTGGCACAACTATCCGTTATATATCTTAAAACTGAACATCCTGACTGGGTATCGATTCAAAATCGAGCAGTTCCATCTTCCTCATTAGTACACTTGTTATGGTGTCCTCCCAAAAGTAGACCTCCCATCTTATCACCATCACTCTCGCAATCTTTTTCTTTATGGGACTTACTTCGGAAACTTCCCTCTCTGGTCTCTAAAACCCAACCTTTGACTCCGTTGTTCCGAAATCCTCTATTTCATCAAGGTATGGACCTTGAAGCCTTTAAATGGTGGCATGACAAGGGGTTGTACCGCATTGGCCACTTTCTTTCCCCAAGGGGCCCTTTACCTATTGAATATTTTAAAAACAAACTAGATCTCCCTTTGTCTGAAAATCTGAGATTCCATCAAATCTCAAATTTTATGCATTCTATGTGGAAATCTGGATATACATCCCGAGACTTTACAGCATATGAAACTTGGTGTGGACAGAGCATGGAGCGAAGGGGGGGGGGGATCTCGGTGATCTACAAGTCGCTGGCATCTAATTTTGTGAAACTACCTCACATGTTAGCCTGGGAGAAGGAACTCCTAATTTATAGGGATATTGAGGACTGGCATGCAAGCTTCTCTCGCTCGATTACAGGCTTTTACAACACCTCACTCATAGAGGCCAATATAAAACTTTTTACAAGATGGTATCTGGTTCCAGCGAGATTGGCTGTTATGTACCCCTCTATTTCACCTCTATGTTTTAGGGGTTGTCAGGGATTGGGTTCTGTAATACACATATTGTGGGAATGTCCCAAAATTTGTGGATTTTGGAATAAAGTTTTTCACATTTTACGCAAAGTTACAGGATGCCCTATACATCAAACGCCAACAATTGCCTTGCTTAATGGATTTTTGCCTCATATTCCTAAAGTCACCCGTAGATTAATTTTGTTTATTTTAACGGGAGCAAGGCTAACTATTGCCAAAGCATGGAAGGAATCATCAGTATCTCTGCTACCCATGAAACAAAAGGTTTCTTGGATTATGGAACAAGAAAAATTGGTTGAAAAAATGGGAAGGACACGTATACTGGGAGTGAAAGGCGCTGCGTACCCCGAAAATTTACAGAAGAATAGGAAGTTTTCCCCAAGGGGCTTTTGACAGCAACATTCCGAAAGTAATTTACAATAATGCATATTAAAAATTTATTGTGTATAAACATTAAGTACAGTCCCAACATATATATACTCCGGTAAAAACATGTATAAATAACCACACAGAATTAAGACACAACATTGCCATACAGTTTTAACATTTCACATGCATCTGTATAAATATCCTGACGCGTTTCGATCTGAATGAATCTCTTCAGAGGATGGGTGGTTTGCTGTGGGAAATATATGTATTAAATTTCAATTCTCTACATGGGTATATGCCCAATAGTAAAAAATATAGAGTATATGATTACCAGTCAACTGTGTGTTAGAACCATGGTTTCTAACCGGAGTTCCATCACTAGCATCTCAAGGGAAATCAGCAGCCTCCCGGACATCTGACACCCAAAGGTAGGGCGCCACCAAGGCAAGAAAAATTGGTTAGTTTCTTGTTGGATAAGACCTCAAATTTTGAAGCTATATGGGAACCTTGGGCTCGATTTATGGGAATCTCTTTGGTTCCAACATAGACGTCAACACCAATTACTGATCTCTAGAATGTATATTTGGCTGGTAGGCATTCTATATTCTTTTTCTTTCCAAGCTGAATTTATTTATTTTTCTCTTTCCTTGCTTTCTTTTTAATTTTCGGTCTTTGTATGGATTTTTTATTTTATTTTAATTTTATAGTATATGTATTGTTTTATTTCAATATATATTATATAGAAGTTTCAGGTTCAGATTCTTTCTATTATATTTTCCCATTTTGTTTCCAATGATAATTGTTGGTGAAGACCGGAAGGTTGGGAAGAGGACACACTCTTCTCCCTAGTCACAGTGTGTTCCTGTTAAGGGTGGATGGGGAGGGGAGTGGGAGTCCTTCATATTTTTTTTGTTTTATTGGGAATTAGATGTTCTTTATGCAAGTTAATATGAAACTGATTTCTATGATCATATACACGACTAGGATGCAGCCAAGTATTCATACTTTTCTTTTGTACATTGACAGTAACGGTTTCTGGCGGTGATAATTTGTCTAAGTATCTATGGTAATATTTTCTAAGATTTCTGTAAAGTCAATTGTGACTCTTTTTATTGTTTATGATTCTGTAATGACTTTTCACTGATGAAAATAAAAACTTGAATGATAAAAAAAAAAAAAACTATGTACGGCTGCCATGTAAGCAGCCTTACATAGTGTGGGGCGTGGACTCAGCCCCCTGAGCCATGATTGGCCAAAGACACCCTGCCTTTGGCCAATCATGGCTCCCACAGCGCGCTATGATTGGCCAAAGCATGCAGGTCAGGTGCATGCTTTGGCCAATCAGCAGACGTCAATGCACTGTGATCTCGCAGTGCATTATGGGGCGTTCCACGGGCGCTAGAATTTCCAGCGGACGCCCCATAATGTTCGGTATTCTGAGAACGGGCGAACACCCGATGTTTGAGTCAAACCTACGTACCCTAGTGATCAAATACCACAAAAAAAAGCTCTATTTGCTGGAAGAAAATCATAACAATTTTGTTTGGGTACAGTGTTGCATGACCGCGCAATTGTCATTTAAAATGTGACAGCGCTGAAAGCTCAAAATTGGCCTGGGCAGGAAGGAGTGAAAGTGCCCGGAATTGAAGTAGTTAAATACTTTAGATTTTAAAAAAATGTCGCCCTTGACATTCAGGTAAATTGTGATGTCATGTCATTGCTTCCAGGTTACCATAGCAGAGACCCGATCAAAGCCAATCCCGGCTTTGTATGGGTCTCTGACTAGCCGGCAGACGGGCCGGCTGGTAGCTCAGGTCTCCTGTTGGATCAGGACAGCTCAAGAGAGCTCCAGAAGGCGACGGGCTACCAAGTGGCTTGTTAGCCACTCCGATTGCTATTACAGGAGAGCCGACCCTGCAGGCTCTAAAAAAAACGGTATCGGGGTAATGACTGCAGCTGCAGTCTTTATCCAAATACAACAACTTGTACCGTGATTTGACGGCAAGTGGTTAAAGAGGCTGTACAGGCTTATATTTAGCTGGCTGTGTAACGATATTACACAGAGTTGTGCTTACTTCCTCTTTTGGAGTCCCCCATTAACCACATGCCGACCAGCGCACGACTATGCACGTCGGCACAATGGCTCGGCTGGGAATATGGGCGTACAGGTACATCCCCTTTAAGATGTGGCATTGTGGGCGCGCGCCCGGCGCGAGCTCCGTGAGTATGACCGCGGGTCCCGCGGACTCCATGTCTGCCGGGAGTCCTGCGATTGTCTCACGGGAAGAACGGGGAAATGCTGATGTAAACAAGCATTTCCCCATTCTGCCTAGTAAACTGACACCGATCACAGCTCTCTGTAATTGGGAGCAGTGATCAGTGTCATGTCACACGTAGCCCATCCCCCTTACAGTTAGAATCACTCCCTAGGACACACTTAACCCCTTCAGCACCCCTATTGGTTAACCCCTTCACTGCCAGTGTCATTTACACAGTAATCAATGCATTTTTATAGCACTGATCGCTGTAAAAAAAACAATGGTCCCAAAATGGCTTGAAAAGTGTCCGATGTGTCTGCCATAATGTTGCAGTCATGATAAAAATCGCTGATCACCGGCATTACTAGTAAAAAAAAAAAAAGATTTATAAAAATGCCTTAAAACTATCCCCTATTTGTAGACGCTATAACTTTTGCGCAAACCAATCAATAAACGCTTATTGAGATTTTATTTACAAAAAATATGTAGAAGAATACGTATCGGCCTAAACTGAGGAAAAAAAAAGTTTTTTTATATATTTTTTGGGGATATTTATTATAGCAAAAAGTAAAAAATATTGTCGCTCTTTTTTTGTTTATAGCGCAAAAAATAAAAACCGCATAGGAGATAAAATACCACCAAAACAAAGCTCTATTTGTGGGAAAAAAAGGACGTCAATTTTGTATGGGAGCTACGTCGCACGACCGCGCAATTGTCAGTTAAAGCGACGCAGTGCCGAATCGCAAAAAGTGCTCTGGTCTTTGGGCAGCCAAATGGTCCGGGCTGAAGTGGTTAACACAGCAAGCGGTGTGCTAAGGGGGTATCCGTATAGATGCGCTCCCAAGCTGGGCTCTGTACATCCATAGACACACACAGCGCAGCTCAGCACCACCCCTGTGACGGATCCTATCCCACATTCCGCTGAGTGCTTCTGTCAGTAATACCGCTTCCTCCAGTATGACCATCAGAGAGATATAGTATTATAGCTGCATTGAATACAAGTCTAGCTGGAAATAGCTTGTAGCATCTTGAATGGTTTATTGGGCAGAATACAGACTTTTTATACACTTTTAACACAATGGGTTAGATAACGAGGTAGGGCTGACTCATGGATACTCCCCCCTCCCCTCTCGCAACACCTTAGCAGACAATATAATTAACATGTCAAAGATGCTTAAACTGACCCTCCTATATTAGCACCGCTCAGCGCTTGGGAATTTTCAATTAAGGTATTCTTTGCAATATGATGTGTCATAGTATGAGATATAATACTTATTATAAAATCATAAAAATAGCAGCCACTTAAAAATAAAATCTACAATAAAAAACAATACTCAGGAATAAACACTATAAAATATCCACATAAATATTGTAGCGACGCTCTTGTCAAAAAATCACTGACAAGCTTCCTTATATAATTCATGCAGTTCATAAAGGAAAAACAGAGATAGGTGTGTGAAAAGTTCAAATTCATTCTTTGTGCAGTGATTGGACGCTTCAAGGCAGACACCATTCACCCAGCGATACACCGTATCGTGGAACAAGGAGCCCCCTTTGGGGATGCACTTACCACAACGATAAGTGTAAAACGCCTCTCATAAAAGATAGATCCACCTCCTCTTTGATTCACCTTCCACCAACTTTAGACCACATATAATGAGGGATCCAGGGAGCTCATGTGAAATAGAATTAAATAGCCCACATAGCGTGATATTGTTTCCATAAGTTTTAATGCCCAAATTAAACCCCCTTTACAATAAACACGCACTCTGTTCAATATAAAATGAAGCAATAAAGTGCAAATGCTCGCTGAAATACCAGGCTTGTCAGAGATGTTTGTCCCAGGCCGTCTGTGTACAGCAGACCGGCTCTGTTTCCACTTCCGGGTACCTCAGCGTCCTGTGGAGCGCAAACGTCACTTCCGGTTTAACTAACGAGACCACGAAACTGACGTGTTTCGTCACTTCCTGACTTCGTCTGAGGGCGTAGTCTCATGACGTGATCACCGGCTTTTTATTTTCCAGCGTGCCACACGCCCCGCAGTATGTTAGCTAATCAGAGGGCTTCCTCTGCCTATCCCCAACTGACACATACTTAGCATCTAGGCCGATGTAGGCAGAAACACACTATATAGTCGTCATTATCCAGTTCAGGAATGTCCTTAGACCATTTAACCACTTCACGCCCAAGGACGTCCATGGACGTCTGTGGACGTCCTGGACTTTGAGCCGGGATATCTGAATGATGCCTGCAGCTACAGGCATCATTCAGATATTGTTTTTTAGAGCTGGTGATTCTGTGTACCGTAAGAATGATCATAGCGGCTGTTCCACCGCTTGATCGTTCTTACAGGCGGCGAGAAGGGACGTCCCCCCCCTCCCGCCGCCCTCCGGCGCTTCTACCGACTCACCTGTGCAATCGGTGAGTCAGTGACAGGGTCCGCCGGCCCCGGCTTCTTACCATAGAGATTTCCGGCGGACCAGATGGTCACCGGAGTCTCTATGATCGTTTGGAGGCCGGGCGCGATGTTATGACGTCACGCCCGGCCTCTGTTTTAAAAAAAACGGCGCCGCTTCGGCTAGGAAGCGGTGATCGTTTTTATTTTTTTTTATTTTAGGCTTCCCAGCCTAGAGGTGGGATGTGGGGTCTTATTGACCCCATATCTCACTGTAAAGAGGACCTGTCATGCTTATTCCTATTACAATGGATGTTTACATTCCTTGTAATAGGAAAAAAAGTGATCATTTTTTTATTTTATTTTTTTAAGTGTCAAAGTAAAAAGTTTAAAGTAAAATTAACAATAAATAATAATAATAAAAAAAAAGTAAAGTGCCCCTGTCCCCGGTAGCTCGTACGCAGAAGCGAACACATACGTAAGTCCCGCCCACATATGAAAACGGTGTTCAGAACACACATGTGAGGTATCGCAGCGAACGTTAGAGCTAGAGAACTAATTCTAGCCCTAGACATCCTCTGTAACTCAAAACATGTGACCAGTAAAAAAATTTAAAGCGTCGCCCATGAGGATGTTTAAGTACCGAAGTTTGGCGCCATTCCACGAGCATGTGCAATTTTGAAGGGTGACATGTTAGGTATCTATTTACTCGGCGTAACTTCATCTTTCACATTATGCAAAAAAATTGGGCTAACTTTAATGTTTTAATATTTTTTAATTCATGAAACCGTTTTTTTTTCCAAAAAAATGCGTTTGAAAAATTATTGCGCAAATACCGTGCGAGATAAAAAGTTGCAATGACCGCCATTGTATTCTCTAGGGTCTTTGCTAAAAAAAAAAACATATATATATATATAGTGTTTGGGGGGTATATGTAATTTTCTAGCAAAAAAATTAGGATTTTTACATGTAGGAGCGAAGTGTCAGAATTGGCCCGGGTGCGAAGTGGTTAAATATTTCTCTAGTGTTGGAAGGGAGACAGTTGTTAAATGAAGATATAATTTAGAGGCAACATTCTTTGCACAGTCCAACCTAAAAAGCTTCTTTAGAGCGGATTGAACTAATCACGAAGGAGAGCCAGGAAATTGACAGCTGAAGGCATGGGAGAGTTGAAAAAAACGAAAAGAATACAGATGAGGAACATTGAAATCGGAGAACAGTTTAGAAAAAGGAATCAAGGATTCGTCTGAAATAATCTGGGTTACTGTTTTAATATTGAATTTAGTCCAGACATGGGGGTCGGGCAATGTATAGATATGCTCCAGGGTGGGATTCAACCACAGGGGAGCATTGGGCGAGATTGCCTGTAGGGGATATCGTTCAATTTTGAGACTCTCCCTCCATGCCCGTAGCGTAGTGCACATGGACGGTGTCAATGAATATGGAGCACGGGGGCCCTGAAAAATCAGAAATTTCAACGCCTCCAAGGATCCCAACACTGCTGCTTCTACCTGCGTAGCGGGGTTAGAAGTATCTGTATTAAACCACCAAGCAGCGGTTACTAGCTGGGAGGCCAAATAATATTTATAGAAATCCGGACATGCCAGGCCCCCCTGAGACGCTGGGCGTACCAATGTCGTCCAACTATACCTATGGGACTTAGATCTCCATATAAATGCTGCAAAAATACGATGCAGCAGTACAAAAAATAATTTAGGGATCCACTACGGAGAGTGTCGAAATAGATATGTAAATTTAGGTAATACATTCATTTTTATTAGGTTTATGCATCCTAATAATGAAAGGGGTAATGACTCCCACGCCTTTAGCCATTGTTGAACCTCCTGGATCACAGGTGTTAAATTTAAGGATATATAATCCGAAGCCTCTCTAGAAAACACCACCCCTAAATATTTAAAATGCTCCACCCATCTCAAAGGGGTGTCAGTAAAGGCAGTAGCACTGGCCGCGGAGTCTATGGGAAATAAAAGTGACTTTGTCCAATTCACTTTGAGACCTGTGACTAAGAAAAAGAAATTAAGGACCTGTAGAGCCCCCTTGAGTGAAGGACCTGCATCATTTAAAAAGAGGAGTAGATCATCCGCATACAGGGCTACCCTTCCCTCCAGCCAGCCGACACGCAGTCCCCTAACATGAAGGGAAGTACGGAGAGCCTCCGCCAGCGGTTCCATCGCTATGGCGAACAAGGCTGGAGAGAGAGGGCAGCCCTGTCTAGTACCTCTAGACAGAGAAAAAGACTGCGACAAGCCTCCTCCCAGCTTAATAGCTGAAGTGGGATTTTGATAAAGTATCTGTATCCATTTTATAAAAGTCAGGGGGAACCCCATCCTCCTGAGAACCTCCCAAAGAAAAGGCCATTCAATGGTGTCAAAGGCCTTTTCAATATCTAGGGAGGCTACCACTCTTGTGCCCTCATTCAGGTGTTTTGCATGTATATTGGTAAACAATCGCCTCAGATTTATATCGGTTGACTTATTGGCCATAAAGCCAGTTTGGTCGGTATCTACAACAGATGGTAATAGTGGCTGTAGTCTGATAGTAAGTAATTTGGTCAAAATTTTTAAATCTGTATTAAGTAGGGCATTTGGCCTATAGGAGGTACAAGAGGTGGGATCTTTTGGAGCTTTATGAATTAATATAACATGGGCATGACTCATGGAAGTTGGGAGGGCCCCATCAGCCAAGCATTGAGAGTAGAGTTGTGCTAACCTGGGGGCCAATAATTTCCCGTGGGTCCTATAAAATTCTATGGGAAGGCCATCTGGGCCCAGAGACTTCCCCAACGGGAAGGATCCAATCACCTTCAATACCTCCTCCGGGGTAATTGGCTCTACCAGAGATTCTCTCTCTCCGTCTGAGAGCCAGCCGAGTGCCAATGGATCTAGCCAGGATGCCAAATCCTGGGGCTGAAAATCAGGAGGCAACTCAGAGGTATAGAGGGAGCTATAATATTGACGGAAAGTCTCTAGTATATCTGGTAACGAGGAAACCGATGCACCTGAGGCAGACACTACACTAGAAATCACTGTTGGAGGATAATCAGACTGTGCCAACATCGCCAGAAGACGGCCATTGCGGTCTCTCTGTTCAAAAAAACGTTGTTTATTCCAATGTAGGTCAAGTCTAGTGATCTCTGTAAGATGGAGATGTAACTCACGCTTTGCTGCGTTCAGAGAGTCAAAATGAGTGTCAATAGGATCCATTGTGTAATTATCAGATTGTCGTTGTACAGCAAACTGTAGCGCCGTCGTGACGGCAGCCTGTTCTTTACGAATCCCAGCAATAGAGGAGATATATTGCCCTCTGGTGAAAGCCTTAAAGGCATCCCATGCCATTGCAATAGAAGAGGATCCTTCATTAAAGTCCGAATATTCCGCTAGTTGTGGTTTAATAATGGTCGTCAGATCAGTATGAGAAAGCCAATGGGCCCCCAAACGCCATAAAGCTGAGGTTCTGGAGGATGGGGAACAGATATTAAGGAGTAAGGGGGAATGGTCTGAGAAGCCCACTAGGTAAACATGATGCGTCCAGTACATCAGTCAACATAGTTGGATTAGTAAAGGCAAGATCAATACGGGAAGAGGTTTTGTAGGTAGCAGAAAAACAGGAATAGGCTCTAGTCTCAGGATGTTTCCACCTCCAAACCTCCATTACCTGAGCCCAAGAGAGCAAATCTGTAGAAAATTGTTTTGGGGGAATAGGTCTATCTAGGTCTGGGGCAAAAATGGCATTGAAATCACCCATAAGTAACAGTTTTGCTGGGTAGTAAGGAATTACTTTCTCTAAGATTGAGTATAAGGTAGATGAAGAAAAAGGAGGGGGGATATACACCCCTACCACTATATACCGGGTGCCCCAAACCATAAATACTATTATTACATATTTGCCCTGGGGATCAGTATGAACCTGTTCCATTACACATGGAAATGATTTACTAATTAATATCGTTACTCCTCTTGCATATGTGGAATATGAAGAATGAAAGGCTTGCTGGATCCATGGCTTTTTTAATGCAGGACACTTGCTGCTCATGAGATGTGTTTCCTGAAGAAGCACCATATGTGGGGAATGTAGTTTGAGGTATCTAAAAAGTATCGCCCTCATAAATTTGGAATTAAGTCCCCGAACATTCCAGGATAATATCCGGAAAGCGGAGATATCATGTGCTGTCATTATACACCGATTTATAACAGATACAATAAAGAAAAAAGAATGGAGTTGACCTAGGTGTACATCTTGATTTACATCTCAGGAGCAGCAGCGATCCAAAGAGCCTATGCTCAGTGGAAACATAACCAATGTAAGACCAATCATTAAAAAAAACAAACAAACAAAAAAAAAAACATATAAAACATGCACAAAAACAAAACTAATAAACAATACCCATGTTGACAAAAGGGTATTGATCCTGCCCTCATCTGGTGACATCCCCAAAACTTGGAGAGTAGCCAGATCAGGCCTTTACTCAAATATAAAAAAAATAAATAAAAAAAACGTAAAAATTAGCTAGCAACAGTTGGTTAGGGACCGCTGGGTGCTATGGTCCAGCACCTAGGTAGGGGCAATCTGGTTCAAAAACCAGCCCTGAGCATCAAAAAACAATGCGACTTGCCCAGTACCTATTGGGTACAAAAAGTGGTTGCTTGTTGACCGTGGCCAACACTAAAGGGGTTCTAGGGGGCGGGAAGGGGGGAGGGGAGAGAGGGAGAGGGGAAGAATGAGGGAAAAGGAAGGAAGAGGAATGTTACCATTAATTAATTTCAACAAAAAAAAAAAAACAACACCCAATTCTGAGATCAACAAAAACAACCTAGATTATCAAGAAAAATAATAAAATATAATATAGTATATGTCCGATTTAATGAAATAAATTTGAATATAGAGGATTAAAAGGAGAAGAAGAAAAAAAAACATTTGCATTAACATTTGTACAAAAATTCTCAGCAAATTCAATGACTTGAAGAACATCATTCTAAAATAAATGTAAAAGTGATCTTGCGCTAAAGAAAAATCACTACAAACAATACCTAATAAAGGTGTATAGTAACACGTGCAATAAATGGGTGAATATAAATGAATAAGACCATCAAAAGAATAATATTATTATTATTATTATACAGGATTTATATAGCACCAACAGTTTGTGCAGCGCTTTACAACATCAGGGAAGACAGTACAGTCACAATACAATTCAATACGGAGGGAACAGTTGGCCCTGCTCGTTAGAGTTTACAGTCTATAATACTGTACATTCAAAGTAATATGTGCATTGATGGGTAAAAAGATAGTCCTGGAAAGTTTAATCACTGTATAGTGTGAGTCCTATACTGTAAAATAACAGTCTTATGGGGCGGTTGGTTTTCTATACAGATAAGACGTTTCCCTTGGGGGGCCTTCCACAGTAGGAACAATGAATTCAAAGAATAATCCACAAACTAGTCTCCCAGAACTCTCACCTCTAATGAAGTGGTAATTCGCATTAATTGAGCATTCATATATGTGGGCCTTGAGTAGTATTTTCTCCCATTCCTCTCCTCTATCCTCTCCAATGATGTATTTGCTATGGCGGTTGGCTCCCGTCACTCCCGCGGGTCTCAAATGTATCCGCTAGCCTATCCTCAAATACTCCAGATAGGGAGCATAGAGATGGGGAGGAAGAGAAGAAGCAGCCTCCAATAGTGTAGTACAGTTATAAAATCGCAGCGTTCTGAGCATCGTCTTACATCTCCTCCGGTCACTTCTGGTCTGCTTCAGCCTCGCGCACTCCCTACGCCGTTACGTCACGTACCTCGCGACTTCTTCAGGGGAACCTGATTGGTTGCTGAGGCTTTGTTTATGTATTGTGTATACCGGAAATGGTAATTCGGCCATTTTGTTGAAGTCCGTTTTAGATATAATAGCGCGGCCATTTTCTTGGTAGTAAAAAATTCTAACGGAGCGGCCATTTTCTTGAAGATAATGCAGGATCCAGCATGGACTGTCTCCAAGGCGCATACTGTGATCATTTAATACAGCGATAAGCTGTATATTAATTGGATGTTGATTCCCAATTGGGTGACCCCTACGTGTGTGTGTGGGGGAAACCAACTATACCAAGCCACTGTATCCAGAGATAAAACAAGTATAAAATATATATAGGAAATTAAAATAGAATAAAATGGTGCATTATTCATGATGCATATGTAAAAATAGAAGATAATAAAGTAATAAAAGTTTAATAAGGTAAAAATCACTGTGGTGGCAGATTGAAATCAAACAGGAACTATATGCTAATTCCTGTCACTTAATGTGGTAGAGAAAATATCTCACTATTGATTGAGCGACTTAATAAAGGTGGATAAATGTCCTATCTTAAATACGGCTGTCGCATACCCAAAAGTGACAGGTAAAGACCATAAAATGAAACCATACAGCTATGATATAAAAATGTCTAAATATACCTCACTAAGATAAATATATGGCCTAATAGGTACCATATATTAAACTCATATGCAGGATATAAATTGATAAATAATTGGGACCTCTGCGTAATCAAATGTCAATATAGATGAAGAAGTAATAATTCCTAGTTGTGACAGGATACTCGACAACAATGGATAAAGGATAAAATATATAAATATATATGGAGGGAAGGTGTAGAGGTTTTAAAAATTACTCAGAAAACAATTTAAGTAAAATTCCACATTCATCCCACCTGGTGTAAGTGTTCTTAAAGTGTGTATCCATTTGGATTTCTTTTGGCTTATTGTTCGGATCTTATGGCTACCTCTCCATGAACCCTTATATTTCTCTATACCCCAAAACTGCAGTTGTGTGGAATCTTGGTTATGTACTTGTGCAAAGTGTCTTGATACGTTGTGTTTGGGAAACCCATTTATAATGTTCTGCACATGTTCTTTTATTCTCACTTTTAGTGCCCTTTTCGTTCTGCCTACGTATTGGAGGTTACAGCTGCAATATCTATAACGAACTTCAACAAAATGGCCGAATGACCATTTCCGGTATACACAATACATAAACAAAGCCTCAGCAACCAATCAGGTTCCCCTGAAGAAGTCACGAGGTATGTGACGTAACGCCGTAGGGAGTGCGCGAGGCTGACGCAGACCGGAAGTGACCGGAGGAGATGTAAGATGGCGCTGAGAACGCCGCAAATAAACCATTTGTTTACATTGTTTTTTTCCCATGTAGGAGTCCAATTAACCACTTAAGCCCCGGACCATTTTGTAGCTAAAGGACCAGAGGTGTTTTCAGAATTTTGCACTGCGCTGCTTTAACTGTAAATTGTGCGGACATGCAATGTTGTACCCAAACGAAATTTGCGTCCTTTTCCTCCAACAAATAGAGCTTTCTTTTAATGGTATTTGATTGCCTCCGAGATTTGTATTTTTTGCGATTTAAACGGAAAAAGACCGAAAACGTTGAAAAAAAATGATATTTTCTACTTTTTTTTTTATAAGAAAAATTGAATAAACTCAATTTTAGTCATACATTTAGGCCAAAATGTATTCAGCCACATGTCTTTAGTAAGGAAATTGTCAATAAGCGTATATTTATTGGTTTGCGCAAAAGTTATAGCGTTTACAAACTAGGGTACATTTTCTAGAATTTACACAGCTTTAAATTTATGACTGCCTATCTCATTTCTTGAGGTGCTAAAATGGCAGGGCAGTACAAACCCCCCCAAATGACCCCATTTTGGAAAGTAGACACCCCAAGGAAATTGCTGAGAGGCATGTTGAGCCCATTGAATATTTTTTTTTTGTCCCAAGTGATTGAATAATGACAAAAAAAAAATTACAAAAAGTTGTCACTAAATGATATATTGCTCACACATGCCATGGTTATATGTGGAATTGCACCCCAAAATACATCCTGCTGCTTCTCCTGAGTACGGGGATACCACATGTGTGGGACTTTTTAGGAGCCTAGCCATGTACCGGACCCCGGAAACCAAGCACCGCCTTCAGGATTTCTAAGGGCGCAAATTTTTGATTTCACTCCTCACTACCTATCACAGTTTCGAAGGCCATAAAATGCCAAAATCGCGCAAACCCCCCCCCAAATGACACCATTTTGGAAAGTAGACACCCCAAGCTATTTACTGAGAGGCATGTTGAGTCCATGGAATATTTTATATTTTGCCACAAGTTGCGGGAATATGACAAACTTTTTTTTTTTTTCACAAAGTTGTCACTAAATCATATATTGCTCACACATGCCATGGGCATATGTGAAATTACACCCCAAAATACATTCTGCTGCTTCTTCTGAGTATGGGGATACCACATGTGTGGGACTTTTTGGGAGCCTAGCCGCGTACGGGACCCCAAAAACCAAGCACCGCCTTCAAGATCTCTAAGGGCATAAATATTTGATTTCACTCCTCACTTCCTATCACAGTTTTGAAGGCCATAAAATGCCAAGATAGCACAAAACCCCCTAAAATGACCCCATTTTGGAAAGTAGACACCCCAAGGAAATTGATGAGAGGCATGTTGAGCTCATTGAATATTTTTTTTTTGTCCCAAGTGATTGAATAATGACAAAAAGAAAAAAAAATGTACAAAAAGTGGTCACTAAATGATATATTGCTCAAACATGCCATGGTTATATGTGGAATTACACCCCAAAATACATTTTGCTGCTTCTCCTGAGTACGGGGATACCACATGTGTGGGACTTTTTGAGAGCCTAGCCGCGTACGGGGCCCCGAAATCCAATCACCGCCTTCAGGATATCTAAGGGCACAAATTTTTGATTTGACTCCTCACTACCTATCACAGTTTTGAAGGCCATAAAATGCCAAGATAGCACAAAACCCCCACAAATGACCCCATTTTGGAAAGTAGACACCCCAATCTATTTGCTGAGGGGCATGGTGAGTATTTTACAGCTCTCATTTGTTTTTGAAAATGAAGAAAGACATTTTTTTTTTCTTTTTTCAATTTTCAAAACTTTGTGACAAAAAGCGAGATCTGCAAAATACTCAACATACCTCTCAGCAAATAGCTTGGGGTGTCTACTTTCTAAAATGGGGTCATTTGGGGGGGGTTTGTGCCATCTGGGCATTCCATGGCCTCCGAAACTGTGATAGGCAGTGAGGAGTGAAATCAAAAATTTACACCCATAGAAATCCTGAAGGCGGTGCTTGGTTTTCGGGGTCCTGTACGCGGCTAGGCTCTCAAAATGTCTCACATGTGGTATCCCCGTACTCAGGAGAAGCAACAGAATGTATTTTGGGGTGCAATTCCACATATAACCATGACATGTTTGAGCAACTTTTTGTACATTTTTTTTTTATTTTTGTCATTATTCAATCACTTGGGACAAAAAAAAAATTCAATGGGCTCAACATGCCTCTCAGCAAATAGCTTGAGGTGTCTACTTTCCAAAATGGGGTAATTTGGGGGGGGGGGGGTTTTGAACTGTCCTGGCATTTTATGCACAACATTAGGAAGCTTATGTCACACATCATCCACTCTTCTAACAACTTGAAGACAAAGCCCTTTCTGACATTTTTTTTTTTGCAAGAAAATTATGTTGAACCCCCAAACATTATATATTTTTTTAAAGCAAAGGCCTTACAGATTAAAATAGTGGGTGTTGCATTTTTTTTTCCACACAGTATTTGCGCAGCGATTTTTCAAACACATTTTTTGGGGAAAAAACACACTTTTTTTATTTTTAACCACTTAACGACCGCTCACTGTATATATACGTCGGCACAATGGCACCGACAGGCACAATCACGTAGAGCATACGTGATTGCCTTTGTACAGTTGGGGGGTCCGATCGGACCCCCCTTCTGTACAGTGAGCGGTCGGAATTCGTTGGGGAGCGATCCGACATGAGGGGACGGCCGTTCGATTCCGGCCACCCCCCCGCGATCGCTCCCGGCGAATAGAAATGCCCCCTCTGTCTGTCGAATGTACACACAGACAGAGGAAGCAGGAGGAAGTGATGTCATCTCCTGTGCGGCGCTCACATATACCGAGCGCCGTACAAGAGAAGACATCAAGGTTAGTGCACAAACACTACACTAACACCAGCACACATAGGCACATAAATCGCCCCCCCAGATCACCCCCCAGCCCCCAGTCACAGTGTCACTGATTGCAGTGACCATTTATTTACTGATCACTGCAATCAGTGACATTTGTGACTGTAAAAGTGTCACTACATTTAGTTTTAGGTCCAGTGTAGCCCCCTAACCCCCCCCCTAATAAAAGTTTAACCCCTTGATCACCCCCCAGATAACCCTTTCACCCCCTAGCACCGCCGTCGCTAAGCGATCATTTTTCTGATCGATGTCTTAGCGTCGGTGATGCAGATCGGTAGCCAGTAATTTATTTTAGGTTCGCCGCAGGTTTTTATAGCGTCAGGTACCCCCATAAATTATCTAATAAAGGTTTAACCCCCTTGATCGCCCCCCAGGTAACCCTTTCACCCCCTATCACCACTGTCGCTAAGCGATCATTTTTCTGATCGATGTCTTAGCGTCGGTGATGCAGATCGGTAGCCAGTATTTTTTTTTAGGTTCGCCGCAGGTTTTTATAGCGTCAGGTACCCCCATAAATTATCTAATAAAGGTTTAACCCCCTTGATCACCCCCCAGGTAACCCTTTCACCCCCTATCACCACTGTCGCTAAGCGATAATTTTTCTGATCGCTGTCTTAGCGTCGGTGATGCAGATCGGTAGCCAGTAATTTTTTTTAGGTTCGCCGCAGGTTTTTATAGCGTCAGGTACCCCCATAAATTATCTAATAAAGGTTTAACCCCCTTGATCGCCCCCCAGGTAACCCTTTCACCCCCTATCACCACTGTCGCTAAGTGATAATTTTTCTGATCGCTGTCTTAGCGTCGGTGATGCAGATCAGTAGCCAGTATTTTTTTTTTTAGGTTCGCCGCAGGTTTTTGTAGCGTCAGGTACCCCCATAAATTATCTAATAAAGGTTTAACCCCCTTGATCGCCCCCCAGGTAACCCTTTCACCCCCTATCACCACTGTCGCTAAGCGATCATTTTTCTGATCGCTGTCTTAGCGTCGGTGATGCAGATCGGTAGCCAGTAATTTTTTTTAGGTTCGCCGCAGGTTTTTATAGCGTCAGGTACCCCCATAAATTATCTAATAAAGGTTTAACCCCCTTGATCGCCCCCCAGGTAACCCTTTCACCCCTATCACCACTGTCGCTAAGTGATCATTTTTCTGATCGCTGTCTTAGCGTCGGTGATGCGTCGGTGATGCGTCAGTGATGCGTCGGTGATGCAGATCGGTAGCCAGTAATTTTTTTTAGGTTCGCCGCAGGTTTTTATAGCGTCAGGTACCCCCATATTATCTAATAAAGATTTTAACCCCCTAATTTCCCCTAGTTAACCCTTTCACCAGTGATCATCATATAAGTGTTACGGGTGACGCTGGTTAGTTAGTTTGCTTTTTATAGTGTCAGGGCACCCGCCGTATATAACCCAATAAAGGTTTAACCCCCTGATCGCCCGGCGGGTGATGTCAATTAGGTTTTAGCGTCAGAGAGGGTCTGCGTCACACCCCAGGCAGCGTCAGGTTAGTGCCAGTAACGCTAACACCCACACGTGAAGCATACACCTCCCTTAGTGGTATAGTATCTGAACAGATCAATATCTGATCTGATCAGATCTATACTAGCGTCCCCAGCAGTTTAGGGTTCCCAAAAACGCAGTGTTAGCGGGATCAGCCCAGATACCTGCTAGCACCTGCGTTTTGCCCCTCCGTCCAGCCCAGGCCACCCAAGTGCAGTATCGATCGATCACTGTCACTTACAAAACACAACACACATAACTGCAGCGTTCGCAGAGCCAGGCCTGATCCCTGCGACTCCAGTGCTGTAGGAGGTGATTTCACCACCACAGTAAAAAAAAAAAAGCAAATATGCCGAAGCATTGGGGCAGCAGGGGCGGAGGAGTGATTTTGCTCCTAATGCCGCGTACATACGATCGAAATTCCGACGGAGGCTTGCCCGTGGAAAAGTCCGACCATGTGTGTGCAGCATAACTTTTTTGCGGGAGGATGCCCCCATGCTTCGGCATATATAAATGGTGCATGTATGCCCATCATTAGAAGTGGGTGGATGAAGGGCGGTATTCTAATGGTGGGCATACCCACCGATCAATCTCTTTTTTTGTTCAGCCACCTGGCTGCATGAAAAAAAAAGATTACAATACATGTCCAACAAGGACCAGCAACGTACTGGTATGTTGCTGGACTTTGATTGGTTATACCAGATTGATGCCTGCGGCTTTAGGTATCATCTTGGTATCATTCTTTTCAGCCAGCGGCCGGCTTTCATGTAAAAGCAATCCTAGTGGCTAATTAGCCTCTGGACTGCTTTTACAAGCAGTGGGAGGGAATGTCCCCCCCGGATATAAAAAGCGCCATTGGGAAATTGGGAAAGCATTTTATCACACAGATCTTGGTGTGGTCAGATGCTTTGAGGGCAGAGGAAAGATCTAGGGTCTAGACCCCAGTTTTTTCAAAAAAAAGAGTACCTGTCACTACCTATTGCTATCATAGGGGATATTTACAATCCCTGAGATAACAATAAAAATGATAAAACAAAAAAAATATGGAAGGAACAATTTAAAAATAAAATAAAAAAGCAAAATTAATAATTAAAAAAAAAAAAAAAAAAAAAAAAAAAGCACCCCTGTCCTGCCCTGCTCTTGCCCAATGGCGAACGCAAGCGTCGGTCTGGCGTCATATGTAAACAGCAATTGCACCATGCATGTGAGGTATCACCGCGAAGGTCAGATCGAGGGCAGTAATTTTAGCAGTAGACCTCCTCTGTAAATCTAACGGGGTAACCTTTTAATGGCTTTTAAAAATGTATGTAGTTTGTCGCCAATGCGCGTTTGTGCGAAATTTTAAAGCATGTCGTGTTTGGTATCTATGTACTCGGCCTAAGATCATCTTTTTTATTTCATCAAACATTTGGGCAATATAGTGTGTTTTAGTGCATTAACCACTTAAGCCCCGGACCATTTGGTAGCTAAAGGACCAGAGGTGAATTCAGAATTTTGCACTGCGCTGCTTTAACTGTAAATTGTGCGGACATGCAATGTTGTACCCAAACGAAATTTGCGTCCTTTTCTTCCCACAAATAGAGCTTTCTTTTAATGGTATTTGATTGCCTCTGCGATTTTTATTTTTTGCGATATAAACAGAAAAACACCGAAAATTTTGAAAAAAATGATATTTTCTACTTTTTGTTATAAGAAAAATCGAATAAACTCAATTTTAGTCATATATTTAGGCCAAAATGTATTCAGCCACATGTCTTTAGTAAAAAAAATGTCAATAAGCGTATATTTATTGGTTTGCACAAAAGTTATAGCGTTTACAAACTAGGGTACATTTTCTGGAATTTACACAGCTTTAAATTTATGACCATTAAAAGCCTTTACAGGTTACCACGTTAGATTTACAGAGAAGGTCTACTGCTAAAATTACTGCCCTCGATCTGACCTTCGCGGTGATACCTAACGCTTGCGTTCGCCTTTGCGCAAGAGCAGGGGGGGGGACAGCGGTGCTTTTTTTTTTTTATTATTATTTATTTTGCTTTTTTATTTTATTTTTAAACTGTTCCTTCCATTTTTATTTTTTTACCATTTTTATTGTTATCTCAGGGAATGTAAATATCCCCTATGATAGCAATAGGTAGTGACAGGTACTCTTTTTTTGAAAAAAATTGGGGGGTTAGACCCTAGATCTTTCCTCTGCCCTCAAAGCATCTGACCACACCAAGATCGGTGTGATAAAATGCTTTCCCAATTTCCCAATGGCGCTGTTTATATCCAGGGGGGGGGGGACATTCCCTCCCACTGCTTGTAAAAGCAGTCTAGAGGCTAATTATCTGCTAGAATTGCTTTTACATGAAAGCCGGCCACTGGCTGAAAAGAATGATACCAAGATGATACCTAAACCTGCAGGCATCATTCTGGTATAAACATTCAAAGTCCAGCAACAAACCTGTACGTTGCTGGTCCTTGTTGGACATGTATTGTAATCTTTTTTTTCATGCAGCCTGTTGGCTGAACGAAAAAAAGAGATTGATCGGTGGGTATGCCCACCATTAGAATACCTCCCTTCATCCACCCACTTCTAATGATGGGCATACATGCACCATTTATATATGCCGAAGCATGGGGGCATCCTCCCGTAAAAAAGTTATGCTGCGTACACATGGTCGGACTTTTCCACGGGCAAGCCTCCGTCGGAATTTCGACCATATGTACGCGGCATAAAAGGTTATGCCGCGTACACACGGTCGGAATTTCGACCGTATGTACGCGGCATTAGGAGCAAAATCGCACCTCCGCCCCTGCTGCCCCCATGCTTCGGCATATATGCTCTTTTTTTTTAACTGTGGTGGTGAAATCACCTCCTACAGTGTTGGAGTCACGGCTTTATGTATCGTGGGAGCAAACGCTGTTGCTGTCAAGATAAATAAATCCGCGCTGCAACTGAATGGCGTACCTGCTAAGCAAATGATGATTAACATTAAAACAAAGTAACATTACAGTATAACAGTAAGACCTTACCCTAGCATACCTGCAAAGCAAATACCAAAAAAAAAAAACTATTATAAAATAAAACATTTTTTTAACGCAACCTGTGCCTAAAATATATATATGCCGAAGCATTGGGGCATCCTCCTGCAAAAAAGTTATGCCGCGTACACACGGTCGGACTTTTCCACGGGCAAGCCTCCGTCAGGAATTTCGACCGTATGTACGTGGCATAAAAGGTTAGGCTGCGTACACACGGTCAGACTTTTCCACGGGCAAGCCTCTGTCGGAATTTCGACTGTATGTACGCGGCATTAGGAGCAAAATCGCTCCTCCGCCCCTGCTGTCCCCATGCTTCGGCATATATGCTCTTTTTTTTTTAACTGTGGTGGTGAAATCACCTCCTACAGCACTGGAGTCACGACTTTATGTATCGTGGGAGCAAACGCTAGGTGAAAGATTTGTACAAAAAGGATACAAAGAAGAGTTTATAAAAAGTAAAATAGAAGAAGCCATACACATTCCAAGATGTGAACTACTTCAGAACAAAGGAAAAACTCCTAAACCCGACAAGGTATCGGTCATTCTAGACTATAACATTCAATATAAGAAGATTGAGAGCATTTTCAGATGCCACTGGCATATCTTGAAAGCAGACAAAAGCCTTAAAGACATACTACCTGACAGACCCCAATTCATCTACAGGCGTGCACCCACATTACGAGATCAGCTAGTGAAGAGTGTGGTTAATCCACCTAAAAAGATCTTTACTTTCTTCACTGGCAAAGGGTTCTATCCCTGCAAAAGGTGCTACGCCTGCAGACGCACGAAACTCCCGAATGAAAAGAGATCCTCTTTCCAGTCTAACAGTAATGGGAGAGAATATGAAATGAAAGAATTAGTTGGTTGTAATACAGAAGGGGCGGTTTATGTGTTGGAGTGCAGTTGCGGCCTACAGTATGTAGGCCGCACTAAAAGGCTACTTAGGATCCGCGTTAAGGAACACGTACAAAACATACAACGCGGATTTGTGAAACATAGTGTCTCAAGGCACTTCGCAGAAACACATAACCGAGACCCCTACCATTTAAAATTCTGGGGCATAGTACCCTATTCATGTCCATGGAGAGGAGGGCATAAGGTACGAACACTAAGTCAAATTGAATCCCATTGGATTTTTTCGATGGATACGTTTACACCTAAAGGTCTAAACATAGAATTCGACTTAAATTGTTTTTTGAGTGACTATTAGTACATCTAGTCACATACCTCTCCTCATTCATAATCGACATTGGGTCCTTGCCTACTGCCATAGATGTTCTCACTACGACTGGCATGATGTACTTATTTAAAACAGGTATATTCTCCTTGATGTTGGACCCTATTATATGTGAACTGAGATTACCCATTCGCCAAGGCAGGATTTTCATTAGTTCACTATTTAGGTGGGTTGCACCTTTGACTATATACTTAGGTCCATTCCCCCCCCCCCTTGTTTCTTTTTAACTAATTTTTATCATTTTATTTATCTTATATGTTGAGTTAGTGATCCCAATCCCATTTTTATTTTTCTCCCGTGTTATACATATTATGTCTGTATATTTAATATGTTTATTCCTATGTTAACATGTCAAGCGATTTTAGGAACTAACCCGGTATATTTCCTCTCAGGATCATAGCTGGAGTGTGTCTGAGCTTTATTTATTCTATAGATGACATATTCTAGCTCCATGGTAATGGAGCTTTTTTAGTTAAGAGCGGAGTAACTCTTTATACCCGGTTTATATATGTATATTTTTAATCAGTTTCCATATACCCTTTTCATATACATATATTTATCCTTACTCCGTGGACAGTTAGTCCCGTTCTATCACAGTGTCATTTATGTCTAAAGGTTTATCCCTTATACGGCATATTTCTTTGTCCTGCAGCGTCCCTTCTTTTTCCTCCCTAGTGTGCACAGTTCATTGCTTGCTGACACTTGCCAGTCAGATTTAAAAAGACATAGCAATCATGGCCGCGCGCATATATATACATTGGTCTACAACAAAATGGCCTCCGCCCGCCCTGTGCCGAGGACTATTTAAACTCTACATCCCGTGTCTAGTGCTAGCCTCTGATGAAGTCATGTGATATGACGACACGCGTCAGGACGTAGCACAGACACACCGCCAGCAGATCCGAGAGGAGACGAGCTCGCCGCTCGTAAGGATTCAATACCCGGTTTTTACTTCCAAATGTGAGTTTTTTACTCTAGTTTTAATAAACGTTTAGCGGTTTCAGACCCACACTATTTCTCCTTCCTTTATTTTCTCTACATTCCAACTCTGTGATTGCCGCTGCCGATACCTGATACCTGAGGGTTGCATCGGATGCACCATAGATGCCACACTCTTTCCCACTGGCACGAGCTTGGCGCTCGTTTGGATTGAGGTCCATGCTCACTCCATCACAAGTGAGTGTGTGAATGTATGCATCAGCTACTCCTCTTGCTGCACTCACAGAGTTGCGCTATTGATGTGCCCTCTGTTTTTGTTTTCTCTTATATACTCCAATGAGTAACGGTGCCATAAAGACCAGGCCATGAGGACGTGATACCCCCCTTCACTACAGAGAACTGCTGTATACTGTCCCCCCTTCCAATAGGGAGGTAAGCCAGGTGTGATCACAGGGTGGACGTCACAGGATTTTCTCCAAGCACTTCATTGGTGACGGGACTTTATCCACATATGACTTATCCATATACCATATATTTACAATAAGTTATTTTGGAAGCATTGGGAAGTCATCACCAGGATTTATTTGGGACTGCCTTTCCTTACTAGCATAGTTCACCCATGCACTGAGTGTGTGATTCCATTTATCCCATCCATCTCACTTTTCCCATTCATGGATTTGTTTGTGGATTATTAATATGTTTAAGTGGTTTAATCTTTATCACGTGTTGCATATCTTGACCATTTGGATATTGGTTTTATATGTCACATTTTTGTTTATTATTCACTGTGTTACATATTTTTCTGATTATTATTGATCAGTCTTTTATTAGTGTATTTTCATTTGTGTCACTGTGCACATTGCACATCATTGCTAGTTAGCCTAGTACTAGCCCATTACTTACCCACTTCGTGTCTCAGTCTCCCCCTTTTTCCCTCCCCTTTCCCCTCCTTTCCACACCTTCCCCACCCTACCCTTCTTTGCCACATCCCCTCCGAGTTTATTTTTTCTCTCCCTTCCCATCATCCTATTTGACACACTACAGCGCAGTCACCATCACATTTTATATATATATTTTATTGTTCACTTGGACCAGACCCTCCGGTGATTGCTGCAGTATTCCATCCATTCCCCTTACACCTCTCACCTGTGCCACTACTTAGGTAGCGCAAGGGTTTTCTTGTTTTATAAACGCTGTTGCTGTCAAGATAAATAATTCCTGACTACCTATGGGTGGTGCGCCTAGACCAGATTAAATTCTGGACTCAAAAATCCGACCTACCCCTCTGGGTTGATATAGAAACTAACTTATCTCCAACGAAAGATCTCACCCAACTACTCATAGGAGACAGGTGGGTTCCCTGGAACATTACTACCCTTTCACCCCCAAAACAGGCCTCATTGAGAGCCTGGAGACTCCTTTTAGATAAATACCATGAGGACGTACAAACTATAGACTTCAACCTTCCCTTGACTCTATTGGAGTCCAAGATTCCAATGCTAGACATCACAGACATGACCAATAAGGGCATCCACCACATATCGGACCTATATGAAGGCCCAAGACTCAAAACTATAGATCAAATCATGGTACAATATCGTATCTCCTCACCCGGCTTTTTCAAATGCCTCAGAATTACGCACTTCTTGAAATATCATGCCCCTCCATTAGTGACAGTGCCGAATAAAATCTGGCAATTCTACTCCAAGGCAAAACAGGATACGAAGGGCATCTCCTTTTTCTATAACCTAATACACGACAGAATGACATTCCATAAGACAGCAGCAATGCAACACTGGGAGGTTGACATGGGTTACACTTACTCGGATGCACAATGGCACCGCGCCTTCATAGAAATACACAAATCTTCCCACTGCGTAAAACATTGGGAACTAACGATCAAGATTGCAAATAGATGGCACTATACTCCCTTCCGACTTGCCACATACTTTACAGGTACGTCACCAAACTGCTGGAGAGAGTGCGGGCACGTAGGTAACTTACTTCATATGCTCTGGCATTGCCCTAGTATAAGAAGTCTTTGGAACCAGGTTTTCCAAAGGATCTCATCCATAACTGGAATACTATCACAGCCCGACCCAGCATTGGCGCTATTGCACCTAAAAATAGACAAATTTCCGCAATTTTATAGGCCAGTCGTAACGCACATATTACTAGAAACGCGCCTGTAGATACTGCGTAATTGGAAATCCAATAAAGCTGTGAACATTTCTGAAGTCATGGCAGCAGTTCATAGAAATTATACCTTTGAACGTCTCTTAGCAATCAATTCTCTAACATGCAAGAAGTTTGATGAATACTGGGCTATTTGGCCCAAGACCTTTTGATAAACTGTTTAGAAACCCTTAATGTATGCATATCACCAATGTGTATCACTTATAGTGTATATCTCTCCCTGTACTCTCCTTTTTTATATTTTATTCCTTCTGTTATCTGTTACATGCAAAAATTCTTTAATAAAAAACTATTGATATAAAAAGATAAATAATTCCGCGCTGCAGTTGAATGGCGCACCTGAAAACAAAAAATTACATACCTGAAAAGCAAGCATGATAAAACATTGCAGAATAGAATACAGTAAAAAAGAGCAGAACAATAGAGAGAAAATAGAGAGAGAGAGAGAGAGAGAACAATAAAACGAAAACTTTTTTTTTTTTTGTGTTTTGTTTTTTCCGTTTTTTATTTCCTTTTTTACACTTTTTTTTGTAACTTTAACAACTGTAATGGTTCGGGTCTCTCAAAATGCGATGGCATCTTGGGAGACCCTGTGTAAGTGTGTCCTAGTCTGTGAAATGCTGTACCCTACGCTAAAACTTCACTTTTGAGTGGAAGCGTTCAAAACATTCACCAATGCAAAGACCAGGATTGTCAGGACAGTGGACAAAAATAACGGGTGTCACGCCTAAATCCGCGCTTGCTACAGACACGACATCTTTTTTGGGGGGCTCGTTGGGTAGGGGTACTCTCGAGGACATACGGATAATGCCTCTCATGCAGCCGGCTTACTGCATTTGGTAGGGGATGGTGAGGTGCAGAACCGCCTGGATACAGGAGTTCTGTGACTATCTCATTCTGGAATTTTAGAAGAGATAACGTCCCGCCTGAAGCTCTGTATAGCACATGAGAGTTCAGCAAAGCCAATTGGAATAAGGATAGAGACACTTTTTTGTACCAGCGTCTCGCCTTACGGTCAATTAGATACGGCGCCAACAACTGGTCGTTGAGGTCCACCCCTCCCATATTTTTGTTATATTCGTGGACACAGAGGGGTTCCTCCACAACACCAGTCGCATTAGGAATTTGGACTGTCGTGTCTGCATGAAGGGAGGTAAGAAGGAAAACATTCTTATTATCCCTCCACTTCATAGCGAGCAAGTTATTACACTTCACGCAGGCTCTCTCCCCCAGCCTACGACGGGCATCTACAAGCCGCTGGGGAAAGCCCCGGCGATTAGGTCGCACGGTGCCACATGCTTCAATCTGATGATCAAACAAGTGACTAAACAGTGGCACGCTCGTGTAATAATTGTCCACATACAAGTGGTACCCCTTTCAGAACTTATAGAGCTTGACTCCGTATCTGGCACGCTTGCTGGGAAGGTACTGCTTGAAAGACAAGCGGCCAGAAAATGTAATCAGGGACTCATCAACGCAGACAACTTGATCGGGAATAAACAAGGTTGCAAAACGTTTGTTGAAGTGGTTTATGAGGGGCCGAATTTTGTAGAGCAGGTTGTATTCAGGGACTCCATGTGGACGACAAAGTTCATTGTCGTTGAAGTGCATAAACCGCAAAATCTGCTCGTATCGTGTCCTGGGCATGGAGGCAGAGAACACGGGCATGTGGTCAATTGGGTGTGTGGACTAATAAACACGCAATGACGGGAATTTATGTGTGCCCATGTTAAGGGAAAGGCCCAGAAAGGTTTTAAATTCGGAAACCGTAATTGGTTTCCAATCTTTGGCAATGGAAGGCAACTGGGGACTAGCGGCGATGAATTGACCAGCATTTAAATTACTCTGGTCCACAATAGATCTATAGAGATCTTCCGTGAAAAACAGAGAATAAAAATCAATTGGCTTAAAATCAGCTGTTTCCACCTAAATACCGGGTTGGGCAGTGAATGGGGGAAGTACGGGTTCTGCAGAAGTGGTGGGGACCCAATCAGGATAGGCGAATTCTGCAGGAAGGGCACTATGGGCACGACGGGCCTGCCTTTGTCTTCTTCTTGGTGGCAGCGGGACACTACTTGTGCTTGCCACCTCGCCAGCTTGAACTGCACTTATGGGACTCGCCACGTCACCACATGATACTGCAGTGCTGGATGTACGCCCAGGCTGTACTAGGCCGCTGGTGCTTGCCAATTCACCAGAAGGAATAGCGGCACTAGTACTACTCTGCTCCATGATACGAGAGCCCTGCGGTTCTTGCTCCTCAACAACAGCAGAAGATCGGGATCGGGTACGCCTGACCTTAGCAGGGACCTCACCTTCGTCGTCGGAGCTATCTGGAGTGGAGCCGCTGACTTCACTGTCTTCTACTGGAAGATATTCTGAGCCTGAATCTGACAGATCCGTGACCTCCTCTTCACTATCTGTCATGCTCAGAATCTCGTAGGCCTCTTTACTAGTGTACCTTCGATTTGCCATTTTGGGCTCTAAATTTAGGGGTACACTAGTAAGATTCACAGGTAAAAAAGCACCTGACTGTCAGCAAATGTATCAAACGCTTCAAAAAAATCTGTTAGCGATCGCAGGGATCAGGACTGTCTCTGCGAACGCTGCAGTTATGTGTTTTGTGTTTGGTAAGTGACAGTGATCGATCGATACTGCACTTGGGTGGGCTGGGCAGAGGGGCTAAACGCAGGTGCTAGCAGGTATCTGGGCTGATCCCAATAACACTGCATTTTTGGGAACCCTAAACCGCTGGGGACGCTAGTATAGATCTGATCAGATCAGATATTGATCTGTTCAGATACTATACAACTAAGGGAGGTGTATGCTTTGCGCGTGGGTGTTAGCGTTACTGGCACTAACCTAACGCTGCCTGGGGCGACGCAGACCCTCTCTGGCGCTAAAACCTAATTGATATCACCCGCCGGGCGATCAGGGGGTTAAACCTTTATTGGGTTATATACGGCGGGTGCCCTGATGCTATAAAAAGCAAACTAACCAACCAGCATCACCCATAACCTTTATATGGTGATCACTGGGGAAAGGGTTAACTAGGGGCAATCAGGGGGTTAAAACCTTTATTAGGTTAAATATGGGGGTACCTGACGCTATATAAAAACCTGACGGGTAACCTAAATAACTAACTGGCTAACCAGTGTCACCAGTGACGCTTATACGGTGATCACTGGTGAAAGGGTTAACTCTAGGGGCAATCAGGGGGTTAAAATAATATATGGGGGTACCTGACGCTATAAAAACCTGCGGCGAACCTAAAAATAAATAACTGGCTATCTAGGGCACCAGCAACACGAATACAGCGATCGGAAAAACGATCGCTTAGTGACGCTGGAGTTAGGGGGTAAAAGGGTTACCTGGGGGCGATCAAGGGGTTAAACCTTTATTAGGGGGGGTTAGGGGGCTACCCTGGACCTAAAGGGGCCTAAACCTAACTGCCCTGCAACTTTTTACTGTCACAGATGACACTAAATGCAGTGATCAGTAAAATAAATGATCACTGCAATCAGTGACACTGTGCCTGGGGGCTGGGGGGGTGATCTGGGGGGTGAAATGTGTGCCTACGTGTCAGTGGGCTGTTGGTGCACTAACCTGCGTCTTCTCTCCTCGGCACTGCGGACGAAAAGACCGCCGCGAGGGGAGATGACATCACTTCCTCTGCCTGTGTTTACATTTACTGTACACAGCAGAGGAAGATTCTCATTCGCCGGGAGCGATCGCGAGGGGGTGGCCGGAATCGAACGGCCATCCCCTCATCACGGATCGCTCTGGAGCAACTAATGACCGCTCACTGTATAGAAGGGGGGTCCCACTGGACCCCCCAACTATACAAAGGCAGTCACGTACAGGTACGTGACTTTGCCTGTCGGTGCCATTCTGCCGACGTATATATACAGTGAGCGGTTGTTAAGTGGTTAATAGCGTTTAATAAAGTCACCTGATTTTATAACTGTACTACACTATTGGAGGCCGCTTCTTTTTTTCTTCCTCCCCATCTCTATGCTTCCTATCTGGAGTATTTGAGGATAGGCTAGCGGATACATTTGAGACCCGCGGGAGTGACGGGAGCCAACAGCCATAGCAGATACATCATTGGAGAGGATAGAGGAGAGAAATGGGAGAAAATACTACTCGAGGCCCACATATACAGTGGGGCAAAAAAGTATTTAGTCAGCCACCAAATGTGCAAGTTCTCCCACTTAAAAAGATGAGAGAGGCCTGTAATTGTCATCATAGGTATACCTCAACTATGAGAGACAAAATGTGGAAACAAATCCAGACAATCACATTGTCTGATTTGGAAAGAATTTATTTGCAAATTATGGTGGAAAATAAGTATTTGGTCAATATCAAAAGTTCATCTCAATACTCGGTTATATATCCTTTGTTGGCAATGACAGAGGTCAAACGTTTTCTGTAAGTCTTCACAAGGTTGTCACACACTGTTGCTGGTATGTTGGCCCATTCCTCCATGCAGATCTCCTCTAGAGCAGTGATGTTTTGGGGCTGTCACTGGGCAACACGGAGTTTCAACTCCTTCCAAAGGTTTTCTATGGGGTTGAAATATGGAGACTGGCTAGGCCACTCCAGGACCTTGAAATGCTTCTTACGAAGCAGCTCCTTCGTTGCCCGGGCGGTGTGTTTGGGATCATTGTCATGCTGAAAGACCCAGCCACATTTCATCTTTAATGCCCTTGCTGATGGGAGGAGGTGTGCACTCAAAATCTCACGATACAGGGCCCCATTCATTCTTTCATGTACATGGATCAGTCGTCCTGTTCCCTTTGCAGAGAAACAGCCCTAAAGCATGATGTTGCCCCCCCCTATGCTTCACAGTAGGTATGGTGCTCTTTGGTTGCAACTCAGCATTCTCTCTCCTCCAAACACGAGTTGTGTTTCTACTTTGGTTTCATCTGACCATATGACATTCTCCCAATCCTCTTCTGGATCATCCAAATGCTCTCTAGCAAACCTCAGAGGGGCCCGGACATGTACTGGCTTAAGCAGAGGAACACGTCTGGCACTGCAGGACCTGAGTCCCTGGCGGCGTAGTGTGTTACTGATGGTAGCCTTTGTTACGTTGGTCCCAGCTCTCTGCAGGTCATTCGCTAGGTCCCCCTGTGTGGTTCTGGGATTTTTGCTCACCTTTCTTGTGATCATTTTGACCCCACGGAGTGAGATCTTGCGTGGAGCCCCAGATCGAGGGAGCTTATCAGTGGTCTTGTACGTCTTCCATTTTCTAATTATCGCTCCCACAGTTGATTTCTTCACACCAAGCTGCTTGCCTATTGCAAATTCAGTCTTCCCAGCCTGGTGCAGGTCTACAATTTTGTTTCTGGTGTCCTTCGACAGCTCTTTGGTCTTTACCATAGTGGAGTTTGGAGTGTGACTGCTTGAGGTTGTGGACAGGTGTCTTTTATGCTGATAGGTTAAAACAGGTGCCATTAATACAGGTAATGAGTAGAGGACAGAGGAGCCTCTTAAAGAAGAAGATACAGGTATGTGAGAGCCAGAAATCTTGCTCGTTTGTAGGTGACCAAATACTTATTTTCCACCATAATTTGCAAATAAAATCTTTACAAATCAGACAATGTGATTGAGGTATACCTATGATGACAATTACAGGCCTCTCTCATCTTTTTAAGTGGGAGAACTTGCACAATTGGTGGCTGACTAAATACTTTTTTGCCCCACTGTATGAATGCTCAATCAATGCAAATTACCACTTCATTAGAGGTGAGAGTTCTGGGAGACTAGTTTGTGGATTATTCTTTGAATTCATTGTTCCTACTGTGGAAGGCCCCCCAAGGTTAACGTCTTATCTGTATAGAAAGCCATCCGTCCCATAGGACTGTTACTTTACAGTATAGGACTCACACTATACAGTGATTAAACTTTCCAGGACTATCTTTTTACCCATCAATGCACATATTACTTTGAATGTACAGTATTATTCTTTTGATGGTCTTATTCATTTATATTCACCCATTTATTGCACCTGTTACTATAGACCTTTATTAGGTATTGTTTGTAGTGATTTTTCTTTAGCGCAAGACCACTTTTACATTTATTTTATTGCATTTGTGTATGGTGAACACTGACAGATTTTGCAGCTTCTGAGCACAATTTCACTTATATTTTGGATATTCACATTCACTATTTATCCATTAGTAGCGCGAAAGACCTTTACACTTTTCATCATTCTAAAATGCTTAAAAATTTAATTTGCTTTTAACATTTGATTCTGGAATGACTTGAATTTCCCTGAACAAAAAAAAACAAAAACACATTCACTGTTCTAAATCCATTTGTTTGAGAACAATTTTCCATCCTGCACCTTTAATTTTTTTCCCACAAATAGAGCTTTCTTTTGGTGGCATTTGATCACCTCTGCGGTTTTTATTTTTTGCGCTATAAACAAAAGAAGAGCGACAAGTTTGAAAAAACACACAATTACTTTTACTTTTTGCTATAATAAATATAAATTTTTTATTTTTTTTTAAAACACATTTTTTCCTTAGTTTAGGCCGATACATATTCTTCTATATATTTTTAATAAAAAAAAAAACAAAAAAAAACGCAATAAGCGTATATTGATTGGTTTGCGCAAAAGATAAAGCAGCTACAAAATACAGGATAGATTTATAGCATTTTTATTTTTTTTACTAGTAAATGGCGGCGATCAGGGATTTTTATTGTGAATGCGATATTGCAGCGGACACATCGGACACGTTTGACACATTTTTGGGACCATTCACATTTATACAGCGATCCGTGCTATAAAAATGCATTGATACCTGTATAAACATGACTGGCAGGGAAGGGGTTAACACTAGGGGGCGATCAAGGGGTTAAATGTGTTCCCTAGGAGTGACTCTTACTGTGGGGGGAGGGGACTGACTGGGGGAGGTGACCGATGGTTGTCCCTATGTACAAGGGACGCACCATCGGTCTCCTCTCCCTGACAGGACGTGGATCTCTGTGTTTACACACAAAGATCCACGGTCCTGCTCAGTTACTGGGCAATCGCGGCCGCCGGGCGCACGCATCGGGTCCCCAGTGACGCGTGCGTGCCCCCTAGTGGCTTTGGAAGGCGCGACGTCATATGACGTGCGCCCAGAACAGGGTCTTCTGCCTGCCGTCATTTAATGGTGGGCGGATGACAAGTGGTTAAAGATGATCTAGATGCCTCAACTTATGTGCTTCATAACGGACCAGAGTGGATTATAAATAAGACCTTTAGAATAGTTAAGTTTTTTTTAGGCTCCTTTCACACGGGGCGGATCCGTGCAGATCCGCCCCGTGAAGCTCCGCTTGCTCAGCGGGGATCGCTCCGTTGATCCCCGCTGAGCCGACGGATGACTGGGCGGTCCCCGCACACTGTGCAGGGACCGCCCTGTCAGAGCGCCGCTCTCCCCTATGGGGAATCGGATGACGACGGACCGTAGAGTCCGTTGTCATCCGATCCGCTCCGCCGACGGAAGGAATAATAGGGTTTTCCTCCGTCACACTTTGGCGGAGCGGATGTCAGCGGACAGGTCACCGCTGACATCCGTGGCTCCATAGGGGTGCATGGAGGATCCGTTTCAGGTCCGCCTAAAAAACTGACAGGCGGACCTGAACGGACCTCCGTGTGAAAGAGCCCTTAGAGAGATCTTCTATGCAAGAAAAATAAATCGGATAATGTATACAAACATTACAGCTGACACAGAACAGTGGTATAGCCGCTCATTCATTCACTAATTTATCAATATAATATAAAAGTGGAACAGTTTGCAGGCTGAGGTAAGGGGATCCACCCTCAATTAAAAGTTAAAAGTACATGTGTGGGAAATTTAGATCTGTTAAAGGGGCTAGAAAAGGAAATTTGCTAATCTCTGGCTAATGCGTCTATTCTCCAACTGATATTTAACATTTGGCAATTGGTTAAAGAATTACTAGGGATAAAGGGTTTCACTTTTACAATTATTTGGAGTAACCACATGTGTAAGGAAGTGGAAAGCTGGAGGGAGTTGTACTTTGCAAACAATGGGGGTATTCTAAAGCTGCCCATAGACCGTTTTTTTTTTCATCCAGCCAGAGGCCTGGACACAAAAACACACAGATTCCACCATTGAGACGGATGGAGAAATTCCCCTACACCCATCTACGCCCACCGGGACATGCTGACAGCAGCACCCGGTACTGTAAAGCTGGCTATACAATATGTATGTATATATATGTATATATATATATATATATATATACACACACACACATATACACACTGTGACAGCAGGAAGGTAAAGTCACCTGGTTGCATCCAGGGGGGTAGATATATTTCTCCCAGATTCAGGCTTTATGCTGACTTATACAACTAGGGAGGGAGTTGATGAAGCCCAGCTGAGGCTAGTGGGCTCATGGATGACTCATACCTCTAGGGAGAGGGCTGGGCGTCGTGCAGGCAGGGAGTTGATGAGACCAGCTGAAGCCTGTCAGTTCGTTTAAGGCCTCTATAAAAACTCCCAGCTTCATTAGATGTTAGCTCATGCCTGGACCCAGACCTGTGTGGACTGTCTAGGGAGAGTGAACCCCTGTGCGGTGAGGCAAAGCCTGTGTGGCTATTTGTTTGGACTTTTACTAAACCAGGGACTTAGGGACTAGGACAGCACCAGGCTGATCCCAGTTGTTAGTTTAGGAAACCTGCATGTTTAGTCAGAGGTCAAACTGACCAGGATTTATTTTGTTGTAGTCTCTGCTCTTGCTTCTGTAACAGGTCTATGAAGCGGGCCTCAGATTGCTGCTGGGCTTGTTGATGAGCTTGCTGCTGGGCTGCAAGGCTCCTTTGCAAACCTGCATTTGTCTGCTGTTGATTGGCATTTGCTAGAGCCAGCTGTTTCAGTATCTCCTCCATGCTGGCTTAAAAAAAACTGCCCGCATTCTCCACCAACTGTGAGGGGGTTAACTCGGTAGCGGGTGTGTGTGACCCCCTGGTTGGGCTCCCCACACAAAAACAGGGCCAGCAGACGGAGGTTGTGGTTTTCAAAATCAAAAGGTGCGGTTTATTTCTCTATGTACAGTGACAAAAACACAGCAAAGCCAAAAAGAAACATAAACAAAATAAATCCTGGTCAGTTTGACCTCTGACTAAACATGCAGGTTTCCTAAACTAACAACTGGGATCAGCCTGGTGCTGTTCTAGTCCCTAAGTCCCTGGTTTAGTAAAAGTCCAAACAAATAGCCACACAGGCTTTGCCTCACCGCACAGGGGTTCACTCTCCCTAGACAGTCCACACAGGTCTGGGTCCAGGCATGAGCTAACATCTAATGAAGCTGGGAGTTTTTATAGAGGCCTTAAACGAACTGACAGGCTTCAGCTGGTCTCATCAACTCCCTGCCTGCACGACGCCCAGCCCTCTCCCTAGAGGTATGAGTCATCCATGAGCCCACTAGCCTCAGCTGGGCTTCATCAACTCCCTCCCTAGTTGTATAAGTCAGCATAAAGCCTGAATCTGGGAGAAATATATCTACCCCCCTGGATGCAACCAGGTGACTTTACCTTCCTGCTGTCACAACACACACACACACACACACACATACAGTGAGGGGAAAAAAGTATTATATCCCCTGTTGATTTTGTATGTTTGCCCACTGACAAAGAAATGATCAGTCTAAAATTTCTTTCAAAAAAGTTATAAATTGATTTGCATTTTAATGAGTGAAATAAGTATTTGACCCCTTTGCAAAACATGACTTAGTACTTGGTGGCAAAACCCTTGTTGACAATCACAGAGGTAAAACGTTTCTTGTAGTTGGCCACCAAGTTGGCACACATCTTGTCAGATTTTTGAAGGAAAAGATGTAAACATTTACACTGACAGCAGATATGGGTACACGGGTTGACAAAAGATCCTACTGGACTTTGGTCAACCAAGGAGGGAATAATAGGGAATAAAAGGGGTGCACCACATGATAGAATCCCTAGATTACACACAAGTCCCCACACAGAAGGGCAATTTAGAATATCTTTTGGTTATAGTTGACAGATTTACAGGATGGGTAGAAGCAATCCCTACCACAGGAGAGACAGCTAGAGTACTAATAAATCAGTGGATCTGTAGGTTTGGCCTTCCCGCCACTATATGGTCAGATCAAGGTCCAGCATTTACCTCGGCCTTAGTGAAGGAGCTCAGGAGTAGAGGAAAGAATGAACAGAACCATAAAAGACAAATTGAAAAAAGCAACAGGTGGCACAATGAAAAACTGGTTAGATTACTTGCCAGCAGTCTTATATCAAATCAGGACTACCCCCCACAGAACAGGAATATCTCCTTTTGAGATACTTATGGGTAGGCCAGCACAGAGGAAACCTGATTAGGGAGAGGAGGTTAATCTTTATTCTTTACAGGAAGAGTACGTGAAACATTTGGTAAGTAGCCTTAGTGAAACAGAGGACAAGGTTGCTGTCACTTTCCCTCCTCTCTCCACAGAGCCTACACATCCGTATATCCCAGGAGACAAAGTATTGATAAAACAACTTGCTGTCCAGAAACAACCAGGCCCTATCTTCCAAGGACCATTTGAAATTCTGAAGGTTGCCAGAACAGCCGTTCTTACAGATCAAGGACCACAATAGATCCATGCATCCAGACTAAAGACATTTCCGAAGGGAAACTGGAAGAAGGTGAAGGAGAAGACAAAGACCTCTGTTCTGGAGAGTATTCCAGAAAAGGATCCGGAAAATACTCCCTAGTGGACCATAAAAAACAAGAAACTCAGAGTTCCATACCCATAGACACTAATGGTCAAAAAGGAGGGGTCACTTCGGCAAAACTTTTTCTTTTTTCCTTAATGATTACATTGTTTATTTTAATGCTCATAATCGTAGGACACTGTTGGTCAGATAATTCTAACAGGCCAAAAAGAAGTATGGAAGACAATTTTAGTGGTAAAATGCTGCTGCTTAAATTTAAGTATGCTTATGCTCAAAAATCAGGATATGAAAAATGTTGGATATGTAGTAAACTCCATCCCAGCACTGCTAGGATCCCCCCAATGGCAGTACCTCTAAACTTCACCCCTCTCCTAAACGGCACACCACCTGTCGTCCTTACAAATGTCGCAAGAACGCTTTCAGATAATAACCTTACTTTCCAAATTATTGGTAGAAGTCATTCCCCAGACTGGTGTTTTAGGTTGGGAAACTCCACAAAGGGAGCTAAAGTGTGCCAACAAGCTACAATTAACTTTTCAATGACTTCAATTGAAAGCCCTTTCTTTCATACTTCAGAACCTGCCCTAAACTCCACTCTAATAAACTTTCTTAACTCCAGTTCCACTTCCACAGTAGGAAAATTATTGTCAAGTTTAACCTTCTCTGGTTTTTCTGATGAAATTATGACAATATTTAACAAACGACCTTTAGCTCTAGGAGACAGTATTTATATTTGTTGTGGAAAAAGTTGTCACCCTTGGATCCCCACTGAACCCCAAGGATTGTGTTATCTTGCATCCCTAGTCCCCATTATGGACATAGTAGGAGATAGCAAGGGAACACACCTCCTTGAAGCTAGCATGCATCCTAGGTACCCCCTCAAACACAGAAATAAAAGGGAGTTATTTTTCGAAAAAGATATGGCTTGGGCCTGGTTCCCTTCCTGGACAGGTTGGGGGATAGATTTAATGAAAAGGCTTAATAATTATACAAATATTATAGATGATGTATTAGTAAAGAACTCTGATGATATTACTAGTTTAAACATTGAAACTAGAGCAATCAGAAAACAATTAGAACTTCATGATCTTGCTATTGAAAGCATGAGTGCTGCACTCACTGGCCTGTGTGAAGTTACGGAGGATTACGAGTGCTGCACTTGGATCCACAACACATCTGTTGAGATTCCTGATTACCATGATGTAATTGCCCAACATAGGAAAGAGGTAAATAAATTGCAACAGGGGGCGAGGGATATCGCAAAAACATGGAGCCCCTTTGGAGAGGGAGGATTCGGGGCACAGGTATTTTCTCATTTCTCAGACAAATGGCTATAACAGTAGTAATGGTGTTAATCTTCATTCTACTGTTATATTTAGTATTAAAATTAATTGTCTGGACAATTGGAAAGATCACTAGTAAAAAGAAACAGGGTTCTAAGGAAACAATCTTGATGATGTCCACGGTACATACTAAACAAAAATGGTATAATGAATAATCCAATGATCGATGGGCTTCAATTCTTGAAGCCATGATCATAAGGAGGGGTTGTAAGGTATAAGAAGATCATGAACCAATATTCATGGTTAGAGTTCTCCTCTAGTGATGAGCCGAACACCCCCGGGTTCGGTTCGCACCAGAACCCGCGAACGGACCGAAAGTTTGTACGAACATTAGAACCCTATTAAATACAATGGATGCGAACGTTCAAATTCTAAAGTGCTAATTATAACAACTATTATGCATGTTATTGTCCTAAAAAGGGTTTGGGAACCCGGGTTCTGCACCAGGGGACATGTATCAATGCAAAAAGAAGTTTTAAAAACGGTCGTTTTTCGGGAGCAGTCATTTTAATGATGCATAAAGTGAAAAAAAAAAGTCAAATATTCCTTTAAATATCGTACCTGGGGGGTGTCTAAAGTATGCCTGTGAAGTGCCACGTGTTTCCCGTGTTTAGAACTGTCCCTGCACAAAATGACACTTCTAAAGGAAAAAAAAGCCATTTAAAACTGCTTGCGGCTTTAATGTAATGTCTGGTCCCGGTAATATGGATGAAAATCTTTAAGAAAAATGGCATAGCTACCCCATGACCCCCCCCCCTACCCCAGCCCATTACCAGCCCCTTTGGGTCTTGTATGGATATTAAGGGGAACCCCGCACATAAAATAAAAAAGGCCCTATATACTCTGAACAGCCGTATACAGGCGGTGCATACAAGACAGGGACTGTAGGTTTGTTCTTATGTAGAATGTGTTTGTAATTTTGAACAGGTACATTGTTGAAGTGTAGCTCCAGCCCAAAAATCTATTTTTAAACTTTTTGGAAAACATAGGTAAGGGTTATCACCCCTGTAACATTTGTTTTGCTGTCTGTGCCCCTGTTCAGAACATTTCACCTCACTTTCCGTCCCAATGACAACTGTTTTTGAAATGTGGTGTTTTTCTTGAAACAAGGATTGCTGATAAAGCATCAGTACAGAGGAGACACCTTTCTCCCATATTTATTCTTACAGGAGAGAATTTTCCTTCCATGGGGTAGATTTCCTCTCACTTCCTGTTGTCTTCTTGCGTTTGCAAGTAGGAGTCGTTTGTAAGTTGGATGTTTGAAAGTAGGGACCTGCCGTATATACTCTGCAGAAATAGGCCCCTTAGTTGTTGGTGTTGGCACAACACTGTAAGCACTCACAGTTACTCTTGGTTGGTGCTGGAACGCCCTGCTGTCAACTATTATATCAGGAATTTTAATTACATATAATTGTTGAACAGTGGTAGTAAAAATTGGGGCTTTGATGGTGGTGCTGGTGCCACAACACTGTAAGCCCTGACAGTTACTCTTGGTGGGTGCAGCAATGGGCCCTGCTGTGAATTATTAGATCAAGAATTGTAATTACATGCCCCTTTTGAACAGGGGCTGAAAAATTGGGCCTTTCGTGGTGGTGGTGGTGGTGGCGGCGTTGCCACAACACTGTAAGCCCTCAGACTTACTCTTGGTGGGTGCAGGAATGGGCCCTGCTGTGAATTATTAGATCAAGAATTGTAATTACATGCCCCTTTTGAACAGGGGCTGAAAAATTGGGCCTTTCGTGGTGGTGGTGGTGGTGGCGTTGCCACAACACTGTAAGCCCTCAGACTTACTCTTGGTGGGTGCAGGAATGGGCCCTGCTGTGAATTATTACATCAAGAATTGTAATTGCATGCCCCTGTTGAACAGGGGCTGAAAAATTGGGCCTTAGGCACTGGTGGCACAACACTACAACCCCTCACAGATACTGTACTTGAAGCACAGCAATGAGCCCTGTTGCAAAGTATTGCTTCAAAAATTGTAATGACACGCCCCTGTTAAACAGGGGCTGAAAAATTGGGCCTTAGGCACTGGTGGCACAACACTACAACCCCTCACAGATACTGTACTTGGAGCACAGCAATGAGCCCTGTTGCAAAGTATTGCTTCAAAAATTGTAATGACACGCCCCTGTTAAACAGGGGCTGAAAAATTGGGCCTTAGGCACTGGTGCCACAACACTCCAACCCCTCACAGATACTGTACTTGGAGCACAGCAATGAGCCCTATGGCAAATTATTGCTAAAAAAATTGTAAGTACACGCCCCTGTAAAACAGGGGCTGAAAAATTGGGCCTTAGCCACTGGTGGCGGCACCCATAAACAAAAATGATCTTCCAAGCTATCATCATCAATCGTATCATTGAGGACTCGGAGGAGGAGGATAGCCAGTCAACATAACAGCACAGGCACTCAGCATCAGCATCAGTCTTGAAGGGATGTGACATGTTAAAATCAATTAGTCTGTTATATCAGCATCAGGTGTGTGGTAGCTGGTGGTGATCCAAGACTGGTTCATCTTGATGAAAGTCAGTCGATCAACCGAGTCGGTGGACAGGCGCACCCTGTGATCCGTGACAAATCCTCCAGCAGCACTGAATGTGCGTTCCGAAAGAACGCTGGATGCAGGACAGGCCAGTAGCTCAATTGCATACTGTGCAAGCTCTGGCCAGTGATCCATCCTCAAGACCCAGTAAGCCAGAGGATTTTCGCTGGGGAAGGTGTCCAAGTCTGACCTTGCCCCTAGATATTCCTGCACCATGTTTATCAGACGCTGGCGATGGTTGCTGGAACCGATCATACTTTGGGGCTGCGGACTAAAGAATTGTCTGAACGCATCGGTCAGACGGCCACCTTCCCCACCGCTCCTTCTTTGACTGGCCGAAGCCTCAGCAACTCGTTGTCCAGGACCAGGAGTTTGTAACCTCCCAGTCTCTGGGAACGCGTTGCACAGACCTTTCTGCAAGGCCTCCCGGAGTTGTCTCATCCTCTGCTCCCTCTGCGACGGTAACATAAGGTCCGCAACCTTACCCTTGTACCGTGGATCAAGGAGAGTGGCCAGCCAGTAATGGTCCCTCTCCTTGATCCGAAGAATACGAGGATCCTTCCGCAGACTTTGCAGGATCAGGGAGGCCATGCAGCGTAGGTTTGCTGAGGCATTTGCTCCGGAGTCCTCTGGGTCACTAAGGACGACATGATCCGCAGTCACCTCCTCCCAGCCACGTACAAGTCCACTGGTTTCTTGGGACTGTAAATCATCCCTAAAAGACTGCTGCTGATGATGCTGAGTGCCAGCCTCCACCTCCATGCTGACACAATCCTCCTCCTCCTCCTCCTCTTCCTGTGCGATGGGTGGGACAGAAGGAACACTGTCTGGGTAAAGGGGGCCTTGAGAGGCAAGGAAGTCCTCCTCTTCCTGCCTCTGTTCTGCCTCAAGTGCCCTGTCCATTATTCCACGCAGCGTGTGCTCCAACAGGTGGACAAGAGGTACAGTGTCACTGATGCATGCACTGTCACTGCTCACCATCCTTGTGGCCTCCTCAAATGGTGCCAGGACAGTGCATGCATCCCTGATCATGCCCCACTGGCGTGGAGAAAAAAAACCAAGCTCCCCTGACCCTGTTCTGGTGCCGTAGTCGCACAGGTACTCATTGATGGCCCTCTGCTGCGTGTGCAGCCGCTGCAGCATGGCCAACGTTGAGTTCCACCTGGTGGGCATGTCACATATAAGGCGGTTCTTGGGCAGGTTCAACTCCTTTTGCAGCTCAGCCAGGCGAGCACTGGCATTATAAGATCTGCGGAAATGCACACAGACTTTCCTGGCCTGCCTCAGGACATCCTGTAAGCCCGGGTACCTGCCCAAGAACCGCTGCACCACCAGGTTAAGGACGTGAGCCACACAGGGCACATGGGTCAGTTGTCCCTGTCGAAGGGCGGAGAGGAGGTTGGTGCCATTGTCGCAAACCACCATTCCTGGCTTAAGCTGGCGTGGCGTCAACCACCTCTCGGCCTGGCCCTGCAGAGCAGACAGGACCTCTGCCCCAGTGTGGCTTCTGTCCCCCAAACACACCAGCGCAAGCACGGCATGGCATCTTTTTGCCTGCGTACTTGCGTAGCCCCGTGAACGGCTACGGAGCACCGCTGGTTCATAGGACAAACCACAGGAAGAGGCCATGGAGGAAGAAGAAGAGGAGGGGGTGGAGGAGAGAGGTGTGTCACAACCAGTAGTAGCATTTTGGAGGCGTGGCGGTGGGACAACCTCCAACACTACTGCACCTTGTCCTGCATCCTTCCCAGCTGCCAAAAGAGTGACCCAATGGGCCGTGAAAGAAAGGTAACGTCCCTGTCCATGCCTGCTGGACCATGAGTCAGCGGTAATATGCACCTTACCGCTGACCGCCATGTCCAGCGAGGCCAAGACATTGCCTTCCACATGCCGGTAGAGAGCCGGAATAGCCTTCCGTGAGAAAAAGTGGCGTTTGGGAACCTGCCACTGAGGAACCGCACATTGCACAAACTCACGGAAGGGGGCCGAGTCTACCAACTGAAAAGGCAGCAGTTGAAGCGCTAGCAATTTAGCCAAGCTAGCATTCAACCGCTGGGCATGTGGATGGCTGGGAGTGAACTTCTTTCGACGGTCCAGCAGCTGGGGCAGGGAAATTTGCCTGCTAGAATCGGACGTCGGTGTACTGCTAGCAGAGTGGCCGCAAGTACTTGGCTGTGACACACCTAATTCTACACCTTCATTCCTCTCAGTGCATGTTTCAGAGAGGACTGAAGTTATAGTGGGGTTGGAGATCCCAGCTGATGCGGTGCAAGGAGAGGTCCGCTTTGTTCTTTGGTGTGGGTCTTTGAGGTAGGCTTGCCAACGAGCTGCATGGCAGGTCAACATATGTCTGGTCAGGCATGTGGTACCCAAGCGGCTGATGTTTTGGCCACGCGATATACGCTTGAGACATATGTTGCAAACAGCAGCTGTGCGATCTGATGCACTAGCCTCAAAAAAGGCCCACACCAAGGAACTTTTTGAATGACGGGCAGAGGCAGCGCCCTGCACAGGCGGAGCTCTGCGGTGTGATTCCGTCGGTGTACTGCCCTTACGCTGGCCACCAAAGGGCATCCTGCCTCGTTGGAGATGTGCCTCCTCCTCATCCTCCTCCTCCTCTCTCCTATTAGGCACCCACGTGGAGTCAGTGACCTCATCATCCCCTCCCTCCTCATCACTGGAGCCAATCTGGCAGTATGCTGCAGCTGCTGGAACATGACTGCCAGATTGGTGTCCTTCTTGAGCATCCCCTCTGTCTGCTCTCACCCTACTGCCTTCCTGTAGCTGGGTTTCATCATCAGACCCTTCGAAACGCTGGGCATCCTCCTGGAGCATGTACCCAACACTGTGCTCAAACAGTTCGGGGGACTCCTCAGGAGGAGGACATGGTGGGTCTAGGGAAGGAGTGACTGATGATGAGTCTGACATTGATAACAGGGAAGAGGACGCTTTGGCAGCTGCTTTGCCAGTACCCTGAGCCTGGGTGAGAGAGGATGAGGAGGAGGAGGAGGGCTTGGTCATCCACTCTACCAAGTCTTCAGCATGATGTGGCTCAACATGTCCAGCTGCCGAAAAGAAGGACAAGCGTGTCCCATGGCCATGTGCTGATGACAATGCACCGCGTCCACGACCAGCACTGTTGCCCCCAGACACAGAGCCTGCTTGCCCTCTTTTATTGCCTCCTGACTGTCTGCCTCTCCTTGTTTGCCTTCCAGACATTCTAATAGATGGCCTGCAGGGAGATGGGAAAAAAGCAATAAGGGCTACCTTCAGGTGTCCTTCTCTGTCCCTTTACTTAAGGATTTCTAAATATGGTTGAGGATGATTGCTTTTGCACAGAATAGCACAACGACAATTTCCCTGACTGTCCAAAAATCAAGGATTTCAAAGATGGTTGATGAGGAATGCTTTAGCACACTATAGCACAAGGAGAATTCCCCTCACTTTCCTTCTTTGTCCCTAGAAACAAGGACTCGCACAGTGAAAGAAACTGACACTCTCCCTACCTAGAGTTTTCTGTCCCTAGAAAAAATGTTTTTTTTAAGCACACTATAGCACAAGGAGAATTCACTCACTGTCCTTCCCTGTCCCTGGAAACAAGGACTTGCACAGTGAAAGAAACTGACACTCTCCCTACCTAGAGTTTTCTGTCCCTAGAAAAAATGTTTTTTTTAAGCACACTATAGCACAAGGAGAATTCACTCACTGTCCTTCCCTGTCCCTGGAAACAAGGACTTGCACAGTGAAAGAAACTGACACTCTCCCTACCTAGAGTTTTCTGTCCCTAGAAAAAATGTTTTTTTTAAGCACACTATAGCACAAGGAGAATTCACTCACTGTCCTTCCCTGTCCCTGGAAACAAGGACTTGCACAGTGAAAGAAACTGACACTCTCCCTACCTAGAGTTTTCTGTCCCTAGAAAAAATGTTTTTTTTAAGCACACTATAGCACAAGGAGAATTCACTCACTGTCCTTCCCTGTCCCTGGAAACAAGGACTTGCACAGTGAAAGAAACTGACACTCTCCCTACCTAGAGTTTTCTGTCCCTAGAAAAAATGTTTTTTTTAAGCACACTATAGCACAAGCACAAAACACACTGACACTCTCCCTACCTATCCTTCTCTTTCCCTAAACTAAAGGAATCCAGGTTAAGCAAGAAAGAAATAAAAGTCACTGTCCCTGCCTATGCTGCTCTTTCCCTGCTCCGGAACACACTACACTAGGCCGCCGTGCTGGCGGCCTTTTATAGTGTGGGGCGTGTACTAAACACCCTCAGCAATAATTGGCCACAGGCATCCTGCCTGTGGCCAATCATTGCTCTCCTCGCTGCCGGCGCTGTGATTGGCCAAGCATGCGGGGTCACAGTGCATGCTTGGCCAATCACAGCGCCTGGATGACACTGCGATGGCGTAGTGCATTGTGGGCCGTTCGCGTCACTCGAATTTGGCGCGAACGGCCCAAATCGTTCGATCTTCGTCGAACGATCGAACAGCCGATGTTCGAGTCGAACGTATGTTCGAGTCGAACACAAAGCTCATCCCTATTCTCCTCATATATATATTTTACAGAAAATGTTTCTCTGACATGAGTGTGAACAAGATGTGACTTTTGTGGTCAAGCTAATCTTTCTTCTGTGTAACTGACAGGCATGTATATTTAGGTTGAAATGTGACTTTGTGGTTAGGCTTTTTCCGGGAAAAAGTTTCTCTCACTTCTGCTTTTAACTGACAGGTTGACCGCACTGACATCTGGCGTTTCTTATCTTCTTGTTTCAAATGTCAGAACATGTTTAGTTTGACCACAATTGACGTATGTTAACTGACCGCTTTTGCAGAAGTCAAAAAACCTGTTAGAATTTATTTTTGTCTAACTCATGAAGTTTTTGCTTATTGCTGATTGGTTCAGACGAGGGAGGCAACTTTCCTTGGTTTGCATAAAAAGGACATGTAAGCATTAAACGATATATTCTTGTATACCTATTCACTGTGTATTGGTGTCTTGAATATCCGACCGGTCAGAGAGACTTCCACAGATCCTGAGTCCAGCTCGAGCCAAGAAGGTCCAACAGAACCAAACAGAACCAGAACCTTTCAGTGGTGTCAGAAGTGGGATTTTGTCCCACTCCTCTTTGCAGATCCTCCCAAGTCATTAAGGTTCCAAGGCTGATGTTTGGCAAATAAAGAAGAAAAATAAAAAATATGGACAGCCGCACTCCAAAAACCTTAGACGGTCACCTTTATTGTAAAGGATGGAAGTGTGAAACATGTAAGCAGTTACCCCGGCTATGCTGTGATGATTTTTGGTGTAATCTTCCATCCTTTACAATAAAGGCGACCGTCAAAGGTTTTTGGAGTGCGGCTGTCCATATTTTTTATTTTTCTTCTTTATATGCTACGTGCATTGCTGGCACCCACGGTAGTCCTGACATTACAGATTGCTGGAGCGTCTTCACCTGGAGCGGTAAAAATCTCTCGCTGATGTTTGGCAACTCGAACCTTCAACTTCCTTCATGTATTTTCTATAGAAATAAGGTTTCGAGACTGGCAAGCCCCCTTCCAGGACCTTAATGTGTGTCTTCTTGAGCCTTTCCTTTGTTGCCCTGGCCTCGTGTTTTGGGTCATTGTCATGCTGGAATATACATCCACGACCCATTTTCAATGCCCTGACTGAGGGAAGGAGGTTCTCACCCAAGATTTAATGGTACATGGCCCCCCTCCATCGTCCCTTTGATGTAGTAAAGTTGTCCTGTCCCCTAAGCAGAAAAACACCCTCCATGTTTGACGATGGGGATGGTTTTCTTGGGGTCATAGGCAGCATTCCTCCTCCAAACCCTGCGAGTTAGGTTAATGCCAAAGAGCTTGATTTTGGTCTCATCTGACCTCAACCCTTTCACCCTCGATGAAATTGAGTTTGACACCCCTGACCCAGTTCTCCTCTAAATCATTCATATATGTTCATTAGCAAATTTTAGTCGGGCCTGTACATGTGCTTTCTTCAGCAGGGGGACCTTGTGGGCGCTGCAGGACTTCAGTCCTTCACGGCATAGTATGTTACCAATTGTTTTCTTGGCGACAATGGTCCCGGCTGCCTTGAGATCATTTACAAGATTCCCCTGTGTAGTTCTGGGCCGATTCCTCACCGTTCTCATGATCATTGAAACTCCACAAGGTGAGATCTTGCATGGAGTCCCAGATTGAGGGGGATTGACAGTTATTTTGTGTTTCTTCCATTTGCGAATAAATCGCACCAACTGTTGTCACCTTCTCACTAAGCTGCTTGGCGATGGTCTTGTAGCCTATTCCAGCCTTGTGTAGGCCTACAATCTTTTCCTTAACACCCTTGGACAATCTTTTATATCTTGGCAATGGTGGAGAGATTGGAATCTGATTGCTTCTGTGGACAGGTCCTTTATACAGGTAACAAACTAAGATTAGGAGCACGCCCTTTAAAAAGAGTGCTCCCAATATCAGCTTGTTGCCTGTATAGAAGACACCTGGGAGCCATAAATCTTGCTGACTGATAGGGGATCAAATCCTTATTCCACTTATTAAAATGCAAATCAATTTATAACTTTTTTGAAATGCATTTTCTGGATTTTATTGTTGTTGTTCTGTCTCACACTGTTAAAATAAACCTACCATTAAAATATAGACTGATAATTTCTTTGTCAGTCAGAAAACATAAAAAATCAGCAGGGGATGAAATACTTTTTTCCCTTACTGTAGATACAATTTTCTTGTTCAATTTCCTTTAGATTTATCTTCAACTACGTAGTATAAGGGCCTGCCTGATTGCATACAATTTGAAAAAGTTTAGATTTGACCTCATATTATATGGTTTTGGTAAATCTAAAGGAAAATTGTATAATGTGTAGCTAGCTTAAGAATACACCTAGCAGCTACAACCACTGATCGATACGTTTTCTAACTTGACCATTCAACAGAAGTTGATCTAAAGACTGACTTCATACATTGTATCTGGAGATGTCCTAGGTTGGTAAGATACTGGAGAGATGTTGTTCAACATATGAATTCCATTTTAAAACAAATGTGGGGTGTATATCAGACATCAGAGAATCAAGTGAGGCTTAGCAGAAAATTGTTTCTCACTAGAAAACTGGGTTTCACCACATCCACCAAACAGTGGAGAAATGAATATCAGCAGTCAATTCGACTTCAGATACTTGGCTTAGTACCCAATTGGTGAGACTATGAAGGTTGTTATAAGCCTAGGAATGATTTTTTTTTTTTTTATGGAAAAAATTTAATACAATATATGGATGAAAAATTTACATGGAATTATTACACAAAAAACTGGTCTCATAAACAAGGTTTTCTTTAATTGAGATTGCATATCTTCCCATTTTTTGCAGTGTACAAATTATTTGATCAAATATTTACAATTGTTACACAATGTACAATTTCAGCTAATGCAGGTTTTCTTATTGTTCGAGTCAGCAAAAATAAGACTACATTCAAGTTCAGCTTACAAAAATGATTACAATGAAACCAGATATATATGACATTCATTAAATTTTATGGAAGGAATATTGTAACGAAAAGATCTTATTCACCAAACAGCACTAAATGTATTCTTGTGAAAAATATTGCACTTAAAACAGTCATGTCAGGAAGCACGGAGAAAAGTAGTACAAGTACTGATCTGAATTAATGTACTGTACAATACAGAAAATAAATGATTTTTAAGCATTTTGAAGCAATATAAAGTGGCCTTAGCACTACAGCGATCAAATCCGATTGGATCACATTTTTCCCATCTTTTATTTCTAGTAAATGTGGGAATTCATCTTTCAGTTTATCCTAGAGGGAGGAACTACTGGTGTTTCACTTTTGGACTGATGCTAGCAGTTTGATAAATATAACTTTTTAGTGACTTTTAAGCCCCCACAATGGCTGTAATAAGGGCCAAGTCACTGTTGTGCCAGAAATGAGAACTTTGGGGGGGATATGTTTTTACCCAGAGAGACGTTAAGATATAAAAAAAAAAAAACATCCCAAGACAGCCATAGATGGATCGAATCTCGGCCATTTCAGCAGGCACCTATTGATCGACTTCATTACAACCAGTCTTGTCAGATTACTGCTGGCAGCTATAGATACGATTAGTGCTGGCAGCTATAGCCAACAGCAGTAATCGTGTTCTGCTGGCAAGCAAGGCTCCCCGCTGGCAGAACACAATAGCGCTGTGATAGGGACTCCCATATTAACGCTGGCTGTGTTGACAGGGGAAATCAACCAAATTTTTTTCCTGCAACCGTTGGTTGGAGGAAAGAAAAAGGCATCATCTATGGCTTGCCTTAACCCTTTGATGTATATAGTACAATCACTATTAGTGGTTGTGGGTAAACCTGGTCTTCAAAAGATCAATTTTCAAAGGCATTTTCTAAAGATAATCAATATTCAAACCTTTCCCTTTTCAGAAGCAGCATCCTTACAAACATAATCTGCTAAAGTAGATCACAGATATCCAAACTTACATTAAAGTTGCTGCACTGCATGCAAAGAAAAGAGGATAGCACCAAATATGCTGAAGTACCATGCACCTAATAAACAGCAAGTATGATGTAAACCAGCCAAAGCTGTGTATGTAGCATATCTATGATTTAATCATGAAGCACTATACCTAAAATACACTACAACTGCATTGAAGCAGAAGAAAACCGTTACATTCCCGACACATGCCAGAAATGTAGGCGTCACATTGGTTGTGCTCTCAACCAAACTGTCAAACCATCCAATGGCTGGTGTCATAACTGATCACATGTGCAGGCAGCATCATGGCAGTTGAAGATTAAACATAGGCCGAAATGGCAGCTTTCTTGGATGAAATTTTGGGAGGGTTTACGTCCACTTTTACTAGAAGCATCTGTCTTTGCCACACTGTCCCATATATTCCCATCCACATTCAATTATTCAGAAGTAACCACACAGTACAACTGATAAAGAGAATGCTTCACCTACTGTGGAAAATTAAATTCATCAACCAATGTACACGACAGTGGGACAAGGAATTTACTTTTTTTTTTATATAAAGTAGCAACCGCTTTGTGTTCTCGCTAGGAGGTAGAGTTTTTCAGCAGATGAGACATGCAAAGTATTTTCTTCCGTGCTTCCATTACAGAGAAATAAAAAACTGACTCTCTGGTCCATGAGGACTTCTCTGAGTGCTTGCAATTTACAGAGGTATTTCCTTTCTATGGCATATGCATTATGCTAAATTATAAAATCAACAAAACTATGCAAGACCTCTTGTAAAGAAATATATGGCCTCAGGCAGTAGCCTCTACAGGCAGGTGGGAAAAGTTACCAAAGATGACCATAGATGGATTGAAAGTCGGGCAGTTCACCAGGGACAGGCCGAATTTCGATCCATGTGTGGCCGCTCCCACTCTACAGAATTCAATCTCTCAGTGTATTCTAACAGCGGAGAGTCCCCGATCAGTGAGGATTCCTCTATCCACCTCACTTGTGTGCTGACCAAAAAAGCAAAACAGCCAAAAATGCATCTATGGCCAGCTTAAAGGGTAAATTCACCTTTACAGAAAAATCTGTAAGGTGAACTTACACAGGACGCCCTCCTCACACCCAACCCCCCCTGCTTTTGTTACCTCCTACCAGGGGTGCATAATATAAGGACAAGGTAGTAGCTATAAAAGAAGCTACCAACTACTTCTTATGTTAGCTACTTTCCAGTACTCAAATTTTTCCAAAGGAGAGCTTGCAATATCATTGGGATGAATTTTAATGGGGTTGGGTTGGTGATTTTATATGATAAATGGTCTCTGAGGAGACATGGCGTGCAGTGGACTTTGTTTGTGCTATAGTTATTCTATACAGTATATTTATTGAGAATTTTACAGTGGCTGTTAGTAGTATGGTTACTCTTCAGCTCTACTTTCATGGGAAGGACAGGCAAAAAGAGGCAGCAAAGTGACTTTGTTGTTGTTGTTTCTGGTGGGTGTATGATTGATATACACTAAACTATTGCTAATAAAAAGGGGACATTATATAGTTGTGTTAGCATAAACTCACTCTGCCTTTTTTATATACTCTCCTTTTAACTTAATTTGGCTGATAGATTCAGGCCAGTACATGCAAGGACAAGCAGGCATCTACATAAAGGACTTTGGTCACAAATGAAGGCCATTTTGTGTTACAAAGAACACAAGTGTTAAGCAAGATCAGACATGACTTACCAATTTTATGGCATTGGCACTGTCATCTACACTGTTTTAGGTGATCAAAATGGCAGCAAAAATTATTTTGAGGACTGTTAGCTAACAGTTCCTGGATGTTAAGTACATGTCCAATACAATCAATTGTTGTACATTCTATCTGCACATTTTTATCTGACAAAATATATAAAAATATATGCTGTTTGGTTCTCACCAATACAATAAAGACTAAAATGTCAACTTTTAATACTATCAGCATATGCATTGCGTACTATTTGTCTATACAGAAACAAACTTGCATGCCAAAATCAGATGTGCTTGTATCATAAAATACCAAAACAAAATGTATAATAATGTAAATAAATCAATAGCTTAAAATGAAAAGGTGTCAAATTGGATCGCAATACATACAAAGGAACCTCTATTGTAATAACTGGTAACCATTAAAAATACTGTATATTTTAACAAGAACAATAAAAGTTCAGCAAAAATAAAATGATAATTAAGACTTAACCACATTGTATAATGTGGTTGCTGCTAATTATTTTAGGCTGCATTCGCACCTAAGAGTTTTCAGCTCGTAAAACGCTCACCTCAAAAGTTCCAAAACGCCCAACAAGCAAAATACCATTCATTTTAATGGCACCTGTTCACATCTAAGGGTTTTGTCGCCTGAAGCAAAAGGCCTGAAGCTCAAAAAAAGTACATGAGCTTCTTTATGGTCAGATTACAGGCGTTTTACTGCTTTATCATTGAAAAACGCTGCAAAAACGCCTGTAAAAGATACGCTCAGGTGTGAATGCAGCCTTATTATCTGTAGGAAAAGATACTAGAAGAGTGTTTAGAATTGAAGAGATTTTCCACTTTAATGCAAAAATGTGAACCCCTTATCCCAATGCTTTTTCCAAGCAATACACATCTTCCTGATCATGCTACTGACTGCCATCATCACATTTAATAAGTCTGAGAACCACATGTAATGGTACAAGTCTCACAGTTCCAGGAACAAATGCAGATCATTAAAGAAAAGGGTACTCGGCCAAGATCTGCATCGATATGTTTAATAAAGGAAAGAGCAGGAGCACTCTCACAGGAACTCTGTCAGATGCCAGAGGGGGGTGCAACATAATGCTACCAATGATAGAAACCTGTACACAATGTAATTAAAAAAAAAAAAAAAAAGCTTTATTAAAACGTTGTGGAAACTAAACTAGCCAAAAGAACTAAAGTTTTTTCGGAGTTATACATTTTTCTTATAAAGGCCATAAAAGACATAAAAATACATGGCTACTGAAATGCATTGTCAGAAGTTTCTTAACATTTTACTACACCTCAGTCCTGCCACTGACAGAGCTCCCATGTTAACAGAGTAAAAGAATCATGTTCTTTTTCCTTTTTTACAATCGCATCTGCAAAAAGATATTGAGGCTACTCCATATCAATAAAGCATCTCCCATAAAAAACACTGGCCTAGCAGACTAAGTGCAGCACTGTCGATTTTAAGTGCAGGAGGGGAACTTTCTTGGCCTAAAGTGAAAATACCCAATAACGCACCTAGGATTCATAACATTGTGCTCAAACAGCCATTCTGAGTCATCTAAAACAGCTTTGAAGTAAACCTGCCATGGTTTAGGCTTTTGTGGGTTTACAGTGACTATTACTGTAACAAGAAAGCAGGTTGCTGGTAGGAATGAAGAGCAGGCAACTCAAGCTGTGTCTGCACATACCTGGAGCAACTTCTAGTGTCTTTCCTCAGCCCAAATGCCATGAAGTTCTGATCAGACGAAGTTCTGCCTTTTCCTGATAGCACTGGACCTCATCTGCATATCCCACCTCCCATACATTGCTACTGGCCCATCACTATGATGGGCTAATTCACTGGCCAACAGGTAGGTGTGTGGAGAGGAAAAGAGGAAGGGGAAACCGTTACAACCTGGAGGTGCTGATGCTTTGTCTAATCAGAGCAATCCAGAATTTAGGAGTAGAGTAGCACTAAAAGTTGCTGAAACTATGTTTAGATACACTCTAAGTGCCTGCACTTCTACCTGACGGCAACCGTTTTGGGTCACACTTTCAGCCCAATCCCAGCATACTGATGTTGCAGTGAGATAGGCAGTAAGATAGGCAGCTCAATTAACCTACTTTAAAGCTTTAACTGGATAACCAAGTTTAAAAACTTAACCTGTATGGCAATGTCTGACTTTCTTAAAAATATGTAATACATACAAACTTTTTTAATTTCAGCTTTGTAAAATCTAATTTGACAGTAATTTGTTTGCTACACAATCCAATGCACAGCATTAATTGTGCCCTTTTATACTGGCAGTGAACTCATGTGGAACCATTTGATATTACAGTGTCAGTCATACATTATGTTCAGATTATATTTACTGCAGATACACATTAACTAAAACTGCAGTAAATGAAAAATAAATGGTATACCCAATAGAAAGGCATTGTATTAATTTTTACTTTATCAAAGTTCTAAGCCTAGTCTTCCACAGTATCCTAAAATTACCTTCAGTTATCTTCTGATAGATCTTATAAATTAGTGCAACACTGTCAAGGAATTTGAGTTCAGACTAAGAATTGTATGTATGACTTACAGAGTACAACACATAAAGCAGCCATGTATATTGGTCCTTTTTTTATATACAAAAAGGGAAGAGCATGGCAACCAAACCATTCATGGTCCCTACAATACTGAAACCATAATTCAGGCTAAAATCAATTTGTACATTTACTGTACACAAACACTACAAAGTACTCTATTTTCAAATCATTGCCTTGGCTCAATCACTGTTCTGCGTTTTGTATGTGACATTATTAAGAAGAAACGTGTTTTACCCAGGAGACTCGGCAGCAGTCACTCCTTAACAAATGGAATGATGAGACCAATTAAACACTGGCTTGCACGTCCTAAGACTAGACTCTCAGGTAGTTCAATTGCCAAGAATAGTTTTAATTTTTTTACAGGTAAAATTAAGGCATATAACATGAGATTCATGACTTCTGAGAATCTGGATGTTGGAAACGGTTCAGTTTTTCTGGATTGTTAGATGCCATATGGGAGAAATCTCTGAATATATCTTGGTATGTTTCATCCCCTGCAGAGAAAACAAACATTATTTATCCTGGTATACCTAAAAAATGGAAATAACCAACTTATATACAGTACATTGCTGGTTTATGTATACATGATATCTGTGACAAAGACGATAACTGCTAACCACATATTGCTGGCGAAGGCAGCCAGTGACCATCTAAAATTTAAGGAATGACCGACCCCAGCAAGTCCAAAAAGCCAATAACTATTAGGTTATAAAAAAAAAAAAAATGTTTATGTCTGAGCAGCTGCTTGGCAGAATCATGCCCTAGCAACCATAGGGTATGATTTAGACCAACGGGACTAGTTTATGAAAACAGGAGGAAATTAAAGTAAAGGAGCTGACCACAGCAACCAATCAAATTAATATTTTGATATCAACACCATTTTGTTTCTTTTGGGTAACACAAAACCTTTTCTCCCTCCAATTGTAACAAATCAAACCCAATGCAAATTATAAACAGAGATATACGAATTGTCAGACTGGATGACAAAAACGGATCATATAGACCTTTTGCATGCATGACCTCATAAAACTTACATACAAAGATCTATACCTGCTAGAAGACTCCATGCATCCAGGAAGATGAAAGGAAAGAGAAAAAGCAAAGTAGCATATATTTAAATATATAATGATAATTGTCTAGCTCAACAGGAAGAGCAGGTAAAGTTCAGCAGGATGAAGCTGAAGCTACAGGAAAAACAATCTTGTTCTATATAAACACTCCTCACTATCTGCCCATTTCACCTACTGTAGTACAAACCCTCCACGTTATGAAGGGCTATACTATATTATACTAAACTAATCAATAAATCAATACAGGATTCAGTGACATTTAAAGTCACTGGACATCAACTAAATTTCAGGGCAGGATGACATTCTACAGCTTTTCCTGTGATTATGTGTATGTATAAAAAGGGTTTAAGTGGTCAACCAAAATGTGGAATATACATTGGATAAGGTTTCATCATCCTGAAATATATGTTGAAATATATGTTAACCACTTAAGCCCCGGACCATTTGGTAGCTAAAGGACCAGAGGTGAATTCAGAATTTTGCACTGCGCTGCTTTAACTGTAAATTGTGCGGACATGCAATGTTGTACCCAAACAAAATTTGCGTCCTTTTCTTCCCACAAATAGAGCTTTCTTTTAATGGTATTTGATTGCCTCTGCGATTTTTCTTTTTTGCGATATAAACGGAAAAAGACCGAAAATTTTGAAAAACAAATGATATTTTCTACTTTTTGTTATAAGAAAAATCGAATAAACTCAATTTTAGTCATACATGTAGGCCAAAATGTATTCAGCCACATGTCTTTAGTAAAAAAAATGTCAATAAGCGTATATTTATTGGTTTGCGCAAAAATAGGATTTTTATAACAGCTTACCTGTAAAATCCTTTTCTTAGGAGTACATCACGGGACACAGAGCGACATAGTCATTACTAATGGGTTATATAGATACCGTCAGGTGCTGGCACTGGCAACTTCCAAAACCGGAAGTACCCTCCCCTATATAAGCCCCTCCCATCCGGGAGCACCTCAGTTTTGTAGCAAAGCAATAAGTGTCCCCAAAGAGGGGCGGGAGCTCTGTGTCCCGTGATGTACTCCTAAGAAAAGGATTTTACAGGTAAGCTGTTATAAAAATCCTATTTTCTTTCTCGTACATCACGGGACACAGAGCGACATAGTCATTACTAATGGGATGTCCTAAAGCAATGCCCAATGAGGGGGGGGATACACCATATATAAGCTGAGCGCTATCAGACATGAGGATCTTTTGCGGCCTGCAACACACTGCGCCCAAAGGCGACATCCTCCTGACTTCTAACGTCCACCTGGTAGAACCTAGTAAACGTGTGAACTGAAGACCATGTTGCGGCCTTACAGATTTGAGCCAGGGAGGCCTGGTGATGCACTGCCCATGAAGTTCCAACTGCTCTCGTGGAGTGCGCTCTAACTTTGAACGGAGGCGGTCTCCTTCTCAAGCCATAGGCTTGTATTATGACCTGTCGAATCCACTTGGCTAAAGTAGATTTTGACGCTGCCTGACCCTTTCTGGGGCCTTCCGGCAGAATAAACAAAGTATCCGTTCTGCGAATCTGAGCAGTGGCTTTTAGATAAGCTTTAACTGCTCTTACTACATCCAAAGAATGCAATAACTTTTCCTCTACCGAAGTAGGTTTGGGGAAAAAAGAAGGAAGAACCACATCTTGGTTCAAATGAAACCTCGGTACCACCCTAGGAAGAAAGGCTGGATGAGGACGTAATACTACTCTATCCTTATGGATAACCAGATATGGCTCCTTACAGGACATAGCTGCTAATTCCGACACTCTTTTAGCCGAACAAATGGCTACTAGAAAAATCAATTTCCTGGTGAGAAGCACCAAAGAAATATGCTGTAATGGTTCAAATGGTTGTTTCTGTAGAACCGACAGAACCAAGTTTAGATCCCATGGACATATGGGAATATTAACCGGAGGACTAATACGCATCACTCCTTGTATAAAGGCTTTGACTAGTGAATGCGAAGCCAAGGGCCTTTGAAAAAATATTGACAAGGCCGAAATCTGACCCTTGATAGTACTCAAGGCAAGCTTCCTATCTACAGCCCATTGTAGGAAGTCCAGAATCCTACCTATTACGTACTTATGTGGATGCCATTTCTTGGCCTCACACCACGCGATGTACGCCTTCCAGATTCTATATTAGATCTGCCTGGATACCGGCTTCCTGGCATTGATCATGGTAGATACCACAGGATTAGAGAGCCCTCTCTTTTTTAGAATGTGGGCTTCCATAGCCAGGCCGTCAAACCTAGGGCTGGTAAGGAAGGGTGGTATATCGGTCCTTGCGAAAGCAGGTCCGGACGACGTGGGAGAGTCCAAGGACTCCCCACTGAAATTTTACAATCTCCGCGTACCACGCTCTTCGGGGCCACGCTGGAGCCACCGGAATCACTGGTTTCTTTTCTACCCTGATTCTGCGGAGTAATCGAGGTAACCATTGTGGCGGTGTGAATGCATATATCAGCTTGAACTGATCCCAAGGGAACACTAGGGCATCCGAGCCGCAAGCTAGGGGATCCCTTGTCCGAGAGACAAACCTGTCCCCCTTTGCGTTGAATCTGGATGCTAGAAGATCTACATCCGATGTTCCCCACCGCTGACATATTGTCCAGAAAACCTCGGGGTGAAGGGACCCTTCCTCTGGGCCTAATTGCTGGCGACTTAGAAAGTCCGCCTTCCAATTCTCCACTCCTTGAATGAATACCGCAGATATGGCTGGGACATATTTTTCTGCCCATTTCAGGATGTAATTTACTTCCCTCTGGGCTGCACGACTCCTGGTGCCCCCCTGATGATTGAATTCTGACAGGGGACCCTTGGAGTTTGGATGTCCATGCTACTAGGGCATACCGGGCTGCTCGTATCTCTAAGAGATTGATGGGCAGGGCCTTTTCTGCATCCGACCATCTGCCCTGGAGAGACTATTGCTCCAGTACTGCTCCCCAGCCTATAAGGCTGGCATCTGTAGTGACCACCTTCCAAGAAATCAGACTGAAGGATTTCCCTTTTTCCAGATTCTGGGGAACCAACCACTAACGGAGGCTCTTGCGAACGGAAGGGGACAAGGACATTGTAAGTCTAGGGCCTGAACTTTTTTGTTCCAGGCTGACAGTATGGCCCCCTGCAAATTCCTTGAATGGAATTGACCGTAGGGTACTGCTTCGAATGATGCCACCATTTTTCCCAGCAGCCTTATGCACAGGCGTATGGACGGCTGTCTTTTTTGTACCCACTAAGTGGATCAAATCTTTCAAAGACAACACCTTTCCTCGAGGCAAGAATATTTTTCTCTGGCCTGAATCCAACCTTAGCCCCAAGTATTCCAGACTTTTGACTGGTTTTTAGGGCTAACTTGTCTCGGTTGATAATCCAACCGTGAGATTCCAGATACTTGATTGTCTTGTGAACGACCACGTCTAGTTTTTTCACTGAGTGGTCTATCAGCAACAAGTCATCTAGATATGCCATTATCATTACACCTTGTGTTCTTAGATTGGCCAATAAAGGGCCAGAATTTTTGTAAACACTCGTGGTGCTGTGGCCAAACCGAAGGGTAAGGCTCTGAACTGAAAATGGCGACCTTCTACTGCAAAGCGTAGAAATTTTTGGTGGACTGGAAAGATGGGAATGTGCAAATAAGCATCTTTGATGTTGATCGCGGCTAACCAATCCTCCCCTTGTAGGGCAGTGGCCACCGATCGGATCGACTCCATCGGAAAGTCCTGATATACAGGAATTTGTTTAGCCCTTTTTAGAATTAATATGGGCCTCCCATCCGCGTTTGCTTCGGGACTGTAAAGAGGTTTGAGTAAAACCCAAACCCTCATTCTTACAGGGGAACCTCCATAATTACTCCTTGGAGCAATAGTTGTTCTAGTGCCAACAAGAGGGACTCTATCTTCCGGGGATCCCTTGGCACGTTTGACCTCAAAAATGGGAAGGAGGAGAGTCTTTTAACTCCAATCTGTATCCCAAACATACTGCGGAGAGCACCTATCTGTCTTGATCGTGTCCCGCCAGGTCTTCTGCGAACAACTGGAGTCCTCCCCCCACCCGACTGAGTGGGGGCAACCCTTCAATGAATTTAACTTTGGGGGAGGTTTTGTACCTCCCCTGACCCAGGGTTTCTCATTACCCTGCTATTGTCCCTGTTTTTTACCCCCGGGAATTGACCGAGGAGGCCGTCGGAACTGTTACACAGCCGATGCCCCAGGGACTGGAGAAGCAGGCCTCTTAAAGAGGGACCTCTAACTCTGTTTTTAACCGGCAAGAGCGTATTTTTACCGCTGGAAATTTTCTGGATATATTTGTCCAGGTTTTCCCTGAATAAGCGTTCACCATGAAATGGGACGCTAACCAGCCATTCTTTACAGGGAGCTTCAGCAGACCAGTTTTTGAGCCATAGAAGCCTACGCATATGTACTATAGACAGCGTAAGGCGGGAGGCCTGATGGACTGAATCCTTATGGCGTCAACCGCAAAGCCTAAGGCTCTAGGTAGATCAGCTAGGGCAAAGCCTGCTGATCTGTCAAGTCCCTCAAGACCTGTTTCAACTGATCCTTCACTGCTTAGCAGACCCCAATAGCTGCTACTGCTGGTTGTGTCACCAAGCTTGCTGTAGAAAGAAGCAGACTTTCATAAGGACTCCAATCTTTTATCTATTGGGTTCTTGAACATTTGGACATTATCCACTGGACATGTCAGTGATTTATACATACAAGAGATGGCTGCGTCCACTGTAGGGACCTTCCATTTTTTTTTTTTTTTTTTTTGATGAACTTATCCTCCATGGGATAGACCACCGGAAATCTCTTGGGGGAATAAATATTTTCTCAGGACGTTCCCAATCCTGGTAAATAAGCCCTTTCAGTAAAGGGTGAAGTGGAAAAGAACAGACAGTCTGGGGGCTTCTAGCGACCCCAACGAGGATACAGTAGTGGTTGATGGTTCCGCAAGGTGCATTTTTAAATGCTGATCGGACCATGTTAGTCAGAGACTGAACCCATAATCTTTCAGCTTGAGATGCTGAGAAAAGGTTCCCCCACTGTTGACTCCTCTATAACAGAATCAACCTTATCCTGATCCCCTTCAGGCAGGTTGATCCCTGTATGGGACTGTTGCTCTGCTAACAGGCACTTTGAAGGAGGAGATGGAGATCGGCGTGCTTTCCCTGACAGGGAGGCAGCGATCAATGTTGACAATCTCTCTCTAATCCTCCCAGAGCTGAGGAAAAAACCTCCTCTGTTACATACACAGGAGCAGGTGAACTGAGGACAGCCACAGTACCAAGTACCCCTGCGGGGTCTCTACGGTCACTTACCTCTGAACTTCAGGGGAGACTGGTGCAGCAGAAGTATGCCCAAGATCCTCAGAGCCCGATGAGACCCCCTTCGCTTCCTGGAAGATTCAGTTCCGGAGCTTCTGGACGGCATATTCCTAAGCCTAAAGCTGAGGTATTCCAGCCGTAATACACCACTTTTACTGAGAATAGTCTAGCACAATTGCTGCTATATCACAGTTGGTGTCTACTAAAGTGCCTTTCTAGGGGATGCCTGCATCAACCGCCTCTATGTGCCTTTATATTGTTGCTAGCTCTGTCTGTGCACTTCAACAGCCAGCTATAATGTGCTTCAAAACACGCTGAACGCCCGCACATGCGCAGTAGCGCCGCGGCGCACACCTGAGCGTCATCCACCCGCTCCGCCCCTTTTTCCAGATCGCCTCTATGAATAGAGGCGCGTGCACGCGCACGCGCGCGGGCACGTGCGCCTTCGGCGCCTTTTTTGAAAACAACAAAGGAGCTAGATGGGAGCCAGGGTCCCTTTGCCGCAGGGCCCGGGGATGGATGAGCGCAGCAACAGGGCAGAGGAGACAGCTTCCCAGCAGAGAACATACCAACTGCCTGGATTTGATTCTGGAAGAAAAAAATCCACATTACAAGAAAAAGAACCATAGCGGCCTCTAGTGTCTAACACAGGTACCGCGGTCTTACATTTTTTTTTTTTTTTCTTGCCTACTATTAAAATTTTTACATTTTCTCAGTAGTAACAGGCATACACAGAATATTAGCGGGAATACCGTTAGGTAACAGACAGAAAGACAAATTAGGCTTGGGGGTCCCCCAATAGAACCAAGTTCCTGGGGGCCCCCACTTACCTGTTCCCCGCCGCAGGACTTTGTTTGGTCCACAAAAGCCCAAACTTCACCTATCACGGCAGGCATTGTAATCAAACCTTCAGGGACCGGGTTCCCAAGGATTCCACTCCCCTGGACCTGTATAGCACCCTGCACAGAAAACATCTTGGTCGTGGGTATGACCAGAGCTCTGGATCCCAGGGTCCAGCTCTCCTAAGAGAAGCATTACAGGCAAAACCTTGCTCTTCTCTGCAAGGCCCGGGTACCGACCGTTTAGCTATGAAGCTTTTTTGGTCGGATCCGGAATAGCTTACTGAGGCCCAAAAGAACCTGTACGCAAGCTCAGTGAAAAACACATGTTTCTTCTTGGCCAACACCTTAGACACTGGCAAAAAACTGAGGTGCTCCCGGATGGGAGGGGCTTATATAGGGGAGGGTACTTCCGGTTTTGGAAGTTGCCAGTGCCAGCACCTGACGGTATCTATATAACCCATTAGTAATGACTATGTCGCTCTGTGTCCCGTGATGTACGAGAAAGAAAGTTATAGCATTTACAAACTAGGGTACATTTTCTGGAATTTACACAGCTTTAAATTTATGACTGCCTATCTCATTTCTTGAGGTGCTAAAATGGCAGGGCAGTACAAAACCCCCCCAAATTACCCCATTTTAGAAAGTAGACACCCCAAGGAAATTGCTGAGAGGCATGTTGAGCCCATTGAATATTTTTTTTTTGTCCCAAGTGATTGAATAATGACAAAAAAAAAAATTACAAAAAGTTGTCACTAAATGATATATTGCTCACACATGCCATGGTTATATGTGGAATTGCACCCCAAAATACATTCTGCTGCTTCTCCTGAGTACGGGGATACCACATGTGTGGGACTTTTTAGGAGCCTAGCCACGTACGGGACCCCGGAAACCAAGCACCGCCTTCAGGATTTCTAAGGGCGCAAATTTTTGATTTCACTCCTCACTACCTATCACAGTTTTGAAGGCCATAAAATGCCAAAATAGCACAAAACCCCCCCAAATGACCCCATTTTAGAAAGTAGACACCCCAAGGAAATTGCTGAAAGGCCTGTTGAGCCCATTGAATATTTTTTTTTTGTCCCAAGTGATTGAATAATGACAAAAAAAAAAATTACAAAAAGTTGTCACTAAATGATATATTGCTCACACATGCCATGGTTATATGTGGAATTGCACCCCAAAATACATTCTGCTGCTTCTCCTGAGTACGGGGATACCACATGTGTGGGACTTTTTAGGAGCCTAGCCACGTACGGGACCCCGGAAACCAAGCACCGCCTTCAGGATTTCTAAGGGCGCAAATTTTTGATTTCACTCCTCACTACCTATCACAGTTTTGAAGGCCATAAAATGCCAAAATAGCACAAAACCCCCCCAAATGACCCCATTTTAGAAAGTAGACACCCCAAGGAAATTGCTGAGAGGCCTGTTGAGCCCATTGAATATTTTTTTTTGTCCCAAGTGATTGAATAATGACAAAAAAAAAAAATTACAAAAAGTTGTCACTAAATGATATATTGCTCACACATGCCATGGTTATATGTGGAATTGCACCCCAAAATACATTCTGCTGCTTCTCCTGAGTACGGGGATACCACATGTGTGGGACTTTTTAGGAGCCTAGCCACGTACGGGACCCCGGAAACCAAGCACCGCCTTCAGGATTTCTAAGGGCGCAAATTTTTGATTTCACTCCTCACTACCTATCACAGTTTTGAAGGCCATAAAATGCCAAAATAGCACAAAACCCCCCCAAATGACCCCATTTTGGAAAGTAGACACCCCAAGCTGTTTGCTGAGAGGCATGGTGAGTATTTTACAGCTCTCATTTGTTTTTGAAAATGAAGAAAGAACATTTTTTTTTCTTTTTTTTTTCAATTTTCAAAACTTTGTGACAAAAAGCGAGATCTGCAAAATACTCACAATACCTCTCAGCAAATAGCTTGGGGTGTCTACTTTACAAAATGGGGTCATTTGGGGGGGTTTTGTGCCATCTGGGAATTCCATGGCCTCCGAAACTGTGATAGGCAGTGAGAAGTGAAATCAAAAATTGACACCCTTAGAAAGCCTGAAGGCGGTGCTTGGTTTTTGGGGTCCCGTACATGGCTAGGCTCCCAAAAAGTCTCACACATGTGGTTTCCCTGTACTCAGGAGAAGCAACAGAATGTATTTTGGGGTGTAATTCCACATATGCCCATGGCATGTTTGAGCAATATATCATTAAGTGACAACTTTGTGCAAAAAAAAATAAATAATTTTTTTTTTTTTTTTCCCCGCAACTTGTGTCAACATATAAAATATTCCATGGACTCGACATGCCTCTCAGTATATAGTTTGGGGTGTCTACTTTCCAAAATGGGGTCATTTGGGGGGGTTTTGAACTGTTCTGGCATTTTATACACAACATTAGGAAGCTTACATCCACTCTTCTAACCACTTGAAGACAAAGCCCTTTTTGACACTTTTTGTTTACATGAAAACATATTTTTTTTGCAAGAAAATTATGTTGAACCCCCAAACATTATATATATTTTTAAAGCAAAGGCCCTACAGAATAAAATGGTGGGTGTTGCATTTTTTTTTTCTACACAGTATTTGCGCAGCGATTTTTCAAACGCATTTTTTGGGGAAAAAATACACTTTTTTAAATTTTAATGCACTAAAACACACTATATTGCCCAAATGTTTGATGAAATAAAAAAGATGATCTTAGGCCGAGTACATAGATACCAAACACGACATGCTTTAAAATTTCGCACAAACGCGCATTGGCGACAAACTACATACATTTTTAAAAGCCTTTAAAAGCATTTACAGGTTACCCCGTTAGATTTACAGAGGAGGTCTACTGCTAAAATTACTGCCCTCGATCTGACCTTCGCGGTGATACCTCACATGCATGGTGCAATTGCTGTTTACATATGACGCCAGACCGACGCTTGCGTTCGCCATTGGGCAAGAGCAGGGCAGGACAGGGGTGCTTTTTTTTTTTATTATTAATTTTGCTTTTTTATTTTATTTTTAAACTGTTGCTTCCATATTTTTTTTTTATCACTTTTATTGTTATCTCAGGGAATGTAAATATCCCCTATGATAGCAATAGGTAATGACAGGTACTCTTTTTTTGAAAAAACTGGGGTCTATTGGACCCTAGATCTTTCCTCTGCCCTCAAAGCATCTGACCACACCAAGATCGGTGTGATAAAATGCTTTCCCAATTTCCCAATGGCGCTTTTTATATCCGGGGGGGGGGGACATTCCCTCCCACTGCTTGTAAAAGCAGTCCAGAGGCTAATTAGCCACTAGGATTGCTTTTACATGAAAGCCGGCCGCTGGCTGAAAAGAATGATACCAAGATGATACCTAAACCTGCAGGCATCATTCTGGTATAAACATTCAAAGTCCAGCAACATACCAGTACGTTGCTGGTCCTTGTTGGACATGTATTGTAATCTTTTTTTTCATGCAGCCTGTTGGCTGAACGAAAAAAAAAGATTGATCGGTGGGTATGCCCACCATTAGAATACCGCCCTTCATCCACCCACTTCTAATGATGGGCATACATGCACCATTTATATATGCCGAAGCATGGGGGCATCTTCTCGCAAAAGTTATGCCGCGTACACATGGTCAGACTTTTCCACGGGCAAGCCTCCGTCGGAATTTCGACCGTATGTACGCGGCATTAGGAGCAAAATCACTCCTCCGCCCCTCCTGCCCCAGTGCTTCGGCATATATGCTTTTTTTTTTTTTTAACTGTGGAGGTGAAATCACCTCCTACAGCACTGGAGTTGCAGGGATCAGGCCTGTCTCTGCGAACGCTGCAGTTATGTGTGTTGTGTTTTGCAAGTGACAGTGATCGATCGATACTGCACTTGGGTGGCCTGGGCTGGACGGAGGGGCAAAACGCAGGTGCCAGCAGGTATCTGGGCTGATCCCGCTAACACTGCGTTTTTGGGAACCCTAAACTGCTGGGGACGCTACTATAGATCTGATCAGATCAGATATTGAGCTGATCAGATACTATACCACTAAGGGGGGTGTATGCTTCACGCGTGGGTGTTAGCGCTACTGGCACTAACCTGACGCTGCCTGGGGTGTGACGCAGACCCTCTCTGACGCTAAAACCTAATTGATATCACCCGCCGGGCGATCAGGGGGTTAAACCTTTTTTGGGTTATATACGGCGGGTGCCCTGACACTATAAAAAGCAAACTAACTAACCAGCGTCACCCGTAACACTTATATGATGATCACTGGTGAAAGGGTTAACTAGGGGCAATTAGGGGGTTAAAACCTTTATTAGGTAATATATGGGGGTACCTGACGCTATAAAAACCTGACGGCGAACCTAAAAAAAAATTACTGGCTACCTATCGGCATCACCGACACTAAGACAACGATCATAAAAACGATCGCTTAGCGACAGTGGTGATAGGGGGTGAAAGGGTTACCTGGGGGGCGATCAGGGGGTTAAACCTTTATTAAATATATGGGGGTACCCAACGCTATAAAAACCTGCGGCTAACCTAAAAAAAATTACTGGCTACCGATCAGCATCGCCGACGCTAAGATATCGATCAGAAAAATTATCGCCTAGTGACAGTGGTGATAGGGGGTGAAAGGGTTACCTGGGGGGCGATCAAGGGGGTTAAACCTTTATTAGGTAATATATGGGGGTACCCGACGCTATAAAAACCTGCGGCGAACCTAAAAAGAATTACTGGCTACCGATCAGCATCACCGACGCTAAGACATCGATCAGAAAAATGATCGCATAGCGACGGCGGTGCTAGGGGGTGAAAGGGTTATCTGGGGGGGTGATCAGGGGGTTAAACCTTTATTAGGGGGGGTTAGGGGGCTACACTGGACCTAAAACTAAATGTAGTGACACTTTTACAGTCACAAATGTCACTGATTGCAGTGATCACTAAATAAATGGTCACTGCAATCAGTGACACTGTGACTGGGGGCTGGGGGGTGATCTGGGGGGGCCATTTATGTGCCTATGTGTCCTGGTGTCAGTGTGCTGTTTTGTGTACTAACCTGCATCTTCTCCTGTACGGCGCTCGGTATATGTGAGCGCCGCAGGAGAGATGACATCACTTCCTCCTTCCTGGCAGGCAGGGGAAGCTCTCTCATTCGCCGGGAGCGATCGAGAGGGGGTGGCCGGAATCAAACGGCCGTCCCCTCATGCCGGATCGCTCCCGAAGGTAAAACGACCACCCACTGTAAAGAAGGGGGGTCCGATCGGACCCCCCAACTATACAAAGGCAATCACGTATATGTACGTGATTCTGCCTGTCGGTGCCATTCTGCTGACGTATATTTACAGTGGGCGGTCGTTAAGTGGTTAAACGACAAGGCAAAATATAAAATTTTGTGCAAATAACATTTTAGCTGCTGCAATGATTCTTTTACTAAGCAATTAAAAATAAAATGTTTAACTAAAATGAATTTGTAAATTCAAGACATGAAATTGTGGCGGGCATATACTGCTGCCTATATGCTACAATTAAGGATAAGCAAATATCAGAACTTTGTTGTGCTAGACCAAGGGTGTCCAACCTGCGGCCCCAAACAGCTATGAATGCGGCCCAACACAAAATCGTAAACCAACTTAAAAATTTTGATTTTTTGGGGGGGGGGGGGGATTTTTTGTAAATCTGATGAGCACCTTGAGAATTGCTACTACAGCCATCGAACTAGATAATGCTGTGTTATTTTATCAAAAACAGTGTCAAATATTGCAATATTGCACTAGTTTTATGTTGCCCTCATTTACTTTTAGATTAAAAACATAGTATGAAAAATGAAGTTTCATTACTCAGATAGGTACATTATCTATATGCGGGATGCTTAACTTGTGATCTGCCTGATTTTTTTTCTACTATCCTTGTTAGTGTATTTGTATGTGTGGCCCAAGACAATTCCTTATCTTGCAATGTGGCCCAGGAAAGTCCAAAAGTTGGACACCCCTGTGCTAGACAAAGCTATCCCCATATGATAAAAAATCCCTATATATTACACACACACACACACTTTTTTTGGCATGTTTTTTTTTTTTTTCTATATTCTACTGAGTACCAATACTGCTAACCATGCAAATACTGTTAATCAGTATGATATCCACTGCCCTCAAAGATAGTGCATCGTGATATAGTGTCTTTCAGTAAAAGGCCAGTCTACAGATGTCATCATTGGTAAAGGAAGTCGCCATAGGTGTGTACGAATCAATTGGATCTGTAGTTGTCATCAGGAAAATAGAGGACGTTTTGCAGGTGCCATCAGACCAGGGGGGGTCAGCAGCTGTTATCAGTTTGGTGTGAAGCCATGTTATAAATCAGATGCGACGGGGGCCCATGGGTATCATTAGTAAGGCTGCATTCACACCTGAGCAGAGCGACTTTCAGAGTTTGAGAGTTTTTGAGCACTTTTAAAAGTGTATTACAAGAATTTTACAGATTCAGGCGTTTTTTGTTTAACTAATAAAAAAACATTAGGTGGAGGAGACTTGGAAGTCATTAGGGGTGGAGAGATGCTGTTTGAGCAGAAAATGTGCTATGTTTACTACATTGAAACTGTTTTCTGTCAATATATTATCTGCTTGCAGGAAACTCATTGCAGGCAAATACAAACGGACATTAGAGGTCACTATATCTTCATATATTGAACAATTTATAGAAAATCATGTGTTAGACAATGTATATATACCACCTCCATATTCACCAGAGGTACTTAAGGAATTTTTGAATTTTACCTCTGATAAAGCCTATGTTCCCTGGTTAATTGTAGGGGACTTTAATTATCTTGGCCCTCAGTTAGATAAATATAGTGCGGCAACGGGACAAGCAACTTCTGCATGCACCTCCTTTGCTGGGTATGTTTGGGAGATTGGCCTAATGGATGTATGGAGAAAGTTACACCCCCAAAGCCAGAGAGTTTTCTTGTTTCTCTAGCACCCATATGGCCTTATCTAGAATAGACTTGGCTTTTGTTACTTCTGCGACGTTACCTGTGATATCTGAAGCGACGTGCGCAGCTAAATGGTTGTCTGATCACTCCCCATTGATTCTCAAGCTAACCTTATATTCTACACAGATCAGCACCTTATGGAAAGTTAATCCCTATTGGTTTGACCTTTTCCTTCAAAGAAGAAAATCTTGCTTGATATTTTGGCCTACAGTACTATTAACAAGCACTCTGTATCTTTTCAGATTCATTGGGACTCCTTAAAAGCCTATATAAGAGGCTTATTTATTTCTCAAATTAAAAAATAAATAAAAAAAAGATCTAGGGCTTGGGAATGTTCTGTGGCTGAAGTGGTTTTACAGGTTGAACTCCAATATATAGTGAACCCTACTGCAGAAGCTCAACAGAAGTGGATACAACAACAGGCAAATGTCGATATCTCCCGTAAAAAAGCAGAAAAAAAACTTTTTTTCTTCAGCAACCTTATTTTGCGGATGGGGAAAATACGGGCCTATCTTTTAGCAGCAATAGTAAAAGCTCAAAAAACAGTGACATAAGTGGTAGAATTGCAAGTATCTCCAACTAAAATTGCACGTACTACAGTAGAGATATCATCAGCGTTTTTCGATTTTATTTTAAAACTTGTATAGTAGTAAAGTATCTTCTAAAAAGGCCGAACTGCAATTTTTTTCAGTTACCTTGCCCTTTCTATCGAACTTTTGGCTGCTGCTATCCTCCAATCATCAAATATTACTGGGTTCTGTAGGCCTCTAGGAGAAGATAGTATTGCCTTATATGCCGACGGCACACTTCTATTTTTGGGAGACACTTTGTCTTCCTTAATAGCAGTGATGTCCTATATATATATATATATATATATATATATATATATATATATATATATATATATATATATATATAGATAGTGACAGCAGGCAGGTAAAATCACCAGGTTGCATCCAGGATGGAAGATATATATGTCCTAGATTCAGGCTTTATGCCAATTTATACCACTAGGGGGAGTGCTGGGAGTCTTGCAGGGGAAGAGTTAATGAGCCCAGCTGAAGTAAGTGGGCTCATTGAGGCCTCTACAAGAACTCCCAGCATGCTAAGGGAGATGCTCCAACCTGGAACCAGATCTGTGTGTAGAGACTGGGGAGTGTGTTTTCTGTGTGGTGAGCCAAAGCCTGTGTGGCTATTGCTAAGACCTTCTAAAAGCAGGGAGCTAGGGACTGGGGCAGCACAAGGCTGTACCCAGTTGTTAGTTAGGTACACCAACGTGTGTAGTGAGCGGTCAAGTTGACCAGGATTTATTTTCCTGTTTCTTTTGTTTTCTGTTATATTTTTTGTCTGTATATAGTTCAAATAAAACCCCACCCTTTTGTTTTTCTTCTACCACTGTCTGCTGTGCCTAATTTTGTGTGGTGAACCCTGCCAGGGGGTCACACACATCCGCTGCCGAGCTAACTCCCTCACAGTTGGTGGAGAACCAGTGGCAGTTTTTTTTTTTTTTTTAAGGCCAGCATGGAGGAGATACTGAAACAGCTGGCTCTAGTAAATGCCAATCAGCAGCAGACAAATGCAGGTTTGCAAAAGAGCCTCGCATCCCACCAGCAAGCTTATCAACAGAGCCTTGCAGCCCAGCAGCAAGCTCATCAACAGAGCCTTGCAGCCCAGCAGCAGACAAATGCAACTTTGCAACAAAGTCTGGAAGCTCAGCAACAAGCCCAGCAGCAATCTGAGGCCCGCTTCATAGACCTGTTGCAGAAGCAAGAGCAGAGACTACAGCAACAAATGGAGACATTAATGCAGCAATGTCCGCAGACCAGTGAGGCAAGTAGTTCCACTAATACTACGTCCTTAGGGGTGAGTCGTTTACTGACAAAAAGGACTGGAGAGGATGATCCAGAGGTGTTTTTGACCACATTTGAAAGGACTGCTGAAAGGGAAAAGTGGCCTAAGGAGCAGTGGGCTGGACTGGTGGCCCCTCTGTTAACTGGTGAATCGCAGAAAGCTTACTATGACCTAGAGCCTGACCAAGCAAAAGACTATGTGATGCTAAAAAATGAAATATTGGCACGGCTGGGTGTCACCCTGGCCGTCCGGGCTCAGCGTGTGCATAACTTGACTTTCCGGCTTGGAAAACCTCCCAGGTCTCAAATGTATGATCTCATTCACCTGAGCAGGAAGTGGCTACAGCCAGAGATTTTGTCCAAAGATTGTGGAATGTGTTGTGATGGATCGTTTCCTGAGAGCTCTTCCTACTGCCATCCAAAAGTGGGTAAGCCATGGAGACCCAGAAACAGCCGATAAGCTTGTGGATCGTGTAGAGAAGTACTTCGCTACAGAGAACCTGACTGCCTCTTCCAGAGACTCACGGACTTTCCACCCTAAGACCAGACCATTTCCCAGTGGCGGGTAAGATGATTCCAAGGGGTGAGGGTGGAGAGAATGAGAGTGTGAGAGTTCTACCTAATGTCTGGCGAGAACAACCTGGGAAGTCAGGGGCTCAAGAGGCAGCAAAAAGGATTGTTTGCTACCGCTGCCGGCAAGAGGGACATATTGCAGCAAATTGCACGGGTTCATCCACAACCGGGCAATGTGACTTTCTAAGGCAGTGTTTCTCAACTCCAGTCCTCAAGGCGCCCCAACAGGTCATGTTTTCAGGCTTTCCATTATTTTGCACAGGTGATTTGATCAGTTTCACTGCCTTAGTAACTACCACAGCTGTTTAATCTGAAGGAAATCCTGAAAACATGACCTGTTGGGGCGCCTTGAAGACTGGAGTTGAGAAACACTGTTCTAAGGGACAGACGTCAGTCGCTGTTTGCAACAGTTGCATGCACTGCCATTCGGGGAACTGAGAAACATTTATGCAAAATGTGTATTAATGGTAGAAATGTTGTGTTGCTGGATTCAGGTAGCCTGGTGACACTGATAAAAGCTGAGTTAGTTACTACAGAGGTCCTAGGGAATAACAAGGTAGCTGTTATTTGTGTGCATGGGGACACCGGAGAGTATCCTGTGACTACAGTGTGTTTTGAGACCTCCAAAAGGTAACCTCTCTCATCAGGTGGGGTTAGTGTCTCACTTGCCACATGATGCCATTGTGGGAAGGGATTTTCCACAGTTCTGGGAACTCTGGGATTGTCCTGAGCCCCCCACTGGTGCCCCTATATACCAGGAATGTGATAACCAGAATTCCTCTGAGAGTGGGGAGGACTCTCCAGAATTCCCCTTGTCGTTGTTGGCAGGGGAGACTCGAGAAACTGGGGAGGAGCCAACATCCTCAGATGAAAACATGCCGTCTGTGGAGTTTTCTGATCTCGAGGTTCACAAGGAAAATTTTGCCACAGAACAGTTAAAAGACCTCACCCTAATAAAGGCACGGGAAAACGTAGTGAAAATAGATGGCGAGTTAGTGAACCCAGATAAGACCTGCACTTACCCGTACTTAAATCGTGGAAAAGGACCTACTGTATCGGGTGGCTAAAAGGGCAGAAGAAACTATTGATCAGCTTGTGGTGCCCAAACCTTACAGGAAGTTGGTGTTAGAGTTGGCCCATGGGCACATTCTTGGAGGTCATCTGGGGACAGAGAAAACCCGAGAGAGAGTATTGCAGAGATTCTATTGGCCTGGGGTCATGAAGGAAACAGAAAATTATTGTTCTGACTGCCCTGTGTGTCAGAGGTCGGCACCGATGCCACATTTCCGTAACCCGCTGGTACCTCTTCCCATCATTGAGGTCCCCTTTAAGAGGATCGCAATGGATTTGGTAGGTCCGATAATGAAGTCCGCTAGGGGGCATCAGTACATTTTGGTTATATTGGACTATGCCACCTGTTATCCGGAAGCGATTCCTCTCCGAAATACCTCGGCAACAACCATAGCCAAAGAGCCATCTCTTGTTTCTAGCCGTGTGGGTATTTGTAAGGAACTGCTTACGGACCAAGGTACACCCTTTATGTCCCGGGTTATGAAAGAGCTGTGCAAGTTGTTCAAAGTGACACAATTGCGTACATCTGTGTATCACCCCCAAACAGATGGGTTGGTTGAAAGATTCAACAAAACCCTAAAACAAATGTTAAAGAAGGTGGTGGATAGAGATGGAAAGGATTGGGACTGTCTAATTCCCTATTTAATGTTTGCCATTAGGGAGGTACCCCAATCCTCTACGGGTTTCTCACCCTTTGAGTTACTCTATGGGAGACACCCAAGAGGGCTGTTGGATATCGCCAAGGAAACTTGGGAAAGCGAGAGTTCTCCCCACAGGAGTGTGATTGAGCATGTCGCCCTGATGCAAGATAGAATTGCACAGCTAATGCAAATCGTAAAGGAACATTTGGCCCAAGCGCAGTTGGCACAGCAGAGAGTGTACAACCGTGGGGCCAAGACCCGTACCTTTTCCCCGGGGGATAGGGTATTGGTACTTGTCCCTACGGTCGAAAGCAAATTCCTCACCAAATGGCAAGGCCCCTACGAGATAATGGAAAAAGTGAGCAAAGTGAATTACAAGGTCAGACAACCAGGAAGGCGAAAGCCCGAACAGATCTATCACATTAATCTGTTGAAAGCCTGGAGGTATGGGGAATTCCTAGTCACAGAAACGTTGTCACCAGCTCAGTCTGATTGCGTGATTCCTGAGGTTGGAATAGCAGTCACCTTGTCAAAACCCCAACAACAGGAGGTTAAGGAGTTCGTGCTTAGCAACAAAGAGGTTTTCTCTGAGCTGCCGGGACAAACTTCTGGGGTAGAGCATGAGATTATTACCCCGCCCGTTGAAAGGGTGAAGCTAAAACCCTATCGGATCCCAGAGGCTCGACGGGAGGCAATACGTGTGGAAGTACAGAAAATGCTTAAGTTGGGGGTGATAGAGGAATCCCAAAGTGATTGGTCCAGTCCCATAGTGTTAGTGCCTAAACCGGATGGGAGCTGGCGATTTTGTAACAATTTTCGACAACTGAACAAAGTTACAAAATTTGTCACCTTCCCCATGCCACGTATAGATGAGTTGATCGACCGGCTGGGAACAGCCCGATACATGACAACTCTCGATCTCACAAAAGGGTATTGGCAAATTCCCCTGGCCAAATCGGCCAAGGAGAAAACCGCGTTTGTAACCCCAGACGGGGCGTTCCAATATAAAAGAATGCCGTTTGGATTACAGAATGCACCGGCAACATTCCAGCGGAAAAAGGACCAGATACTGAGGCCCCATCAGAAGTATGCTGCGGCTTACCTGGATGATGTAATTATCCATAGCACAGATTGGGCCTCACATCTGCCAAAAGTGCAAGCAGTCCTAGACTCTATCCGGGAAGCTGGGTTTACGGCCAACCCAAAGAAGTGTACCATTGGACAGGAGGAGGCCAAATATCTTGGGTACACCATTGGGAGGGGAGTGATAAAACCCCAAGTCAATAAAGTCGAGGCCATACAGAATTGGCCACGTCCCAAAAGCAAGAAGCAGGTACGAGCCTTTCTGGGAATCGCTGGTTATTATTGGCGATTCATTCCCCACTTTGCTTCTCAGGCTGTGCCCCTAACCAACCTGACAAAAGGGAAAGAGTCTGTCATGGTTAAATGGACCCCAGAGGCTGAGGCAGCATTCCAATTCTTAAAAAAGGCCTTATGTAGCCAGCCAGTGTTGTACTCACCAGACTTCTCTAGGGACTTTGTCGTACAAAGTGATGCATCAAACGTTGGGTTAGGAGCAGTATTGTCCCAGGTCTGGAACGGGGAAGAGCACACAGTCATTTACCGCAGCAGGAAATTGAAGTCCCATGAGATAAATTACGCCACAATTGAGAAGGAGTGTTTAGCGGTGAAGTGGGCTCTAGATTCCCTTCGGTACTATCTGCTGGGTAGGCACTTTGACCTGATTACTGATCACGAGTACATGCATGCCTGATTGCTTGTGTTCCAACCCCAAGGTTAAAACAAGAGGGGGGGGGGTATGTGACAGCAGGCAGGTAAAATCACCAGGTTGCATCCAGGATGAAAGATATATATGTCCTAGATTCAGGCTTTATGCCAATTTATACCACTAAGGGGAATGCTGGGAGTCTTGCAGGGGAAGAGTTCATGAGCCCAGCTGAAGTAAGTGGGCTCATTAAGGCCTCTACAAGAACTCCCAGCATGCTAAGGGAGATGCTCCAACCTGGAACCAGATCTGTGTGTAGAGACTGGGGAGTGCGTTTTCTGTGTGGTGAGCCAAAGCATGTGTGGCTATTGCTAAGACCTTCTAAAAGCAGGGAGCTAGGGATTGGGGTAGCACAAGGCTGTACCCAGTTGTTCGTTAGGGACACCAACATGTGTAGTGAGCGGTCAAGTTGACCAGGATTTATTTTCCTGTTTCTTTTGTTTTCTGTTATATTTTTTGTCTGTATATAGTTCAAATAAAACCCCACCCTTTTGTTTTTATCCTACCACCGTCTGCTGTGCCTAATTTTGTGTGGTGAACCCTTCCAGGGGGTCACACACACCCGCTACCGAGCTAACCCCCTCACAATATAATATATATATATATATATATATATATATATATATATATATATATATATATATACATACATATACACGGTATATATATATATATATATATATATATATATATATATATATATATATATAGCTATTTTTCAGGATTTACAACGAATTTGCATAAGTCCATTCTTTTACCTGTGGACCCTCTGGTAAACGATCTGCTATCATCTGCGTCCCAAATAACTGTTGTTTCTACATTTAAATATTTAGGCGTCCAAGTCACACCCCAAGTGAGTGTATATATATATAAATAGGAATTTAGCGCCACTGCTTATGCACTTTAAACAAGTGAGGAAAATTTGGAGTAAGCTACCTTTAACAGTAATTGGCAGAGCCCATTTGATAAAGATTGTTTGGATGCCACAATTACTATATCTTTTACATAAACCAGAGGCAGTGAAACTTGAAAATTTTGACCTATGCAAAAGGGCCAATATTTTGTTACTTCATCAACTTTTTGATAACAAGGTTTTACAACCATTTGACAAAATTGGCAGAGAAATACCATCTGTCTAATAAATTATTCTTTCAATATCTACAGGTATGGCATGCTTTCCAGAGTCAGCCTTTGACTTTTCTATATAATATAACCCATCTTTAATTTTAACTATGGCAATTACTAATGGATGCTCTAAACAGGGACTTAAAATTGGGGATATATATTCTTCCTTACAAAAGGACAGTTAGAGCCAATATAAAAGTTGGCAGTTTTTGGACAATGGCGTAAGGACTTGGAGACTCTTTTAGTGACGAGGAGTGGGAGCAAGCTTTGAAAAATGTATTCAGAGCATCCTTTTCCTCCTCACAGTGTCTGACCTAGTTATTCATTATTCATAGATCCCTTTACACTCATTTAAAGCTACATTCCTGGGGTAAAGAAACTACATCAAATTGCCCAAGGTGCACTAATGATACGGGTACACGTATACATATGTTGTGGCGATGCCCCAAATTGCAACGCTACTGGGAGTGTGTATTTGATACTTTAAATAACCTATGTTCTACACAGGTTCAGTCCAACCAAAAAATAGCATTGCTAGGGATTATGTCAGAAGACATTCTCCTGACTGAGATGCATGTGATGTGGTTAATATCTATGTATATAGCCTGTAAACTTATACTACAAAAATGGATATCAAATTCTCCACCAACAATAGCTCAATGATCCAAAGCGAATAATCTTAATCTAAAATGGGAGGAATTGGCATATGAACATAGGAGAAGCCCTAATAAATTTTAGAAAATTTGGTCCTGGTGGTAAGTCTCCAATTTATCCGAGCAAATAGTTGAGCATACCAATGATGCTGAGGAAAGTTAGTAATAAGATGGATTCATGGTGGAGGATAACTATATATATATATATATATATATATATATATATATATATTTATTTATTTATTATACAAAAGCTCTATCACTAGGGGGTAGCTAATTAATTAGATTGAATATAATGGTTTGTCTGTTTTCATAATGTTAATCTCATGTAGGAAAAATGTAATTGTTAAATTAAATTTGATGTGATAAAAGGTTTAAATCAAAAGTCAAAATGCAACTGTAAGGCACAATCTTTTTTTTTTCATGCACAATGGTCTAAAAAGCAACTTTAAAAATCTGGTAGAATTACTGTGCCCATAATGCAACATCGTATATGTACACCATTTAGTGATCATTTGCTCCAGTACTGTTTATCCTCAACTAGTTACCAAGTGCCTGCTTTTTTGTCTTTTGATCATTTCAGGTGCCATCATATTGCAAAATATGATCATGCCTAAAGGTGAGGCCCAGAAGAATAGAATAGGGAGTATGAGGGAAGAGAACTGGCAGAGTTAATGCGTGCAGATGTTTCAGCGTAGGGAAGGGATAAGGAAACTGCTTTTTTTTTTTAAATGGGACAGGAAATCTGGAGGCTGGAAATCTAATTAAGGATACTTCTATACCAAAGAAAGTTTAAGTACGAAGATAAAGTCACACGCACATACCCCTATGTATGCTTGCACCTAACGCACACATCCATATACTGTATACGCACACACAATCCTGTTGGAGATTTAAATAATGTGATCCAATAACACTATATAAAACTATATGGCAATGGGAATGCATTGCCATCTGCTTTCACAAAGGCACAGATTACTTTCAAATGGTTAAGTGCAGACAGGGGGGTTATTTACTAAAGGCAAATCCACTTTGCACTACAAGTGCACTGCAAGTGCAGTCACTGTAGATCTAAGGGGGACATGCAAGGAAAATAAAAAAAGAGCATTTTTGCTTGTACATGTTTGGATGATAAAATCAGCAGAGCTTCCCCTCATTTTACATCTTTCACTCAGACCTAAAGCAACTGCACTTTCAAGGGCACTTGTAGTGCAAAGTGAATTTGCCTTTAGTAAATCAACCCCATAGTGTGCATATGGATTTACATATGCTCACAGCAAATCTGAGACAAACTGGTAACATATGATAAACCAGTACTGCTGCTCCATGATAATATTTTAGCACAGGACTAAATTAGCAAGAATATGTAAACCAAAATAAACCATGCACTGGCAAAAGTGCTATAATGTAAACGTTCACAGTACAGCATGTACCTTTTTAAAATCTATTGCCATGTGCAACTTCTTACAGTAATCCAATACACACAGACCACATAATTATATCTTCTAAAGCTGTCAGACAGCACAGTATAAAACCAGTTCCACCAACTTTAAACTAAGCTGATCTGTGATAAAGGAAGGTGCAAAGATATGATTGTAAGGCCTCATGCCCACGGGCGTTTTTTCAGCCGCGTTTTTGAGCGTTTTTTACAGCTTAAAAACGCCTGTCCATGTTAGTCTATAGCTTCATGCCCACCTAGGCGTTTTTGAGCTGTAAAGAGCATAGGCGTTTGTAAGCTGTAAAAAAAAACCAGGGCCAGTGCGTTCCTCAGCGTCAGAATTAGGCAGGAAAAAACGCGAGCGTCAAAAAACGCGCACTAACGCGCGGTCGCGTTTTTAGCTCCGACGTTTTTTTTTTTTTTTTGTTTTTTTAAAAAAAAAAAAAAAAAATATATTTACAATAACATGGACAGGAGTTTTTAAGCTGCAAAAAACGCAGCTGTAAAAACGCCAGTGGGCATGAGGCCTTAGTGCTTTCAAAAATGATACAATAAAGTTTGCCTATGAAATAAATTATAACTATATTGCTCATTTGTTTGATATATTCAAAGACCTAAAAAAAAAACAAAAACAAAAAAAAAACACTGAACTACCTATATACAGCCTACAGAAGGAAATCTCTAAATATACCAATGTCACTTAATTGTTGCAGTGCGGCTTAGAAAAGTAAAAGTAATATATTGGTTGCTATAGGCAACATAAAATGTTAATATTTATTATAAATACATAATACCTACACACATTTTAAAAATAATACAGCCAATACAGCTTTACATCTGTTTCAAAATGCAGCAGGAATGCAAGTTTCTAGACATAGCATACTAATTGGATGATTTGCTGTTTCTCTTACTATCCAAAGACTCAGCATGACCAAGCTGCAAGCTAATAAACTCCTGCATGCACTTCCTATATTGCATTTCAGTATGGCTGTTAGAGGAGTATTGACCTGGTTGTCCGTAAAGTCCTTCAGATTCCCGCATCTCTTCATTCATACGTGCCAGGCGCAATCTAAAAAAAGAAATTCAATTGTTTTAAAGTTAATAATGTATCCTTCCAAATGCCGAAGAGGCCAAACAATGAGCTTTCATCTTCATACTAAAGCCGGGTACACACAAACAGCTTTTTACCACAACCCCACAGGTTGCATGGAAGAAAAAAAAACCTGTCATATCCGCTATACTAACCATGCAAGGTTAGTCCAGCGATCCCCCCCACTGAGCTGTTGTATTCTGACAGGGGGACGGCCCCCTCCGCCAGAACACTCCGATCAGCGTTCTCTACCATTGGCTGAGAGCGCTGATTGGCTGAATGGGCAGCTTCTGTTGGACAGACCAACATACACACGGGCTGAACATTCGGCCCGTTTGTACCCGGCTTTAAGGTCTAATGCATACAATTACAGGTTAAGTGTAAGCTAGAATATCTGAAAGCTGTTACAATTCTGAGGAAAATTTTCGCAGAATCGGAACTCAACAAGCACATTTATAATAGGTAATATTCCTTCTTATCAAACTTTTATATAATGACTGTTAAAACTGTCTGGCTACATTATTCTTCAATAAGCCCTGTAAGAAGTCAGGTCCTTTAGAGCTCATTTACACCAGATACATTGGGGTTATGCTGGCAACTATTACCACTGCAGCTTCAATGCATAGACAAAATGTTTTGTTTCCTATGCTGCCATGCAGTACTTTTTTCAGCAGATTGCAACACAAACCACCACATTGCTACACTGCTTCAGTGAATAGAACTGTACTGAAAGGAGAAGAATGGCCAAAGCTATTTTAACTATACTTCTCCGATAGGTCACAGGAGTGCAGTTCGTTCTGCCCTCCTCTGACCCATTTTTAGCAGACAGCGGGCTAAAGTCTGCTGTCAGCTGACATCCCTCAGCCAGTCCAGGCTCTGAAAATGCTCCAATAATATTGTTTGGGATCCACCCACATGCCTAGACCAGCACCAGGCTCAGCATCTCAGATGCACTGAAAGCCTGAGCAACCCCCTCCACAGCCCAGCGCTCCAGTGAGCACTGGAGGGGAGAGCAGAGAACGGGTGACTGACAGTCATTGCTCTTATCAGAGGGGAGAGCGATCAGTGGCGTTTGAACACTCAGTTCATAGTACAGAGCCGGCAGGGAAGAGATGCAGCATCCCAATGATGCTGTATCCACCTAGGTAAGTATAAATGTTTGTTTTTTAAAGTGCATGCTTCTCTTTGAAATTTCCTGTGTGACATTTTAATAAAGTTAGGCACTGTCTCTACCAGCATACCCGCATTCAGTGAGGCTCGCTGGTGTAAACAGGTCCTTAAAGGGAACCTGTCACTAAGAAAACAGAGCTCAGACATGCAGCAGTTCACTCTAAATATTAAGCTAATACACTTGTTCATTGTATGCCAATGCTTAAAGTGTTACTAAACCCAGTAATATGAAAATAGTTCTCAGCCCCCTCCCCACAGCTTATAAATCTTCCTTTTACATCATAATATTGCCACTATATACCTCTTTGGCTGATCTGTATACCACGGTCAGTGATAAACTGTACAGTTTCTTCAGTGCTGAGAGTTCAAGTAGGAGGAGATTTCCACTGCAGCCTGTATACACGCCCACATGTGTGATCACAATATCATGTGACCTGGCTATCTCTGAGAACAAGTAAATGTTCTCTCCAGCATAAAAGACACGACTGAGCATGTGCAAGTCGGCTACCATGTCTTTGTTAGCTGGCTTTCCCCAGATTGCATTGTGTAAAAAGGCTGCACTGTCTGAGCATTAACCCCTTAAGTTCCACAGTGAGTTTAACAAGCATGCTATGCTGCATATACAGATTTGACTGTTGTGGGTTTAGTAACACTTTTAAAGATTTAATTCACCTTTGCAAAAAAAAAAAAAAAGATGAACTAACTCACAAACACCATTCCAGCTCTCCACTACACTTAGCTCCTTTGATTACTATCTTCTGCCAACCACATTAACCAATATAGTAGTCTGGGTATTTAAAAACTGCACTCTTCTCCTACTTTTCTTTCAAGATGCAGTCCCATGTGACCCTGCTATGGACCCGAGTGGAAAAAGCATCAGCACTGTCAAGTGGCAGGAAGAGATGCAAGTCAAGGCTTCTTATAACCTTAAACGGGTAAGTTTACTTTCAGAGAAGATGATCTGTACACTGCACTAGCGTCCCTGGAGCCTGTAAGCATCATTAGGTAGTCACTGGCGAGCATGACTTTGTGATCATGCTCACCAATGAGAATGTCTTCGGAGCTTTCTTCTTCCAGAACTGCAGCCCAAAAAAAGAAAAACGTTTTTATTGGTTAGTGTGGTCACGTGACTATGCTGACCAATGACTGCTCACGATTGCAAGCATTATGATACTTACAAGCTCCGGGGTTGCTAGTACAGGGATTGCTCTCTCTAAGGCCTCATGCCCACGGGCGTTTTTTCAGCCGCGTTTTTGAGCGTTTTTTACAGCTTAAAAACGCCTGTCCATGTTAGTCTATAGCTTCATGTCCACCTAGGCGTTTTTGAGCTGTAAAGAGCATAGGCGTTTGTAAGCTGTAAAAAAAACCCAGGGCCAGTGCGTTCCTCAGCGTCAGAATTAGGCAGAAAAAAACGCGAGCGCCAAAAAACGCGCAAAAACGCGCACTAACGCGCGGTCGCGTTTTTAGCTCCGACGTTTTTTTTTTTTTTCAAAAAAAAATAAATAAAAAAAATAAAAAATATTTACAATAACATGGACAGGCGTTTTTAAGCTGCAAAAAACGCAGCTGTAAAAACGCCAGTGGGCATGAGGCCTTAAAGTGAACCTACTATTCTAGTCCCAGGTATTTCTCCCTGCTCCTCATTGATGAAAAAAAATGACGAGTGCAAAAAAGGAAAGCAAGGATGTGCAGCAAGAGAGCGGGGCAGGTAAGTGAACATGCTGCTTCTTCCTACATGGGCAAAATCTAAATTCTATAGACCATACCTGTATATCTTAAACACTGTACATACCAGGCCTGTTATTAGAAAGAAAAAGCACCCAAATACAAATCTGTTACTAGTACGTACAGAGTCACTATGTCAGCATTGGCGGCCTCTACAGCAATAGTTAAAGGGTCTTTGCCATCTTCATCAGTAGCATGTTGGTTGGCTCCTCTTTTTAGAAATAAACACACTTGCCTACAGAGGAACAAACAGTTAGTGGGAAAGCCATCAAACATTTGGGTCCAAATAAATACAAGAGAACGCTCTGTAGTATTTTAAATATAATGGCGTTAAGTCAAATTTTGCCACCGCAATTGTAAAGGGAATTTGAGGTGTTGTCTTCAGTCTGATACCATGTGTTTTAGGTACAGGTTAGTAAATTAAATTAAAATGTGAAAACAGCAGAATTGTGCTTAACATATTGCAAACAGTATAGCATTTTTAACGTCTCATAGAAAATGGAACATCCTGATATTTACCCTGTATGGCCTAGCACTGTCGCATGATGTAACGGTCCTCTTCCTTTTGCATCAAGGTGATTCACATTGGCCCCATTTTGCAATAAAAACTCACAGGTTACTAGAGATCCCTGGAAAAACGGTACAATAATATGAATAAATATAAGTGAGAAAATCTGCGCTGTGATACAAAATATGAGTGAGTCTTTTTACACAAAACTTCCTATAGCTTATTTAAATGTACATAGCTGCATTATACTTCCCTGTACGTAAAAATGCTGGTTTCAAAAAGATAGACCTCCGATAGGAAAGTTTCCATCAACATTATGTAGTATAGTGTTGTGTTGGTGAAATGCAGAAACATAGGGCATTGTAATAGGTTTTATTTTAAGCTCTAGTTATCATGAGACCTCACCCACACATGCAGCATAGAATAGGGTACCTTTTTACAAGAGCATACTAAAAAGTAGACAATTTCTGCACTTTACTAAAGATGTGTCATTCTGCTAAAATATTTTCATTGCTAAACAAGACAGATGAGCAGACGTGCTATAAATGCATACATTGCAGAAACATGCATACATCTCTGAAAATAAACATTTGCTGTACAGCAAAAAAAACACACACATACATTGTTTATGGTGGGTGCAGGTTTCTGCTCAGTTGTCTTTACCAACAAGGACAATAAACAGGATCGGACTTTCTTCGGACAAATCCATGGAATTTTGTCCGAAGGGCGTTGGCCATGAACTTGTTCTGCATACAGACGGCAGAACTTTTTCAGCCAACATACACAAAACTACGTGTTTTTTCAGCTCTTTAGCACCACCCTTTGGGCAACTTTTGCTAATGTTGTCTGATGGTTAGCATTGGTTCGGAGCATGTGTGTTTGTACTTTGGATTTTAGTCCGACTTGTGTACACACGATCGGATAATCTGACGGAACACATTTGTTGTCGGACAATTTGAGAGTATGGCTATCCAACATTTGTTGTTGAAAATTCGACAACAATTGTCCGATGGAGCATACAGACTGTCAGATTATCCGACAAAACCCTTTCATCCCACAATTGTTGTCAGAATATCTGATCATGTGTACGGGCCTTTAGGCTCCATTCAGATGGGGCTGTCCATTTTGATGGACTCCGCTTGCTCAACGGGGATTGATCCGTTGAACCCCACTTAGTAGGTGGATGACAGGTCTATCTCCGCTCACTGTGCTGAGACGGACCTGTCAGAGCCTCGATGTCCTCCTGGGAGATCGGATAAAAACGGATCCGCCTGTCCGTTTTCATCCGATCCGCCAAACGGATGGAAAATAGGGTGGCCATCCATCTGGATTTGGCGGACCGGATCGGATATTGGCAAATGTTAACGGACATGTCACCGCTAACATCCGTCGCTCCATAGAGGTTAATGGAGTATCCGATCAGGTCCACCTGAAAAACGGACAGGCGGACCTGATCAGAAAAGCATGTGTGAAAGGAGCCCAATAGCATTTATAAAGCAGTGAATCTAGCATTCACCAAACATTAAAGGCAGATGAATTTATCAGGTTGGTGTATTTTTAAATGACAGTGATCGATTTGTTTGGTGAATGTCAGATTCCGTGCTTTATTTTTTGCCCCATATAGTTTATATTGATATAAATATGTCAAAGTAATTTCAACAAGTTCCCCCAGAGACAGGAAAGCTTTGGTTCAATAGTTACTGACTTTCTAGAAGATCCAGCACCCCATGTTACTGGAGAGCAATAAACAATGGCACATGTATACACATTTAGGTTACACATACCCCATGCACTGCTTGTATTAGTGGTGTAGAGTTGTTTTCTTTGGTGTTCGCCCAGTTCACCTCTGCTCCATGAGCCAAGGCCTCGGACAGTGCAGGAAGGTTTTGCTTATAGGCAGCTTGGTACAACCGCAGCCCTGGAGGAAGCTTTTTAGTGTCCGAATCTTGAAATGCTGCAGAATCCCGTTTTTCATCTTTTCGTTCTAGCTCTGGAATAGGACAAGGAATTTTCTATTGCATTCCACTGTTTTTGGTCATTTAAAAAATAATGTCAACATTATGGGACTTCCTGATATCAGCAATCAATAAGTTGAAAAAATTCTTGGATTGAAAAGGTTTATAGTTCAGTAGATAAATTAAAGTAACATCCAGGAGTCAGTCAGTAGTTATATACAGACAAGAAAAGTGTTTTTCTAATAAAATCAAAAGATTCAAGCATTTTATGAAAGTTTTACTTGTACTGGTTACCTGGCTCCACGCATTTACCCTGCGTTAGGGCAGCCATAGCAATGATCTACACTCTAGTCACACAGCCAATATAGGAAACGGACACATAATACTAGTTCAGCAGGCACCAAAAGGTAAGCGATTGTATCCCTTTATACCAACTGTTAATAAAGGACACCCACCTGCATCATACAAACTGATGGAAGACACAGTGGATGCCAGAAGCTCTCGGCTACCCTCTGAGCTGAACTGAATTCTGCTGTCATTGCTCTTCACTAGTAAAATCAAATACAGATTGTACTAAGGGACTCGAGCTACAACGTACACACAATGAATTAAGAAATGTACAATCATTTATATGTATCAAATATTAAATCCAAAAAACTAAACATTTTATATACCACAGTTTACCAATTCTTAGTCATGGTGGCTGTATTAGCTTTTTTTTTTATGCATTGTTTTATTTATTTTCACCTAGTGATCTGGCCATTATTTTTCCAACTTCCTTTAACAGACCAGTTAGAGGGCCCGAGACAAAGCATTTAACATGGTCAGCTTTTATTCATTTCATTAAAACCAGTATTCCTGATATGTTCCTGTTACACCATGTACTTGTATGAAAACGTATCCTGTTCTCTTTGTAATGCTTCCTTTGTGTGAAATCCCTGGTGTTTCTGCCAGTCCTCCTGCTTTTCTATTAAAAACTGACCACACTGGGCATGGTCAGTTCTCTAGCTTTTCTGAGCACTCAGCCTACTCTCCTCAAATGATCAGACTTCTGACCCCCCCCCTCCCCCTGCACAGTCCTTCACTGGGAAGACCAGTGTATGGCTGTTTCTCCTACTCCATCCCCCTGAGCCTCTTATGCAGCTGTGAACAGACGGTATGTGATCGCTAATAAACCACTATATATATATATATATATATATATATATATATATATATATATATATAATAGGATTTTTATAACAGCTTACCTGTAAAATCCTTTTCTTGGAGTACATCACGGGACACAGAGCGACATAGTCATTACTAATGGGTTATATAGTTACCGTCAGGTGCTGGCACTGGCAACTTCCAAAACCGGAAGTACCCTCCCCTATATAAGCCCCTCCCATCCGGGAGCACCTCAGTTTTGTAGCAAAGCAATAAGTGTCCCCAAAGAGGGGCGGGAGCTCTGTGTCCCGTGATGTACTCCAAGAAAAGGATTTTACAGGTAAGCTGTTATAAAAATCCTATTTTCTTTCTCGTACATCACGGGACACAGAGCGACATAGTCATTACTAATGGGATGTCCTAAAGCAATGCCAAATGAGGGGGGGGGATACACCATATATAAGCTGAGCGCTATCAGACATGAGGATCTTTTGCGGCCTGCAACACACTGCGCCCAAAGGCGACATCCTCCTGACTTCTAACGTCCACCTGGTAGAACCTAGTAAACGTGTGTACCGAAGACCATGTTGCGGCCTTACAGATTTGAGCCAGGGAGGCCTGGTGATGCACTGCCCATGAAGTTCCAACTGCTCTCGTGGAGTGCGCCCTAACTTTGAACGGAGGCGGTCTACTTCTCAAGCTATAGGCTTGTATTATGACCTGTCGAATCCACTTGGCTAAAGTAGATTTTGACGCTGCCTGACCCTTTCTGGGGCCTTCCGGCAGAATAAACAAAGTATCCGTTCTGCGAATCTGAGCAGTGGCTTTTAGATAAGCTTTAACTGCTCTTACTACATCCAAAGAATGCAATAACTTTTCCTCTACCGAAGTAGGCTTGGGGAAAAAAGAAGGAAGAACCACATCTTGGTTCAAATGAAAACTCGATACCACCTTAGGAAGAAAGGCTGGATGAGGACGTAACACTACTCTGTCCTTATGGATAACCAGATATGGCTCCTTACAGGACATAGCTGCTAATTCCGATACTCTTTTAGCCGAACAAATGGCTACTAGAAAAATCAATTTCCTGGTGAGAAGCACTAAGGAAATATGCTGTAATGGTTCAAATGGTTGTTTCTGTAGAACCGACAGAACCAAGTTTAGATCCCATGGACATATGGGAATATTAACCGGAGGACTAATACGCATCACTCCTTGTATAAAGGCTTTGACTAGTGAATGCGAAGCCAAGGGCCTTTGAAAAAATATTGACAAGGCCGAAATCTGACCCTTGATAGTACTCAAGGCAAGCTTCCTATCTACAGCCCATTGTAGGAAGTCCAGAATCCTACCTATTACGTATTTACGTGGATGCCATTTCTTGGCTTCACACCAGGCGATGTACGCCTTCCAGATTCTATAGTAGATCTGCCTGGATACCGGCTTCCTGGCATTGATCATGGTAGATACCACAGCATTAGAGAGCCCTCTCTTTTTTAGAATGTGGGCTTCAATAGCCAGGCCGTCAAACCTAGGGCTGGTAAGGAAGGGTGGTATATCGGTCCCTGCGAAAGCAGGTCCGGACGATGTGGGAGGGTCCAAGGACTCCCCACAGACATTTTTACAATCTCCGCGTACCATGCTCTTCGGGGCCACGCTGGAGCCACCAGAATCACTGGTTTCTTTTCTACCCTGATTCTGCGGAGTAATCGAGGTAACAATTGTGGCGGTGGGAATGCATATATCAGCTTGAACTGATCCCAAGGGAACACTAGGGCATCCGAGCCGCACGCTAGGGGATCCCTTGCCCAAGAGACAAACCTGTCCACTTTTGTGTTGAATCTGGATGCTAGCAGATCTACATCCGGTGTTCCCCACCGCTGACATATTGTCCGGAAAACCTCGGGATGAAGGGACCATTCCCCTGGGCATAATTGTTGGCGACTTAGAAAGTCCGCCTTCCAATTCTCCACCCCTGGAATGAATACCGCAGATATGGCTGGGACATATCTTTCTGCCCATCTCAGTATGTAATTTACTTCCCTTTGGGCTGCACGACTCCTGGTGCCCCCCTGACGATTGATATATGCCACTGCTGTGGCATTGTCTGACTGAACTCTGACAGGGGACCCTTGGAGTTTGGATGTCCATGCTACTAGGGCATACCGGGCTGCTCATATCTCTAAGAGATTGATGGGCAGGGTCTTTTCCGCATCCGACCATCTGCCCTGGAGAGACCATTGCTCCAGTACTGCTCCCCAGCCTATAAGGCTGGCATCTGTAGTGACCACCTTCCAGGAAATCGGACTGAAGGATTTCCCTCTTTCCAGATTCTGGGGAACCAACCACCAGCGGAGGCTCCTGCGAACGGAAGGGGACAAGGACATTGGTAAGTCCAGAGCCTGAACTTTTTTGTTCCAGGCTGACAGTATGGCCCTTTGCAACTTCCTTGAATGGAATTGACCGTAGGGTACTGCTTCGAATGATGCCACCATTTTTCCCAGCAGCCTCATGCACAGGCGTATGGATGGCTGTCTTTTTGAACCCACTAAGTGGATCAAATCTCTCAAAGACGACCCCTTTTCTTGAGGCAAGAAAATCTTTCTCTGGTCTGAATCCAGCCTTAGCCCCAAGTATTCCAGACTTTTGACTGGTTTTAGGGCTGACTTGTCTCGGTTGATAATCCAACCGTGATATTCCAGATACTTGATTGTCTCGTGAACAACCACTTCTAGTTTTTCCACTGAGTGGTCTATCAGCAACAAGTCGTCTAGATATGCCATTATCGTTACACCTCGTGTTCTTAGATTGGCCAATAATGGGGCCAGAATTTTTGTGAACACTCTTGGTGCTGTGGCCAGACCGAAGGGTAAGGCTCTGAACTGAAAATGGCGCCCTTCTACCGCAAAGCGTAGAAATTTTTGGTGGGCTGGAAAGATGGGGATGTGCAAATAAGCATCTTTGATGTCGATCGAGGCTAACCATTCCTCCCCTTGTAGGGCAGTGGCTACCGATCGGATCGACTCCATCCGGAAAGTCCTGATATGTAGGAATTTGTTTAGCCCTTTTAGATTTAATATGGGCCTCACGTCCCCGTTTGGCTTCGGAACTGTAAAGAGGTTTGAGTAAAACCCGAACCCCCATTCTTCCAGGGGAACCTCTATAATTACTGCTTGAAGCAATAATTGTTCCAGTGCCAACAGGAGGGATCCTCTCTTCTGGGGATCCCTTGGCACGTTTGACCCTATAAAGCGGGAAGGAGGGGAGTTTTTTAACTCCAATTTGTATCCCAGATTTACTGCGGAGAGCACCCATCTGTCTCGGATCGTGTCCCGCCAGGTTTCTGTGAACAACTGAAGTCTTCCCCCCACCCGATTGGGTGGGGGCAACCCTTCATGCATTTGACTTTGGGGGAGGTTTTGTACCTCTCCTGCTCCAGGGCTTCTTGTTACCCTGCAACTGTCCCTGATTTTTACCTCCGGGATTTGACCGGGGAGGCCGTCGGAACTGTTTCACAACCGATGTCCTAGGGACTGGAGAAGCCGGCCTCTTAAAGGAGGGACCTCTAACTCTATTTTTAACCGGCAAAAGTGTACTTTTACCGCTGGAAATTCTCTGGATATACTTGTCCAGGTCTTCCCTGAATAAGCGCTCCCCATGAAATGGGAAGCTGACCAGCAATTTTTTACAGGGAGCTTCAGCAGACCAGTTTTTGAGCCATAGAAGCCTGCGCATATGTACTACAGACAGCGTAAGGCGGGAGGCCTGATGGATTGAATCCTTTATAGCGTCCACCGCAAAGCATAAGGCTCTAGGTAGATCAGCTAGGGCAAGAGCCTGCTGATCCGGCAAGTCTCTTAAGACCTGTTTCAACTGATCCTTCACTGCTTGGCAGACCCCTATAGCTGCCACTGCTGGTTGTGTCACCAATCCTGCTGTAGAAAAAGCAGATTTCAATAATGACTCCAATTTTTTATCTATTGGGTCCTTGAACATTTGGACATTTTCCACCGGACATGTCAGTGATTTATTCACACAAGAGATGGCTGCGTCCACTGTAGGGACCTTCCATTTTCTGATGAACTTATCCTCCATGGGATAGACCACCGGAAATCTCTTGGGGGGAGTAAATATTTTGTCAGGATGCTCCCAATCCTGGTAAATGAGCCCCTCCAGTAAAGGATGGATCGGAAAGGAACAAACAGTCTGGGGAGCTTTTAGCGACCCCAACGAGGAGACAGAAGTGGAGGATGGCTCCGCAAGTGGCATTTTAAATGCTGATCGGACCATATTAGTCAGGGACTGAACCCATAACCTCTCAGCATGTGATGCTGAGAACGGGTCTTCCACTGTTGATTCCTCTACAACCGAATCAACCTCATCCTGATCCCCCTCAGGTAGGTCGACCTCTGTATGGGACTGTTGCTCTGTTAACAGGCACTCTGAGGGAGGAGACGGAGATCGAGCGCTTTTCTCCTGTGACAGGGAAGCAGCGATTAATGCTGACAATCTCTCTTCCAGTCCTCCCAGAGCTGAGGAAAAAACCTCCTCTGTTACATACACAGGAGCAGGTGAACTGAGGACAGCCACAGTACCAGGTACTCCTGGGGGTGCCCTACGGTCACTAACCTCTGATTCTTCAGGGGAGACTGGTGCAGCCAAAGCATGCCCAAGATCCTCAGAGCCCGATGGAGACCCCCTATTCCTCCTGGAATTTCTAGTCCCGGAGTTTTTAGACGGCATATTCCTAAGCCACAAAGCTGAGGTATTCCAGCCGAAATACACCAGTTACTGATAATAGTCTAGCATAAATGCTGCTATAATAAACAGTTGGTGTCTACTAATGTGCCTTTCTAGGGGATGCCTGTATCAACCGCTTGCTGTATGCCTTTAAATGTTGCCAGCTCTGTCTCTGTACTTCATAGCCAGCTTACTACAATATTGTGGCTTTTTAAAACCTGCTGGGACGCCCGCACATGCGCAGAAGCGCTGCGGCGCGCACAGAGCGTCATCCCCCAGGCTCCGCCCCCTTTCCCGGCTCACCTCTATATATATAGAGGCGCGTGCACGCGCACGCGCGCGGCCACGTGCGCCCTCGGCGCTAATTTCAAACATGGAAACCAGGGACAGGAGCCAGGGCCCCTCTTTGCCGCAGGCCGGGGGATGGACGAGCACTGCAACATGGCAGAGGAAGCAGTTTCCTATAGGAGAACTCACCAACTGCCTGGACTTTGCTCTCTGAGAAGAAACTAGTCCACATGACAAGAAAACATTCCACAGCGGCCTCTAGTGGACAAACACAGGTACCGCAGTCTAATATACTAAATATATATAAAAAACACATTTTTTTTTTTTTTTTTCTTGACCACCATTAAAAATTATTACATTTTTTTTAGTAGTTACAGGCATGCACAGAATCTTGCGGGAATACCATTAGGTAACAGACAGAAAGACAAATTAGGCTTGGGGGTCCCCCAATAGAACCAAGTTCCTGGGGGCCCCCACTTACCTGTTCCTCGCCGCAGGACTTTGTTTGGTCCACAAAAGCCCAAACTTCACCTATCACGGCAGGCATTGTAATCAAACCTTCAGGGACCGGGTTCCCAAGGATTCCACTCCCCTGGACCTGTATAGCACCCTGCACAGAAAACATCTTGGTCGTGGGTATGACCAGAGCTCTGGATCCCAGGGTCCAGCTCTCCTAAGAGAAGCATTACAGGCAGAACCTTGCTCTTCTCTTTGCAAGGCCCGGGTACCGACCGTTTAGCTATGAAGCTTTTTTGGTCGGATCCGGAATAGCTTACTGAGGCCCAAAAGAACCTGTACGCAAGCTCAGTGAAAAACACATGTTTCTTCTTGGCCAACACCTTAGACACTGGCAAAAAACTGAGGTGCTCCCGGATGGGAGGGGCTTATATAGGGGAGGGTACTTCCGGTTTTGGAAGTTGCCAGTGCCAGCACCTGACGGTAACTATATAACCCATTAGTAATGACTATGTCGCTCTGTGTCCCGTGATGTACGAGAAAGAAATATATATATATATATATATATTTCTTGGCCATTTTTCAGAGAATATGAATGATAACACAAAAACTTTTTTCTTTCACTCATGGTTAGTGTTTGGCTGAAGCCATTAATTATCAATCAACTGTGTTTACTGTTTTTAAATCATAATGGCAACAAACTACAAAAATTACCCCGATCAAAAGTTTACATACCCCAGTTCTTAATACCATATATTGCCCCCTTTAAACATCAATGAAAGCTTGAAGTCTTTTGTGGTATTTGTGGATGAGGCTCTTTATCTTCTCAGATGGTAAAGCTGCCCATTCCTCTTGGCAAAAAGCCTCCAGTTCCTGTAAATTGTTGGGCAGTCTTGCATGAACTGCACGTTGGAGATCTCCCCAGAGTGGCTCAATGGATATTGAGGTCAGGAGACTGAGATGGCCACTCCAGAACCTTCACTTTATTCTGTTGTAGCCAATGACAGGTCGACTTGGCCTTGTGTTTTGGATCATTGTCATGTTGGAATGTCCAAGTACGTCCCATGTGCAGCTTCCTGGCTGATGAATGCAAATGTTCCTCCAGTATTTTTTGATAACATACTGAATTCATCTTGCCAGCAATTTTGACCAAATTTCCTGTGCCTTTGTAGCTCACACATCCCCAAAACATCAGCCATCCACCTCCGTGTTTCACAGTAGGAATGGTGTGTACCTTTCATCATAGGCCTTGTTGACTCCTCTCCAAATGTAGTGTTTATGGTTGTGGCCAAAAAGCTAAATTTTGGTCTCATCACTCCAAATTACTTTGTGCCAGAAGGTTTGAGGCTTGTCTCTGTGCTGTTTGGCGTATTGTAAGCAGGGTACTTTGTGGCATCTGTGTAGTAATGGCTTTCTTCTGGCGACTCGACCATGCAGCCCATCTTTCTTCAAGTGCCTCCTTATTGTGCATCTTGAAACAGCCACACCACATGTTTTCAGAGAGTCCTGTATTTCACCTGAAGTTATTTGTGGGGTTTTCTTTGCATCCCCGACAATTTTCCTGGCAGTTGTGGCTGAAATTGTAGTTGGTCTATCTGACCTTTGTTTGGTTTCAACAGAACCCCTCATTTTCCAATTCTTGATTAGAGTTTGAACACTGCCGATTGGCATTCTCAATTCCTTGGATATATTTTTATATCCCTTTCCTGTTTTATACAGTTCAAGTACCTTTTCCCACAAATCCTTTGACAATTCTTCTGCTTTCCCCATGATTCAAAATCAAGAAATGTCAGTGCAGCACTGGATGAAAAATGCAAGGGTCTGGTCAGGAGTCCAGAAACTCATTGACCTTTTATACACATACACCAGTTACAAGTAAGCAGATCACAGATGAGGATGGTTACCTTTAAAGTGGTTTTAAACCCTTATAGACCACTTGGACCTACAGGTAGGCCTAGATTAAGGTTTACCTGTAGGTGCAAGAAATATCTCCTTAACCTACACGGTTAAGGAGATATTTGCAAGAAAGGCGGCACCGATGTCTATTCTAATGAATGGGATCGTGCTGTCCCTGACGGCTCCTGCACGCATGCGCGGGAGTGACGTCATCACGGCTCCGGCCAGTCACAGCGCCGGAGTCGCGATACAAGGAAGACACTTCGGGTATCATGGCGGCGATGGAGGAGAGGAACGAGGACCACTGCGGGGGCTTCGATCTCAGGTAAGCAATTCATAATGAGCTAGTATGCTATGCATACTAGCTCATTATGCCTTTGTCTGGCAGGTTATATATTTTTTATTTTTGTGGGTTTACTTCCTCATTAATAGCCATTCAAACCCCTTTGTGTCAACTTGTGTGCATGTTATCAGGCCAAAATCACCAGGGTATGTAAACTTTTGATCAGGGTCATTTGGTTAGTTTCTGTTGTCATTAGGATTTAAAAAGAGTAAACACATTTGATTGATAATAAATGGCTTCAACCAAACACTAACCATGAGTGAAAGAAAAGTTTGTGTTATCATTCATATTCTCTGAAAAATGGCCAAGAAATCATAAATTCTGCCAGGGTATGTAAAATTATGAGCACAACTCTGTGTATGTATGTATGTATGTATGTATGTATGTATACACACATGCATACATTCACACACAAATGTTTTGCAATTTATAATTTTGATTTTAAACTGAATGGGTCATTTTAAAAAGGTGAGAGGGTTTACATATACTGTATGTACTCGAGTATAAGCCGAGTTTTTCAGCACATTTTTTTGCCCCCTCGGCTTATACTCGAGTCACCTTTTTGCGCCTGATCTCCCGGAATTTGGGGACCCGGTACTGGCCGGCTGTAGGTCCCCTGGATCCCAAACTTGGCACACATGTAGCCCCGCTCTCCCTATACAAGTGTGCAAAGATTGTTGTCCGGGGGACCTACGGCCGGGGAGAACCGATTTTTCAAAGCCGGGCACCCCTTCCATAGACTCCCATGTTAAAAGGCAATTTCTCTGGTTAATTTGGGGACCCGGTACTGGCCGGTCGTAAAGTCCCCTGGACCCGTAACTTGGCACACATGTAGCCCCATGTCTCCTCAACAAGTGTGCAAAGTTTGTTGTCTGGGGGATCTACGGACAGGGAGCACAGATTTTTCAACCCGGGCACCCCTTCCATAGACTCCCATGTTAAATGTCAGTCTAGTCATGGACACCGTGAGGCATGGGCACAGTGAGGCATGCACATGGACACAGTGAGGCACAGTGAGGCATGCAGATGGACACCCTAGGCTTATACTCGAGTCAATACGTTTTCCCATTTTTTTGTGGTAAAATTAGGTGCCTCGGCTTATATTCGGGTTGGCTTGTACTCGAGTATATACAGTACTTTAAATGTGGTGGCTGCATAGGTTTTTAGAGCTGTTTTTCTTTTATTTTAACATGGTGATCCTGCCACTTCCTGTCTTAGGGTGTCTCCACTCTGAACAGAGGAGCAGCTGGGAAACCTTTGGACAGCAGCATTGGGAGAGGGTAGTATTAAAAGCACTAGCAGATTTCGAGCGACTTGACTAGGGATGAGCCGAACACCCCCCGGTTCGGTTCGCACCAGAACATTCGAACGGACCGAAAGTTCGCACGAACGTTAGAACCCTATTAAATACAATGGACGCGAACGTTCGAAATCTAAAGTGCTAATTATAACGACTAATATGCATGTTATTGTCCTAAAAAGGGTTTGGGGACCCGGGTCCTGCCCCAGGGGACATGTATCAATGCAAAAATAAATTTTAAAAACGGACGTTTTTTTCTGGAGCAGTCATTTTAATGATGCATAAAGTGAAAAAAAAAAAAGTGAAATATTCCTTTAAATATCGTACCTGGGGGTTTCTAAAGTATGCCTGTGAAGTGGCATGTGTTTCCCGTGTTTAGAACTGCCCCTGCACAAAATGACATTTCTAAAAGGAAAAAAAGCCATTTAAAACTGCTTGCGGCTTTAATGTCATGTCTGGTCCCGGTAATATGGATGAAAATCTTTGAGAAAAATGGCATGGCTTGAGAGGCAAGGAAGTCCTCCTCTTCCTGCCTCTAGTGCCCTGTCCATTATTTCACGCAGCGTATGCTCCAACAGGTGGACAAGAGGTACAGTGTCACTGATGCATGCACTGTCACTGCTCACCATCCTCGTGGCCTCCTCAAATGGTGCCAGGACAGTGCATGCATCCCTGATCATGCCCCACTGGCGTGGTGAAAAAAACCAGAGCTCCCCTGACCCTGTCCTGGTGCCGTAGTCGCACAGGTACTCATTGATGGCCCTCTGCTGCGTGTGCATGGCCAACGTTGAGTTTTACCTGGTGGGCATGTCACATATAAGGCGGTTCTTGGGCAGGTTCAACTCCTTTTGCAGCTCAGCCAGCCGAGCACTGGCATTATATGATCTGCGGAAATGCACACAGACTTTCCTGGCCTGCCTCAGGACATCCTGTAAGCCCGGGTACCTGCCCAAGAACCGCTGCACCACCAGGTTAAGGACGCGAGCCACACAGGGCACATGGGTCAGTTGTCCCTGTCGGAGGGCGGAGAGGAGGTTGGTGCCATTGTCGCAAACCACCATTCCTGGCTTAAGCTGGCGTGGCGTCAACCACCTCTCGGCCTGCCCCTGCAGAGCAGACAGAACCTCTGCCCCAGTGTGGCTCCTGTCCCCCAAACACACCAGCGCAAGCACGGCATGGCATCTTTTTGCCTGCGTACTTGCGTAGCCCCTTGAACGCCTACGGAGCACCATTGGTTCCGAGGACAAAGCACAGGAAGAGGCCATGGAGGAAGAAGAAGAGGAGGGGGTGGAGGAGAGAGGTGTGTCACAAGAACCAGTAGTAGCATTTTGGAGGCGTGGCGGCGGAACACCCTCCAACACTACTGCACCTTGTCCTGCATCCTTCCCAGCTGCCAAAAGAGTGACCCAATGGGCCGTGAAAGAAAGGTAACGTCCCTGTCCATGCCTGCTGGACCATGAGTCAGCGGTAATATGCACCTTACCGCTGACCGCCCTGTCCAGCGAGGCATGAACATTGCTTTCCACATGCCGGTAGAGAGCCGGAATCGCCTTCCGTGAGAAAAAGTGGCGTTTGGGAACCTGCCACTGAGGAACCGCACATTGCACAATCTCACGGAAAGGGGGCCGAGTCTACCAACTGAAAATGCAGCAGTTGAATTGCTAGCAATTTAGCCAAGCTAGCATTCAACCGCTAAGCATGTGGATTGCTGGGAGTGAACTTCTTTTGACGGTCCAGCAGCTGGGGCAGGGAAATTTGCCTGCTAGAATCGGACGTCTGTGTACTGCTAGCAGAGTGCCCGCAAGTACTTGGCTGTGACACACCTAATTCTACACCTTCATTCCTCTCAGTGCAGGTTTCAGAGAGAACTGAAGGTACAGTGGGGTTGGAGATCCCAGCTGATGAGGAGCAAGGAGAGGTCTGCTTTGTTCTTTGGTGTGGGTCTTTAAGATACGCTTGCCAACGAGCTGCATGGCAGGTCAACATATGTCTGGTCAAGCATGTGGTGCCCAAGCCGCTGATGTTTCGGCCACGCGAGATACGCTTCAGACATATATTGCAAACAGCAGCGGTGCGATCTGATGCACTTGACTCAAAAAAGGCCCACACCAAAGAACTTTTGGAATAACGGGCAGAGGCAGCGCCCTGCACAGGCGGAGCTCTGCGGTGTGATTCAGTCGGTGTGCTGCCCTTACGCTGGCCCCCCGAGGGCATCCTGCCTCGTTGGAGATGTGCCTCCTCCTCACCCTCCTCCTCCTCTCTCCTATCAGGCACCCACGTGGAGTCAGTGACCTCATCATCCCCTCCCTCCTCATCACTGGAGCCAATCTGGCAGTATGCTGCAGCTGCTGGAACATGACTGCCAGATTGCTGTTCTTCTTGAGCATCCCCTCCCTTTGCTTTCACGCTACTGCCTTCCTCTAGCTGGGTATCATCATCAGACCCTTCGAAACGCTGGGCATCCTCCTGGAGCATGTAGCCAACACTGTGCTCAAACAGTTCGGGGGATTCCTCAGGAGGACACAGTGGGTCTAGGGAAGGAGTGACTGATGATGACATTGATACGAGGGAAGAGGACGCTTTGGCAGCTGCTTTGCCAGTACCCTGAGCCTGGGTGAGAGAGGATGAGGAGGATGAGGAGGGCTTGGTCATCCACTCTACCAAGTCTTCGGCATGATGCGGCTCAACACGACCAGCTGACGAAAATAAGGACAAGCGTGTCCCATGGCCATGTGCTGATGACGATGCACCACGTCCACGACCAGCACTGTTGTCTCTAGACACAGAGCCTGCTTGCCCTCTTTTATTGGCTCCTGACTGTCTGCCTCTCCTTGTAAGTGCTGCAGATGCCTGCCTGTGTTACACAACAGAAAAACACAGCAATAAGGGCTAGCTTCAGGTGTATATTTTGCAGGAAGCACACTACGCCCGCTGTAAGTGCTGCAGATGCCTGTTAGTGTAACACAAAAGAAAAAAACCACGAGCAATAAGGGCTAGCTTCAGGTGTATAATGTGCAGGAGGCACACTACGCCCGCTGTAAGTGCTGCAGATGCCTGCCTGTGTTACACAACAGGAAAACACAGCAATAAGGGCTAGCTTCAGGTGTATACTGTGCAGGAGGCTTAGCAAAAATGACACTGACACTGTCCCCTGCATATCCTTCTCTCTCCCTGCACACAAGGTTTAGCAAAGAATATCACTGACACTATCCCTGCCTATCCTTCTCTCTCCCTGCACACAAGGTTTAGCAAAGAATATCACTGACACTGTCCCTGCCTATCCTTCTCTCTCCCTGCACACAAGTTAAATGAACAAATAGCACCGACACTGTCCCTGCTTATCCTGCTCTCTCCCTGAACCGGAACACACTACACAAGGCCACCGCGCTGGCGGCCTTTTATAGTGTGGGGTGTGTACTAAATCCCCCTGAGCTATAATTGGCCACAGGCATCCTGCCTGTGGCCAATTATGGCTATCCTCGCTGTCGGCGCTGTGATTGGCCAAGCATGCGGGGTCACAGTACATGCTTGGCCAATCACAGCGCCTGGATTGCACTACGATGGCGTAGTGCATTGTGGGCCGTTCGCGTCACTCGAATTTGGCGCGACTAGCCCAAATCGTTCGATCGTCGAACGATCGAACAGCCGATGTTCGAGTATGTTCGACTCGAACACGGGGCTCATCCCTAGACTTGACTAACAAAGCTGAAGTCCAGCTAAAAAAATTTAAGCAATTACAGCATCTGTTTTTTCACCCCTTGGGGCAAGGCTTTTACATAAATGAATAAAACCTGACCATTGTAAGCACCACTCTCTAAGAGCTTGTTCACGTTAGCGGCTATAATTGGCGGCCCTCTGAAATGTGATCCATGGAACGCTTTTCAGAGGGCATTTGAAAACCAGTGAGGAGGCAATATTTTGCCTCCTCACTGCCCGTTTTACTTTTAAAGGCTAAAACCGCCGCAAATAATGCACTTGGTTGCAGGGTGGTTTGGCAGAGCACAATACACTTTAATGGGCAATTTTCGGAGGTGGTACTACCTGTCGAACACGTTGCAACAAAGAATCAGGCCGAGGCAGGTGTACAGCTTTGAGCGGCTGCATGTCTATATATAGATGGGAGTGCAGTTTGTTAAATGAACTTGAAAAATCCTAGATTACTAGCTGGATCACCAGGGGAAAACTATTTTTTTTTCTTTACCCTTTCTACCCTTTTACCTGGAAAAATCCCTATTTGCAGCCGGCAGTTTAATCTGTTAAAAAATAAATTAAAAAAATGCAGAAACATTCTCCACCAAGTTTCCTCTGCAGTCCGTAAGGCTGGGATCAAGCAAGAAATGCATGTTGAAGTGTACTGGTTGGTGCTTGTTTCATGGACAGCCTTATCTGTCCAATAAAGGCAACATTGCCCACTTTTAGGCAGGACTTACATTTTTAATGGTCTGGTGCACTTTAATTACACAGTATAGAAGGAAGTCATATTTTACTGCCCTTATTTTATTATTTCACAGTACAGTACAAGTCTGTCGTTTCTAGATATCAGGAAAAATATTACGTATACAATGGTGAGATATAGGGAAAACGTAATTAATGCATTTTTTTCCCCACATCATTGTATGTACATCTGTTATACTGTAATACACCATGCATTATATATTTTCCTAACCAGCAATATTTTTTATAGCCTTGGCCATAGTGAAGATAGAAAATACAAAACCCACCCTACATTCCCTTTAAACATAGGCTTAATTAAAAGCAATCGCCTATACAGCAGCACCCAGGCCGGAAAAAGGAAGGTCAGCATTGTACGCCAATTATAGCTCTAACCCTGTGAACATGTGAAAACATTACAGAGATGAGCACTTTATTCCATTAATATCTACTGCATTGTCCAATCAGTAGGATGGGAGAAGGGAGGCGATTAGGGAAGCGGAATGCCATTTTTTTTTTCCAGTCAATGTATTCAATCAAAATCAGAGCAGTAAATGTCATTACCAGAGTTTAGGGATTTGGGTGGAGGGGTTGAACTGTACAGATGAAGGATACTTTCTGTTGTTACATGATGTAAAATAGGGATACATAAATGGAGATCCTGAGATCAGGATTTTTGCCTGGAGCTCTGTTTTAAGAGATATACATTCCAGCATACTGATTAGTGGAAGAGGAAATCCAGCATTAAGAATGGTTAGCAAGAAGCAAATGGTAAAGTCTGGACATGGTCAGCTAACACAGCAAACAGTCCACACCATACAAGATTTGTTACTTACTACTACGCAGCTTTGAAGAGGTATCAAAGTAGGAGAAGAGCGAGTCTAGCTCATCAGGACAGAACAGAGACTCCCGTCTGGCTTCATCGCTGGAAACAGCGACCGCTGAGGACATGCAAGTTAGCAAAGCATAGAGCAGGCAGTGAAAGAAGGAAGAGGGTCACGTGAAAATAGACAATTCTGAGATGAAAGAGAAAGTGTCAGTTTTAACAATCAAAGATCACAGATCTAAGCATACACTGGGTTTTAATCCACAGAAAGCAGTGACGCTGTGAGGGTTGGAAGGCCTTAGTTTGGTATTGATCTTTTTACAGCTATAGTAGTAATCACCAAGAAAGAGTGTTAACCACTTGCCAACCAGGCCAATTCTGACATTTCTCTTCTACATGTAAAAATCATCATTTTATTTGCTAGAAAATTACATAGAACCCCAAACATTATATACCGTATTTTTCGCTCCATAAGACGCACTTTTTATCCCCCAAAAAACGGGGGGAAATGTGTGTGCGTCTTATGGAGCGAATACTAATCAGGAGAGCCGCTGATAGGGGGATCGTTTCGACGGCAGAACGATGCCCTATGCATCACTCTGCCCCAGCTAGATCCTGTTTCTCTAATGCTTTCAGCTGCTACTGGGAGAGAAACAAAAGGGTATTGTTCTGTATTTAACCCCCACAGGATCGACATTGATATGTAAATCGCGCGGGCATTGTTATGTTAATGAGGTCGGCCGCCGCGATTCATATGCTAATTATGCCTGCACCTCTGCATGCCGCCCACCTAGAAGGTGTGAACAGCATACAGGTGAATATAGGGGGCATGTAAAGGGGATCAAAGAGGGGGGTTTGAGGTGCAGAGGCTGCAAAGTTGAATGGGAAGGAAGGGTTGGAGTGCAGATGTTAGAAGATGAGGGGTTTGGGGGACAGAGGTTAGCAGATGAGTTAGAGGGGCAGAGTTGTACTGAGAGGGAGATAAGAATGCAGAGATTAGCAGAGAGATGGGGGAGGGGGTTACTGTAAATACACCATTTACATTACTGGTCAGTGTAAATGTCTAAATATGCAAATACTCCTGTTGTATTGAGGTCATGTAAATGTCCCAGTTAAATTGGGGATCAGTGTAGGGTGCCCCCTTACATTAGTTGTTAGTGTAGAAATATTATTCTGTTATACTTTATTAAATATTTTAGTACACCATTTGGTTCAAGTTTTTTTTTTTTATATATTTTCCTCCTCTAAAATCTAGGTGCGTCTTATGGTCAGGTGCGTCTTATGGAGCGAAAAATACGGTATGTTTTTTAAGCAGAGACCCTAGAGAATACAATGACGGTCATTGCAACTATTTATCTTGCACGGTACTTGTGCAGCAATTTTTCAAACGCGTTTCATGCTTAAAAAAAAAAAACACAACAGTAAAGTTAGCCCAATTTTTTTGCATAATGTGAAAGATGAAGTTACGCCGAGTAAATAGATACCCAACATGTCACGCTTCAAAATTGCACACGCTCGTGGAATGGCGCCAAACTTCGGTACTTAAAAATCCCGATAGGCGACGCTTTTTTTTTCATCATGGTTTTCTGCATTATGGATTTTTGATTATGAACTTTGAGGGTTTTTTTCCGCTCTACAGTATTTTTGGACAATAACCAATTTTTTATTCACAGTTAATTTTCTGTTTATTATCTGTTCACATAGAATATATATTGCTTTTCACTTAGCTTGTTATATGTTATCACTGTTGATATTTGGATTTTTTCAGTTACCCAGTGATGGGCTTATGTTCAAACTCATAAGTTAGCGCGACTACATATTTTTTTCTTATTTGTACCCACTGATGATTGTTTTCAGACTAGTTGCTGCTTCTCCTATAATATTTTCTTTTTTCAGGCAATCCATTAGCTTGATTCGTACACTTTAAGCGCAGTTTCTTCTATATATTTTTTTCTAAGGACATGGATTACTGGAATCATTAACTTATTTGGTTCAGATGGTGTTAAGAGTGTGTGGCGGCAACCAGGCGAGGAGTACAAAGGCAAGTTTGTCCTGCCTACAGTCAAGCATGGTGGTGGGAGTGTCATGGTCTGGGGCTGCATGAGTGCTGCCGGCACTGGGGAGCTACAGTTCATTGAGGGAACCATGAATGCCAACACGATCCTCTCCCTTCGGAGACTGGGCCGTAGGGCAGTAGTCCAACATGATAATGACCTCAAACACACCTCCAAGACGACCACTGCTTGCTAAAGAAGCGGAGGGTAAAGGTGATAGACTGGCCAAGCATGTCTCCAGACCTAAACCCTATTGAACATCTGTGGGGCATCCTCAAACGGAAGGTGGAAGAGTGCAAGGTCTCTAACATCCACCAGCTCCGTGATGTCATCATGGAGGAGTGGAAGAGGACTCCAGTGGCAACCTGTGAAGCTTTGGTGAACTCCATGCCCAAGAGGGTTAAGGCAGTGCTGGAGAATAAATGTTGACCACAGAAAATATTGACACTTTGGGCCCAATTTGGAAATTTTCACTTAGGGGTGTACTCACTTTTCTTGCCAGCGGTTTAGACATTAATGGCTGTGTTAAGTTATTTTGAGGGGCAGTAAATTTACACTGTTATACAAGCTGTACATTCACTACTTTACATTGTAGCAAAGTGTCATTTCTTCAGTGTGGTCAGATAAAAAGAGGGAATAAAATATTTACAAAAATGTGAGGGGTGTACTCACTTTTATGAGAGATTGTATAATGTACCTGTATGCTCAGATATGTATGCACCAACCAAGGAAATGTATTGCTCCATGACAAAATGTTTAAACCTTAACCACTTCCTACCGGGTCATAGACATATGACGCCGGCAGGAACCCTCCCTCCCTCCGGGCGGACGTCATATGACGTCCTTTTTTCCCGGCCGTCTATGGGGCGCGCGCGCGCACCCGCGGCAACGCTTGTGACCCGGTGAGTGTGCCCGGCGGTCGCGATGTCCGCTGGGCACCCGCGATTGCCCACGATCACGGCAGAAGTGTGGATCTGTGTGTGTAAACACACAGATCCACCTCCTGTCAGAGGTGAGGAGACCGATGTGTGTTCCCAGTACAGAGGAACACAGATCGGTCTCCTCCCCTTGTGAGTCCCCTCCCCCTACAGTTACAATCACTCAATAGGGAACATATTAACCCCTTGATCGCCCCCTAGTGTTAACCCTTTCCCTGCCAGTCACATTTACACAGTAATTAGTGCAGTTTTATAGCACTAATCGCTGTATAAATGTGAATGGTACAAAAAACGCGCCAATAGTGTCCGATGTGTCTGCCGCAATGTCACGGTCACAATAAAAATCGCAGATCGCCGCTATTACTAGTAAAAAAAATAAAAAAAATAAAAATGCCATAAATCTATCCCCTATTATGTAGACGCTATAACTTTTGCGCAAACCAATCAATATACGCTTATTGCAAAAAAAAATTACCAAAAATATGTAGAATACGTATCGGTCTAAACTTAGAAAAAAAATTGTTTTAAAAAAAAAAAATTGTGATATTTATTAAATCAAAAAGTAAAAAATATTGCATTTTTTTCAAATATGTCGCTCTTCTTTTGTTTATAGCACAAAAAATAAAAACCGCAGAGGTGATCAAATACCACCAAAAGAAAGCTCTATTTGTGGGGGAAAAAGGACGTCAATTTTGGTTAGGTTCAACGTCGCACGACCGCGCAATTGTCAGTTAAAGCGACGCAGTGCTGCATCGCAAAAAGTGCTCTGGTCAGGAAGGGGGTAAATTCTTCCAGGGCTGAAGTGGTTAAAGAGACCCTGGCACTACCCTGGTGTTTCAAATGTGTACTTGCTGCGTATTTCCCTTGCATAAACAATTTTTTATTGCAACTCTGAACTTGATAGAAAATGTTAATTCTTCAGAAAGAGTTAATTACCTAGCATAGCCCCTTCCCTCTGCTGAGAGCATCCAATTACTCTGTGCTGGCCCATAATCTTCATCAGTCCCTCACCTCCTTGTATAACATCTTATATAGCTGCTAGGGGAGGAGAGAAGAGGATTATTATAGAGCAGGGATATGCAATTAGCGGACCTCTAGCTGTTGCAGAACTACAAGTCCCATGAGGCATAGCAAGACTCTTGACAGTCACAAGAATGCCCAGAGGCAGAGGCATTATGGGACTTGTAGATTTGCAACAACTGGAGGTCTGCTAATTGCATATACCTGCTATAGAGTGTCAATTAATAGACTAATTAATAGAGTCTTCTGACATCACATAAAAAAATTGCAGCTCCTAGTAGCAGTTTCAGGGCTTTTGGATATCTGACATGCATAAGATGCGTTCAATGTACATATAAGCTTATCGGAAGATGTTTGTTGAAAAGAATACTCTAGGGAGTGTGTCCGTTTAGGCCAGGGATATGCAATTAGCGGACCTCCAGCTGTTGCCAAACTACAAGTCCCATGAGGCATAGCGAGACTCTGACAGCATCCAGCATGACACCCAGAGGCAGAGGCATGATGGGACTTGTAGTTTGGCAACAGCTGGAGGTCCGCTAATTGCATATCCCTGGTTTAGGCCATATGAATGATTTTGATAGATCTAAGAACTTTGAAGGTATACACACAGAAGGTTTTTCAGAGCATTGACTTAGTCGGGCAGGTTTCACATACAGTATTGACTGCATTTGCGTAAATAAAAAAAAAGTATAAGAGAGAGTATCAACTCCCATACAATTACAAAGTTAAAAGTAGGATTTTTATAACAGCTTACCTGTAAAATCCTTTTCTTGGAGTACACCACGGGACACAGAGCCAGTCATATACATAATGGGTTAAGGGTCACCAGCGGTGATTGGACACTGGCACAACCAATAGAAGACAGTTCCCCTCCATATAACCCTTCCCATCAGGGGAGTACCCCAGTTTTTGTAGCAAAGCAGTAAGGTTCCCATAAGAAGGGGGGGGACCTCTGTGTCCCGTGGTGTACTCCAAGAAAAGGATTTTACAGGTAAGCTGTTATAAAAATCCTACTTTCTTTATCGTACACCACGGGACACAGAGCCAGTCATTACATAATGGGACGTCCCAGAGCAATGCTCAATATGAAGGGGGGGGAGACACAGATCAAACAGGCCGCTTGCGGACCAGAAGCCCTATACCGCTGCCTGCAGCACACTTCGCCCGAAGGCGGAATCCTCATGTCCTTTCACATCTATTTGATAGAATTTGGAAAATGTGTGGACTGAAGACCAAGTTGCAGCTTTACAGATCTGAGCCATCGAAGCCTGGTGATGCACTGCCCATGAAGCACTTATCGCCCTGGTAGAGTGCGCCTTAACAGGAAAAGGAGGAGTCCTGTTCTTTAGACCATAGGCTTGAACAATTACCTGTCTAATCCACCTGGAAATGGTGGATTTTGATACCGCTTGGCCCTTCTTGGGACCATCTGGCAAAATAAACAAAACATCTGTTTTACGTATCTGAGCGGTTGCTTGCAGATACACCTTTACCGCTCTCACTAAATCTAGAGAGAGTGTAATAACTTTTCCCCCGCCGTCCGCGGGTTTGGAAAAAAAGAAGGCAGAACAATGTCTTGATTCAAGTGAAAAGCCGACACCACCTTAGGTAGAAAGGCCGGATGGGGTCGTAGTACAATTTTGTCCTTGTGACAAATTAGATAAGGCTCTTTACAAGAAAGAGCTGCTAGTTCTGATACTCTCCTAGCAGAAGCAATAGCAATCAAAAAGGCCAATTTCCTACTTAATATAATTAAAGGAATATGGCGAATAGGTTCAAAAGGTTGCTTTTGCAACACTGACAATACCAAATTCAAATCCCATGGACACAAGGGAGACCTGACTGGAGGATTTATCCTCAGTACCCCCTGAATGAAATGTCCGAACTAGGGAATGAGATGCCAATGGTCTCTGAAAGAAGACTGATAGCACCATCAAGGGTCAAATATCGGCTCTAAGGGCTAATTTCATATCCACTCCTAACTGGCAAAAGGCAATAATCCTGCTTATTTCATATTTCTGAGGATTCCAACTTCTGGATTCACACCAGGAAACGTATGCTTTCCAGACTCTATGATACATGAGTCTGGAGGCTGGCTTTCTAGCATTAATGAGCGTAGAAAGAGCTGGACCAGCGACCCCTCTCTTTTTCAAAATGTGGGTCTCAGCAGCCAGGCCTTCAAATTTAGCCTTTGTAAGGAAGGGTGGAATACTGGACCCTGTGACAGCAGGTCGTGTCGAAGTGGAAGCTTCCAGGGCCTTCCTATCGCCATTTTTACGATCTTGGCGTACCAAGGCCTCCTGGGCCAATTTGGGGCCACTAGGATTACTGGTATTCCCTCTTCCTTGATCCTGCGAAGCAGTCTTTGCAGAAGAGGGATCGGAGGGAATGCATAGATCAGTGAGAACTGATTCCAAGGAGTTATTAGAGCATCTGTCCCGTAGGCTAGAGGATCTCTCGTTCTGGACACAAAGTTGTCCAATTTCTTGTTGAACCTGGAAGCTAGCAGGTCTACATCTGGGTTTCCCCATCTCAGACACATGGCCTGAAAGATCTCGGGGTGGAGAGACCACTCTCCTGGTAGCAGCTGCTGACGACTCAGGTAGTCCGCTTGCCAGTTTTCTATCCCCGGAATGAAGATTGCAGAAAGGCAAGGTACATGCTCTTCTGCCCATGCAAAAATCCGGTTCACCTCTCTTTGGGCCGCCCGACTGCGAGTGCCTCCTTGGTGATTGATGTAAGCTACTGCAGTAGCATTGTCGGATTGAACCCGAACTGGGTAGCCCTGTAACCTGTATGTCCAGGTTTTGAGGGCTAGATATACTGCCCGGATCTCTAGTATATTGATGGGCAGGATCCCTTGAGTCTTGGCCCAGGTTCCCTGGGTAGAAGCCTCTTCGAATACTGCACCCCAGCCTGATAGGCTGGCATCCGTAGATACCACCTTCCAGGACACTGGGAGGAAGCACTTTCCCTTCCGTAAATTCTTGGCTTCTAGCCACCACTTGAAGCTTTGGCGTACTTGTGAGGACAGGCGCATGGGTATATCCAGAGCTTGGCTCTTCCTGTTCCAGGAGGTTAAAATATTGCATTGAAGCCGTCTCGAATGAAACTGGGCGTAAGGGACCGCCTCGAAGGAGGCTACCATCTTCCCCAATAGTCTCATGCAAAGGCGAATGGACGGCCTTTTGCTTGCTTTGACCTTGTGGATCAGGTCTTTCAGAGACTGTATCTTTGGCTCTGGCAGGTATACCCTGTTTTGGGCTGTATCTATGATCATGCCCAGGTACACTATCCTTCTTTGGGCCTGGAGAGAGGATTTTTGTAAGTTTATAATCCATCCTAAATGCTCCAGGTATCCTACTGTAGTGTGCACCGCGTGATCCAATCCCTCCTTTGACTGATCTATTACCAGTAGATCGTCTAGATAGACTGTTACCGCAATGCCCTGTGTTCTCAGGTTTGCTAACAGAGGAGCTAGCACCTTTGTGAATACTCTGGGCGCGGTGGCTACACCAAATGGCAGGGCCACAAATTGAAAGTGGCGATGTTCTACCGCAAACCTTAGGAATATTTGGTGAGCGGGGAGGATGGGTATGTGTAAATATGCGTCCTTGATATCTATGGACGCCATGAATTCTCCGCCCTTTAAAGTGGCGACCACGCATCGGATCGTTTCCATTCGAAAATGGCGAACGTTCAGAAACCGATTTAGGGATTTTAGATCCAGGATGGGTCTGACATCTCCATTTGGCTTTGGAATCACAAAGAGGTTTGAGTAAAACCTGAACCTTGCTCTTCTTGGGGTACCTCTGTAACCACCCCTTGAGCCATTAAGTGATTCAAACCTTTGAAGAAGGATCCTCTTTTTTGTGGATCCTTGGAGACTCTTGAAACTCGGAATTGAGAAGATGGGATCTCTCGAAATTCCAGTTTGTACCCTGAGGATATTGTGGATACCACCCATTTGTCCTGGGTTTCTGTCCGCCAAGTCGCTGAGAACTGACGAAGCCTTCCCCCCACTCGGCCGAGGCCCACCCCTTCACTGAGAGGTTTTGGGGGCTTGCTTATTAGCTCTTGCACCCCACGGCTTCTTGTTCTTCTGAGCCTGTCCCTTGGCTTTTGTGGGCGGCTGAAAAGGCCGTCGCCACTGGCTGGAGTCAGATTTCCCGGGAGCTGGGGAGAGAGAGCGTTTAAAACAAGGCCTCTTGTTTTTCTTTCTCTCAGGTAAAAGTGTCGTTTTACCACTTGATATCTTCTGTATATATTTTTCTAAATCTTCCCCAAATAGGCGTTCGCCATGGAACGGGAAACTTGCCAACAGCTTTTTGCATGGGGCTTCCGCTGACCAATGCTTAAGCCAAAGTACCCTGCGCATATGTACCAGCTGGAGTGTAAGGCGTGATGCCTGTATGATAGAATCTCTCATGGCATCCACTGTGAAGCATAAGGCTTTAGGCAAATTCTCCCAATTTTTAGCCTGCTCCGAAGGCAGCTCCTTCAGCCCCTGCTTTACCTGTTGGCTGATGACCTGACACATACCAACCGCTGCTACCGCAGGTTGGGTAATTGAGCCGGCCAAAAGGAAGGAGGATTTCAGTAGGGATTCCAACTTCTTCTCAGAAGGATCTTTAAACACTTGTACATTGTCCACCGGACATGTCAGGTTCTTATTTACACAAGAAATAGCCGCATCTACCGAAGGCAGGCTCCATTTCTTTAAAAATTTCTCCTCCATAGGATAAAGAATGTTAAACTTTTTTGGAGGTGAGAAACGCTTATCTGGATGTTGCCAGTCTGCGTACATTAAATCCTCTAATAACGGATGAACCGGGAAGGAGCATGCACCTTGCAGGGATCTTAATGACCCTAGGGAGGAGACAGGTGATTCCGTTACCTCCGAAGAGGGTAACTTAAATGCAGATCGCACTGTTCCTGCATAGCATTGTACCTGTGAATTCAAAATCTGGGATACCGAGAAAGGCTCATCCGATATCCCTGATCCGTCTGACTCCTCATCCTCTGCTGATGTAGCCTCCTCCTCATCCTCCTCCTCCTCCTCAGGTACTTCTGAAGGGAGGTCCAACACTGGAGGAGATCTGCTTCGCTTATTGTCCTTTTTGGAGGACTTAGCGATCAAGGTAGCAATTTTCTCCTCCAGATTATTTAGGGCTGCTGACAAAGTGTCCTCAGTGACATATGTAGGCCCAGGCTTCACTGGGGAAGCCGCCATACCTGACAGAGGTAATGGCTCATCCTGCACAGGTGCATTTGGCAACACAGGAGAGGAAGGTACCGAGTCAGCACAGCTAGAGCCTCCTGTCTCAGGCAGCGGTGCTTTTTTATCTCTTTTTGTCCGCATTACTTCCCCTGGAAGGCTTACTGTTTAGACAAAATACAAGGTACCTAAATGCATACACAACCGTGCTTAGTTTAGCAATTTACATTAAGCATGCAACTTTTAACACACAGCTATGCAAAACATGGATGTCTTCTAGGAAGTACCCAGTCCAACCACATGGAGTCTTACGTCCCTGTATAGCTGCTGTTTTTCTCTGCCAGGAACAAGAGAACAAACGAGCTTGCTTGATGCTGCAGTGCTCTGCACACTGACAGACTTTAAAATTTGGCGCCGTTTTCCGTGCCTGCGCGCGCCTACGTGCCCGCCTTCGCCCCCCCCCCCTCCGATAAAGCACGCTCCCGCGCGCGGCTCTTTAGCGCTATGGCGGTGGCCACAGTGAGAGTAGACTCCCCAACCCTTCCCACTTACCTGCATCTGCAGGTGTCTGGTCGGCCACCGAAAGGAGGAGCGGGGTGCCCAAGCAAGCTCAGCAGCGAGGGACGAGCAGTGTACTTCGCCGAAGCCGACACTGAACAGAGTGAGGTGAGTACATTCAGCTCTTTACTCCCCCCAGTGGTGGAAAAAGAGAAGACATCCATTTTTTTTTTTTTTTTTTGGAAAGGTCCTTAACCTAGTTTTGGACCCTCTAATCTTACCTTATCCTCGCCGCAGGTTTTTTCTGCTGAAATTTTTCAGACAGATACCAAACTTCACCCCTCACGGCGGGCTATGTGTGCCAACCTTCAGGGATATGGGTTCCTATTTAAAGGATACCTCTCCCCTGGGCCTTGTACAAGACTCTTTCCAGGACTTTTAGCGAAATAGCAAAAGTGCTGGATCTTAGAGCCCAGTCCTCCGAAGAGAGACATTACAGGCGACGCCTCATGGGTGAGGCCCGGATCCCATCCAGTTTTGGCTTAACTTTGTAGGCGTCTTGGATGGGTCCGAAAGCATAGCTCTTTTACCCCCAGAGGGTCTCTTTGGCAGAGCTTTCCTTTAGCACCTCCTAATGCGTCCAACACCTTTCGACACTGGCGAAAAAACTGAGGTACTCCCCTGATGGGAGGGGTTATATGGAGGGGAACTGTATTCTATTGGTTGTGCCAGTGTCCAATCACCGCTGGTGACCCTTAACCCATTATGTAATGACTGGCTCTGTGTCCCGTGGTGTACGATAAAGAAATTTCAGTACTCCACACCCTGTTTACAAGTTCAGGTTTGCACCTGTCAGTATATTCTTTTCAATGCTCATGATGATTACATAATTAAGCAATGCTAAACCATAAACTATGTCTGGATACATTTTTTGTTCACTTAGCATTCTGAATTTTCCTGACGTGTACTGATCAGGTAACTCTGCAAGCTAGAAAAAATAAAAACTAGCAATTTACTAAAATATAGCAACAATTTAGTTTTTCAAGAATTGTGTCTCTGATTAAAAAAAGCAATTTCTACCTTGGCCTGGGCACAGCGTCTTAATGTCTTTCAGTGAGGGCAAACCTAAGACAAGCATTACTTTGAATATTATGATTGCTATGAATAACACATTGTGTGTGCCCTAACTAGTGTTTTATTTTTATTTTTTTATTACAAATGAATAAAATAGTTCTAAATCATATAATATTTTGTTCGTATATGATAGGTGGATCGTGCTAACATTTTTATATGTATTACCACTCCTTATGATATCAAAAAAACAAACAAATTGGTGTATGGGTTATGTGAGCTCTATGCTCTATAGGTATAGTATATCCAAACCTGTTATATGCGACCTGTCATATAAATACCAATGATCAAAGTGCTTGTGCCCAAAACAAAGTGGATATAATTCAGAAAATATATAAAATGATAAAATAGTGAAAATATAAAAAACCTGCCACTTCAAGGAATATAAAGTGCTTAAACAAAAAAACTGTTGTACAATTCATTAAGTCCATCAGCAAAAAAACAAAAACAAACAGCTAATGGTAACAAGTGAAAAAAATCAGGTGCAAACAATTCAATCAGTGTCCTCAGTGAAAAATCGCTTCTTTTCAATGGTGCTTTCCTATGCTGCTACCTTCACCATATATGTGCATCCACCACCACTTAATGAAATGGCCACTCACCAAATATGGCTAGGATTAGCGCCTTTGGTTCATTTAGATAAGGATAACCACTCCGTATTGCAGATCTGTCAGAAATCCTCCCCACTGCTCTGTTTGAGTGTCTTGCTCTATGAACTCTCATGGGACACACAAACAGCCATCATAGTGTAGTATATTGTATAAAATTTATTCAAGTTAAAAAATATATATCACAAACTCGCATGTTCTGGTGCCTTAAGGCCGGCACTAAGCTGATCCAGCCGTGTATAAGAGTATGGCTGGTCCGCATGTGTGCCCCTGTAATTCCTCACAAACCGCGTGCGTTCCAGGCCTCATTATCGCATGACCGGAAGTGATAAACAAGTTTTTCTAAAGCAGCCTCTATGCATTTCGCATCATCAAATGCGTCATCAGGAAGCTGCCTTGTTATTGTCCGTCCTCGTATTTATACCCCCTTGTGCTTATTATTGTCCTATCCCTGTGTCTATAGGTCAGAACCAGCAATTCCGTACAACCGGAAGTGGTTAATCCGCCATCTTAACTGATGGCGATTCCCCATTGTTGGAAACGCCCACTCCGTACGTCCGGAAGTGGTTAATCCGCCATCTTGACTGATGGCGATTCCCCATTTTTTATATAAAGTCCGACCGAAAATGCCCACTCCGTGCGACCGGAAGTGGAGCATCCGCCATCTTGGCTATTGGTGGGTGTTCATTGCCATAGGTGTAAACCTACTGGCAAGAATCCCTATCTAGCTACTCCCAATTTTGTGCCGGGTCACCCCTATACACAGCTGGGTCGCTTTTATAACACATTTATAACAATACAACAATTTAAAATGACCTACAATGTTTTAATTAAAAATTATCTCCAAAACTTATTATTTGCGCACCTCTATAAAAAACCTTTAATTATTAGGTTTTATTGCAAAAAATAAAAATAAAATAAAAATAAGATATCATACACTAGAAAGATTCCATCTTTATTATATCGCACCACACCCTTATTTGTTTGTCCATGGATGTTAAAACCCCTGTTCTAGATTCACTGCTGTGGTATTATCAAAAAAATTGGTGGATTGTTATAAATGTGTTGTAAAAGCGACCCAGCTGTGTATAGGGGTGACCCGGCACATAATTGGGAGTAGCTAGATAGGGATTCTTGCCAGTAGGTTTACACCTATGGCAATGAACACCCACCAATAGCTAAGATGGCGGATGCTACACTTCCGGTCGCACGGAGTGGGCATTTTCGGTCGGACATTATATAAAAAATGGGGGAATCACCATCAGTCAAGATGGTGGATTAACCACTTCCGGTCGTACGGAGTGGGCATTTCCAACAATGGGGAATCGCCATCAGTTAAGATGGTGGATTAACCACTTCCGGTTGTACGGCATTGCTGGTTCTGACCTAAAGACACAGGGATAGGAAAATAATAAGCACAAGGGGGTATAAATACGAGGACGAATAATAACAAGGCAGCTTCCTGATGACGCATTTGATGATGCGAAATGCATAGAAGCTGCTGGGAAACAACTTGTTTGTCACTTCCGGTCATGCGATAATGAGGCCTGGAACGCACGCCGTTTGTGAGGAATTACAGGGGCACACATACAGACCAGACATACTTTTATACACGGCTGGATCAGCTTAGTGCCGGCCTTAAGGCACCGGAACATGCGAGTTTGTGATATATATTTTTTAACTTGAATAAATTTTTACAATATACTACACTATGATGGCTGTTTGTGTGTCCCATGAGAGTTCATAGAGCAAGACACTCAAACAGAGCAGTGGGGAGGATTGCTGACGGATCTGCAATACGGAGTGGTTATCCTTATCTAAATGAACCAAAGGCGCTAATCCTAGCCATATTTGGTGAGTGGCCATTTCATTAAGTGGTGGTGGATGCACATATATGGTGAAGGTAGCAGCATAGGAGAGACCATTAAAATGGAGCGATTTTTCACTGAGGACACTGATTGAATTGTTTGCACCTGATTTTTTTCACTTGTTACCATTTGCCGTTTTTTTTTTGCTGATGGACTTAATGAATTGTACAACACAGTTTTTTTGTTTAAGCACTTTATATTCCTTGAAGTGGCAGTTTTTTATGTTTTCACTATTTTATAATTTTATATATTTTCTTAATTATATCCATTTTGTTTATTGGTATTTATATGACAGGTCTCATAACAGGTTTGGATATACTATACCTATAGAGCATAGAGCTCACATAACCCATACACTAATTATTTTTTTTTTTTATATCATAAGGAGTGGTAATACATATAAAAATTTTAGAGCGATCCACCTATCATATATAACTTTTAAACACTCAGCCCACAGGGGTGTATGTTTTATCTAATTGCAGCAAACTTAATAAGCATATATTGAATTGTATCTTGGCGCCCGTAACACATTTTTGCAATATTTTGTTAGTGTATTTTGGGTGTAAAGGATCACATTAAATTTTATAAACACTGCAGCAATTGTATAGTGCTGTTTTTTTAGGCAGCGACATACCCAATTATATTTGCATATATAATGAGCTACAATGGAAATATTGTTTTCCCAGTTGTGTACCATTTCAAAACGTTATCACCTCGTTTACCCCCCCAGTGTCCCCGATGTGCTTTTGGGGGCTGTAGGGAAGGGGGCACCCTACTCCACATTTGGTAGACTTGCCCAAAGGTGCTTTGGTTTTGGACATAAGTCTACGCCATGATACGGTCTATGCTCAATGTCTCCCTGGCCTGTAACCTCTGGGAAGCCCTGCCACATGAACCAATCTTGTCCTCATCAAGTAAGAAGAGGAAACTAGTGGCGTTTGTGTTCCTGGCAGCCTGGCAAAACCTTGCTTGAGTGTGGAGACAACATTTCCTTAATCTTCCTGAAGCAGAACAGAGACTCATGGGCATTAGGGTACACGAGAAGCTCACATCATTAAATACACACCCACCCAGTACCTCAAGGTCTGGAGCCCCTGGATTGATTACAACACTCAGATGAATATAGATCATAACTTGTTCTCTTTGTGAGTTTTTTCAGTGACAATTGGTGAGGCCCCCCGGTCAGCCCATAGGGTCCCCTCTCCCTTCCCTATTCCCTTTCTCTCCTCCCAAGTGAGTTTTCTTTTTTTTTTCCCTTTTCTTCTTCCTTACCTGTTCCTAATTTCGCTAGAACCGTGCCAAAGGTGATGAGCATATCTATCTCTCCCTACCCCACCCCACTCCTTTTGCCTTGGTGGTTGCAAGAGCTGAGGGACCTTCCCTCTTTTTCTTTTTATTCCTCCATTCAGCAAGGCACTTTTTACAGCTAGCGAAAAGCATTACTGTTTCTGGATGGCTCATTGCGCTAGACCTGTACATGTTTCTCATTCCAGCCATGTCGCTGCTCTGCATATTTCATCCTAATGTTCTTGGCTCGTGTATTGTGTTTTACAACAAGCATGCCTTACTTTGATTTTTCATTTGTACCCCTATATTGTACTATTGCTTCCAGTTCATGACTTCCTTATATTGTTTAGGAAAAACCTAATAAATCTTTTGTGCAACAAAAAGTTATCACCTTTAAGGTTGAGACAGCTGGCAAAATACTGCATTCAGTCTGAAGGAAAATCACACTCCATTTACTGATACAGGACCTGGACAGTGATCTACAATGCTAGCAGAATAAAATCTAGAAGATGATGTACAAGGGGTTTTTAGGCAGCTTTACCAAACAACTCAAAGAGAATACATGTCCATAGTGATACTCTGACACAGAGGGAATCCTTCTGCATTTACAAAGAAGAGTAAACACAAGAATGGTATGATTTAGGTTTGCAAGCAACACTGTCAGTATATACTGTATGTATAGTATGCATTAAAAAAGCAGGCAAGCTTAGACACATGTACAAACATGAAAAACAAATCACATATAGGCAGCTAATGACTGACCATAGCTTTTATATTTGATTCTATTCAGTACTTAGAGGCTGTGTGACTACAGGCAACCAATGCGCTGGCCATACTCAAATTCTACACAAATCCAATGGACAATGCATAGCGAACACAACACTATGCACTCTTGGAAAGCTGCCTTAGGATATGCAGTAACCTGTGAACACATAATTAAAGTGGATGTAAACCCAATTCATAAAATTTGAGCTTGTCACATCTATCTGCAGTGTTTTGTTATCCCTCTTCAAAGCACTTAGTCTGGTAGCTCTGTCCTGCCCCATTCCTCTGTTATCAGCCTGATAACTTTTGACAAACTCTCGGAGGTCGGAGTAAGACCTGTGTGTCAGAGAAGGTTGCTATAAATAGATTAGCAGGCCGCTAAACAATTCACAGGGGGGTGTGTGCCTTTCCTCCAATCAACTTTTTCACAGTGTCTAGCAATTAACACCTCCTACAGATGAATGAGGAAGTGAAATATCTAACAGGACGTGTACTTTCTAAAAAGTAGGTAAAGATGAAGACAACAGATATACATGTAAAACTTATACAGGGAGATTTGTCTCATCTCTGTGTATCCTCAGACTGTTCACTTCACTGGGTATATGTGAGGGTTTACATCCACTTTAAAAGGAAAACTTTACTTTTTTTTTATTGGATTTTATTGTGAAAGTAAGCAAGCTACAAACATAATAAATATTCCTTTATTGTCACGCTGATCCAATGACTTCAGTACTTTGAGTCACTAATCACAATCCGTTCAGTTATGGCAGTCAAGTACAGTGTTTCTTGAATATGTCCAGAGACAACAAGCAACTTTGCAAATACAATCGCTCACCTTTGCATTTTTCTACCCTACGTTTTCCCAAAGAGTTGTCAGAGCCAGGCCAGCGTAAAGACTGCATTGTTTATGTTTATATTTGCACTATAACTATAGAAACGAGACTCTAAACTAGAAAACCATTTTGCTCGATTCACCGGAGAACACGACATGCTAGGAAGGAGGAGCCCCAGCATAAGTTTAGCTACAGTGCAGAATGCATATCTGCAGACTAGGGCTAAAAAGAAGGCAGAGGTGTATTCTGCTTTCCACAGCTACATGTTTGGAGTGACACAAGATGAAGATATTGGTAGGGCCTAACTGACTCCATGCAGGTGGTGCCATTTCTAGCAGTTTGTGCTCTCCAGTGATCACACAAATGCAGTACTGTGAAGAAAGCATACAAATACTATATATAACTCCTGGCATCTTAGACACAGGCCTAGCTGATCACGCCAGAAAATCAGCTAAAGAATAAAACAAAACCTCCCCACACTGTTCCTTGCTGTTCCCTCATCACTGTTAAAGGTGGTCTTATAAGACACCAGGAAGACGCATGAAGTGCTAAGGGGCAGTCTGGGGCAAGCAAAACATGACACTGGATTGTCATTTGCATTGCAGAGCATTCTGAGTTTTGAGTACCTTCAGGTTCTATACAGAGGATTAGAGGCTTTGTGCAGGCACCTAGACCTGTGTCAAAAATCCAGCCAGTCAATGGCACTAACATTTGTGCTGACAAATGTTCTTTTTTATTCAGATATAAAAGACAGACACTATCTCTGCCTATCATTAAAAGGCTACCAGCTATGGTAGATTAAATAGAAAAACCATGTTGTTCGGGCAGCAATAGGTGTGTTTGATGAATACTGGAGGTGTTCATAAAGCATAAATGTAAAAATTTCCCGACATTTGCATACAAAGAATTCATAATGAAGGATATTCATGTTAACTATCAAATTAAGAGTACCTGAAGTACAATAAGATATTTGTAGTTACCCAATAGTCTGGTTGGCGTTCTAGAGTTTTCTTCTGCGCCTAGACTTTTGTCAGTTGAACTAAGGCGGTTGTCATTCGAGCTTTTCTTTCTTGCTATGAATGCAGATTCACGACTATGATCCACAAACCGCTTTTCCACATACTTTGCTTTGATGTAAGCTTCTGTCTCCTGTCTTTCAGCGTAAAAATAATGCTTTTGTAAATGTGTGCTGTCAGAACAGTTTTCTCACAATGATCCCACCAGGTTATTCCAAAAATTAAACAAACGGTTTAAGATAATTTGCTACACGTTACTTAATCTAATGACCCCTGATCTGACCATAATCAGCTAGATAACATGACCATCATCTCAGAAAAACATGTAGAGGACATTGTAAATAAACAATAAGGTATAGTACAGGGTAACCCAGAAAAAAAAAAGGATTCTACTTTTTACACTGTCATAGTGTATTAACAGGGGACAGAAAAGAGGTAAAATGGTGGACTGAAGTTTATTTTACCATTGAAATGGTTCTTTCAGCTGGTTTCTTCTTACAGTAATCTGTTCCTTAAAGCGGAGTTCCACCCAAAAATGGAACTTCCGCTTTAGGTGCAGGTGACCTCTTGACACACCACATTTGGCATGTAATTTTTTTTGGGGGGGGTGGATACCCTCTTTTTAGAAGGATGCAGCTCCCACTTCCCCCTCCGGTGCACCGCGGCACCGGAAGGAAGTTCGCCTCTCCCCCCTCCCTCTCTGCACTCATCCGGGACACGTCACAGGTCCCAGATGATTGCCCAGGCAGTCACGGTGCGCGGCTCGCTAATGCCCGGCTGTGCAGCCAAAGCCAGGCGCCACGGTGACAATTCCGGCGCCACAGAGAGGAGTGGGAGAGGAGCGGGACTTCGTACGCCCGCATCGCTGGAACCTGGGACAGGTGAGTGTCCAATTAATAAAAGTCAGCAGCTACACTTTTTGTAGCTGCTGACTTTTATATGGGTGGAACGCCGCTTTAAGGTCAGCTTCACACTGCTGCGCAAAGATGCTGTAACGGGAAGGCCCGGGGAACTCAGAATCGCTTAGGAAGTATGAAATACCCTTGCGCCAGCTTCCCCAATGGCTCTTATGTGTCAATCACCCTGTGTCTCTATTAGGGGCACAGGGTGAATGAAAACCCCAATATGGTCTATGATGGCCATATTCCATGCTGTACATACATTTTATCTAGATTGGGTCTGTAATATTCATCCACCATATTCCCCAGGATACCTGCAAAGAACTCTCTACTGTTTGATTATGACCTCAACAGGTTAATTGGAAAGTGACGCCTTCATGATGTTTAGACACATACTCTTAGATGCTAATATCATCACCGACAGCCCTGACTTTGTGTAATCATGGCTGTGAGGAATTAAGGTAATTTGCATTCTATTGTTCAGTATGACTTGGGAAGGTCTGGTGTGAATAGAAGTAATTAACCCTATACTTGTGTGTATTGTAAAGGCAGACTGGGATTTACAATAAAAAGGGATTTAAGATGTAAAGGGTTTAGAACCTGTTGTCGCCAGACAGACTGGCTGCCAACCCTTTGTGGGAAGATGTGTATTGGAGATCGTATATTCTATTGCGTTGGGATCTTTTGAAGCCTAGCAGACGTCAGGATGAGGTGTTGAGTTTTGGGATGTGTGGGTGGAGCTGGGCCCTTGTTCATGTTAAATCATGTGCCCTGAATTGTGTATAAAGTTACAATGTTTGTCAATAATAAATTCATTCCTACTACAGAAGAGACAGAGTGCGTCTCGTCTTCTTCCAGAGGGGTCGGCTCCTATAGGAAAGGGTCGTTTAGCTGTGGATATCGGTAGCGAGTGGATGTGTGTCTAGGAGAGGGAACATCGTAAACGGCGTTAATACCCCTTGAGATTGGGGTGCCGTTACAGATGCAAAAACCAACAATGCAGCATTCAAGACATTAGGTGCGCTTTCAGAAAATGCACCAAAAACGCGCAACCTAAAGTTATTGGGACCGTGGCTAAAACTGCGGGTAACACACATGGAGACATGAAGATACACCCGAACTGTGTCCAAACTGTTACACACAAGTGTGAAACTGGCTTAACATGGACTACAGTGCCTTGAAAGAGTATTCATGCCCCTTGAAATTTTCCAAATTTTGTCATGTTACAACCAAAAACGTGAATGTATTTTATTGGGATTTTATGTGATAGACCAACACAAAGTGGCACATAATTGTGAAGTGGAAGGAAAATGATAAATGGTTTCTAAACTTTTTTATAAATATATGAAAAGTGTGGCATGCATTTGTATTCAGCCCCGAGTCACTACTTTGTAGAACCACCTTTCGCTGCAGTTACAGCTGCAAGTCTTTTTGGGGATGTCTCTACCAGCTTTGCACATCTAGAGAGTGACATTTTTGGCCATTCTTCTTTGCAAAATAGGTCAAGCTCTGACAGATTGGAGAGTGTCTGTACAATTTTCAAGTCTTGCCACAGATTCACAATTGGATTTAGGTCTGGACTTTGACTGGGCCATTCGAACACATGAATATGCTTTTATCTAAACCATTCCATTGTAGCTCTGGCTGTATGTTCAGGGTCATTGTCCTGCTGGAAGGTGAACCTCCACCCCAGTCTCAAGTCTTTTGCAGACTCTAATAGGTTTTCTTCTAAGATTGCCCTGTATTTGGCTCCATCCAACTTCCCATCAACTTTGACCAGCTTCCCTGTCCCTGCTAAAGAAATTCATCCCCACAACGCGATGCTGCCACCACCATGTTTCACGGTGGGGATGGTGTATTCAGGGTGATGTGCAGTTCGTTTTCCGCCACACACAGCATTTTGCTTTTAGGCCAATAAGTTCAAATTTGATCTCATTTGTCCAGAACACACTTCGACGTTTGCTGTGTCCCTCACATGGCTTCTCGCAAACTCCAAACGGGACTTTTTATGGCTTTCTTTCAACAATGGCTTTCTTCTTGCCACTTTTCCATAAAGGCCAGATTTGGGGAGTGCACAACTAATAGTTGTCCTGTGGACAGATTCTTCCACCTGAGCTGTGGATCTCTGCAGCTCCTCCAGAGTTACCATGCGCATCTTGGCTGCTTCTCTGATTAATGCTCTCCTTGCCCGGCCTGTCAGTTTAGGTGGACAGCCATGTCTTGGTAGGTTTGCAGTTGTGCCCTACTCTCTCCATTTTTGAATAATGGATTGAACAGTGCTCTGTGAGATGTTCAAAGCTTGGCATATTTTTTTTTTATAGCCTAACCCTGCTTTAAACTTCTCCACAACTTTTATCCCTGACCTGTCTGGTGTGTTTATTGGCCTTCATAATGCCGTTTGTTCACTAAGGTTCTCCAACAAACCTCTGAGGGCTTCACAGGACAGCTGTACTTATACTGAGATTAAATTACACACAGGTGGGCTTTATTTACTAATTAGGTGACTTCTGAAGGCAATTGGTTCTATTAGATTTTAGTTAGGGGTATCAGAGTAAAGGGGGCTGAATACAAACGCACAAAAAACAAAATGTCACTGCCCCTACCTATGACTGGTCTTCACAGCAAGGAGCATTGGAAGGGCGAACGCATGTAAACAAAAACACAGAATAACCAAGCTCAACTTACCAACCAATCAGCAACCAACCAAATTCACCTGTCTAACAGTGCGTTAAAAACAGGGGTTTAGTTGCACGCATTTGCAAATACATGCGTAAGCTGCAGGCCCCGTCAAGGCTCCCTGTGTACTGCAGTCCTAACTCTAAAATGTAAAGTCTCCTCAGTGGAAGCACATGTATGCTGATGGATAGATAAAGGGCAGATAACTGGAGGGAGCCCACCCTCCTTAGGCTCCATGTACACAGAAGCTCAAAAACGGTCGTTTTTAAAGCAGCAGAAAAAGCTAGCTTTTATCAGCGTTTTTTTACTAGCTTTTATTAGCGTTTTTCAGTGTAGCTTCTTTTATTTTTCAATGGACCAAAAAACGCTAAAACACACTCGTGGCTAGCGTTTTTGAGCGTTTAGAGTTTTTTCTGCCGAAAAACGGCACTTTGAACGCGAATTTCTTGCGTTCAGAAAAAAGCCCATTAACTCCACTGCTCATTAAAGCTAAAAAACGTTATGTGTACATGAACACATAGGCCAACATAGAGTGCAGTTAATGGGCTTTTTAAAAAAAAACGCCAAAACGCCAATAAACTGCAGTTTATCAGCTTCTGTGTACATGGAGCATTAAAGGGGCAGGAGCACACTAAACACCCAGCACATGGAAGCAAAGGTGCTAGTGCGTTGCCTGACCACAATGACAATACAAAAAACAAAATGTCACTGCCCCTACCTATGACTGGTAGTCACAGCAAGGAGCACTGGAAGGGCGAACGCATGCACACAAAAACACAGAATAACCAAGCTCAACTTACCAACCAATCAGCAACCAACCGAATTCACCTGTCTAACAGTGCGTTAAAAACAGGGGTTTAGTTGCACACATTTGCAAATATATGAGTAAGCTGCAGGCCCCATCAAGGCTCCCTGTGTACTGCAGTCCTAACTCTAAAATTTAAAGTCTCCTCAGTGGAAGCACATGTATGCTGATGGATAGATAAAGGGCAATTGACTGGAGGGAGTATTGTTGTCATTGTGGTCAGGCAACGCACTAGCACTTTTGCTTCCATGTGCTGGGTGTTTAGTGTGCTCCTGCCCCTTTAAGGAGGGTGGGCTCCCTCCAGTCATCTGCCCTTTATCTATCCATCAGCATACATGTGCTTCCACTGAGGAGACTTTACATTTTAGAGTTAGGACTGCAGTACACAGGGAGCCTTGACGGGGCCTGCAGCTTACGCATGTATTTGCAAATGCGTGCAACTAAACCCCTGTTTTTAACGCACTGTTAGACAGGTGAATTTGGTTGGTTGCTGATTGGTTGGTAAGTTGAGCTTGGTTATTCTGTGTTTTTGTTTACATGAATACAAAACGCACAACACACTTTTCACATTTATTTGTAAAAAAAAATAATTTTTTTTTTATCATTTTTCATCCACTTTACAATTATGTGCCACTTTGTGCTAGTCCATCACATAAAAATCCCAATAAAATACATTTACGTTTTTGGTTGTAACAAGACAAAATGTGGAAAATTTCAAGGGGTTTGAATAATTTTTCAAGGCAGCAAAAGCAGCAAAAGCTTTGTGTCACCTGCTTGATGGTAAAAGTCTTTAAAAAAAAAAAAAAGTATGATCTGCCTCTGGATCTTATGGGGAGGGCCAACGTCCTCAAAATGATCTACCTACCGAGATTACTCTATATCCTTGCCTATTCCCCTTGCAAAATACCTAAATCTATTTTTAAACGCATAGATTCAATATGTACTACTTTCCTGTGGAAGACTGGCTCCCCCAAGGTAGCACTTGAAACACTACGGTTGCCAGCACACTTGGCAGGCCTGGCATTTCCCAACTTCTTTCTATAATATTTGGCATTCCAGTTGGTGCAAATCCACGATTGGCTGTGCCCGATTCCGGCCAATGCCTGTACCTCCACGGAGGGAGCCATCGCATCTTCCCTGGAAACCCTACATATAATATCTACAGAGGCCGGGTCCCCGATCGCCCCGGAACCTCCCTACTTGCCACTTCCCTTTCCTCTTTCCGTTATATTGTCACGAAAGTATCCAGACACACCTGGCTGAAATCTCCCAACAACCCCCTGTGGTTTAACCCTAATCTGCAGGAACTATACTCCCTTCCCGATCCCAATCGCTGGTACTCCAGGGGGGTTAAATATTTATGCCACCTGTACAACACTCAGGGCTTTAAATCTTTTTCTCAGCTACGTTTAGACTTCGATCTACTAAGATCGTACCCGTTTTATTACTACCAGCTCAGGCACGCTATTCGTGCCCAGTTTGGCTCCCTGAACTATCCCACTGACCTGCCCCCGTTGGAAAAACTGCTCAGACAGCCAGATCCCACTAAACGTGTCTCCCCCTATTATGCAGCCCTAATGACTGACTTTAACCCCAGGTTTCACAAAGCTCAGGTAAAATTGACCTCTCTGGACATCTCCCTGATAGACGACGACTGGTCAGAATATAGTGATACGTATAAAACCTCTGTTATTGCTTCCCGGGACCGCATCATACAGGTCAAAAATTTTCATCAAACCCACCTCACACTGGCTAGGTTACACGAGATGGGTCTCCTGCCCTCCGCTACCTGTTCCCGCGGCTGGGGCCAAGAGGCCGATTTCTTACACTGCTTCTGGTCATGCCCGGTAGTCCGGGACTTCTGGGAAGAAGTGGGTGCTTTCATCTCATCGGCGCTAGGCCTCCCAAACATATCCACCCCAAGAACTGCCTATTAGGCATTTTTGGCGAATTACACCTATCATCACATGCCAAGAGACTGCTCCATATACTCTTCTTCTATGTTAAAAAAGCCATTTTACTGTGCTGGGAGGGCGCACAGACATCTCTGAAATCCCTCTGGTTAAAACGTATTAATGACGCTATCCCACTGTATAAAAACATACTTTTGAACTCCGGAAATGGAACAAAACCTTCCACAAAATTTGGGGTAGATGGTTGGCTAGTCCGCTAACCCTCTCCCAGCACTGATTGTACTACTCTTGCTTGACCATTGATGGGCCGTGCCTCAGGGACATCTAATGTCTGGGCCTCCACTTTTGCTATATCCCGGTATTATACCTGAGCCTTTTACCATTGTGCCTACTTTATATTTTGCACTGATGTCAGTTTATTTTCCTATGTTTGAGTGTATTGCCTAATGTTTATGACCAGGTTGTCTGGTGGTAGCGTTGTTTTTTTTGTATGTTTCTTTCTGTTTGTTGGTTTGTCTTAAATCTAATAAAAATATCTTTAAAAAAAAAAAAAAGGATAATTTATATGCAATATTTCATATTTTCCAGACCAATTCAAAATAAAATATATATGTAGTAGTTTTATGCAATTTCTTTCAATACAAAGTGAACTGGAATATCTTTACATTATATTCAAAAAAGCATAAAATGACACACAAAGACACCTACCTCGTACATCCATTCTGAGGCTTTTTGACACCTAGTTTGTCCAATTGTGCTTCATATATACTATTGATAACATCATTCCCAAGTTCACACATCAGCTATTTGAAAAATACAGAAATAACTATAAGACATATGTTGGGGACCATAGGTCAAACTTTTCTGTAAACAGAGTTTTGTGTACTGTTCAGATACTTCATTTAAAGTGGTTGTAAAGTCGGAAGTTTTTTTTAACTTAAAGCATTCCATGCATCAAGATAAAAAAACTGTGTGCAGCAGCCCTCCTAACACTTCACTGAGCCCCATCTGTCCAGCGATGTCCACAAGTTCCTCGGCTGTCCAAGACTCTCCTCCTGACTGGCTGAGACAGCAGCGGCACCGTTGGCTTCCACTCAGGAGAGAGAGGGGACAGGGCCGAACCGGGGGTGTGTCTGAATGGGCACAGGAACCTGTGCCTTGGCGCCCCCATAGCAAGCTGCTTGCTGTGGGTGCATTCAACAGGAAGGAGGGGCCAGGAGTGGCGAAGAGGCACCCGAGAAGAGGAGGATCCAGGCTGTTCTGTGCAAATCCACTGCAACAGAGCAGGCAAGTATGACATGTTTGTTATTTTTAGAAAAAAAAAAAATCACTTTACAATCACTTTAAAGCAGCGGTTTCATTAACTACATTGAATTCCTATTGCTTCTTTGCTTACTCAAGATGTTGATTCTTATCCAACCAAAATCATTAACATCCTCATCAAGTCTAGCTTGATAAATACTAAGTGTGAAAGATCTCAGTCTTCGTATCACACAGAGAGCAAGAGAAACATTGGAATAACGGCAAACATAAGGGGAAAAAAAATAATAAAATAAAATAAAATTTTGCATAGTGCAGCCCCGATCCTCCTCTTCTCGGGTCCCCCATCGGTGCTCTGGGCTCCTCCTCTTCGGCGAGTGCCCCCGTAGGACGCTGCTTCCAATGGGAGCACTCGTGTGGGCTTGCTCCTGAGTTACCTTGTCTGTGTCTATTGACACAAACAGGGTGACTCGGCCCTGCCAGTCGCTCCCTCATCACAGATGGCTCCTGCTGCTATCAATCTGTGCAATGAGGAGGGACAGAGCCAGGAGAACCACTGCTAGATCAGCATAGGGCTCACGCAAGTATAAGGGGAGTGAGGGGGGACACAACTACTTTAAGTCAGTAACAAAACAGTCAGAGTTAAATCTGATGTTTGTGTGGGAGTCAGACAAGATGACACATTTTCATAAGATACAAATCAGCTTTAAGCACTGCTGACAGAACAAAATTCTGCTAATAAGGAATGCAGCAGTGGCATTAATCTCCATTAGTCAGAATCCTCAAAAGACTTCTAATTAGACCTGTAAACATTTATTATCAGAAAGAGTCTGGCAGAGTAGTTTTTTTTTTTTTTTTTTTTGAGAAAAAAGTTTTTTATTGAACAATTTACATTTGGAACATAATTCTGCAAGTTACAAGGCAATACTGGAGAAATGCATAAAACAAAGAAATGTGGCTTATACATATATAGGCACAGTAGATCAAAAAACTTGTTCAGATTGAACACTGGATTCAGTGACTATCAATAAGTGGAAAACCCTATGTCCACGCTATTCATGGAATTGCACGCTAGAAGGATGTATAGTATTACGGACCATCAGTGCATGTGTCTGCGGACTCAAGCCATCGATCCCAGATTTTGTAGTACTTATCTGGACAACCTCTGTTGATGTATATGAACTTTTTGTAGGGAAGAGTGTTATTTATATCTAGTTTCCAATCGTTGAAGCTGGGGGGAGTGGGTCTCATCCACTGTCTGGCTATAATTTTTCTAGCATTAAACAATGTTTCATGCAAGAATGTTTTAGTGAATTTGTCCATCTCAGAGTCGGGGAATATCCCCAGTAAGCATTGTTTGGGGTCCAGGGTCAATGGGGATCCCATGTCATCATGGAGGAAGTCAACAATCTGCTTCCACAGACCCTGAAGGACCGGGCACGCCCAGAGTAGATGGAAGAATGTGCCCGTCGTTTGGTTACACATTGTGCACAAGGTAGAAAACTGTCGTCTAAAGCGGGCGATTCTTAGGGGGGTGAGATACGCTCGGTGCACCACGTATAACTGGGTCAGCCTGTCAGAGAGCTTGGGGGATACAGTCTTGCACGAGTCTAGTGCTTCACTCCACTCCTCATCCTCCAGTGGGCCCACCTCTCTTTCCCATCTTGGTTTAAGGCTGTAAGCTAGCGTGGTAGATGATGGGGTGAGAAGCATGACATAAAAATCAGAGATCAGCTTTCGCGGGTCCACACCCTTAACCACAGCCATAATAACATTAGGCGTAGATTGTGGCAAAGGCTGGGGAAACTGAGCTTGGGCTGCGTGACGCACCTGGAAAAATCTAAAAAGCATAGAATTGGGCAGCAGGAACTCATTTTGGAGGTCCTCAAAGTTTTTAAGTGTGCCATCGGAAATTATGTGGTGCAAATAATATATTCCATATTCGCACCATATCTCTGTGTCAGGGATCAAGAGAAACTCTGAGAGTAGTCTATTGTGCCATAAGGGGGTATAGTTGTTGTGTTTAGGGGTCGTTAATGTTTTAGTGGTGATGTCCCATACGCGCCTATATTGGTACAATAGGGACCCACGGTCTCTATTGGAGTTATTCCCACTATGTCCCACTGCAATTGCAGTGAGTGGGTCAGTGGTCAGTTGTGCCCACCGTGGACAGAGGAGGGTGAGGAATCTGAGTCTGTCGGTTTTATCTATGTGGTATAGTTGAGACAGTTGGGACGCAAGGTAATAAAGATTTAAGTCAGGGAGGGCTGTTCCACCTAGGTCAGTAGGGTTCTTAAGGACTCTCCAGGCCAGCTTGTGTCTGTTGTTACCCCAAATAAATGTCTTGAGTATGGCCTCCATTGACTTGAAAAATTTCAAGGGTAAGTATACGGGTGTGTGCCAGAGTATATACAATATTTTCGGAAATAATATCATTTTAACAATGTTAATACGGCCCCACACGCCGAGCGGCAGTCTCGCCCATACCTGGGTTCTAGACTTGATGAGATCGAAAAGGGGTTCTATGTTCAGGGATATATAGTCAGCCGGTGTTCTATTCACCAATACTCCAAGATATTTGATAGTGTTCACTCGCTGGAGTGGTAACTGTGCCTGTAGCTTGGGAGAGGGGAAACTATCCATAGGCAGTATTTGAGATTTCTCCCAATTAATTTTAAGGCCAGAGAACTGACCAAAGTGTTCAATTGTATGCAACGCCTTCTGAAGCGATGTGGCAGAGTCGGCCAGGTATAGTAGCGTGTCGTCTGCGTATAAGCTAATTTTTTCAGTCAGGGAACCAAGGCAGAGACCCTGAATCTCGGGGTCCCCTCTAATGGAGATTGCAAGGGGCTCCGCCGCCAAGGCATAGAGGAGCGGAGACAGTGGGCAGCCCTGTCTAGTGCCCCTGGATAAGTCAAATGTCTGGGAGGCCCTCCCGTTGGCCACTACTTTACCCCTGGGTGCCAGATATAATAATTGAACCCACTTAATAAATTTAGGTCCAAAACCAAAGCCACGGAGGCATCCCCAAAGGTACCGCCACTCCACTGAGTCAAAGGCCTTGGCAGTATCCAAAGCCACCACCACCCGGGACCCAACATTAGTATGTGTCGCTTGTAAGTTAATATACAATTTTCTGAGGTTGAAGGAGGTGTTACGCCCCGGCATAAATCCAGCTTGGTCAGCATGGATCAGGGTTAGAATCACTTGGTTAAGGCGTAGGGCAAGTACTTTAGCCAGAATCTTTATGTCTACCTGGAGTAGCGATATTGGTCTATAAGATTCCGGGAGGCCTGGGTCCTTGCCTGGCTTAGGTATGAGGATAATTACCGCCTCGCCCATCGATGGGGGTAAGGTGAAATTGTCAAATAGATGGTTGAAGAGGGACAATCTGGCAGAGTAGTTTAAAGCACTAAACTCCCTGGTTTACCAAAAAATCTATACCTAATCTATTCAGAAAACCTTGTTATTTTCTTATCTAGAAGTGTAACAATCAGATAAACACACTTGGATTACAAGATTCAACAGGCTGATGTAAGACATTAGATCGAAGCGATATATTCATCTGCTTTATGTTATATTTGCCATTGAACAAATTATAAATTTATTCTGTATAAAAATATTGGTTGTCAGATTGTGGAAATGTAAATGCATTTAAACTACTTGGCATTATGGGTGTGTCTGCTGGAACATCATAAAACACTTCAACATTCCTTCAAGACACCCCTCAGATCCTTCCCCTGGTATAAGTGTTTTTTTTTTTTCATATAGAGATTCCCTTATATGTAAAAGCCTTCCTAGCAGTTAATTAGCTGCTGGATTGGTTTTGAAGTTGGTTGGAGGGGTCCCCCAGTCACAACACAATAGCTCAGCGAGGAGATCGCTGTAATAACATAACATTGTAAGTACAGTGAGCTCCTAAAAAATTTTTTTCGTTCAGACCGCTAGGTGTGTGTACCAAGCAGGAGTGTGTTTGTGTGGTAGTTGTATGTGTTGTGTATCCCATACAAAGTCAAGGTTCCCACCTCACAAGCTACTGTATATACACATTAGTACAGTATCTATGGCAATGTTGTTTAATACCTTTAGCAGCTCAGGCTCCCAGGTGTCCAGAGTTAAAGATCTCACTTTTGAAAAATGAACTCCAAGACTCCTTTCATACAAAAAAACATAACAGTAAATAAAGGTTCAAACATAGTCAAGACACAACTGCAATGACATAGGTTAACTTCTCACCAAAAACTGATATTTACAGTACATCGAAAAACAAAGAAAGGATTTATTCCATCATTTACTTAAAACGTTTCTGAAAAGTACACATGCGCCACACAAAAAAAATAGTTAAAGTGGTTGTAAACCTAATGTGCAGCAATTAGCAAAGACATGCACCATGTTTTAGTGCTTTTTAAATACAAATCCGAAGCACATTAGTTTTACCTGTTATCTCATCCCTATGCCTGTCACAACCCTCCGAAAAACTCCTGTCTGTGGGTGTGTCGTGATGTCATTGGACTTCATCAGTGCACTCCCCCTGGCAATCACACTATAGCTCAGCTTAGCATGAGACTACTTCTAATGTCCGTCAATCAAAGCTGAGGGGGTGTGGCGCCACAATTTATTTACCGGCGTATAATTAGGGGAAAATCGTGGGTGCGTGTTATACGCCGATCCCCTCGCTGAAACGAGCGAGAGGAGCCGAGATACACGAAGTCAAAGTACACTCGGCTCCTCTCGCAGTCCCGCCCATCTCTGACTGCGCCGCTGACATACAGAAAGCAGAGTGTACTTCGGCTAGTCTCGGCTCCTCTCGCAGTCCCGCCCCTGACTGTGAGCAGAGCCGAGTCTTGCCGAAGTACACTCGGCTTTCTGTATGTCAGCGGCGCAGTCAGTGGAGGTGGGTGGGACTGCAAGAGGAGCCGAGCCTAGCCGAAGTACACTCGGCCCCGCTCGCTCCTCTCCACACAGAAATTGGCGCCAATTTTAAAAATCGCCGAGACTGACAAGGCTGCAAAGGCACTGGGCAAGGCTGCAGATGGACACTGGGCAAGGCTGCAGATGGACACTGGGCAAGGCTGCAGATGGACACTGGGCAAGGCTGCAGATGGACACTGGGCAAGGCTGCAGATGGACACTGGGCAAGGCTGCAGATGGACACTGGGCAAGGCTGCAGATGGACACTGGGCAAGGCTGCAGATGGACACTGGGCAAGGCTGCAGATGGACACTGGGCAAGGCTGCAGATGGACACTGGGCAAGGCTGCAGATGGACACTGGGCAAGGCTGCAGATGGACACTGGGCAAGGCTGCATTTAAATGTACGTTTTTTTCCTTAAAATTCCCTCCTAAACTTGGGGCGCGTGTTATACGCCGATAAATACGGTAATTTCTTTGTGCTGGAGCCAAGATTTTTTTCATTATCAAAGCGAGGAGGATTGGAGCTGGCAGGCTGCTCTTTTTACAGGCAGACTAAGGACAAGTGAGTTATGCTCTTATGCTGTAATAGAAAAACTGTTCGGTTGACATTCTGTTTTTTGGGTTTACAACCACTTTAAAGTGGTTGTAAACACTGAAAAAAAAAAAAAAAAAGCCACCTGCAAGACAAAGCCATAATGAGCTACTATGACTAGCATACTAGCTCATTATGCATCACTTACCTTAGATCGGGGCCCCCGAAGCCGTCCTGGTCTCCCCCTCCAGCCATCGCTCCACAGATACCCGGAAGGTTACTTCCGGGTATTGCCGCTCCAGCCAATCACAGCCCCGCTCCGGCGGAGCGGCAAAGACGTCACTCTGCGCATGCGCGCAGGAGCTGTCAAATCCGGCAAAGCCTGATTTGTGAATGGGATTAACCCTGTGAATGCACCGTTTGTCTACGGCGCGCATGCGCCGTAGACATCGGTGCATGTCTTTTTTTGCAAATATCTCCTAAACCGTGTAGGTTTAGGAGATATTTCTTGCACCTACAGGTAAGCCTTAATCTAGGCTTACCTGTAGTAGGTGCAAGTTGCATAAGTGAGTTTACAACCACTTTAAACCCTGCATTTCTTTGGAACCGTGTAGTTCTAGATTGCCACTAAGGGGTTTTGTCTAAAGTGAGCCCGTGTTCCCTGCTGTCTGGGGAGATTCAGGTATGGAACATATTTACCATCCTATGATACAAGGAACCCAATTTCTTCCATCCCTATCTACGTTACCGCTGACGGCCTATGTTGGGCCTCCCCTGCCAGGCATACTACTACTTGCGTGGGTTCGGTGGGCTCTGTTCGGTTCTGCAACATGTTTCTAAGTATAGTGCCCCCGTAACTTTCTGGGCAAATTTCAATCTGCAGGGCCGGTTTATCTTGATTTTCTACGGGCTGTCTTTCCTGTTTGAACTGAGATAGCAAATCAAGCTATCACCTCTGGTGCTCCATTGTGCACATCCCCAATTGGCAGTTGCCATATTTAGTTTTGGGATCAAAGAACAACCTGGTTGGGGGGGGACGGGACGACATTTCGATTTTGTTTTTTACTTTAATTTTCAGTTTTGCAATGTTTATTTTCAAGGCACCCGTTGTTCTGCATATATCCCAGGTGGAGATTCAGAGATCACTTATACCTACACCATATCAGATATGTCTCCCCTTTTCATAATTTCCTGGAATGCCAGGGGATTGAACTCAAAGTTTAAGCAATCCCTCATGTTTAACTACTTAAAAAGATACCAATTCCCACATTTGTATTCTACAAGAAACACACCTCATTGGAAGCAGAACACTGTCGCTTAAAAACCCTTGGGTAGGCCCATACTACCACTCCACCTATTCCTCCTACTCAACGGGAGTCAGTGTTCTGGTCCATAAATCTTTGCACTTTAGTCTCCCAGATCTCCATCTGGATACTGACGGGCGATATGTGGTGCTTCATGCAGTTTGTGATAGGCTTGAGCTGGTAATTGTGGGCAAATATCCCTCCTCCGGCCACTATGTCGCTTTTATTTAAACTGGCACCGATTGTGGCGCAGTTCCCTACTGCACATATTCTCCTGGCCAGAGATTTTAATATGCCCCTAAATCCTAGCTTGGATAAACTTAATCCTGATCCCAATATGTAGTCTCCCCTGTCACGCTGGGCGGAGACATATGGCTTGTGTGGCATTGGAGACATCCAAGAGAGAGGCAATATACCTGCCAATCAAGTACCTATGCCACGTTATCCCGCATAGACCTTATCTATATGAGCCATTCCTTGACATCTCTGGATGTCTCCTACTGCCCTCTGGCATTTCCGATCACGCCCCTGTGCTTCTGAAGCTTAGAACTGATCTGGTCTCTGGTCCCCGTTTATGGAGGCTGTCTCGCTTCTGGGTATATGATGAGCGTGTAACTCCCCTAATGACTTTGGGATTAGGAGACTTGAGTACCTAGTCCTACCGCCTGTATTTCTGTACTAAATGTAGACGCAAAAGGTGTTTACCAAAATTTTGGCTGATCGCCACAACTCGGTTATCTTATCTTTGGTACATGAGAATCAATCTGGGCTCATGCCTGGCAAGGGCACCGACATCAACATCCGTTGACTATACACCAACATTGACAACCTTAGGGATAGTACCTCCACTGGAGTTGTGGCCTACCTTGACCCAGAGAAAGCCTTTGACTCTGTTGAGTGGGCCTTCCTGTGACAAGTGCTAGGGAAGTTTGGCTTTGGTCCCAAATTTATATCTTGGATCCAACTGCTCTATAGCTCCCCCACGGCTAGGGTCAGAACTAACGGTATCCTATTCCCAGTGTTCAATCTTAGCAGAGGCACCAAATAGGGATGCCCGTTCTCTCCTGGGCTTTTTGCACTGGAGCCCCTGGCTATTCTAATTCGCTCCTGTTCAAGAGTCTCCAGTTTACATGTGGGTCCCTTGCGAGAAACAAATCTCCTTATATTCAGACGATGCACTACTGTATCTACCTTATGCCTCAGGCTCCCTCGATGCAGGTCTAGACAATATAGACCGCTGTGGAAGTTTTCTCGGGCATCAGAATCAAATTGGAGCAAGTCACTTCTGTTTCCCATATCCCAGCCACCCCCCTCCTCTTCTTCCCTTGTTCAATCCCCTCTGATCTGGGTATCCAAATTTTGATATCTGGGGAATGAGATTCAGGGTACCCTCTCCTCATATTTGAATGATAATGTATATCCAGTACTTCACCAACTGACTCTTAGGTGCCAGGCCTGGAAGACACTGCCGCTCTCTCTTGTGGGTAGAACATAAGAATGACCTTTCTCCCCAAGTTTTTGTATGTAGTTTGTAATACCTCAGTCCCTATTCTCAATTCCTTTTTGGCTAAACTCGACCAGATTGTCAGTGACTTTATTTGGGATGCAAAAGCTACCTTACAGTTGCCTTTTCATTGGGGGTTTGGCATTGCCCTGTTTCCGTCAGTGCTATTGGGTGGTGGTTTTGGTGACGGGTACACTGGTAGTTTAAGCAGGCAAGAACTAATCTAACCGTCAATCTGGAAGAAAGCATCCTAGGTTCATACTCAGCCCTGAGTAATTTAGTATTTCGAGGCCTGAAGGCACATGACAACTTGACCATACCAATGTATACTACAGTAAAAGTATGGGGACAAAAGACCCGCAGGTGATCTCTCCCCATGCCCCACTTTGGTGTAATCCTCGACTACTGCATCTCCGGTCCGTACCTGATCCCAATGTGTGTGTTAGGTTTGATATCCCTAAAATCCAACATATAAAATGCCAGAGGGACATTTGCTGTCATACAATGTTATAAAAAATAAATTTAATCTGACCTCGTGGATGTTTTTTCGTTATCTGCAACTGCGTCATGCGGTGTCATCACAATTCCTTGATATCCCAACAGTTACTTCCCACACTGTGGAGTGTTTTCTAACTTCTACCAATGCTGACAGGATCCTTTCTTTCCTCTAGCTTAGAATCTCTGCTAGAGACACTGGTAAAAATACTCAACTGTTTGCCCTTTTGGCAGAGGGATATACCCTCCCTTAAGATTGGGATGAAGGGGTTCAACAATAACAGTAAGGCACTGCACATGGATTGGTTCATTGGAGTGCCATTTATTTTTTATACACCTGCACTGCGCTGCAAATATGGAACAGCAAACACAACATTTTTATGTGCTGAGGTGTAACGCAGCCAATTCATTTTGAATGCGCTGATTAATATACAAAAACATGTGCGGTGTGGTGCGTATGGGCCTTCACAGAAAACAGATTCACAGATCTGCACTGCCACTTCATTCTTTGCCTTTTCCATGTGATATAAACTGGAACTGGAGAAAAAGTCACATTAAGAAATCTGAGCTATGTAGCTGTTTTACAGAGTAGATGTCCTGCACTATGACCTTGTGTATTATGCCTTGGTGAAAAAAGTTACAGGGCAGATTAAATAGATACAAGCAATGTGGTTAAGATAAAAGAAAACTAGAGCATGACGTACTGTTTGCTAAACAAATACAGTGTACCAAATATTACTGAATGGTGCCATTTGCTGCCTGATTTCCGAGCGGATGACTTATTTTTCATGCTTTACTTTGTACAATACATTTTTCTTGCCATCTTTAACCATTTTTAAGATGGCATGCTAATCACTAAAAAAATTAACTTATTAATTGATGGCACAAATTATTCAAATAATATGCAGCCTACATAACCTTAAGGGCCAGTTCACACCAGACGCAGTTCTGTTCAGTTCCGTGCATTTGTTTTCTGCAGAAAATGCATGCACAGTGTTTTCCATGTATTCCAGTGGATCTAGTTCACACCATGCAGTCAGTTTCCAATCAGTTTCTGCACCGGAAACTGACTGCATGGTGTGAACTAGAGTCATTGGAATACATGGAAAACACTGGGCATTAGAGCTGCACGAGTCTGGCTAAAATGAGAATCACAATTTTTTTGCTTGAAGATAGATCACGATTCTCGTGGCGTAACATCTTTCACATTAAACAAAAAAATTGAGCTAACTTTACGGTTTAATTTTTATTTTATTTTTGTTCATTGAAGTGCATTTTTCCCCCAAAAATTGCATTTGAAAGACCACTGTGCAAACACAGGGTGTAATAAAATATTGCAACAATTGCCATTCCCTCATAATTATTCCCTAGGGTCTCAGCTAAAAAAATATATATAATATTTGGGGATTCCAAGTAATTTTCTAGCAAAAAATACTGATTTTAATAGGGATGCACTGAATGGGTTTTTTGGTGCCGAAAATGATACCGAAAATGAAAAATACAAGATGCCGAAAACCAAAAGTGACCGTTTAAAAAAAATATTTTTATACAGGAGATGGTCAGAGACTGGGGACATGGTACAGAAGATGGTCAGAGACTGGGGGCGTGGTACAGGAAATGGTCAGAGACTGGGGGCGTGGTACAGGAAATGGTCAGAGACTGGGGGCGTGGTACAGGAAATGGTCAGAGACTGGGGGCGTGGTACAGGAAATGGTCAGAGACTGGGGGCGTGGTACAGGAGATGGTCAGAGACTGGGGGCGTGGTACAGGAGATGGTCAGAGACTGGGGGCGTGGTACAGGAGATGGTCAGAGACTGGGGGCGTGGTACAGGAGATGGTCAGAGACTGGGGGCGTGGTACAGGAGATGGTCAGAGACTGCAGGCGTGGTACAGGAGATGGTCAGAGACTGCAGACGTGGTACAGGAGATGGTCAGAGACTGCAGACGTGGTACAGGAGATGGTCAGAGACTGGGGGCGTGGTACAGGAGATGGTCAGAGACTGGGGGCGTGGTACAGGAGATGGTCAGAGACTGCAGACGTGGTACAGGAGATGGTCAGAGACTGCAGACGTGGTACAGGAGATGGTCAGAGACTGCAGACGTGGTACAGGAGATGGTCAGAGACTGCAGACGTGGTACAGGAGATGGTCAGAGACTGCAGACGTGGTACAGGAGATGGTCAGAGACTGCAGACGTGGTACAGGAGATGGTCAGAGACTGCAGACGTGGTACAGGAGATGGTCAGAGACTGCAGACGTGGTACAGGAGATGGTCAGAGACTGCAGACGTGGTACAGGAGATGGTCAGAGACTGCAGACGTGGTACAGGAGATGGTCAGAGACTGCAGACGTGGTACAGGAGATCAATGCAGCCTCACCAGCGTCCATCAAATGCAGCTTCACCAGTGTCTATCAGATGCAGCCTACCAGTCAGTTGTAGCAGCCTGCCTGTGCCCTTCATGCAGCCTCACCAGTGTCTGTGCCCATCAGATGCAGCAGCCCACCAGTGCCCATGAGGTGGAGCCCGCCAGTGCCCATGAGGTGGAGCCCGCCAGTGCCTGGTAATGCATGTCACGCTGTGTGTCAGAGGCCGAGCTGGATCTGAATCGCTGTGCAGCCAGTTTCATCCCGGCGCGCCCCTCAGAATCTCCCCTCCTCCTCCTCTTCTCACTCCTGTCATACACATACACAGCCTCCCCAATGCCTGGTAATGCATGTCACGCTGTGTCAGAGCTGGATCTGAATCGCCGTGCAGCCTATGTAACGATGTCCCCGCCTCCTATGACACACGGCTCAATGATTCCTAGTATTGGATCAGAGTGCCGTCTATCACAAGAGGCGATCTAGGAGGCGGGACATCGTTACATCGGCTGCACGGCGATTCAGATCCAGCTCTGACACAGCGTGACATGCATTACCAGGCACTGGGGAGGCTGTCTATGTGTATGACAGGAGTGAGAAGAGGAGGAGGGAAGACTATCGGCAACATTTAACTTTTGGCAAATTGCCGAAAAGGCAATTTTCGGCCTATATGTTTCGGTGGCCGAAATTTCGGTGCATCCCTAGATTTTAACTTTGTAAGAAACAAATGCCAGAAAAAGATTTAGACTTTAAGTGGTTAAACTTCCTGCATTTACACACATAAGTTATATCCCTTTGATCTAAATATGAAGAGTTACGTTTCTACTTATCTACTAGCACAGACAATGTTGTTAAAAACTTGTCAGACTGCCAAAGTGAGCAGAGAACTCTCTACACTTGTTATATGAAAGAATCGGGAAACTGCAATAGAGATTGTGAGGGGGGTTGAATCAAGATCACGATTTTTTAACGATTAATTGTGCAGCTCTACTGTGCATGCATTTTTAGCGCATTAAAAAAAGCGCACGGAACTGCGTCTGGTGTGAACTCGCTCTTAAACGGACAAATCTAAAACATAATTTAAATAGAATTCTCTTCATGAAAAAAAAACTATATAGAAGGAATCCTCTGTCTGCTTACCTGTGAATTCCTGAACATTCGATGCATAAAGTAATACCTAGGTTAATACTAGCCCAGCGAGGCTCTGGTAGGCCACAGTCACAGCAATTTGTATTACCAGGTATACACTGCACCTTCTGTAGAGCACTCTCCCCTTTAACAAGTTTTGTCTCAGTTACAGGGCTAGTGTTAGATATGGAAGGATTCTTGTCTGCTTTCTGTAACAATAAAAAGTTCATATCTTTACAATATGCACACATTTTGGAGTTTCAAAGCTCTGGAAATTAAATAAAACTTTGCCCCCATTACTTACAAGTATGCAGATCAATATGTCAGAAGTCAGTCTCTGTATACTTGTTCAAGGTCCGTGACTTAAAGTACTAAAACCATAGTGACAACCATGTAAGTAGTATCTTTAAAGCGGTTGTTTACCCCTAAAAAAAAAAAAAAAACAACACCTGCAAGGCAAAGGCATAATGAGCTAGTATGACTAGCATACTAGCTCATTATCAATTATTTACCTTAGATCGAAGTACCCGCACCGACCCTCGTTCCTCTCCTCCACCATGATACCCGGAGTGACTTCCGGGTATCGCCGCTCTGGCGCTGTGACTGGCCGGAGCGCGATGACGTCACTCCCGCACATGTGCGCGGAACGGCACGATCCCCGCGCATGCGCATATTTCCGGCAGGCTCCCATTCAAGAGCCGGCGCGCTCAGTGCGCCTGCCCTGTTGTCTACGGCACGCATGCGCCGTAGACATCGGTGCCCGCTTTTCTGCAAATATCTCCTTAACCATGTAGGTTAAGGAGATATTGCAAGCACCTACAGGTAAGCCTTAATGTAGGGTTACCTGTAGGTGCAAGTATGCTATGAGGGTATACAACCGCTTTAAGCGGAGAGGTCAACCACGTCCACCTGCATGTTTTTCTCTTGCTTTTCAGCTATGCTGTTCCGATTCCCCATGTACCCATATATACAATTCACTAGAGGGAAGAAAATTTAACTTTTCTGTACCTGAGCCCTCTGGTAACTCCGCAGGAATTATTGGAGAACTTACTTAAGGTGGCGACAACAGTGGCTTGTCTTAAAGGAGAAGTATGGCCAAAGTTCTCTTGGCCATTTTTCTCCTTTGCATCACAGGAGCGCACTTAGTTCTGCACTCCTGTGACCCAGATTCAGCTGACAGCAGCTGACATCACAGTGGCGGTCCAGGCTCTGCAGAGATCCTGACAAGAATGTTGGGATCTGCCCAGATGCCTGGCCAGCAGCTGGCTCAGCCTCTCAGTGCTCTGCTGAGAGCCTGAGCCAGACGCTCCCACCCCTCTACAGCCTGGTGCTCCAGTGAGCGTTGGAGGGGCAGAGAACAGAGCGTACTCGAAAAGAGAGATCAGCGACCTTTGATCACCCACTTCTCAGTGTAGAGCCAGCGGGCGACAGATGCAGCATCAGATCTATGCTACAACCATCTAGATGAGTTACATAGGTTGAAAAAAGACACAAGGCCATCAAGTTCATCCAACAAAAAAAATAAAATACAATCTCATATACACCCACAGTTGATCCAGAGAAAGGCAAAAAAAAATTAAAAATAGCAAAGTATGATCCAATTTGCTACAGCAGGGGAAAAATAGGATTTTATACTCACTGTAAAATCCTTTTCTCTGAGTTCATGGACGGACACAGCCTTAATCTTGACAAAGTGGGTATTAGCCTTCCTTTAGGATTGACTAGGCAGAAAGTGTTAACAACTTCAAAGCAGAACAGCCCCGCCCAGGGGGCAGTCCCACTGACCATATCCCCTCAGCCTGCACAAAGCAGATCAGTTCGTCAAAAGCAGTACAAACTTAAAAAAAGCAGGGTGGGTGCTGTGTCCGTCCATGAACTCAGAGAAAAGGATTTTACGGTGAGTATAAAATCCCATTTTCTCTTTCGTTTATGGACAGACACAGCCTTAATCTTGACAAAGTGGGACGTCCCAAAGCAGTGTCAAAATAAGGGGTGGGAACAGCATTAAAACAACTTCACCCCAAGCAAAACAGAGCTCCTCAAATGAAGAGTTGTAACTCTAAACAGCCGCCTGCAAAACCTTGCGGCCGAAAGAAGCATCCGAAGATGCACTCACATCAACTTGTAAAGTTCAGTAAAAGTGTGAACGGACGACCAGGTCGCCGCCTTACGCACCTGGGAAAATAGACGCGTGATGTCAGAAAGACCAAGAGGCACCTATTGCCCTGGTCGAATGCGACGTGACAGGAGGCGCCCGACCATTTATGGCGTAAGCCTGAATCTTGATCCAACGCGACCGCTGGGCCCTTTTTGGGACCAGCCACTGAAAACAAACAGTGAGTCTGAACTCCGGAACGGAGCAATAACAGACAAGTATATTCTCAGAGCTTGGACAACGTCCAAGGAAGCAACGTCTTCTCCTTAGGATTCGACGGATGAGGACACAAGGATGGCAGTACAATGTCTTCCTTGAGATGGCAGGTCGAATGACCTTAGGAAGAAAGAAGACTGCGGACGCAGCACCACCCTATCCTAGTAGAGGATTTAGATAGGGAGCCTTGCCTAACAAGGCTGCCAGCTCAGAAACCCGTCTTAACTGACGCAACAGCCACCAAAAGTACCACCTTCTGGGAAGGTGTCAACAAGGGAATCTCCCTGATGTTCTCAAAACTGTGGCTTCTGAGGTAGTGGAGGGCGGACCGGAAGGGCCGTATGCCGAACCCCCTGTACAAACGTTCTCACTAGAGAGTGGGCCACCAGGGGTCGTTGAAAAAAGGCAGCCAGGGCAGATATCTGCCCCCAATTGTACCTAGCAAAATTTTTGGTCCGCCTCACGCTGTAAGAACAGCAGGACTCTGGAATCAAGTAAGTATGTGGATGCCACCTCCTTTCCTCACAATGGATATTGTAGGTCTTCCAAGTGCGATGGTAAATCTTCCTAGAGGACGATTTACGAGCACCACTAATGGTAGAGAACACCGAGTCCGACAAGCCCCGGTCTCTTATCACCTGGCTCTCAATAGCCATGCCATTAGCCAGTGACTGTAAAACAGGATGGCAGTATGGGACCTTGCGACAGCGGGTCCTTTCTTAGTGGTAGACGCCAAGAGGCGCCTACTATAGACGCACTAGATCGGCTTACCGGGACTTCGAGGCCAATCCAGAGCAATTGTGATTCTAGGAATCCTCTCTGCCTCCAGTCTGCGAAGCAGATGAGGAAGGTCAAAGGAGGGAAGGCATAGATTAGCTGGTACTGACTCCATGGTGCTACCAACGCATCTGTCGCGTCTGCCCCTAGGTCTCTTGACCTGGCCACAAACCTCATACCTTCCGATTGAGTCGAGAAGCCAGGAGATCTACGTCTGCCGTGCCCTATCTTGGGCAAAGGAGCTAAACTCCTCCGGGTGTAGAGACCATTCTCCTTGGTCCAGCCTCTGGCGACTTTGCCTGCCAGTTTTCCGCGCCCGGAATGTATATGGCCGACAGGGCCGGAACACTCCTTTTTGCCCACCCTAGGATGCGAGCGACCTCTGACGCTGCAGCTGAGGTTCTTGTTCCTCGTTGATGGTTGACATATGCCACAGCTGTGGCGTTGTCCGACTGGATCCTGACTGGACGCCCCTGTAGCCTCTGGGACCATGTGGAGAGGCACAGCCTGATCGCCCGGATTTCCAGGACAATGATCGGCAAGTGGGATTCCTCCGGAGTCCAGCGACCCTGGTCGACTGAACCCCCCAGACGCCCCCCCCCCAACCGGTAAGGCTGGCATCCGTCGTGATCATTATGAAAGGAAAGAAACGACTTCCCGGACAGAAGTGCCGGTGATGTCAGCCACCAACTAGGGCGGTCCTGACTAGGTGGCTCACCCGTATTTGACAATACAGGGATGATGGGCACTTGTCCCATCTGGACAGACTTTCCTTCTGTAATACTCGTGTTTGAATTGCACATATGGTACCGCCTCGGAGGCGGCTACCATGAGGTCCAGGCCTCGCCTGTAAAAGTGGCGTGACGACCATCCTGGGGATGCCAACTGCCGCACCGCAGCCCGAAGGGTCTGCAACCTTCCCCCTAGGGAAAAAACTCCTGCCTCTGAGGAGTCCAAAATCAACCTCAGCTCTACTAGGAGTTGAGTCGGTACCAATACTGAAGTCTGAGTGTTCAGCACACAAGCAAGGTCTCGGAGGGTCTGACAGGTTATAGACACGCTCACCTCTAATTCTGAGGTGAAGTGGCCCTCAGAAGAATATCGTCCAAGTAGCCAACGATAGTGATGCCACGCTGTCTTGGCCAGAATCAGAGCAAGCACCCTGGTGAACACCCTCGGTGCTGATGCCAGGCCAAGGGGGGCGCCACCATTTGGTAATGGTCTTCCCCAGCTGCAAGTGCAGACATCTCTGATACCTGGTGCATCTGGGGAACTGCAAGTATCGTCCTTGCCAAGGATGCCAGAAATCCCCCAGATGGAGGGCAGCGACAACAAAGCAAACCAACTCCCTCTGGAATGTTTGTACCTTCACAAAGCAATTGAGGACCTGAGATGCAAGATTGGGCGAACGCCCGCCTTGGTACTACGAACAGATCTGAGTAAAAACCCCTGAAACCGTTCCCTGTACTGAAACAGGAATATCGGCCTGCGTCTACGCAGGCTTCGAACCGCCCCCTATAGAGCTTCCCGACGCGTCGGTAGAAGCTGACGGTTGGAGGGAAAATGTAATCTGTTCGAAGGGCAAGAGAGAACTCTATCTTGTACCCTGAGGAAACTACTTCGCAAACCCACCGGTAGGGGATCTGCATGTCCTCCAGGTCGCGATTTCCCAAACACGTCCCCCTACCTGAGAGATGGGTGGGAACAGACCTTTATGTGGACGTAGGTTTGTTCGCCAGCTTGTTGGGTTCGCGAAACCAGGGACGCTTCTGTCCCTCAACAGGCGTTTTATCGACCTGGGATCGTCTATTTGCCTGGGCAGACGAAAAAACAAAACCACTTGTACGCGGTGAAGGAGGGCTTTAGCCAATGGCGTGGCTCCTACCCTTCCTTGGATAGTGTGAGCAGCATGCTCCTACCTCCTGTGGCATCTTTATTAATGTCATCCAAGGGTGCTCCAAAAGTCTGTCGCCCTCAAAGGGCAATCCATCAGGACTTCCTTGGAAGATTGGTCCGCAGATCAATCTTAACCCAAGTAGACGGCATAACATCACCGCATAGCTTGAAGCTCTGGCCAGCAGAGGAAACGTGTCCAAGGCTGATTCAGAACAAACTTTTGTCCCTGTACTTTGGTCAGCTAGGGCTGTCCCTTGACGTGCCTTTAACCCATGTGCAACCTCCTTGCCCATTAAGTGAGTGTCTGAGACACCAGGGCCCCAACTATCGTTTGGCACACAGCCGAGCCCACTACCGTGTACAGGTATGTCCAGAACGGTGGCTAGCTTGCTTAGTCTGGACACAAGAGGGTCCACTCTCGGGGGCGAGGTCCATCTTCTCAAGAGACTCTCCTCAAGAGGGTAATGTACCGCCAATTCCTTGGGGATTGAAAAAAAACCTTCTGTGGTTTGTCCCACTCCTTGCAACACCGTAGCAGTGCGGGTCGCCTTGCAGAACCCAAAGGGGACCAGCGCTTCTCCTTTTAGAGTATCTCGCACTGTGGTGATAAGATCACTTACCAGAGCCCTATCGCGTGCTGACCCGCACCGGATCAGTAATCCTCCGGTCGGTCTCGGTCTGCATCCTCAGATACATCAGAGCCAGGCCATAAGCTGTAGCTGGACACGGCTCCGCATCTGAGTTGTCCCCAGTGCTGCTTCCACCTTGGCAATAAGGCATCTGGGATCGCCGACCTAGCATTCACCGATACATCGGGTGCAGGGCATCCTTGCAGGCTCAGGTGTTACAGGGGGAAAAGGCGTCTGCTTCTGATGCCATGCTGACCCACACGCCTGAAACAGCGACTTGAGGGCAAGGCACAGTAGTAGAACGCTGTCGTCCGCCACTTAATGGAGCTGCTTCCTTGTCAGCTATACAGTCTGACCCTTCAGCAGCGTGTGTCTGTCAGTCTGCACTGCTTGAATGCTGATTGATAGACGGCAAAATGGCCGCCGAGTGGCCACTAGAGGCCAACAACACCACGGGCCACAAAAACATGGCCGCCGAGCATATAGAGCGTGGGACACCAAGAAAATGGCCGCCGCGGCAGCTAGAAGCCCACACAGCGCTTTAGATTGAGCATGAAGAAAAAAACAGGCCGCCGAGAGGTCGGAACTGAGCGCGACCACATAACCCTGGCAGCCAAGCCTGGATGTCACAACAGTGCCTGGATCATAGGAAATATGGCCGCAGAGCGACCGCTAGAGGCCAAACAAAGCGTGGCCACAAGAACATGGCTGCCAGTGCAGTAGAAAGTACACACAGCAGTGGATCACCAAAAACATGGCCGCCGAGCGGACTATAGAGGCCAAATACAGCGCGGCCACAAAAATATGGCCGCCAGTGCAGCAAAAAGTAAACAGCAGTGAATCACCAAAAACATAGCCGCGGAGCGGACTATAGAGGTCAAATACAGCGCGGCCACAAGAACATGGCCGCCAATGCAGATAGCAATACAGCATGGATTACAGCAAAAATGGTCGCCGACAGCATGGAGCAGACACACAGTTAAGCAAATTAAGGTAGCTTATAATACATTTTAGCGGACGTACAGCACAGTTCCCCACAAGTGGAGCCCTCCCCAGGTGAACCCAAGCAGCTAGCTTAGAGAGCCTAAGGAGGGGAGGGAAGGATAGAGCCCTTAACTTACCTCTCCAGGGATGTCCAGCTCTGTCCTCCTGCCGAAGCAGGAGATTATACTTACCCTTCCTGCGGGATTATGCTGGAAACATCACAGACAGACTATCTTCCGCATGGTGACGGAGGTGACTGTCGGCCAGGCTACTGCGACTCGGCCGTAAAAGTCAGCTATAGCTGAGCGGTCCTATGCAAGCCCTGGAGCGTAAGCTCACCGGCCAGGCTACTGCGACTCAGCCGTAAAGGTCAGCCGTAGCCGAGCGGTCTGATGCAAGCCCTGGAGCGTAGGCTCACCGGCCACCCGTGGAGCAACAGGCATGTCGTGGAAAACCCAGCGCGGGAAGTCATTTCTTCCGGTTTACTGGATAGTGATCACGACGGACGCCAGCCTTACAGGTTGGGGGGGGGGGGGGAGTCTGGGGTGTTCAGTCGGCGCAAGGTCGCTGGACCCCAGAGGAAGCCCTCCTGCCGATCAATGTCCTGGAAATCCGGGCGATCAGGCTGTGCCTCTTCAAATGGTCTCAGAGGCTGCAAGGGCGTCCAGTCAGGATCCAGTCAGACAACGCCACAGCAGTGGCATATGTCAATCATCAAGGAGGAACAAGAAGCTCAGCTGCAGAATCGGAGGGCGCTCGCATTCTGAAGTGGGCAAAGAAGAGCGTACCGGCACTGTCGGCCGTGTACATTCCGGGTGTGGAAAACTGGCAGGCGGACTACCGGAGCTGCCAGATGCTGGACCAGGGAGAATGGTCCTTACACCCGGAGGTGTTCCAACTCCTCTGCCAAAGATGGGGCACACCAGACGTAGATCTTCTGGCTTCCCGACTCAATCGGAAGGTATTGAGGTTTGTGGCCCGGTCAAGAGACACATGGGCAGACGCAACGGACGCGTTGGTGGCATCATGGGGTCAGTATCGGCCAATCTATGCCTTCCCTCCCTTAAGGCTTCTTCCTCTCCTGCTCCGCAGAGTGGAGGCAGAGGGAATTCCAATGACCCTAATCGCTCCAGATTGGCCTCAGCGTCCTTGGTATGCTGATCTAGTACATCTGGTAGCAGACGTCCCCTGGCGCCTACCACTACGGAAGGACCTGCTATCGCAAGATCTCATACTCCATCCTGCTTTACGGTCACTGGCTTTAACAGCATGGCTGTTGAGAACCACGTACTGAGAGACCGGGGCCTGTCAGATTCAGTAATCTCTACTATGAGAAGTGCTCGGAAACTGTCCTCTAGGAAGGTTTATCACCGCACTTGGAAGGCCTACATCTCCATGTGTGAGGAAATGAAATGGCATCCGCGTACTTATTTGGTTTCCAGAATCCTGCTGTTTTTACAGCATGGGGTGGACCAAAGGCTTGCCTTAAGTACGATTAAGGGACAGATATCTGCCCTGGCTGTCTTTTTTCAGTGACCCCTGGCGGCTCACTCTCTCGTGAGTACATTTGTGCAGGGGGTTCGACATGTGGCCCCTCTGGTCCGTCCCCCACTACCTCCGTGGGACTTGAACCTGGTCCTCTCGGTGCTTCAGAAGGCATCGTTTGAGAATATTAGAGATATTCCCCTGTTGACACTTTCTCAGAAAGTGGTCTTTTTGGTGGCTGTTACGTCAGTTAGACGAGTCTCTGAGCTGGCAGCCTTGTCCTGCAAGGCTCCCTATTTGATTTTCCACAAGGAAAGGGTTGTGCTGCGGCCGCAGCTTTCCTTTCTTCCGAAGGTCGTTTCGGCTTTTCATCTCAACGAAGACATTGTACTTCCATCCTTGTGTCCTCATCCGTCGAATCCTAAGGAGTCGGCGTTGCATTCCTTGGACGTTGTCCGAGCTTTGAGAGTATACCCATCTGCTACTTCCCTGTTCCGGAAGTCAGACTCACTGTTTGTTTCGGTGGCTGGTCCCAAGAAGGGCCAAGCAGTCTCGTCGGCCACCATCTCTAGGTGGATCCGACAGATAGTAATCCAGGCTTACGCCTTAAAGGGTCAAGCGCCCCCCTTTCCGGTCGCGGCGCATTCGACCAGGGCAATAGGTGCCTCTTGGGCTTTCCGACATCAAGCGTCTGTTTCCCAATTATGTAAAGCGGCGACTTGGTCATCCGCTCACACTTTCACAAAAGTCTACAAAGTTGATATAGGTGCATCTTCGGATGCCTCTTTCGGCCGCAAGATTTTGCAAGCGGCAGTTTAGAGTTGCAGCTCCTCCGTTGGAGTGCTGTTTTGTGTTTGGGGTGAAGTTTATTTTTATGCTGTTACCACCCCTCGTTTTTTCTCTGACACTGCTTTGGGACGTCCCACTTTGTCAATAAAGAAGCTGTGTCGGTCAATGGACGAAAGAGTAAATAGGATTTTTTACTCACCGTAAAATCCTTTTATCTGAGTCCATGGACCGACACAGCACCCACCCCTCCTTTTAAGTTTGTACTGCTTTTTGACAAACTGATCTGCGAGATGCAGACTGAGGGGATATACCCAGAGGGTCCACCCCCTGGGCGGTACTGTAGAAGGTGTGATGCAACACTTTTTACAAGTTTTCTGCCTAGTCACTCCTAATTAACGGATAATACCCACTTTGTCAATAGAGAAGCTGTGTCGGTCCATGGACGAAAGAGTAAACAATATTTATGACTTTTTGTTTTTCCTCAGTTTAGGCCGATATGTATTCTTATACATATTTTTGGGAGTTAAAAAAAAAAGAAAAAAGAAAATCGCAATAAGCGTATATTGATTGGATTGCGCAAAAGTTATAGCACACGCATTGGGTCCCCAGTGATGCGGCGAATGTGCGCTCTCCACACTGCAGGGAATCCCAGGACGTCATATGAAGGCCGCCCGGAGGGACGAAGGGTTCCTGCGGCCGTCATAGGACTATACAGAGGTGGGGAAGTGGTTAAAGTGGACCCAAAAAAAAAAAAAAAAGGTTAAATTAATTAAAAAAAAAAAAAATTTAAAAAAAAAAAAAAAAAATTTATATAACTTTTATTCCTATTACAAGGAATGTAAACATCCCTTGTAATAGGAATATGACATAAAAATAAAAAATTTAAAGCGCCCCTGTCCCCGTGTGCTCGCATGCAGAAGCGAACGCATACGCAAGTCTGGCACACACATACGAAAACCATGCTTAAACCATACATGTGAGGTATCGGCGCGAACGTTAGAGCGAAAGCAATAATTTTGGCCCTAGACCTCCTCTGTAACTCAAAACATGTAACCAGTAAAAAAAATTAGAGGGTCGCCTATGGGGATTTTTAAGTACCGAAGGTTGGCACCATTCCACGAGCGTGTGCAATTTTGAAGTGTGACATGTTAGGTATCTATTTACTTGGCGTAACTTCATCTTTCACATTATGCAAAAACATTGGGCTAACTTTACTGGGTTTTTTTTAAAGCACAAAACTGGGGTTTTTTTCCCCCCCAAAAAAAAACGCGATTGAAAAATTGCTGCGCAAATACCATGCGAGATAAAAAGTTGAAACATCCGCCATTGTATTCTCTAGCGTCTTTGCTAAAAAAAAACATATATAATGTTTGGGAGTTCTATGTAATTTTCTAGCAAAAGAATGATCATATTTACATGTAGGAGAGAAATGTCAGAATTGGCCTGGGTGGCAAGTGGTTAATGAAATCGACTGAGCTGGCCAGAACCACCTCTGGAGGGAGTTTATTCCACATTTTCACAGCTCCTACTGTGAAGAAACCTTTCCGTATTTGGAGATGAAATCTTTTTTCCTCTAGACGTAAAGAGTGCCCCCTAGTCCTCTGTGATGACTTTAAAGTAAAGTAAATAACTCAACACCAAGTTTACGATATGGACCACTTATGCATTTGCACATGTTTATCATATCCCCCCTTTTATATCCTCTTCTCAAGAGGGAATATATTCAGTTCCTCTAATCTTTCCTCATAGCTGAGCTCCTCCGTGCATAGAAGGAAGAGGCTTAAATGGACTATGTGGGCACCATATGTGAGACCAATGTACAGTCAGGGGTATAAATATAAAAGGTTTTTATTACACAAATATAAAACAATTTTACCATGTACATGTTTATAGATTAAAAAATCGTTTTGTGACAAACATAAAACCACTCATATAGGCATACCATTGTTGCCAATGGAATGTCATACATATACAGTAGCATAGTATACAAGACTCAACATGTTTCGCGTTTTATGATTCCGTAGAATCTGCATCTTCAGGAGCTAGATAACAAGCAATATTTTTCAGTAGGAAATACATTTTATGTTACGTCCCCAGCATGTGAACACTCCCATCCTTTACAGCTTGGAGGGGAGCTAAAAATGCAGCTCAACTGTGTTTTTTTAAAGCCCCAATAACTGCCTGAAGTCTGAACAGTGGAAAATCATCCAATGAAGACACTTGTTCCACTGACAACTGTTTAAAGGATGAGTTAAAAAAAAAAAGCATATATTTTTGCAGGTAGAAAAATGTGCATTTATTATTTTTGTTTTATGTGGAGCCTGGAAAGCATTGCACCGGCGATCAGATCACGGGTGCCATGCGGGGCTCCTGTAAGCTTCTCAGTGTATCTGTCTGTTCATCCCTCATACGGGCAGGCAGTAACACACCGACAAGAAACAATGAACTACCAGAGCGCTCAACAGCGCCATGGTAGTTCATTGGGAACGACAAGCCGACAGCTGCAAAGGTTGTCAGTACTTGTAGTTTCCCATTTACAGAACTCTGAATAAATTACATTGCTGGGCAAGCAGAGCCCTGCACAGCCGCATTATTTTCAAAACAGTGACAGCGGGCACCCAAAGAAGATTCCTGCTCGGTGTCACTGTGAGTAGGGAGAGACTGCAGTTGCTGGAACATGTAACATGTTCCAAAAGGTGATCTTATTCTTTAACCCCTTTACAACCGACCCAACACATATGTGCGGCATCAAAATGGTAGGCTTTAAATGCCCAAGCTTCGCTGGGCGGCCAATGTTTATGTGCCGAGAGGATGCTTCCAGCACAAAGACTGAGCTGTCAAAGCGAGCACTCAGTTCAGGTTAAAAAATGGTAGGCGTCAGGACCAGGGTCACATGATTGCCAAAGGGCTGCTGGGGTGGGCAGAAAGAGGTTGAGTTCCACTGACTTTGGAAATATTTCCTCTTCTGTGTCTCCAGGACAGGCTGTGAGGGAATTGCCCCAAATGGGACACAAAGAAAAAAAAAGGTCTAATGCCGTGTACACACGATCGTGATTCACGGCGGTGAAAACACCGCCGTAAATCACGACAGGAAAAACGAGGGAACGGCTTGTTCCCCCACACACGGCCGTTTTTCCCGTCATTTTTTCTCTTGACGAGAAAAACGACCGTGTGTAGGCTCCGCGGCAGTGTTTCCCTATGGGAAAACTGCCGCGGAAAAAAATGACAGGAATCACGACGAAAAAAATTAGAGCATGTTCTAATTTTTCTCGTCGTGATTAATGCCGTTTTTCCCGTCGGGAAAAACGGCAAAAAGCCCACAGACGATTGTTTTTCTCGTCCAAAGGGAAAAATGATCGTGTGTACGCGGCATTAGTGTTAATCATGCCCTACTCTATTCAAAACTAAAAAAAGGTTTCATCTTTGTGTAAAAAAATAATAATTGCCTTTAGTTATGCTTTAAAGACCTAGGAAACTAAAGACAGATAAGTTATGCTACTCATTTTTTGCTAACCTCTGCTTCATCGCTCTTCTCTCTGTAGGCTGTAGCTATACTTGTTTGCACAGCTTTTATCCAAGCCTGTCGCAGCTTCTCAGAGTCTGCCTGTAACATGCAGCTCCTGGACAGGAAGAAAAAGCACAAGATTATTAAAAACATGCAACTTTACAAGCAAAGTGTACACAGAGAAACATCCGAAACAGGAGCAGTAACCTACCATCAACTGAGGTTTTTTATTGCATAGTATCTGTTTTTATATGCAGCTCATTAACCCAAGTGTGTATTAATAATACGGTACAAGGTGAAAGTCCTTAAGACCAGTTAGTAATTAAAGATAAAAAAAAAATACCACCTTTGCATATATTTTTACAAACATCTTTGTTGCACTCTTCTAAAATTCTAAAAAAGGAATACAATATCTCACTCAAATAAAATGTTGACCCAAAATGATGAATCTAGATTTTTGGTTAAAGCGGAGGTGCGCCAAATTTTTTATTTTTTTTTAAAAGTCAGCAGCTACAAATACTGCAGCTGCTGACTTAAAATAAGGACACTTACCTGTCCAGGGCGCCAGCGATGTCAGCACCCAAAGCCGATCTATCGCTCGGCTCTCGTGTGTTGCCGCCATCTTCGGTAAGGGAATCAGGAAGTGAAGCCTTGCGGCTTCACTTCCTGGTTTTCTACTGCGCATGCGCAATTCGCGCTGCGCTATCCCACTGGTCCCTGCTGTCTTCTGGGACCTGTGTGTCTCACAGAAGACAGCGGTGGGGGGGACGAAGGAAGTGGCGTAGATAACCGTGGGTGGCTCGGGTATCTATGCCCGGAAGTGGGTGCAAATACCTGTATTACACAGGTATCTGCTCCCCCCTCCCCATGAAAGGTGCCAAACGTGACACCGAAGGGGGGGTTCCAAAAAGCGGAAGTTCCATTTTTGGGTGGAACTCCGCTTTAAAACTGCTGGTATTGTTGCCATTTGTATATAAAAAAAAAATTTTTTTAAAAAAAGCAAAAGCTTACCTGAAAGATATACTTACTTAGTAGGTGAAACCACCTCAAAGCAGAAGCGTCTCTCAATGTCTTCACAGTGTTTTACTGTGCACAAACGTAAATCTTCAACAACTACTGTGGGGTTATCCTGTGTGGACAGAAAGACGGGAGGTCACAGTCAAAAAATCAAAACGTTGACAGGAAAAAAAAACATATGTCCAATTTATTTTCAAATAGAATAAGCCCCTGGTTGAACCACAAGCATTATTTAATGTGCCAAGAAATTATAGTACAACACCACAGTGGCTTAACTGTCAGCACTTCTGCCTTGCAGCACCGCAATCATCAGTTGAGTTTGCATGTCCTCTCTGTGCTGGTGTGCATTTCATCCGGGAGCTGTGGTTTTCTTCCACACACCAAATACATGCTGGTAAGTTAATTGACTCATGTCTAAAATGTACACTGATCAGCCATAACATTTAGGCTCCATGTACACTGAAGCTAATAAACTGCAGTTAAACAACGCTAATAAACGCCCTAAAAAGCTGGTCGCCGGCGTTTTCTTTTGCGTTTTTTCATCCATTAAAAAAAAAAAAAAAGCTAAAAAAACGCTACACTGAAAAACGCTAGCAAACGCTAGTAAAAAACACTGATAAAAGCTATATTTTAAAGCAGCTTTTTCTGCCAGAAATCTGGCGTTCAAAACGACCGATTTGAGCTTCTGTGTACATGGATCCTAAGGCCCTACTGCAGTGACCTGTGGCTCATTGCACAGGAAGCTCGCAGGTAACTGCAAGGGCACATAGAAAACAACAGTTTTCTATGTGTTCTGTTCACACCACAAAACTGTGTCATGTGCACTGTGGTGCATTGTTTTAAAACACAACATGTATGCATTTTAATGCAATACAATGCATGTACATGCACATCCAAGTAATGCAAGTCTATTAAGGGGAAAAAAAAAGGGGTTTTAATTTTTTTTTGTCCTCTACAAGGACCTATATAGCATGTTAAGGCACATAAAAATGCATGCCAATGAAAGGCAGTGCAATTCCATTTTTGAACTTTTTCATGCATGATTATGTGTGAACAGGCCCTAAGATCACTAACAGGTTAAGTGAATAACATTGATTATCTCATTACAATGGCAACTGAAAGTCAGTGGGATATATTAGGCAGCAAATAAATATGTCCATGAAGTTGATGTGTTGAAAGTACAAAATAATAGGCATTGCAGTTTGTTGTGTATGGGGCCGTGTAGCCGAGGATCGGCTATGATCGGCCCATGCTGACCTGTGTCCACAGCCAAAAGCATGAGCATCAGAACTGGACAACGGAGCAATAGAAGGTAAACTGGTCTAATGAATACCTCATTTACCTGGGGAAGAGAATGCACCAGGATGCAGTATGGAAAGAAGGCAAGCTAGCCGAGGCAGTGTGATGCTTTGGGCAATGTTCTGCTGGGAAAACTTGGTCCTGCTATTTATGTGGATGTTACTTTGACATGTACCACCTACTTAAACATTGTTGGAAAACAAGTACACCCCTTCATGGAATCAGTATTCCCTTATGGCAGTTGGCCTTTTTCAGCAGGATAGCCCGGCCACACTGCAAAAATGGTTCAAGGATGGTTTGAGGAACACAAAAACAAGTTTCAGTTGTTGACATGGCTTCCGAAGTCCCCAGATCTCAATAGCATCTGTGGGATGTGGTGGAAAAGTAAGTCCAATCCATTTTACAGGATTTAAAAAGGACCTACTACTGACAGCTTTGTGCCAGATTCCACAGCATACCTTTGAATTCCAGTGACATAGACAGGACTGTTTTGGTGGCAAAGGGGGCGACCTACTCAATATTAGGTGGGGTCACCATAGTGTTATGGCTGGTCAGTGTATGGCGGTGATACAGGGACTGCAGTGCCTTTAGGGCAGGGACTGTAAATGTGCAGCATTATGCTGTGTAAAATGCTGGCACTATGTTATAAATATAGTTATGGTTGGCTATGGTGGTACACACACAAAGATTTTTGCATCCCACTGTAGTGCAAGAAAGAACAGCCTACTTGAGAGTGGCAACTCTGCTCTAAATTCATTGTTACAACACCATTGCAGGAAGCTGCATTAGGAGGACTTCACTGACAGAATAAACAGGGATGTGTGGGACTTTGCAGAGGGACTAGGAGAAAATTGTAAGTGCAAAAGCACTTCTAATTGAGTGCCACAACAAATATTTTTTTGAAGGGAGGCCATAGCTCTTCTTTACCGTTCTGTTCACTGTACTGTATAAATTAGAGAATATGTGTACTGACAGAAATGTATAGGTTGTCATTGCTGGACTCCTGAGAATTCTAGTAACCGGAATGTCACTGGCTTCAATGAATTATGAGCCACTGGCCTGGAACAAGCATACAACAAGTAAAGTCAGAGGAGCCCTAAAAACTCCTGGTCTGCAAATCTGCTTTGGGCCAGTAAATCAAAAAGCACTGAAGTCACTCATGTAGCATTTTTCGAAGTTGTTTAGGAATTTTTTCCCCTCTACTGAGTAAGGTCCCTTTCACACGGGCGCTGACCGTATGTCCGTTTTTCATCCATCCGTTTTCAGATGAAAAACGGACATACATGTTTCCCTATAGGATAGCGGATGTCAGCGGATGAACATCCGCTGACATCCGATCTTATCCGTGCCCGCTATGCTACGTTTTTCAGGATAGAAAAAAAATCTATTTTTCTATCCGTCTGCGGAGCGGATCGGATGAACACGGTCCGTGTTCATCCGATCCCCCATAGGGGAGAGCGGAGATCTGACAGGGCGGTCCCTGCACAGTGTGCGGGGACCGCCCAGTCATCCGCCGGCTCAGCGGGGATCAACGGAGCGATACCCGCTGAGCAAGCGGACGTTCACGGGGCGGATCATGACTGATCCGTCCCGTGTGAAAGGGGCCTAAATGTGTTTTTAAAATATGTGCACATAATGTATTGTTTTGCAGACCTAAAATGTTGAGTGTAGAGATCTTAAGAGATGAGAAGGCAGTGGATGATTAAATCCATTGGATTTCATCAAAACTAAAAAGGACTTTAGAGGCTTGTCTCTAAACACACTATACTTAAAGTGCCTCAAAAGACAACAGCATGTTTTTGGTTTTTAAATAATGTAGGGAAGGATTACAATTTTCAGACTATTATTTTCGTGCTTTTCTTCAACGAAAGTTGAGGAAAAATCTTCCATTGGGAACACTGGGTTCCAATGACTGGCCTAAATGAGGGATTTTTCCCTCATTTTGGAGAAACACCTTCTCACTTCTGGCTTTAGATATACCTGAAAGACTTTTATGTTCAATTCGTTTTTATTGTTTGACAAAGTTTCAAGTATACAGAGAAAAGACAAGAAACCAGGAGCCCGTCAAGAGGCAAATCGGACCGGTAAGTAAGGGGTAAACACATGTTACATCATGTATTCAGCATTATACAAATAACATCTAGCTCATGAGAAGAGGTGTGAGGCAATACACAGATCAAACCGTGTCGTCTGAAGACTCAATATCCACTCCGTCCGACCAGGATGCCCCTGTGGGATCCTACTGCGATCCTGGTTCGGAAGAGTCGTTAGGGGATGACATGAATACCTTTCCGCAGCGATTTCCGCTCCGCAGCGATTTATAAAGGCTTCTCATGATGTCACAGTCCACAGTCACATGCTCCGGGTGGCCCCGGAGCATGTGACTGACGTCATGGGAGCATGTGACTGACGTCATGAGAAGCCTATATAAATCGCTGCGGAGCGAACAGCCAAGCATTACAGCGGGAGGAAGCGACGTGTCAACATCGAGAAGGAGAAGAGGGAAGAAGACGCCGACGGAGAAGACCGGGCCCCCCCCACTAGCAAAAGAGCTGGAAGAAGATAGCGGAGGCCCGGCAGAAGGAAGGAAGAACCGGAGAGCGTGGAGACCCCCGAAGTCGGAAGAAGACCCCCGGAGCTGTGCAATAAATTACTTTAAAAACATGTGTGTGCGTCTTTTTTTTATTGACATTTTTTTCCACCAGGTGAATGGGTAGGGGTACTATGTACCCCATACTCATTCACATAGGGTGGGGGCCCGGGATCTGGGGGCCCCTTATTAAAGGGGGCTCCCGGATTCCGATAAGCCCCCCTGCCCGCAGACCCTGACAACCAACAACCAGGGTTGTCGGGAAGAGGCCCTGTCATCAACATGGGGGCAGGGGGCCGCAGGTCGCCCCCCTGCCCCAAACCCCCCATGTTGAGGGCATGCGGCCTGGTACGGTTCAGGAGGGAGGGGGCGGCTCTCTCGCCCCCCCCTCTTCCCCTGCGGCCTGCCAGGTTGCGTGCTCGGATAAGGGTCTGGTTTGGATTTTGGGGGGGACCCCCACGCCGTTTTTTCAGCGTAGGGGGTTCCCCTTAAAATCCATAACAGACCCAAGGGCCTGGTATGCTCTTGGAGGGGGAACCCATGCCGGTTTTTTTATTTAAAATTTGGTGTGGAGTTCCCCCTCAAGATTCATACCAAACACAGTGCCTGGTATTGGCGGGGATCCAAGTCGGATCCCCGTTCATTGAAAGTCGGACATATGTCGGCTTCATGTCGCAGGGCAAAATCGGATCCAAAGAAGGACGGCTGTCGTGTCGCACAAGTGTGAACCCGGCCTCAGTTAATAATTGTGTTTCAGCCTACATATGAAATTGATGATCATTGGCACCTGCTTGGTATAATTGGTTAATAATACACCAGACTCTAGTGCTACAAAAACTCGGACGATATGCAAGTGTAAGAACTGATGCTGGGTTTAAGCCAAAGGGTAGTCACACCAAATATTGATTTGGTTTTGATTTTTCTAAAAACTAATAAAAATTAAAACAAGTAAAAAATATATTTTTGAAAGCATTCTTACTTTACAGCATTTCTTCACACCTGCCTAAAACTTTTGCACAGTACTGTATATGTTCAAATTAAACTGCTGCATGCTATCTGGAAAAAGCAAGATGCTAAAGAATAAATCCTACAAATCAGAGTCAAAGCACTGAGCGATAAGTACTGCAAGATGTTTTGCAATAAAATAACTCAAGGTGTTTATGTCAGAAGTGGTCAAAGCACAAAAAAAAATAAAAAAAATGTAAAATATTTTTTAACTCCTTATTTTATTGCAGACTAGACCTCTGGCTGCAGCAGGATGTGATGTGTTTACCTGTGCTAAAAGCTCCCACTCAGGGCTCCTGGCTGTCAGGGAGCCAGCAGCTGTTATCCTAAGGCTGCATTCACACCTGAGAGTTTTCAGCTCGTAAAAACGCCAAACAAGCAAAATCCCATTAATTTAAATGGCTCCTGTTCACATCTGAGCGTTTTGTAGCCTGAAGCAAAATGCCTAAAGCTCAAAAAAGTACACAAGCTTCTTTTTGGGCAGATTACAGGCATTTTTTCAGCTTTTTACATTGGTGACCTTTTGACCAGGGCAAAAATCGCTAGAAAAACGCAGTAAAATCACTCAGGTGTGAATGCACCCTAACAACCATGATTTATCTCTGCCTGACCCATTCAGCTGTCTGGTGAATGCAAACAAAGAGGGCGGTAAATGTGTAAACAAAAAAATAGGATTTTTTGTACTCACCGTAAAATCCTTTTCTCTGTCGTCCATGGACGAACACAGCTCCTTAAATCTTGACCATTGTGTTTTCTTTTTCGTACATCACGGGACACAGAGCGACTTAGTCATTACTAATGGGTTATATAGATACCTTCAGGTGCTGGCACTGGCAACTTCCAAAACCGGAAGTACCCTCCCCTATATAAGCCCCTCCCATCCGGGAGCACCTCAGTTTTTTGCCAGTGTCTAAGGTGTTGGCCAAAGAGTAACATGTGTTTTCACTGGGCTTGCGTACAGGTTCTTTTACGGGCCTTAGTAAGCTGTTCCGGATCCGACCAAAAAAGCTTCATAGCTAAACGGTCGGTACCCGGGCCTTGCAAGAGAAGAGCAAGGTTTTGCCTGTAATGCCTCTCTTAGGAGGGCTGGACCCTGGGATCCAGAGCTCTGGTCATACCCACGACCAAGATGTTTTCTGTGCAGGGTGCTATACAGGTCCAGGGGAGTGGAATCCTTGGGAACCCGGTCCCTGAAGGTTTAATTACAATGCCTGCCGTGATAGGTGAAGTTTGGGCTTCTGTGGACCAAACAGAGTCCTGCGGCAGGGAACAGGTAAGTGGGGGCCCCCAGGAACTTGGTTCTATTGGGGCCCCCCAAGCATAATTTGTCTTTCTGTCTGTTACCTAACGGTATTCCCGCTATTATCTGTGTATGCCTGTAACTACTGGAAAATGTAAAATTTTAATAGTAGTCAAGAAAAAAAAAAAAAAAAAAGAAGAAGAGGACCGCGGTACCTGTGTTAAACCACTAGAGGCCGCTGTGGTCCATTTTTTCTTGTCATGTGGATCTTTGGTTTTCTCAAGTCAAAAGATCCAGGCAGTTGGTAAGTTCTCTGTGGGAATCCACTTCCTCTGCCCTGTTGCTGCGCTCATCCACCGCACAGGCCCTCCGGCAAAAAGGGCCCTGGCTCCTAGTCCCTGCTTGGTTTCGAAAAGGGCGCCAATGGCGCACGGGCGCGCGCGCGGGCCTCCTATGAAAAAAAAGGGGCGGGGCGGGTGGATGACGCTAGATGCGCGCCGCGGCGCTTCTGCGCATGTGCAGGCGTCCCAGCATGTATAAAAGACACAGTACAGTGTCAGCTGGATGCAAACAGAGCTAGCAACAAAACGGTGGCACACAGAGGCGGTTGATGCAGGCATCCCCATAGAAAGGCACTTTAGTGGACACCAGCTGGTATATAGCAGCAACTGTGTTAGACTATTACCAGCAAAATTGGTGTATGACGACGGGAATACCTCAGCTTTGTGCTTAAAGGATATGTCGTCCAGACGCTCCGGAAATAAGTCTTTCAGGAAGCCAAAGGGGTCTCCATCGGGCTCGGAGGATATTGGGCATGCTTGTACTGCACCAATCTCCCCTGAAAATTCAGAGGTCAGTAGCCGTAGGAACCCCGCAGGAGTACCTGGTGCTGCGGCTGTCCCCAGTCCACCTGCTCCTGTATATATAACAGAGGAGGTTTTATCCTCAACTCTGGGAGGATTGGAAGAGAGATTAACAGCATTGATCGCTGCTTCCCTGTCACAGGGAAAGCGCGTCCGATCTCCGTCTCCTCCTTCAGAGTGCCTGTTAGTGGAGGAACAGCCCCACACAGAGATCGACCTACCTGAAGGGGATCAGGATGAGGTTGATTCAGTTATAGAGGAATCAACAGTGGAAGAACCTTTCTCAGCATCTCAGGCTGAAAGATTATGGGTTCAGTCTCTGACTAACATGGTCCGATCGGCATTTAAAATGCCTCTGGAGGAACCATCAACCACTACGGTTTCCTCGCTGGGGTCGCTGAAAGCTCCCCAGGCTGTCTGTTCCTACCCAATCCACCCTTTATTGGAAGGGCTTATTTACCAGGATTGGGAGCATCCTGATAAAATATTTACTCCCCCCAAGAGATTTCCAGTGATCTATCCCATGGAGGATAAGTTCATAAAAAATGGAGGGTCCCTACAGTGGACGCAGCCATCTCTTGTGTGAACAAATCACTGACATGTCCAGTAGATAATGTTCCAATGTTCAAAGACCCAATAGATAAAAAATTGGAGTCTTTACTAAAATCTGCTTTCTCTACAGCAAGCATGGTAACACAACCTGCAGTAGCAGCGATTGGAGTCTGCCGAGCGGTGAAAGATCAGTTGAAACAAGTCTTAAGGGACTTACCAGATCAGCAGGCTCTTGCCCTAGCTGACCTACCTAGAGCCTTGTGTTGCGGTGGACGCCATAAAGGATACAATCCAACAGGCCTCCCGCTTTACGCTGTCTGTAGTACATATGTGTAGGCTTCTATGGCTCAAAAACTGGTCTGCTGAAGCTCCCTGTAAGAAATTGCTGGTTAGCTTCCCATTTCATGGAGAACGCTTATTTGGAGAAGATCTGGACAAATATATCCAGAAAATTTCTGCCGGTAAAAGTTCACTCTTACTGGTTAAGAACAAGAGTAGAAGTCCTTCTTTTAAGAGGCCTACTTCTCCAGTCCCTGGCACATCAGCTGTGAAACAGTTCCGACGGCCTCCGCGGTCAAATTCAGGGGGCAGAAATCAGGGACAATCACAGGGTAACAAGAAACCCTGGGTCAAGAGAGGTACAAAACCTCCCCCCAAGTCATGAAGGGTTGCCCCCACTCAATCAGGTGGGGGGAAGACTTCAGTTGTTCACAGAGACCTGGCGGGACACCATCAGAGACAGATGGGTGCTCTCCGCAGTAAGTCTGGGATACAAGCTGGAGTTAAAAGACACTCCTCCTGCCCATTTTATGAGGTCAAACGTGCCAAGCGATCCCCAGAAGAGAGGATCCCTTCTTCTGGCACTAGAACAACTATTGCTCCAAGGTGTAATCATGAAGGTTCCCTTGGAAGAAAGCGGGTTCGGGTTTTACTCGAACCTTTTCACAGTCCCCAAACCAAATGGGGACGTGAGGCCCATATTAAATCTAAAAGGGCTAAACAAGTTCCTAAATATCAGGACTTTTCGGATGGAGTCGATCCGATCGGTGGCCACCGCCCTACAAGGGCAGGAATGGTTAGCCTCGATCGACATAAGGGATGCTTATCTGCATATTCCCATCTTTCCGGCCCACCAGAAATTTCTACGCTTTGCAGTAGAAGGGCGCCATTTTCAGTTCAGAGCCTTACCTTTCGGTCTGGCCACAGCACCACGAGTGTTCACAAAAATTCTGGCCCCACTATTGGCCAATCTAAGAACACAAGGTGTAATGATAATGGCATATCTAGACGACCTGCTACTAATAGACCACTCAGTGGAAAAGCTGGAAGTAGCTATTCACAAGACAATCAAGTATCTGGAATATCACGGTTGGATTATCAACCGGGACAAGTCAGCTCTAAGACCAGTCAAAAGTCTGGAATACTTAGGGCTAAGGCTGGATTCAAATCAGAGAAAGATTTTCTTACCTCCAGAGAAGGTGTCGTCTTTAAAAAGATTTGACCCACTTAGTGGGTACAAAAAGAAAACCATCCATACGCCTGTGCATGAGGCTGCTGGGAAAAATGGTGGCTTCATTCGAAGCAGTACCCTACGGTCAATTCCATTCAAGGAACTTGCAGAGGGCCATACTGTCAGCCTGGAACAAAAAAGTTCAGGCTTTAGACTTACCAATGTCCCTGTCCCCTTCCGTTCGCAAGAGCCTCCATTGGTGGTTGGTGCCCCAGAATCTGGAAAAAGGGAAACCCTTCAGTCCGGTTTCTTGGAAGGTGGTCACTACAGATGCCAGCCTCATAGGCTGGGGGGCAGTACTGGAGCAATGGTCTCTCCAGGGCAAGTGGTCAGAAGCAGAGAAGGCCCTGCCCATCAATCTCTTAGAGATACGAGCAGCCCGGTATGCCCTAGTAGCATGGACATCCAAACTCCAAGGGTCCCCTGTCAGAATTCAATCAGACAATGCCACAGCAGTGGCATATATCAATCACCAGGGTGGCACCAGGAGTCGTGCAGCCCAGAGGGAAGCGAATTGCATCCTGGAATGGGCAGAAAGATATGTCCCAGCCATATCCGCGGTTTTCATCCCAGGAGTGGAAAATTGGAGAGCGGACTTTTTAAGTCGCCAGCAATTATGCCCGGGGGAATGGACTCTTCACCCCGAGGTTTTCCAGGCAATATGCCAGCGGTGGGGAACACCGGATGTAGATCTGCTAGCATCCAGATTCAACGCAAAGGTGGACAGATTTGTGTCTCGCACAAGGGATCCCCTAGCTTGCGGCTCAGATGCCCTAGTGTTCCCTTGGGATCAGTTCAAGCTGATATATGCATTCCCACCGCCACAATTGTTACCGCGATTAATCCGCAGAATCAGGGTAGAAAAGAAACCAGTGATTCTGGTGGCTCCAGCGTGGCCCCGAAGGGCATGGTACGCGGAGATTGTAAAAATGTCAGTGGGGAGTCCTTGGACCCTCCCACATCGTCCGGACCTGCTTTCGCAAGGACCGATATACCACCCTTCCTTACCAGCCCTAGGTTTGACGGCATGGCTATTGAAGCCCACATTCTAAAAAAGAGAGGGCTCTCTAATCCTGTAGTATCTACCATGATCAATGCCAGGAAGCCGGTATCCAGGCAGATCTATTATAGGATCTGGAAGGCGTACATCACGTGGTGTGAGGCCAAGAAATGGCATCCACGTAAGTACGTAATAGGTAGGATTCTGGACTTCCTACAGTGGGCTGTAGATAGGAAGCTTGCCTTGAGTACTATCAAGGGTCAGATTTCGGCCTTGTCAATATTTTTTCAAAGGTCCTTGGCTTTGCATTCATTAGTCAAAGCTTTCATACAAGGAGTGATGCGTATTAGCCCTCCGGTTAGTATTCCCATATGTCCATGGGACTTAAACCTGTTTCTGTCGGTTCTACAGAAACAACCATTTGAACCATTGCAACACATTTCCTTGGTTCTTCTCACCAGGAAATTGATTTTCTTAGTAGCCATTTGTTCGGCTAAAAGAGTATCGGAATTAGCCGCCTTGTCCTGTAAGGAGCCATATCTGGTTGTCCATAAAGACACAGTAGTATTACGTCCTCATCCAGCCTTTCTTCCTAAGGTGGTATCGAGGTTTCATTTGAACCAAGATGTGGTTCTTCCTTCTTTTTTTCCCAAACCTACCTCGGTAGAGGAAAAGTTATTGCATTCTTTGGATGTAGTAAGAGCAGTTAAAGCTTATCTAAAAGCCACTGCTCAGATTCGTAGAACGAATACTTTGTTTGTTCTGCCGGAAGGCCCTAGAAAGGGTCAGGCAGCATCAAAATCTACTTTAGCCAAGTGAATTCGACAGGTCATAATACAAGCCTATGGCTTGAGAAGGAGACCGCCTCCGTTCAAAGTTAGGGCGCACTCCACAAGAGCAGTTGGAACTTCATGGGCAGTGCATCACCAGGCCTCCCTGGCTCAAGTCTGTAAGGCCGCAACATGGTCTTCAGTACACACGTTTACTAGATTCTACCAGGTAGACGTTAGAAGTCAGGAGGATGTCGCCTTTGGGCGCAGTGTGTTGCAGGCCGCAAAAGATCCTCATGCCTGATGGCGCCCAGCTTATGTATAGTGTATCCCTCCCCTCATTTGGCATTGCTTTGGGACGTCCCATTAGTAATGACTAAGTCGCTCTGTGTCCCGTGATGTACGAAAAAGAAAAAGGGATTTTTATAACAGCTTACCTGTAAAATCCTTTTCTTGGAGTACATCACGGGACACAGAGCTCCCACCCCTCTTTTTGGGACACTTATTGCTTTGCTACAAAACTGAGGTGCTCCCGGATGGGAGGGGCTTATATAGGGGAGGGTACTTCTGGTTTTGGAAGTTGCCAGTGCCAGCACCTGAAGGTATCTATATAACCCATTAGTAATGACTAAGTCGCTCTGTGTCCCGTGATGTACTCCAAGAAAAGGATTTTACAGGTAAGCTGTTATAAAAATCCCTTTATGTTCCTGTTCTATAGGAGAGGACTAGGCAGAACATGTTAGATATTTAATACATGTTACTTTAACAGAGTTGAACAGCCCCGCCCAGGGGGCGGTCCCTCCGTACATAACCCTCCACCCTGCAGTGCAGTCAGCAGCCTCAGTTCGTAGACAAGCAGTACAAACTAAAAAAGGAGGGGTAGGTGCTGTGTCCGTCTATGGACGACAGAGAAAAGGATTTTACGGCAAGTACAAAAAATCCTATTTTCTCTTTTCATCAATGGATGGACACAGCTCCTTAAATCTTGACCATTGGGACGTCCCAAAGCAGTGTCTAAAAATGAGAGGTGGGCACAGCAATCAAAAAAACATTTTCACCCCAAACAAGCAGAGCTCCTCAATGGAGGAGTTGCAACCTCAAACAGCCGCCTGCAAAACTTTGCGGCCGAAGCTAGCATCCGAAGATGCACTTACATCAACCTTGTAAAACTTTGAAAAAGTGTGAACGGACGACCAGGTCGCTGCCTTACACACCTGTGATACAGACGCTTGATGTCGGAAAGCCCAAGAGGCACCAATAGCCCTGGTCGAATGCGCCGTGACAGGAAAGGGAGGTGCCCGCCCCTTAAGGGCATAGGCCTGGATGACGGTCTGCCTGATCCACCGAGAAATGGTGGCCGACGAGACCGCCAGGCCCTTCTGCGGACCAGACACCGACACAATCAATGAGTCAGACCTCCGGAACGGAGCCGTAGCAGACAGGTACAACCGCAAGGCACGTACCACGTCTAAAGAATGTAGCGCAACCGCCTTAGAATGCGATGGCCGAGGACACAAGGATGGAAGTACAATGTCCGCATTCAGATGAAAGGCTGAAACCACCTTCGGAAGACAAAGAAGGCTGCGGGCGTAGCACCGCTTTATCCTTATGGAGGACCAAATATGGGGACTTGCAAGACAAGGCCGCCAATTCAGAAACCCTCCTGACGAATGTGATGGTTACCAGGAAGGCCACCTTCTGAGAGAGCGTCAAAAGAGGAATTTCCCTGATGTTCCCAAAAGGAGGTTTCTGAAGCGCCGAGAGCACCAGATTCAAATCCCACGGAGGTAGTGGTGGTCGCACCGGAAGAGCCACATGTCGGACCCCTTGCACAAACGTACTTACCAGTGAATGAGCCGCCAGGGGTCGCTGAAAGAAAACAGCCAAAGCTGAAATCTGCCCCTTAATGGTGCTTAAGGCATGTTTCTGATCTACTCTGCGCTGTAAAAACAGCAGGATCCTGGAACCCGAATAAGTCCGTGGACGCCAGTCCATCTCCTCACACAGAGATGTAGGCTCTCCATGTGCGATGGTAGATCTTCCTAGAAGATTTCCGTGCCCTCAACATGGTTGAAATGACCGAATCCGACAGGCCTCGGTCCCTTAGTACCTGGCTTTTAATAGCCATGCCGTTAAAGTCAGGGACTGTAAAGCAGGATGAAGAATGGGACCTTGCGAGAGAAGGTCCTCCCCTCAGTGGCAGTCGCCAGGGCACATCCGCCACCAGCCGCACGAGGTCGGCGTACCTGGGCCAATCTGGGGTAATTAGAATCATCGAAATTCCCTCGGTCTCTCTGCGGAATAGACGAGGAAGCAACTTCAGTGGGGGAAAGGCATAAATTAGCCGATACTGACCCCACGGGCCCACCAACGCATCTGACGCGTCTGCCCAGGGATCTCTGGACCTGGCCACGAACCTCGACACTTTGCAATTGAGTCGAGAAGCCAGGAGATCCACATCTGGCGTGCCCCATCTCCGGCAAAGGAGTTGAAAAAACCTCTGGCTGTAACAACCATTCCCCGTGGTCCAGCATCTGGCAACTCAGGTAGTCCGCCTGCCAGTTTTCCACGCCCGGAATGTAAACTGCTGATAGGGCCGGCACGCTCCTTTCCGCCCACCGTAGGATGTGAGCGACCTCCGACGCTGCAGCCAAGCTTCTTGTTCCTCCTTGATGGTTGACGTATGCCACAGCAGTGGCGTTGTCTGACTGGATCCTGATTGGACGCCCTCTTAGTCTCTGAGACCACCTGGAGAGGCACAGCCTGATCGCCCAGAGTTGCAGAGCATTGATCGGCTGTTGGGATTCGGTCGGAGTCCAGCGGCCCTGGGCCGCCTGAACCCCCAGACTCCCCCCCAACCGGTCAGACTGGCGTCCGTTGTGATCACAGTCCAATGAAACGGGAGGAACAACTTCCTGGACCGAAGAGTCGGGGATCTCAGCCACCAACTCAGAGGACCTGACAAGATGACTTATCTGAATCTGACAATCCAGAGACAACGGAGATCTGTTCCATTTGGAGAGAATCTCCTTCTGCAAGACCAGAGTGTGGAATTGGGCATATGGTACTGCCCTCTAAAGAGGCTACCATGATGCCCAGGACTCTGCAAAAACGGAGATATGACCATTTGCGGGATGTCAACAACCTCACCACAGTCTGGAGTGTCTGCAACTTCTCCAAGGGAAGAAAGACTCTGGCCTCCGAGGAGTTCAGAATCAACCCCAGGTTCTCTAGGCGCTGGGTCCGTACTAACACCGACTTCTGGAGGTTTAGTATCCAACAAAACTCCCGGAGGGTCTGACTGGCTATAGACATGTCCTCCTCTAATTCTGAGCTTGAAGCAGCTCTCTGAAGAAGGTCGTCAAAAGGAGCCTACGATAGCAATGCCGCGCTGTCTCAGAAAAGCTAGATCGGGGCGAGCACCTTGATGAAAACTCTTCTTGCCGATGCTACGCCAAAAGGGAAGAGCCACAAATTGATAGTGGTCTTTGCCGATCGCAAAGCGCAGGAACCTCTGATGTCTGACGCAGATGGGGACAAGTATGCGTCCTTGACATCCAAAAAGTCCCCCGGATGGAGCGCAGCCACCACCGAACAAATAGATTCCATCCGGAATTTTTGAATCTTTATAAAGGCATTGAGGTCGAAGATTGGACGGACTCTGTCCCTCTTTGGGACCACAAACAGATTTAAGAAGAATCCCTGAAATCTGTTCTGCGGTGGTACGGGTATAATCACCCCGCACCTCAACAAGTTCTGCACTGCCCCCTGCAGGGCAGTCCGACGAGCCGGAAGGAGAGGCAGATTTGAGGGAAAGAACCTGTTTGGTGGACAAGAAAAACTCGATCTTGTACCCCAAGGTGACTGACTCGCAGACCCACTGGTCGGAGAGTAGGGAGGTCCACCGAGCTGTAAACCCGCGAAGCCGCCCCCACCCAGGAGTTAGATGGGAACAAAACTTTATGCGGTAGCAGGTTTGTTTGCTGGCTTGGTGGGCTAGCGCACCCAGGGACGCTTCCGTCCCCCAGCTGGACCTTTGTTTGCTTGGGAGGGTGTTTCAGCAGGTCCTGACTGACGAAAATACCGCTTCCATATGGGAAAGGAGGACCCCGGCTTACGGCACGGATCCTTCCCTTTAGTGGACTGAAGGAGAAGTATGCTCTTACCTCCAGTGACATCCTTAATGATGTCGTCCAGTGAGGCACCAAAAAGCCACCACCTTAGAAAGGCAAATCTGACAGAGTTTTCTTGGAAGCTTGATCAGTGGATCAGCATTTCAGCCATATTAGGCGGCGCAATACCACCGCAGATGCGGAGGCCCTGGAGATTAAAGGGGCCGCATCCAGGGTTGCAACACAGACGTACACAAGTCCCTGTACCAACTGTACGGCCAGTGACATGCATTCTGGAGGGAGCTGATGCTCGTCCGCAGTCTGGTGCAATACTTCAGCTCACTCAGTGAGTGTCTGGGACACCAAGGTAGCAGCCAATATAGGCCGCAATGCTGACCCCAGCATGGTGAACATGGACCTCACCGCTTCGGACCTCCTATCAGTAGGGTCCTTAAAGGCAGGGGTCCCCTCCACCGGGATAGTGGTTACTTTATTCAACCGAGAGACCCGGGGATCAATGACCAGAGGAGAAGCCCATGGTTTCAAAAGGCTCTCTTGAAATGGGTAACAGACCGCCCTGCGCCGAGGGTCCGCAAAGGACCTCTGCGGCCGTTCCCATTCCTTATCTATGAACTTGTCAAAGTAAGACACAAAGGAAAAACCTTGATAGCGGGTCGGTTTGTGAGACCCAAAAGGGACAGACACCTCAGCGGATGTCCCAGCTGTGTCCTCCAGCTTAAGAGTGACCCTCACTGCTGTGATAAGTGCTACCACAAGTGCTCTATCCTGCGCTGACCCAGGCGAGGAGTCACCCTCACTGCCTGGACGGTCTTCGCAACCTCTGACACTTCAGAACAGGGGTCCTGTGCCACAGCCAGGCCCGAGTCTGAGGCAGACCATTCCCCAGGAGATAGGGGGGGAGCGCTTGTTTACCCCCCTCCTTACGCCCACCCGTGGCAACAACTGACTCCAGGACTGTCCATAGGCACCGCAGATGTAGGGACACTGGTTGCTGCCCTGGAATGTCTGGGGAAGAAGCATCCAGCTTCTGACTCCGTGCCCACCCACTGACAGCCTACAAGGACTTAAGTCAAGGTAATGTGGGGGCGTGGCTTGGCGCATGGAGGAGTAAGCTGCTTCTTCCCGGAGCTCCCGCAAACACTGCATCTAGAACGGCCATCCCAGCTGCTCCGACGCTCCATTCAGGTCGGTAATGGGCAGGAGAGGTGGGGGAGAGAGTCGCCATACCCCCGATCCGGGCAGGGACGGAGAAATCAACCGTTTTTTCTCTAAACTGAGACCAGAGCAGCGCGGCACCCCCTCCTCCAAGATGGCGGTGACCCGCTTCTCAGAGACACATGCGGCTTCTCATGGAGCCTCTTCCCAGCGCTCTGCCTCTGCTATGAAAACAAGGCAGAGAGCCAGCTCTCCTCAGGACTCTGATAACGGATCCACCCGCTCGGCTGGCCATTCTCCTAATTCACGCCGCTCATACACAGGCTGGGACTTGGAGGCTTATATTAAGGCCTTGCCAACTAGACACGATTTTGAGGCCTGCGTCCAGAGGATGGAGCGCTCCTACAAGCTGGAGATCTCTGAGCTGCGCCGCGATGTTACTGACAGGCTGGAGGAGGTGGAAAGAAGTGTGGAGGAGACTGTCTCTACTCTGCAATCCCACTATACCATCTTGCATGACCACACTTTGCATATTCAACAGCTCATGTTCTCCCAGGACGACCAAGAGAACAGGGCCAGACGCAACAACGTCCGCATACGGGGTCTCCCAGAGTCGATTGACACCAAGGACCTAGCTCCGGTAGTCATCGCCATATTCAATGACCTGTTCCAGAAAGATAAGGATGCTCCTATTGAACTTGATCGGGTTCATAGGGCCCTAGGGCCCAAGAATCCTAGTCCGGACCACCCCAGAGATGTCATCTGCAGGGTCCACTTCTACGCGATCAAAGATGCCATCATGCAGGCAGCCCGTACACAGGAGGCCATCTCTTTTAACGGTGCTCATATTCACCTACTGCCTGATGTTTCCAAGCCGACTTTGGACCTGCGTAGGGCCCTGAAGCCCCTCACAGGAGCCCTACAAGCCAAACACATTAAGTATTGCTGGGGCTTTCCTTTTCACTTGTCTGCCTCTCATGAAGGGAAGTCAGCGGTGTTCCGCTCACTGGGTGACCTCCCCAAGTTCCTAGGGACATTTGAACTACCCCAGATTCCTCTCCCAGATTGGCCACTACACGCGGATACTCCTGGATTTCAAATCTCCTCCAGCTGGCGGAACCAACACAAGAAATCCAGACGCTCTAGATCAGAGGCCTCCAGATCGACTGCCGGATGATTGGGTGAAGCTCATCCTCTGTTCTTACCTACCTCTTTTTGAAAGATTCAGACTCTTGGGACCTGTCCCTCTTTGAGGTCTATAGTTCTGTTGGGACTTTGTGCCTTAGATTGCAGTCATGTTGTGCATATGTAGGGAATGTCTGCCCCCCCGCCCGGGGGGGGGATCTTCCCGGTTTGTGTTTTTATTTGTGGCACAGTAGCCCCCTATTGATCTGTTTCTACTCTAATTTTGCATCCCCTGTCCTCCACAAGAAATGGCTCCCCCTCCCATCTCCTCCCCCCTAGATTACTCTTTGCGCTGTTTGGAGTGTGTAATTATCTTTACCAGGACCCGTGGGGCTGCTAATGTTTCAAAAGTATCTGTGGGGGGGGGGGGCTCGTCCCCCCGACATATACGCACAATCACGTTGTACTATGCAGCCCCAGGCCGTTCCATCTGTTGATATAGATAAATGTTTAATGTTGTGTTTTGGTGTGTGCGGGCATCTCCATGCATTGACCGCATTCCCCCACTTAGGTTTTACAGCTCCCATTGTGGTATTAGCTGACATGTTGCTAGCAACATTAGAACCGCGGCCGTTTCGGCCTTGCCTTTTCCGCGTCTTTGCCTATTTCCTCTCTTTTTTTTCTTCTTTTGCCTTCCCTTCATGTGTTCCCCACCCCGAACCGTCCCTTCCCTACCTCCCACTCCCTTGTGACGGCGAGCCCGACACATGCAGATCCCTACTCATCCCCCATTGAACTCCTTACATGGCTACGCCCGATTTTTTGACAATTTCTTCCCTGAACTGTAGGGGCCTCAATACCCCTGAAAAGCGGAGGCAAATTTTATTTCATCTTCATAAATTATGTACCCACGTCCTTCTTCAAGAAACTCACTTCAGGTCTGACACTATCCCCCAGGTACTTCATAAACATTACCTCACATGGTTCCACAGTACCAATCCCTCTGCAAAATCTAGAGGGGTTTCCATAGCTTTTCACGCATCCTTTACACCAGATGTTCTTGACACTTATGTAGATGCTGCAGGGAGATACGTCTTTCTTAAACTGTCATATAAAAATGTGATTTATACTGTCATTCTCCGAACCAGGATCAGTTGCAGTTCTTCTCTTCGGTGATCTCACGCCTGAAAAAATTCAGCACGACCAACATGATCCTCGGTGGTGACTTCAATGCTGCTCTGGTGCCTCGCCTTGACACTTCGACCGGTAAGTCCTCGATTTCCCTGGCTTCTCTGACCAAGCTGCGTAATCTCCTTTCTGACCTGTCTCTAGTGGATGTGTGGAGGGTCTTGCACCCCACTTCTAGGGACTACACATACTATTCTCCCGCACACTCTTGATACAGCAGACTGGACTACATTCTACTTTCACAGTCCCTGTTAGACCTTTCCCCTAGTGCCTCAATTGGCCTCACTCTTTGGTCAGATCATGCCCCCATACAACTAAGTCTGGGGAAACCCCCCACAACCAAATCCAGGTCCTCATGAAGACTTAACGACAATCTGCTCTCCGACTTGGTTTGTACAGCAGATATTATTCAAACCATTACACACTTTATTGCTGACCACGCCCGTGATGTCACGAGCCCGCACACCAAGTGGGAAGCCCTGAAATGTGTCCTTAGAGGCGAATTCATGCAACACGGGTCCAGACTTAAGAAAGCCCGTATTGTAGAAACAGCTCGCCTTCTGGCCACTATCACCACCTTATAGGAATCCCATAAACGTTCCCCTGTTGCTGCCACGTTGTTAGATCTGGCCAATGCTAAGAGGGATCTCTTACAAATTTTCGCTGATCGCTCCCTGGTGGCGAGAGCTTGGGAGTAGTAGGTAAATCGTCCCTTGTCCAACAAATGCGGAAAACTTCTAGCAAATACACTGCAGCCGCAGTGGCTATTTACCAAGATCCTGGCTGACCTATAAACTGATCTTAGACCACACTCACAGCTCCTTACCTAAATATACTGCGGCTTGGTCGGAGGAACTAGGGAAGGATATTACAGAGGCCGACTGGAGAAAAGCTTTTCTGTGTACTCACAAATCCTCTATCTCGAGCTACGCTCAGGAAAAAAGCTACAAAGTGCTATCTAGATGGTACAGAGTACCGACCACCCTCAGGATCATGTTTCCATCGGCTTCTGACACCTGCTGGAGATGTGCCTCAGCAGCAGGTACATACTGTCATATCTGGTGGGAATGCGATGTTCTGCGTCCATTCTGGAACCAGATTTTCCAAATTTATTCTGAAATCTACAATAAGCCTCTCACCCCTTCCCCTACTGTAGCCCTCCTCTCCATTCTCCCGGGTACTATCAAATTCAACAAACATAACCTCCTTAAATTCTTTCTTAGCGCAGGTCGGCAACTAATCTCTAGACATTGGAAATCCACTTCTCCTCCGGCCCTTGTCGAATGGGTAAGTGAAATGAATGGCACTATGCTTATGGAGGAGATGCATGCTAAATCCCTTGACAGATATGCAAAATTCTCATTTATATGGAGTGTGTGGAGGCATTACTCCATCTCGGATAAACTTAAGTCCAGACTCCCCCCTGCAAACACCCTCTGAACCCTTGAAGGATCTCTACCTACGTCTTCACATAGCGGAATACACAATCTGCTTTGGATCTGAGCGTGCCGTCTTCCCAACTCTCCCTTACCCCCCTCCCCTTCTCTTTCCCTTTTTCTTTTGAACCCTCCCCTCTTGCCTCTTTCTTTGTCTTATTTCCCTCTTTCTGGGGCCCACTCTGAGGGGCCACACCAAATATTCATATACACCCGATGACTCTAGGATGCCAGTTTTGTTTTATGATGTACAATATCCTGGGAGTTTTTGTACAGACAGCACCTTTACCTTAATTACCTCCCTTTTACCTCCTCGGACTCTGGGTGCAGCAGGTTCCCACAGGGGCGCCCGGGCCGGGGGTGGTATTTTATGAACGTGATATGGCATCGTAGGTTTATGCTTGTCTAGCTTATATAGCTATAAGAGAATTGTTTGTACTCCTCCGCTTGAACGTTATTGAGTGTATGCGTCTCATGTTTTGTGGATCAAGTGACCCTTTGACGGGCATCCGGTCCGTTCACTTTTTGTTTGAAATTTACCTAAAATAATAAAAACGTATTGAACCATTAAGTCAAGGTAATGGCACCAAAAAATATCCACCCTCCTTGCTGCTCTGACCGTGGTTTTCCTCAGGGAAACTCACCACCCAAATCAGAGGCTGCCCAGCGTCGCTGTCTGCTCTCCCTCCGCACACAGCGTGTGTCTGAGGTGTTCTGTGATGTGAACAGCGCTCTTCGCGTCGTTCAGGAAGCCTTCCCAGCACTAGAGGCCACATCAATAAGCAAAAAAAACCCTCAAAATGGCCGAACGCCTCAGAGAAATAGGGTGCGGACTACAAGAAAATGGTCACCCGCAATGAAGACCTGCAGCATAGCGCGGCCACAACAAAATGGCCGCCAATGGAGATTTCAATGCAAACTACAGGCCCCAACAAAAATTACGTTGGCGCTTCAAAAAATGGCGCCTAAGCACCTGAGGTGGACGAGAAGGCTGTAGACATGCTGAATGGAGACTTCCCAGAGGCAGACCACCCCCCACAGAGAGCGGACTCGAATGCCCCCACAGCCCCAAACCAGGATACAGAATCCCCCTCAGGTATACCCCGGTCGACGTAGCAGGCCCCGAAAGGCGAGGAGGAAAAAAAGGGGGGGGGACAGAGGGAGAGGAAGGGAGGACAGGAGACCCTCTAACCAACCCCCCGGGAATGCCCAGCTGTTCCATCCCACTGAAGCAGGAGGAACTGTACTTACCCGTCACTGCGAGGACCTGCTGGTGCATTCCTGACAGACCTACAACCGAGCAGTACGGAGTAGCTGTCGGCCCGGTCCACTGTGACAGCAAGCAGCCCGGTCATATGTGAACCCTGGAGCATATAGCTCAATGGCCACCCCTGGAGCCATGGGGGATATCGTGGCCGACCCTGCACGTAGCTAAGGCCTGCTCACGCTTGATGGCCGGACTGGGGGGACTACAAGGATCTATATTATCCTGCCTGTCATGCCCAGCCGGCAGTTGATAGAAGATTCTAAAAAATAAAATAATAAAAAAGTAAAAATGTCTTCAGGACTCTGGGTCCAAAGGGAGCCAGGTCCTTCTCCTGTACTAGGCTGCTGACTGCAGGGTGGAGGGTTATGTACGGAGGGACCGCCCCCTGGGTGGGGCGGTTCAACTCTGTTAAAGTAACATGTATTAAATATCGAACATGTTCTGCCTAGTCCTCTCCTATAGAACAGGAACATAATCCAATGGTCAAGATTTAAGGAGCGGTGTCCGTCCATGGACAAAAAGAGAAATACACACAACTGCACATCAGACATGGATTTTAGGGGGGACCCCAGAAATCAAACACTAAAAAGAAGGGGGAGAAAAGCCAGCCCCTCACCTTCACAAAACCATACTAGACCCTTGTTCAAGCATTCAGCCTGGCTGGGTAAGAGGTTAGAATGCAAAAGCGACCCCTCCCTCCCAAACAATACCAGACAACTACAAACACCACATGCCCTCAAAAAGCACCTTGTGTCCAATGCTGAGGACAAAAGCCTATTCTCTACAACCCTGGCCCATGGTTGTGAGGGTTTGAGGGCAGGGGGTTGGGAGGCTTATTAGGATCTGTAAGCCTCTTTCAAATTAAGGGGGCCCCTATATACCAACCCCCTCTCATGTGAATGCATAATTAACACACACACACACATTTTGCCAAGTCCCTTATTAAAACTTCATATTCAATAAAAGATGTCACCAAGGAGACCCTACCCCTAACTTTGCAGCCAAAGTTGGGACAGGTTAGCAATCAACAAGGAGAGGATTGCATCAGCAGCTGAGATGTCTTTCAGTGGATGTCGTTCATCAAGATTGAGGAAAATCGGCATCACTGGACAATGGGGGGGGTGTCGTGGGAGTGGATTTATTTACATTTTTTTTTTGTGAATGGGTAGGGAACTACATAGCCTTTACTTATTCATGTGGGTTTGTGTACCCAGTATCCAGGAGCCCACTTACCTAAAAGGAGGACTTTGAGATTCCGATAAGCCCCCTGCAAGCAGATCCCCACACCCATTGAACTAGCGTTGTGAGAACAGGCCCTTGCCCCCATCAACATAGCGACAAGGTGCTTTGCCAGGGAAGTCATCTGGCTCGTCAACCCCCCTTTTTTGGCCAGCCAGGCTGCATGCCGAGAGAAGGTTCCACTATGGAATTTGAAGGGGGAGGGGTATTCTTTTTTTTTCCTAGTTTAAAATCCATACAAACCTGGAGAAGTGGGGGAACCCTGCACAATTTTTTGTGGGATCCCCCCAAAATCCATAACAAATCTTATGCGTATGGGTTAACTCTTGGAGGGGACCCCATGCAATTTTTTTTGTTGCACATTTATCACCCCTTTTGTTTAGGTTCTGCTGTCACTTGGGAACCCCTGTCCGACAGCAGAATGGACTAGTAGGGATGAGTCACAGTTGTCCTAACAACCAGTTGCCCCAAGAGGGTCATATTTTGCAGCGGCAGTAATACAGCTGCTAAATTTTTCACTTCTAATTTTGTACATTTGTTAAATACCAAGTGTATAGACAATGAGATAATTAACAAATGTTTTTCAGTGAATTGGCATTTTAAATAATGCATGCAATAAACATTAGCGAAATGACTCCATTATGCCTAAAAAAAAAAAAAATTCATAAACAAATAAAAATATGGAGGCAAAAGGAATAATGACCAAAAAATGTTCTAGAACTCACCTTAAATTTCTTTTGATATACTAGTTGATTATTTTGTATTGAAAACCAACGCCTAAATTAAATAAAGAAAGAACACAATATATCAAGCTGTATTAGGATTTACATTTATAAGTGAAATTACTAGAAGTTAATGCAAACAATTAGTATAACATAATAATACAGTGTTAACCACCAGCAGAATAGCTTGGGAAGATGCACAGAAGGAAGCCAAAAGGGACCCATATAGAGAAGGCCATCTTACTGGAAGTATTACATATGTAAATCTTGAAAGCCATCAGAATACAATACACATAATATCTATTATAAAATGTGGCACTGTTAAACTAAGAATATTATGCACAGCAAAAATGTTATTCTCTCATTTGATTTCAAACCGCTCGTGCTTTCTTCACTCTGTAAATACTCAGATAAGGATTACCTATATATTGGTTTACCCTTCATAAAAAGGCTGAACTATCTGAACTATCCACTGTAAATAAGTAAAATTATCATCTTCATTAGACTTTTTTTAAAAGACTGATAAGAGCAATGTTGTGGAGGAAATCAGACTTTCTACTGTTAACTTTTGAATGATTAATACTGATTAGTTGTTATGGGTTGCTGCACACCACTGACCTAATTTAATGACAGAATACAGCAAAGCATCCCAATGAGTCTTTTAAGGACCATAAACAATTAAATATCTTCTGGCTAGTAAGATAAGTTTAACACATTTCACGAAAAAAGCATACTTCTAGATGACAGGCTTCATTAAAGCAAATACTGCTCTCAAAAATACATAGGCTGCTATTGGAGAGTCCCTTCTGGAACAATACATTCCAAACCAATAACAGAGCAAGCACATCACTGACTTCTTCTGGCCAGGTAAGGACAATGACTAGCCGATTAGGAAAGTAAAGTCAAAATCCAATCCGAAAGAACTTATTATTTTTTTTACATGGTTTTAAAGAAACCGGTGCTGGGAGTAATATGCAAACATTTGTGACCTTCCAAAATGCTAACTGCCTTGCTGTTGCAATGGCTTTAATGCATTCCTAGTCACTGACAAGGGACAAATGACAAGTTCCTACTTTAACTGCTGAATGCTAGTTAAATGAAGTACAGAAAGTAATGCTAAAAGCAAAGCAAATAAAATATTTACAAGGCCAGGCTTGGAAGCCCAAGCTCTTCTCTCATTATAGGCCTTTATCAAGTGTGTAGTATTACTGGTGTGCAACATTGCTGTAAGTGATACATCAATGTGTTGGACAGCCATGTGAGAAAGGTACTCACTCCAGTGTTGGCTTCCATTGGCAGGCACTAAGTAGTAGGAATGAGGATACTGACTCAATAGGCTTTGGGAGCTTTCATGCAAAGGAAAAGTGCTTGGGACACTGAATCTCTTGAAGGGTCAACTGTCTCATTTAACCGCTTCAGCCCCGGACCATTTGGCTGGCCAAAGACCAGCGCACTTTTTGCGATTCGGCACTGCGTCGCTTTAACTGACAATTACATGGTCGTGCAACGTGGCTCCCAAACAAAATTGACGTCCTTTTTTCCCACAAATAGAGCTTTCTTTTGGTGGTACTGGATCACCTCTGCGGTTTTTATTTTTTGCGCTATAAACAAAAATAGAGCGACAATTTAGAAAAAAAAAAAAAAAGCAATATTTTTTACTTTTTGCTATAATAAATATCCCCAAAAAATATATAAAAAAACATTTTCTTCCCTCAGTTTAGGCCGATACATATTCTTTTACATATTTTTGGAAAAAAAATTTGCAATAAGCATTTATTTGCGCAAAAGTTATAGCGTCTACAAAATAGGGGATAGTATTATGGCATTTTTATTAATATTTTTTTTTTAATAGTAATGGCGGGGTCACCGATTTCTATCGTGACTGCGACATTATGGTAGACACATCGGACACTTGACGCTATTTTGGGATCATTGTCATTGATACATCGATCAGTGCTATAAAAATGCACTGATTACTGTAAAAATGACACTGGCAGTTAAGGGGTTCACCACTAGGGGGCTAGGAAGGGGTTAAGTGTCCTAGGGAGTGATTCTAACTGTTAGGGGGCGTGGCTACGAGTGACACGTCACTGATCGCTGTTCCCGATGAGAGGAAACAGACGATCAGTGACATGTCACTAGGAAGAACGGGGAGATGTTGTGTTTACACTGACATCTCCCCGTTCTTCAGTTCCGTAATACAATCGCGGGACACTGGCGGACATCGAGTCCGCGGGTCCGGTCACGGAGCTCGCGGCAGGGTGGCGCGCGCTACCACACATCTGCAAATTTAAACGGACGTACCCGTACGCCCATTTGCCTGTCCGTGACATTCTGTTGACGTATATGTGTGTGCGCTGGTCCTTAAGTCGTTAACAAGGCAAAGAAAATGTTCAAACTGCAATAAGCAACAGCAAGCAATGATCATTTGTCTTATAAATCTGTTACTAACAGGCAGAAATCTGTTAGAACAAAATATTGCATATGACAGTATTTTGCACTGTATTACTAGGTAAATCTACAAATGTTACAATGGTAATGAAAGTAAAGCAATAAGGTTAGTAGGTAGGAGAGTTTGTGCACATAACATAATTACAGCTAACTGCTAATAAAGGGATTTTTATAACAGCTTACCTGTAAAATCCTTTTCTTGGAGTACATCACGGGACACAGAGCGACTTAGTCATTACTAATGGGTTATATAGATACCTTCAGGTGCTGGCACTGGCAACTTCCAAAACCGGAAGTACCCTCCCCTATATAAGCCCCTCCCATCCGGGAGCACCTCAGTTTTGTAGCAAAGCAATAAGTGTCCCAAAAAGAGGGGTGGGAGCTCTGTGTCCCGTGATGTACTCCAAGAAAAAGATTTTACAGGTAAGCTGTTATAAAAATCCCTTTTTCTTTTTCGTACATCACGGGACACAGAGCGACTTAGTCATTACTAATGGGACGTCCCAAAGCAATGCCAAATGAGGGGAGGGATACACTATACATAAGCTGGGCGCCATCAGGCATGAGGATCCTTTGCGGCCTGCAACACACTGCGCCCAAAGGCGACATCCTCCTGACTTCTAACGTCTACCTGGTAGAATCTAGTAAACGTGTGTACTGAAGACCATGTTGCGGCCTTACAGACTTGAGCCAGGGAGGCCTGGTGATGCACTGCCCATGAAGTTCCAACTGCTCTTGTGGAGTGCGCCCTAACTTTGAACGGAGGCGGTCTCCTTCTCAAGCCATAGGCTTGTATTATGACCTGTCGAATCCACTTGGCTAAAGTAGATTTTTATGCTGCCTGACCCTTTCTGGGGCCTTCCGGCAGAACAAACAAAGTATTCGTTCTACGAATCTGAGCAGTGGCTTTTAGATAAGCTTTAACTGCTCTTACTACATCCAAAGAATGCAATAATTTTTCCTCTACCGAGGTAGGTTTGGGAAAAAAAGAAGGAAGAACCACATCTTGGTTCAAATGAAACCTCGATACCACCTTAGGAAGAAAGGCTGGATGAGGACGTAATACTACTCTGTCCTTATGGACAACCAGATATGGCTCCTTACAGGACAAGGCGGCTAATTCCGATACTCTTTTAGCCGAACAAATGGCTACTAAGAAAATCAATTTCCTGGTGAGAAGAACCAAGGAAATGTGTTGCAATGGTTCAAACGGTTGTTTCTGTAGAACCGACAGAACCAGGTTTAAGTCCCATGGACATATGGGAATACTAACCGGAGGGCTAATACGCATCACTCCTTGTATGAAAGCTTTGACTAATGAATGCAAAGCCAAGGGCCTTTGAAAAAATATTGACAAGGCCGAAATCTGACCCTTGATAGTACTCAAGGCAAGCTTCCTATCTACAGCCCACTGTAGGAAGTCCAGAATCCTACCTATTACGTACTTACGTGGATGCCATTTCTTGGCCTCACACCACGTGATGTACGCCTTCCAGATCCTATAATAGATCTGCCTGGATACCGGCTTCCTGGCATTGATCATGGTAGATACCACAGGATTAGAGAGCCCTCTCTTTTTTAGAATGTGGGCTTCAATAGCCAGGCCGTCAAACCTAGGGCTGGTAAGGAAGGGTGGTATATCGGTCCCTGCGAAAGCAGGTCCGGACGATGTGGGAGAGTCCAAGGACTCCCCACTGACATTTTTACAATCTCCGCGTACCATGCCCTTCGGGGCCACGCTGGAGCCACCAGAATCACTGGTTTCTTTTCTACCCTGATTCTGCGGATTAATCGCGGTAACAATTGTGGCGGTGGGAATGCATATATCAGCTTGAACTGATCCCAAGGGAACACTAGGGCATCCGAGCCGCAAGCTAGGGGATCCCTTGTGCGAGACACCAATCTGTCCACCTTTGCGTTGAATCTGGACGCTAGCAGATCTACATCCGGTGTTCCCCACCGCTGGCATATTGCCTGGAAAACCTCGGGGTGAAGAGACCATTCCCCCGGGCATAATTGCTGGCGACTTAAAAAGTCCGCTCTCCAATTTTCCACTCCTGGGATGAAAACCGCAGATATGGCTGGGACATATCTTTCTGCCCATTCCAGGATGCAATTCGCTTCCCTCTGGGCTGCACGACTCCTGGTGCCACCCTGGTGATTGATATATGCCACTGCTGTGGCATTGTCTGATTGAATTCTGACAGGGGACCCTTGGAGTTTGGATGTCCATGCTACTAGGGCATACCGGGCTGCTCGTATCTCTAAGAGATTGATGGGCAGGGCCTTCTCCGCTTCTGACCACTTGCCCTGGAGAGACCATTGCTCCAGTACTGCCCCCCAGCCTATGAGGCTGGCATCTGTAGTGACCACCTTCCAAGAAACCGGACTGAACGGTTTTCCTTTTTTCAGATTCTGGGGCACCAACCACCAATGGAGGCTCTTGCGAACGGAAGGGGACAGGGACATTGGTAAGTCTAAAGCCTGAACTTTTTTGTTCCAGGCTGACAGTATGGCCCTCTGCAAGTTCCTTGAATGGAATTGACCGTAGGGTACTGCTTCGAATGAAGCCACTATTTTTCCCAGCAGCCTCATGCACAGGCGTATGGATGGTTTTCTTTTTGTACCCACTAAGTGGGTCAAATCTTTTAAAGACGACACCTTCTCTGGAGGTAAGAAAATCTCTCTCTGATTTGAATCCAGCCTTAGCCCTAGGTATTCCAGACTTTTGACTGGTCTTAGAGCTGACTTGTCCCGGTTGATAATCCAACCGTGATATTCCAGATACTTGATTGTCTTGTGAATAGCTACTTCCAGCTTTTCCACTGAGTGGTCTATTAGTAGCAGGTCGTCTAAATATGCCATTATCGTTACACCCCGTGTTCTTAGATTGGCCAATAGTGGGGCCAGAATTTTTGTGAACACTCGTGGTGCTGTGGCCAGACCGAAAGGTAAGGCTCTGAACTGAAAATGGTGCCCTTCTACTACAAAGCGTAGAAATTTCTGGTGGGCCGGAAAGATGGGAATATGCAGATAAGCATCCTTTATGTCGATCGAGGCTAACCATTCCTGCCCTTGTAGGGCGGTGGCCACCGATCGGATCGACTCCATCTGAAAAGTCCTGATATGTAGGAACTTGTTTAGCCCTTTTAGATTTAATATGGGCCTCACGTCCCCATTTGGTTTGGGGACTGTGAAAAGGTTCGAGTAAAACCCGAACCCTGCTTTCTTCCAAGGGAACCTTCATGATTACACCTTGGAGCAATAGTTGTTCTAGTGCCAGAAGGAGGGATCCTCTCTTCTGGGGATCGCTTGGCACGTTTGACCTCATAAAATGGGCAGGAGGAGTGTCTTTTAACTCCAGCTTGTATCCCAGACTTACTGCGGAGATCACCCATCTGTCTCTGATGGTGTCCCGCCAGGTCTCTGTGAACAACTGAAGTCTTCCCCCCACCCGATTGAGTGGGGGAAACCCTTCATGACTTGGGGGGAGGTTTTGTACCTCTCTTGACCCAGGGTTTCTTGTTACCCTGTGATTGTCCCTGATTTCTGCCCCCTGAATTTGACCGCGGAGGCCGTCGGAACTGTTTCACAGCCGATGTGCCGGGGACTGGAGAAGTAGGCCTCTTAAAAGAAGGACTTCTACTCTTGTTCTTAACCGGCAAGAGTGGACTTTTACCGGCAGAAATTTTCTGGATATACTTGTCCAGATCTTCTCCAAATAAGCGTTCTCCATGAAATGGGAAGCTAATCAGCAATTTCTTACAGGGAGCTTCAGCAGACCAGTTTTTGAGCCATAGAAGCCTACGCATATGTACTACAGACAGCGTAAAGCGGGAGGCCTGTTGGATTGTATCCTTTATGGCGTCCACCGCAAAACACAAGGCTCTAGGTAGGTCAGCTAGGGCAAGAGCCTGCTGATCTGGCAAGTCCCTTAAGACTTGTTTCAACTGATCTTTCACCGCTTGGCAGACTCCAATCGCTGCTACTGCAGGTTGTGTCACCATGCTTGCTGTAGAGAAAGCAGATTTTAGTAAAGACTCCAATTTTTTATCTATTGGGTCTTTGAACATTGGAACATTATCTACTGGACATGTCAGTGATTTATTCACACAAGAGATGGCTGCGTCCACTGTAGGGACCCTCCATTTTTTTATGAACTTATCCTCCATGGGATAGATCACTGGAAATCTCTTGGGGGGAGTAAATATTTTATCAGGATGCTCCCAATCCTGGTAAATAAGCCCTTCCAATAAAGGGTGGATTGGGAAGGAACAGACAGCCTGGGGAGCTTTCAGCGACCCCAGCGAGGAAACCGTAGTGGTTGATGGTTCCGCCAGAGGCATTTTAAATGCTGATCGGACCATGTTAGTCAGAGACTGAACCCATAATCTTTCAGCCTGAGATGCTGAGAAAGGTTCTTCCACTGTTGATTCCTCTATAACCGAATCAACCTCATCCTGATCCCCTTCAGGTAGGTCGATCTCTGTGTGGGGCTGTTCCTCCACTAACAGGCACTCTGAAGGAGGAGATGGAGATCGGACGCACTTTCCCTGTGACAGGGAAGCAGCGATCAATGCTGTTAATCTCTCTTCCAATCCTCCCAGAGTTGAGGATAATAGGATTTTTATAACAGCTTACCTGTAAAATCCTTTTCTTGGAGTACACCACGGGACACAGAGCTAGTCATTACATAATGGGTTAAGGGTCACCAGCGGTGATTGGACACTGGCACAACCAATGGAAGACAGTTCCCCTCCATATAACCCCTCCCATCAGGGAAGTACCTCAGTTTTGTAGCAAAGCAGTAAGGTTCCCATAAGAAGGGTGGGACCTCTGTGTCCCGTGGTGTACTCCAAGAAAAGGATTTTACAGGTAAGCTGTTATAAAAATCCTATTTTCTTTATCGTACACCACGGGACACAGAGCTAGTCATTACATAATGGGACGTCCCAGAGCAATGCTCATATGAAGGGGGGGAGACACAGATCAAACCGACCGCTTGCGGACCAGAAGCCCTATACTGCTGCCTGCAGCACACTTCGCCCGAAGGCGGAATCCTCATGTCCTTTCACATCTATTTGATAGAATTTGGAAAATGTATGGACTGAGGACCAAGTTGCAGCCTTACAGATCTGAGCCATCGAAGCCTGGTGGTGCACTGCCCATGAAGCACTTATCGCCCTGGTAGAGTGCGCCTTAACAGGAAAAGGAGGAGTCCTGTTCTTTAAACCATAAGCTTGAACAATTACTTGTCTAATCCACCTGGAAATGGTGGATTTTGATACCGCTTGGCCCTTCTTGGGACCATCTGGTAAAATAAACAAAACATCTGTTTTACGTATCTGAGCGGTTGCTTGCAGATACACCCTTACCGCTCTCACTAGATCTAGAGAGTGTAATAATTTTTCCCCCGCCGTCCGCGGGTTTGGAAAAAAGGAAGGCAGAACAATGTCTTGATTCAAGTGAAAAGCCGACACCACCTTAGGCAGAAAAGCCGGATGGGGTCGTAGTACGATCTTGTCCTTGTGACAAATTAGATAAGGCTCTTTACAAGAAAGAGCTGCTAGCTCTGATACTCTCCTAGCAGAAGCTATAGCAATCAGAAAGGCCAATTTCCTACTTAATATAATTAAAGGAATATGGCGAATAGGTTCAAAAGGTTGCTTTTGCAACACTGACAATACCAAATTCAAATCCCATGGACACAAGGGAGACCTGACTGGAGGATTTATCCTCAGTACCCCCTGAATGAATGTCCGAACTAGGGAGTGAGATGCCAATGGTCTCTGAAAGAAGACTGATAGAGCCGATATTTGCCCTTTGATGGTGCTAAGGGCTAATTTCATATCCACTCCTAACTGGCAAAAAGCAAGAATCCTACTTATTTCATATTTCAGAGGATTCCAACTTCTGGATTCACACCAGGAAACGTATGCTTTCCAGACTCTATGATAGATGAGTCTGGAGGCTGGCTTTCTAGCATTAATGAGCGTAGAAAGAACCAGGCCAGAGACCCCTCTCTTTTTCAAAATGTGGGTCTCAGCAGCCAGGCCGTCAAATTTAGCCTTTGTAAGGAAGGGTGGAATACTGGACCCTGTGACAACAGGTCGTGTCGAAGTGGAAGCTTCCAGGGCCTTCCTATCGCCATTTTTACGATCTCGGCATACCAAGGCCTCCTGGGCCAGTTTGGGGCCACTAGGATTACTGGTATTCCCTCCTCCTTGATCCTGCGAAGCAGTCTTTGTAGAAGAGGGATCGGAGGGAATGCATAGATCAGTGAGAACTGATTCCATGGAGTTATTAGAGCGTCTGTCCCGTAGGCTAGAGGATCTCTCGTTCTGGACACAAAGTTGTCCAATTTCTTGTTGAACCTGGAAGCTAGCAGGTCTACATCTGGGTTTCCCCATCTCAGACATATGGCCTGAAAGATCTCTGGGTGAAGAGACCACTCTCCTGGTAGCAGCTGCTGACGACTCGGGTAGTCTGCTTGCCAGTTTTCTATCCCTGGAATGAAGATTGCAGAGATGCAAGGTACATGCTCTTCTGCCCATGCCAAGATCCGGTTCACCTCTCTTTGGGCTGCCCGACTGTGGGTGCCTCCTTGGTGATTGATGTAAGCTACTGCCGTAGCATTGTCGGATTGAACCCGAACTGGGTAGCCCTGTAACCTGTATGTCCAGGTTTTGAGGGCTAGATATACCGCCCGGATCTCTAGCACATTGATGGGCAGGATCCCCTGAGTCTTGGCCCAGGTTCCCTGGGTAGAAGCCTCCTCGAATACTGCACCCCAGTCCGATAGGCTGGCCTCCCTAGATACCACCTTCCAGGCCACTGGGAGGAAGGACTTTCCCTTCCGTAAATTCTTGGCTTCTAGCCACCAATTGAAGCTGTGGCGTACTTGTGAGGACAGGCGCATGGGTATATCCAGAGCTTGGCTCTTCCTGTTCCAGGAGGCTAAAATATTGCCTTGAAGTAGTCTCGAATGAAACTGGGCGTAAGGGACCGCCTCGAAGGAGGCTACCATCTTTCCCAATAGTCTCATGCAAAGGCGAATAGACGGCCTCTTGTTTGCTTTGACCTTGTGGATCAGGTCTTTCAGAGACTGTATCTTTGGCTCTGGCAGGTATACCCTGTTTTGGGCTGTATCTATGATCATGCCCAGGTACACTATCCTTCTTTGGGCCTGGAGAGAGGATTTTTGTAAGTTTATAATCCATCCTAAATGCTCCAGGTATCCTACTGTAGTGTCTACAGCGTGATCCAATCCCTCCTTTGACTGATCTATTAATAGTAGATCGTCTAGATAGGCTGTTACCGCAATGCCCCGTGTTCTTAGGTTTGCTAACAGAGGAGCTAGCACCTTTGTGAATACTCTGGGCGCGGTGGCTACACCAAATGGCAGGGCCACAAATTGAAAGTGGCGATCTTCTACCGCAAACCTTAGGAATCTTTGGTGAGCGGGGAGGATTGGTATGTGTAGATATGCGTCTTTGATATCTATGGACGCAATGAATTCTCCGCCTTTTAAAGTAGCGACCACGGATCGAATCGTTTCCATTCGAAAATGGCGAACGTTCAGAAACTGGTTTAGATTTTTTAGATCCAGGATGGGTCTGACTTCTCCGTTCGGTTTTGGAATCACAAAGAGGTTTGAGTAAAAACCTGAACCTTGCTCCTTTTGGGGTACCTCTGTAACCACACCTTGAGCTATTAAGTGATTCAAACCTTTGAAGAAGGATCCTCTTTTTTGTGGATCCTTGGAGAGTCTTGAACTTCGGAATTGAGAAGATGGGATCTCTCAAAATTCCAGTCTGTACCCTGAGGATATTGTGGATACCACCCATTTGTCCTGGGTTTCTGTCCGCCAAGTCGCTGAGAACTGACGAAGCCTTCCCCCCACTCGGCCGAGCGGGGGCGCCCCTTCAATGAGAGGTTTTGGGGGCTTGCTTATTAGCTCTTGAACCCCACGGCTTCTTGTTCTTCTGAGCCTGTTCTTTGGCTTTTTTGGGCGGCTGAAAAGGCCATCGCCACTGGCTGGAGTCAGATTTCCCGGGAGCTGGGGAGAGAGTGTGTTTAAAACAAGGTCTCTTGTTTTTCTTTCTCTCAGGTAAAAGTGTCGTTTTACCACTTGATATCTTTTGGATATATCTTTCTAAATCTTCCCCAAAAAGGCGTTCGCCATGGAACGGGAAACTTGCCAACAACTTTTTGCATGGGGCTTCCGCTGACCAATGCTTAAGCCAAAGTACTCTGCGCATCTGTACCAGCTGGAGTGTAAGGCGTGATGCCTGTATGATAGAATCTCTCATGGCATCCACTGTGAAGCATAAGGCTTTAGGCAAATTCTCCCAATTTTTAACCTGCTCTGAAGGCAGCTCCTTCAGCCCCTGCTTTACCTGTTGGCTGACGACCTGACACATACCGACTGCTGCTACTGCAGGTTGGATAATTGAGCCGGCCAAAAGGAAGGAGGATTTCAGTAAGGATTCCAACTTCTTCTCAGAAGGATCTTTAAACACTTGTACATTATCCACTGGACATGTCAGGTTTTTATTTACACAAGAAATAGCCGCATCTACCGTAGGCAGGCTCCATTTCTTTAAAAAATTTTCCTCCATAGGATAAAGAATGTTAAACTTTTTTGGAAGTGAAAAACGCTTATCTGGATGTTGCCAGTCTGCGTACAATAGATCCTCTAGTAACGGATGAACCGGGAAGGAGCATGCACCTTGCAGGGATCTTAATGATCCTAGGGAGGAGACAGGTGATTCTGTTACCTCCAAAGAGGGTAACCTAAATGCAGCTCGCACGGCTCCTGCATAGCACCTGTGACTTTAAAATCTGGGATACCGAAAAAGGCTCATCCGATATCCCTGATCCGTCTGACTCCTCATCCTCTGCTGATGTAGCCTCCTCCTCATCCTCCTCCTCAGGTACTTCTGAAGGGAGGTCCAATACTGGAGGAGATCTGCTTCGCTTATTGTCCTTTTTAGAGGATTTAGCGATTAAAGTAGCAATTTTCTCCTCCAGATTATTTAGGGCAGCTGATAAAGTGTCCTCAGTGACATATGCAGGCTCAGGCTTCACTGGGGAAGCCGCCATACCTGACAGAGGTAATGGCTCATCCTGTACAGGTGCTTTTGGCAACACAGGAGAGGAAGGTACCGAGTCAGCACAGCTAGAGCCCCCTGTCTCAGGCGGCGGTGCTCTTTTATCTCTTTTTGTCCGCATTACTTCCCCTGGAAGACTTACTGTTTAGACAAAATACAAGGTACCTAAATGCATATACTACCGTGTTCAGTTTAGCAAATACATTAAGTATGCAACTTTTAACACATAACTATGCATAACATGGATGTCTTCTAGGAAGTACCCAATCCAACCACATGGAGTCTTACGTCCCTGTATAGCTGCTGTGTTTCTCTGCCAGGAACAAGAGAACTAACGAGCTTGCTTGCTGCTGCAGTGCTTTTTACACTGACAGTCTTTTAAATTTGGCGCCGTTTCTGTGCCTGCGCGCGCCACGTGCCCGCGCACGCCTCGGCCCCCCCCTCCGATAAAGCGCGCGCGCGGCCTTTAGCGCTATGGTGGTGGCCATAGTGAGAGAGGACTCTCATCAGCCCCTGTCCCCACTTACCTGCATCTGCAGGTGTCTGTATCGGCCACCGGAAGGAGGAGCGGGGTGCTCAAGCAAGCTCAGCAGCGGAGGTGACGAGCAGTGTACTTCGCCGAAGCCGACACTGAACAGAGTGAGGTGAGTATATTCAGCTCTTTACTCCCCCCAGTGGTGGAAAAAAAGAAGACATCCACTTTTTGAAAAAGGTCCCAACCTAGTTATGGACCTTCTAATCTCACCTTATCCACGCCGCAGGTTTTTCTGCTGAAAGTTTTCAGACAGATACCAAACTTCACCCTTCACGGTGGGCTATGTGTGCCAACCTTCAGGGATATGGGTTCCTATTTAAAGGATACCTCTCCCCTGGGCCTTGTACAAGACTCTTACCAGGACTTTATAGCGAAATAGCGAAAGTGCTGGATCTTAGAGCCCAGTCCTCCGAAGAGAGACATTACAGGCGACGCCTCATGGATGAGGCCCGGATCCCATCCAGATTCAGCTCATTTGTAGGCGTCTTGGATGGATCCGAAAGTATAGCTCTTTTACCCCCAGAGGGTCTCTTTGGTAGAGCTTTCCTTTAGCACCTCCTAACGCGTCCAACACCTTTCGACACTGGCGAAAAAACTGAGGTACTTCCCTGATGGGAGGGTTATATGGAGGGGAACTGTCTTCCATTGGTTGTGCCAGTGTCCAATCACCGCTGGTGACCCTTAACCCATTATGTAATGACTAGCTCTGTGTCCCGTGGTGTACGATAAAGAAAAAACCTCCTCTGTTATATATACAGGAGCAGGTGGACTGGGGACAGCCGCAGCACCAGGCACTCCTGCGGGGTTCCTACGGCTACTGACCTCTGAATTTTCAGGGGAGATTGGTGCAGTACAAGCATGCCCAAAATCCTCAGAGCCCGATGGAGACCCCTTTGGCTTCCTGGAAGACTTATTTCCGGAGCGTCTGGACGACATATCCTTTAAGCACAAAGCTGAGGTATTCCCGTCGTCATACACCCAATTTTGCTGGTAATAGTCTAACACAGTTGCTGCTATATACCAGCTGGTGTCCACTAAAGTGCCTTTCTATAGGGATGCCTGCATCAACCGCCTCTGTGTGCCACCGTTTTGTTGCTAGCTCTGTTTGCATCCAGCTGACACTTGTACTGTGTCTTTTATCCATGCTGGGACGCCTGCACATGCGCAGAAGCGCCGCGGCGCGCATCGAGCTTCATCCACCCGCCCCTCTTTCTTCATAGGAGGCGCGTGCACGCGCCCGCGCGCGTGCCCGTGCGCCTTTGGCGCTCTTTTTTGAAATCAAGCAGGGACTAGGAGCCAGGGCCCTTTTTGCCGGAGGGCCTGTGCGGTGGATGAGCGCAGCAACAGGGCAGAGGAACTGGATTCCCACAGAGAAACTTACCAACTGCCTGGATCTTTTGACTTGAGAAAACCAAAGATCCACATGACAAGAAAAATGGACCACAGCGGCCTCTAGTGGTTTAACACAGGTACCGCGGTCCTCTTTTTTTTTTTTTTCTTGACTACTATTAAAATTTTACATTTTCCAGTAGTTATAGGCATACACAGATATTAGCGGGAATACCGTTAGGTAACAGACAGAAAGACAAATTAGGCTTGGGGGTCCCCCAATAGAACCAAGTTCCTGGGGGCCCCCACTTACCTGTTCCCCGCCGCAGGACTTTGTTTGGTCCACAGAAGCCCAAACTTCACCTATCACGGCAGGCATTGTAATTAAACCTTCAGGGACCGGGTTCCCAAGGATTCCACTCCCATGGACCTGTATAGCACCCTGCACAGACAACATCTTGGTCGTGGGTATGACCAGAGCTCTGGATCCCAGGGTCCAGCCCTCCTAAGAGAGGCATTACAGGCAAAACCTTGCTCTTCTCTTGCAAGGCCCGGGTACCGACCGTTTAGCTATGAAGCTTTTTTGGTCGGATCCGAAACAGCTTACTGAGGCCCATAAAAGAACCTGTACGCAAGCCCAGTGAAAACACATGTTACTCTTTGGCCAACACCTTAGACACTGGCAAAAAACTGAGGTGCTCCCGGATGGGAGGGGCTTATATAGGGGAGGGTACTTCCGGTTTTGGAAGTTGCCAGTGCCAGCACCTGAAGGTATCTATATAACCCATTAGTAATGACTAAGTCGCTCTGTGTCCCGTGATGTACGAAAAAGAAAAGTAAATGGCAGCAAAGGTTCTCATGGTGGTACACAAGAGTGGGGAGATCTTATAATTTGGATTACAGGGGCCCAAATTACAAGATCGTTCCAGTCTTTAGAAGGAAATTGTGTGCTTTATTATCCTCTACAGTTGTTGCCACCCCGTTCAAATGTTTCAATTGGTGAAATGCAGTTAAAAACAGACTGGTAAGTGTGAATTTTTTTACATGCTAGAAAGTCAAGATAACAGATTAATAACATGCTTTTGTTCACAATATGAACATTTAAAAGAATAGCCTAAACATAAAAGTCAACGGCAGAAATTAACTTCAGGCTGTTTTCCTATCATCTGTTGTGTATTCACATTAAAAGAGGAAACATTGAAGCCTAATAGGGGAAATGGAAAGCTATGAAGCTGCAGAAAAGAATAGGAATAAAGCTGGAAAGGAAATACTGACACAGGACAAAAGAGGAAATCAAGTTCAATCACAAAACAAGAAGTTGTTAGAAACTAGATTAGTAATACAAATTCCCTGAGAAGGTAAGGGGAGTATATTTTTTGTGTGTGAACTAGAAAAGTATTTCTAGAATGCAAAATGTAGGACTAGTATGAAATATGTATTTGAATTAAATAAAGCTGGTATAAGAATTACTCAAGGAACATATTAAAGTGATAGTAAACCTTTTTTTTCTTAAAATAATAAAAGATGTTATACTTACCTGCTCTGAGCAATGGTTTTGCACAAAGCGGACCCAAACCTCCCCTGGGGTCAACCCCCCTGCCACGCGCTCAGCTCCTCCCCCTTTCATTTGCGGCTTGCTATGGGGGCACTCATCTAGGATCTATCCGAGCCAAGCTGCCTATTGATATGCACAGCACAGTTCGGCCTTTCCCCCTCCTCACAGGGTTTGACTGATAGCAGCAGGCGCCACTGGTCTCCCATATACTAAGGGGTTGATTTACTAAAGGCAAATAGACTGTGCACTTTGCAAGTGCTCCAGAGGTTAGTAAATGTACAAAAGCTTTACTTTACAAAGAATACTTAATCAGGAGGGAGTGGGAGTAAACGGTGAGAGCAGGAGGTGGCCAAATGGAGTTCTGCCAACTTCCGGCTGCCAAACTGAATGTGAGGCCCACATGACAAGGCCTGGTAGGCCAGATTTGGCCCAAGGGTCTTGTTTTGACATATGTGCACTAGAGCAACTGCAAACCCTATTTGCCTTTAGATGACACATAGGGGCTGATTTACTACTTCTACAAGGCCATCTCCAACATCATGAAAGAAACCTATTGCGTGTGAAAGAACATGACAACAGCAAATAGATTTAAAAGCAAAAGGGGATGGAGAGCGTAGAGTGTAGTTTATACACTCCACACAACTCATCCTGCTTACAGTAGATAGGCCTTTAACTCAGAAAGATTTCATTAGGAACAACAGCTCATAGTCCCTTATATGTCACAAGACAAACTGTTATAAATATTGCAGATTGTACCCCTCCAATTAATACACTGGCCCAGGTATGTGTACTGTAGATTACAATGATATAAATGTCTATATTTTTATCTAACAGTGAGTTACTGAACATGAAACACTTGTGTGTGTGTGTGTGTGTTATTGAATTTAGAACACACAGCATAAACTCACAATGATAAAATGATCAGCTAGTGGTAAGGATGTGCTTCAAGGAGCACCTCTTGTTAATATTACAGATACTCATAAGACAATCCATTAGCATGCAAGTGTTAAAAAGAGATCTGAATGTAGGACAAGGAGCTATAAAGATGGATGCAAAAAATTGCAAGCTTATAGATAACATTTCAAAATGTAAATTTCCTGAAATGAACAGAGGAGGTAAAAAGGCAAAACTGACTGCAAGCAAGCACAGAGTTTAACCCTGTAGGAAAGATAACATGCAATGGAGAACATCTCATTGGACAATAGGTGCTTCCATTAGGGCAAAACTTCAGGAAAGGTCTTACAAATGCTAAACATTATTCATGCAATGTGTTTGTGCAGATTACAAGAAATAACATGTATATTATTTGTGCACCATGTTCTGCATGTGTATACATGGGACATCTCAGTGCAGGGGTAAAATTTGTATAAATGCATCTATCTGGATTTTTTTTGTAGCATGCACAAATTGCACTGTGCTCTCCTTTAAAAACGATGTATTCTCCGTTTATATTACAAAAATATCTGATATTAAACAATTTTCTCAAGGTAATCCAAATATTCAACCCCGGTTTCAACCTCGCTAATTGCAGTAGCACAAAGGAGATAGTAAGCAATTGTAGGATTGCATTACACTGCACTAGATTAAGGACCAAGTCTATGGTGTTGATGTAAATGTACCAATGGAAGTGCCAGTAGATGGTTATGGATGAAACGAGATGTAAGGTTCCATCTATGAGGATTCCTGTTCAACAGCAAAGGGGCGCAAAAAGAGGAATTGTTCTATGTTGCTATGCAGAAGGGACATGAACAGAAAATGCACGTTTGGATTAAAAATGGAAGACCTCTTTGAGGTAAACATCTTAGACAAGATGTAACATACATTTTCAGTGGAAAAAAAAAAAAAACGAAAGTGTTTATTACCCCTCAACATGATAAATAGCAATTTAAAGGAGATTTATCCATTGCAAGTGATCTATGCCAATTACAAGGTTCACATGGAGAGGAACGTGCCACATGTAATACATGAAGGGGACAGAAGAGGCTGATTGATACCTGGAGTGGTCTGGCTTTTTCCTGTCATGTGAAAAAATGGGGCAGGATTAAAAACATACTGGAAAGGAGGAAGAGGAATGAAAAATGCAAAATAAGAGCAGTAGCATGACATGAAATTGGAAATCAAGAATGCAGTTTAAGCACTACAAATAAATAAAATAAATAAAAATACAGCGTTGTATAACTGTGCTGATCATTGCTCTCAACGAGTTTCTCTGAATTATATCATTGTAACCATTTTTACTTTGTAGAGTTAGTGATGACCGAGAAAGAAAAAGAAACATTTAGCCATAACAGCCCAAAATATGGCAACAATTACCTGTTCCAGGTTTTGAAAGCATTGCTAGCTCGTTTAAAGAGGTATCCTTCCATAACAACACCATTCTCTGCATCTTCATTGCATTCATAACTGGAGTCATCAGCAGATAAGCCCTAATATTAAAAGGGATAAAAACAAAAAACAAAACAAAAAAAAAAAAAAAAAACAGAAAGACTGAGGAATATGTGACCATCTGCAAAATCCCAAACAAAAAGGAAATTCTAGTAACCAGCCATTACTAATGAAAATCAAAGTTCACTTTGCAGATTCAGGAATTTACAACCCACAGCACTGCTCCACTGCTAAGGATTCAGATTATCTCAACTGTGCCACAACTGGCTTAGCAGAAACAGCAGTTCATGGAAAGACAAACACCTGCAAAAATGACAGTGTTATTAGGACTGATGCCACAACAAGCTTCCTCAGGTAGTCCATCACGTTGTAGAATATAATTAGACCTAATATGTTTGAGACATTTACTCTGACAGCTGGCTTATCTTTGCTTACAGTTTATGAGTTTCTTCTAAAAGAAGAAGTTTTTTTAGCTTCATGCACAAAAGGTAAAAAAAAAAAAAAAAAACCTGAGCCTGATGTTGATTCGGGGCTATGCATGAGAGCAGCATCGCTACTCTCTCTCCCTGCTCACTGGTTCAGAGACATCAGTGGGAGCCATCGACTCTATTGTCAATCACAGCCAGTGAGGAGGAAGTGGGAGGTGGGGTCGAGCAGTACCGTGCAGCTTGGAAGCGAGCCTGCATGAGTGACGCCATAGCTTGCTAAGCGGGCACTCAGCAGGGGGGGGGGGCAGGAGTTTCCGGCAGGGGATCCGAGAAGAGGAGGATCAGGGCTGCTTAGTGCAAAACCATTGCACAGAGCAGGCAAGTATAAAATGTTTTGTTATTTAAAAAAAAAAAAAAAAAAAAGTACATTTACTTTAAAACCTTTTTATTCTTCTTTATACCACAAGAAAATAAAACCTGTAGATTACAAGGTAATTGGTGGTGCATGCTTTAAGTGATGATCGCTGGGGACACTTCATAAATATGGCTGGTCATAAATTAGAACTTCTGTTTTTTTTTTAAGTGGCTATACCCTTGCAAGATAATTTTCTGCACCTACATCTCCACTACTCTGTCCATACTATACTAGCAGAGCTCTAAGCTTCAAAGTTATAAGCAGACCACAACGAAGCAGATCCCTGCTGACAAAGCAAAGTACAACTAGGAACACCTGGCAGATTTAATTGTTGACTGTAGCATATGTTCAGAAAAATTGTCATTTTAAGAGCAGCCAGTATCGTGTGACCACCTCTTTCCATGTACAGCAGATCCAGAAACCACTTTAGGCACTGCACACCATATCAGCTTCCCAATCCTCCCCTGCTAGCATCAAAAACCTCTCAATGCCTTTCAGCCAGATGTTAACCAAAATTCATACTACTACAAAGCAGGAATAGCCATCAATTCTGCAACATATGGGCGAAGCACCATTAAAACACTATCAGAGAAATGATGAACATACACTTCACATATAACTAAAACACCAAAGCAGTCAGAATTTAAAAAATTACATCAGTCATTTAAAGTGGATGTAAACTCACTCTCATCCTTTCTAAACTACTGCCATAGTGCTGATCTATAAGGATTTATCTCACTGAAAAATAAAAAAAGAGGATTGCTCAGAGCTGGATTAACTCTTTGTGGCAAGACCAGGCACAAATGATAGGAAATCTTATACTCTACATTGTGACAGCAAAAAAAATAAATAAAAATTTTGGGTTTACATGATGATGATGATGATATGTAAATTTATATCGCGCCAAATACTGTCTTGGAGGACTGCAACTAAGCGCGCTGTACCATAAATTCACCAATCAGCCTTGGGAAAAGAAAAACACATTTGAGAAAAAGGGAGGGGAGAAAAAAAAAAAAAAGGAGGAAGGAAGGCTCACGAGGGGAGTCGAAAAACAAAGTTGACGTTAATTATTACAGAGTTAGGTGTCTCTACATCCGTAGTTAGGAAAAAGCGTTTTTAAAAAGGTGGGTTTTTAATTGCCTCTTAAAAAGAGCTTGGGGCATTGGGAGCCAGAGATGGTGAGTTGGTTCCAAAGGGCCGCGCCCATAGTCTGCATTCGTCAACCTCCCAAGGACTGGAGTCGGGCGGGTGCTTGGATGATCCTATTTTGAAGCCCTGACCGCAATGCTCTAATTGGTGTGTAATGGGGGGCCATTTCTGTGAGATAGAGTGGGCCCAGGCCCCAATATGCTATAAACATCAGAACCAAGATTTTAAATTGTACTCTATGCACTATAGGTAACCAATGTAGCTGTGCCAGCACGGGGGTGATGTGATGTCTATATGGTGTACCCGTAATAGTGCGTGCTGCTTGATTCTGTATAATTTGGATTTTTTTGACCCACTTAAGGGGAAGGCCAAGGCAAAAACCATTGGCAAAGTCTAGTCTGGATTGTACTAGAGCCAAAGTAAGTGTGATTTGGTGTCGATATGAAAGTAGATGTCTGATCTTCCCGAATAATTTGCAAATAGAATGAGGCATTTTTCATACAGTTCATAATTTGCGGAATCCAGGTAAGCTTTGCATCAAAAATGATTCCAAGGTTCTTGACTTGTCTTTTAGGTTCTGGGCAGGTACCTAGGTCAGATGGCCATCGGGATAGAATGGGAAAGGCTAGAGGTTCGCCCACTTGGAGTATTTCTGTTTTGGAGCAATTGAGGCTCAACCAGTTTCTATTCATCCAGGAATGGATATGAGTCATGCATTCTGCTAGGATCTGGGGATGTCTGTCATTTTTGGAAGTGTTGACTAGGATTTGGATGTCATCGGCATATAGTTGGCCTCCACATCCACTTTAACTTTGTTTTTATTCAGACAAATACATGCAAAAAGCCATCTAAAAATGGTGGACATCTTAGTATTCAAAGCCGAGTATTGTTCACTGGCACCATATAAATAATTCAAAGAATAATGTTTCAACTGCAGCCATGACCTTGATTGGAAATACAAACCAAGCAGGAGACAATTAACTCTACATACTAATGCTCAGTGAAGGTCTTCAGTGTGTACTGAGCCTTTACACTGCATTTTTGTTCACACTTACCTTCTGCTGAATTGTAGAGTGTTTAAGCTCCATGTCTCTCTTTTCCTTTGCAGCATCCACAACAAGACAATCCAACTGAAAAAAAAAATGGAGAAAAAAAAAAAAAAAAAACAACTTGTCAAAATCTGTCCACACTGTTTATTCTGTAAAAGGTTGTTTTCTTTGGATTATATACACTGCTATGCATTTTGAATGACTTATACTTGCAAATAAGAGCTCACAAGAAAAGGGATAAAAAGTTTCATATAATAATGATGTTACAAACTGTTATTATCAATAATCTAAGGACACATTACATATCTAGCCAAGTCAGCATGTAATGGGATACACTACCAGTAGGGACACACTTCATTGGAATCTCCTTAAGGCACTTAGGAAGGTTGAAAAAAAAAAAAAAAGAAGACTTAGCTTTCCTATCCACACATTCAAGGTGGATGGGGAATCCTCCTAGACATGTCTCTGTATTCTGACAGCAGGGAGACTTCCCTGCTGTCAGAATACACTGAACAGCACTGCAGCCTATTGCCTGCACCGCTGATCAAGCGAAAAAATACCAGTCGGGCTGCTGAACAGAATTCGATCAGTAGATTGCCTTCTATTCAACCACAGTGGCCCACACATGGATTGAAATTTGGCTGATCCCTGCTGAACTGTCCAAATGTAGATCCAGGCATACCTCAAACCCCCCCAATATGTCAAAATGTACATTAGTAGGGAAAATATAGTACTGTAAAACATTCTTTGTGACTGAAAAGTACAGATCAATCTCTAACTTTATATTTACATCAAGCTAACTAGATAGACACACTCACATTCTAACAGCATACACAAACAGACTGACTGCGATATGGACCAAGCAAATATATTATCATTTTTAGCTAACCAGTATACTATTTTTCTAGTGACCTATGCATAGAAAATGAATTCAGATATATAGCGAATAATTTCAAATACAAAATTATGCAGGAGGAGAATAACCACTTGTGTACCAGGGTAATTTTTTTATTTTTCACACACACATTTTAAAATCTGCTTTTTTTTTGCTAGAAATTACTTTAAACCCCCAAATAATTATATATTTTCTGAAAGCAGAGGCCCTCGAGAATAAAATTGTAGTGGGTGCAATTATTTATGTTGCCATTTGCGCAGCTATTTATCAAACGCATATTTTCAGGAGAAAATGCACTATAATGAATTTGAGTGAAAACTAACAAAATATTATAGCCGTTTTTTGGTAAAATATAAATGATGGGGCTGCATTGAGGAAATAGATTAAACATGCCAAGCCTTAAAACTGCGCATACCCATGAAAATGCAGAAAACTACATAGTACCCAAAATTGTCTATAGGGAATGCTTTCAAGAGAATGCCCGTGATCGTGTCATGGAGCTGCAGAACGGGGAGATGCCTACGTAAACAAGGCATTTCCCTGTTCTGCCTAGTGACAGGACAGTGATCTATTGCTCCCTGTCATCTGGAGCAGTGATCACTATTGTGTCACTTGGAGCCCAGCCCCCCCACAGTTAGAATCACTCTCTAGGACACACTTAAGCCCTTCACCCCCCCCCCCCCTAGTGTTTAACCCCTTCCCTGCCAGTGTCATTTACACAGTAATTGGTGCATTTTTATAGCGCTGACCGCTGTATAAATGACAATGGTCCCAATATAGCATCAAAAGTGTCCGAGGTGTCCGCCATAATGTTGCAGTCACGATAAAAATCACAGATTGCCGCCATTACAAATAATATTTTTTTTTATTTTAATTTTTTTATAAAAATGCCATAAAAACTATCCCCTATTTTGTAGACGCAATAACTTTTGCGCAAACCAATCAATATACGCTTATTGCGATTTTTTTTACAAAAAATATGTAGAAGAATACATATCGTCCTAAAACTGAGAAATATTTTTTTTTTATATATATATTTTTTGGGGATATTCATTATAGTAAAAAGTAGAAAAAATTGCTTTTTTTTTGGTTTATAGTGCAAAAAAAAACCGCAGAGGTGATCAAATACCACCAAAAGAAAGCTCTTAAAGCTCTATTTGTGGGGGGAAAATAAAAGGACATCAATTTTGTTTGGGTGCCACGTCGCATGACCACGCAATTGTCAGTTAAAGCGATGCAGTGCCGAATCGCAAAAAAAAGGCCCGGTCATTGGGCAGCTAAATCTTCTGGGGCTGAAGTGGTTAATTAATCGAACAAAATCAAACAGTAATACAATATTGCGCTAAAAATTTTGGTGGCATGAAGCCCTACCCCTTTTTTTGTGTAATATGCAAATTTAACAACTGCATCTCTACAACATAGTGCACCTAAGGAAAAGGGTAAAAAAAAAAGGATAAAGCGCCATGTCTGCCACCAAGCGGTAGGAACAGTAGTTTTTAGATATGCCAAATAATTACCTGTGCGCCTAAATCCTTCATGTACGGCTCAAGTTCACTGAAAAGGTCATAACCTTGGTGGAAGAAAGCCAGATGGGCATACATAAAGGAGAGCATCTGTTAAAAAAAAAAAAAAAAGCTATTAGGCAAGAAATTCCTTGCACAAATAATTATAAACATGCAGTAATTGCAGCAGACCATGCATACATCAACAATTCCCTGCAGGTCTCTTTAGGGGAAAAAAACTGGGGGAATACATTTAAAATGCATGCATTCAGTGACTCAGCTAAACCGGTACAAACCCATTCTCCTGGTCCTACAAACACATTTCATAAAACCTACAACATTTCCCTGCAGTCAGCTTTCTTCTAGAAAAAGCCTATGTTTTATTAGCTGTAAGCATGTAATAGAGCTCTGTACTGCGAGCGGGGGAAAAAAAAACTAAAGCAGCTTGTCAGAGTCCTGCAGCAGTAGCAGCTCATACAGGAGAGCTACAGATACACAGCAGCTCCGAACTGTGCTGCAGACAAGAAAAATGTCCAGAGATCAATACGCTGCTCCAAATGCAGAAAAAGTGCATGTGAGAATACTATACTGCAGAATCATTACCTTTCCCTAGAGTAATAATGAGTGCACAAATCAATCTAATCATGGACAGAAAGAGGTAAATCATTTGACCATTAACATTTTAGATGTAAATGCCTTTTATTTTCCTTTCCTGTTAAAAAAAAAACACAACAGCATTAGTGATCATGTTTTGGAAGGAGTCACAGACTCGGAAGTTTTCCATTCCATTAACCTATAGGTTGACTCCGACTTGAATTTGGTTTTAATTACCAGCACTGTGCATATCATATGGTACATTCTGCCCAGACTCGCTGAGATATGTTGGTTATGCACTGTGACCAGAGCATAAATGAAACAGTAATTATCTGCATTTACCATTACTTTGAACAGGTTACTTTGCAAATAATTAAAGAAAAAAAATCTCTGGGGAAAATGCTGAGTTTTTAGTACTTAAATAAGAAAGAAGTGCATCAAAATTTTAGTGTACAAGAGGAACTGCTGGTTAACATCAAAACGCGGTTATGAACTGAAATTAAGACTACATGCAAATAAGGAGTAATACTGTTCGAACTATATTTGACAAAATACAGCAAGCAGGTGCAAAGCACATCAACCAGTAGTAACCAGCTAGCAGAGGAAAACTATTTCTGGTTTAAAGTTGCTGCATTCCACAACCCATAACTGCTGTTTGGGCTATCCTAGGCTACCCCTTTTAAAGGTTTCTGTTAAACTTTGTACATGGAGTGTAGCCTTCAGAAGAGATTACCAATTAAGTTAAACCACTTCGGCTTTTACACCTGTACACCCATTATGGAACAGGGCAAATTTAAAAAGTAGAATTAGAGGCAAAACTTTTTTTTTACATTTTGGATAGAGTAAGGGAGGTTTATAACCCCTGTCAGATTTTTATTTATTTTTTTGCCATCTGTGTCCCATTGCAAAGATTTCTCTTCACTCCCTGTCCCATAACCAACACAGGAAGTGAGAGAAACTCCCTGAAAACTAAAAAGGAAATTCCTTGGGGACCCCCAGGTCACCAGAACTAGTTTCCCCATTGGAATATTTCCCCTCTATTACTTTTCTGGGACCAACCCAAAATCTGTGATTTTATTTTACTTTCAATGATAATGGTAAACAGGACAAATAGCGAGGGCGAATCTCCAAAACAGGGGCACAGACAGCAATAAAAACTGACAAGCTTTCTAATCCTTCTCTACTCAATCCAAAACTAGAAAAAAAATAAAAGTTTTGCCTTTAGTTATACTTTAAAATTTCTAATATGGGCCTGTTAACTGAGCAAGAACTTTGGCATCACCTAAAAGAAGAATTCCAGTCAAAAACCTATCTAGTCTTAAAAATATGTCTCCCCATGACACCTATGCTGACTATCCTGTGTAAAAAATTATGAATATTCTTACCTATTTTCAGGCCATTTACATGATCTGGCTTCCCTGTGCCAGCCAGGGGCAGCTGCAGGAGGTAGGAGGGAGCACCGACAACGGATTGGACATGGGAGCCTATGGGTGACGTCACCATGCGTTGTCAAAGCGCTCTCTCCTTCTCTGCAGCCACCACTGGCTGACACAGGGCATCATGTGACCAAACCGAAGCAGGCTTAGAATAAAGAAGTATAACATCATTTTACACAGGTTAGCCAGCATAGGATTAGGAGGGGGAGTAGACATTGGTCTTTGGCAATATTGTTTTGAAAAAGTAAAATTTTCTATGCAATCCATTAAGAAAAAAAGTAACAAAAAAATAAGAAAAACGCACTTTCTAATATGATGAGATTTCGTTTATGGAAAAAAATTGTTACTGTAGAAAAAAATAAAAATGAAATCCCATAATTTGTTCTGTTTAAAATTAGCATTACAAAGTTATTTGTAAACAAAAGCTTTTTATTTTTTTAAGGAACACTAAAAAAAATTAAGAAAAATAAATAAATACATTTAACCACTTCAGCCTCGGGAGAATTTACCCCTTAATGACCAGGCCATTTTTTTGCAATACGGCATTGCGTCACTTAAACTGAAAATTGCGCGGTTGTGCAACATTGTACCCAAACAAAATGGATTTCCTTTTTTCCCCACAAATAGAAAAAATGGTGGCATTTGATCACCTCTGCGGTTTTTATTTTTTGCGATATAAACAAAAAAAAGACACACAATAAAAATGTTTTTTTACTTTTTGCTATAATATCCCAAAAAATTAAATTCTCCATCAGTTTAGGCCTTCTACATATTTTTGGTAAAAATAAATCATAATAAGTGTATATTGATTGGTTTGTGCAAAAGTTATAGTGTCTACAAAATGGGGGATAGATTTATGGAATTTTTATTATTATATATTTTTTTACTAGTAATGGCAGTGATTAGCAATTTTATAGCGGGACTGCGACATTGTGGCAGACACCTTTTTGGGACCAGTGACATTTATACAGCGATCAGTGCTATAAAAAAACGCACTGATTTCTGTATAAATGTCACCGACAGGGAAGAGGTTAACACTAGAGGGAGATCAAGGGGTTAAGTGTGTCCTAGGGAGGTGTTTCTCACTGTGGGGGGAGTGTACTGACAGAGTACAGAGAGATCGGCGTTCATAATCACTAGGAACAGACATCTCTCTCTACTCCCCCGACAGAACGGGGATCTGTTTGTTTACATTGACATATCCCCGTTCTGGCTCTCTGTGGAGCGATCGCAGGTGGCCGGCGGACATCGCGGCCACGTATCAGCGCCCGCTATATCTATTACATGAACTGCCGTCCCGGTACGGCGTGTTGCGCAATAGAGCCGATCTGCAACCGTATATCGGCGGTGGCTGGTCGGCAAGTGGTAAATATGAAATATTAGAAAAATGGAAAATAGTTCAGGTGAGAAGGGGAAGAACAGGTGCATTAGTGATGATTAGAATAAACTTAGGGTTAATAAGGGGTTAAATAGGAACACATTTTATTAAAAATACAATTTTATTTGTTTTTACTACTTGTCAGTTGCTTTAAAGTGTCTGTTAAGCCACTGGATTATATTTTAACCATCCAATCTGTTATATAACAATATGTGTCCCAGTGCCTGTGCTGTATAAAATGTCAATTTCTACCCGATCTCTGAGCGTTTCCCAGCGCTCATCTAACTTCTCGTCACTCCTTTCCCCGGCTGACAGCAATAGCAGGAGGGGCCAAGAACTCCCGCTAATGTCAGCCGAAAGGAGGAGAGGAGAGAGACGAGCAGTCACGTGCGCGCTGGGAGACGCTCTGAGATAAAAAGGTAGAAATTGGCATGGTTTTTATACAGCACAGGCACTGGGACACATATTGTTAACCACTTAACGACCGCTCACTGTATATATACGTCGGCACAATGGCACCGACAGGCACAATCACGTAGAGCATAGGTGATTGCCTTTGTACAGTTGGGGGGTCCGATCGGACCCCCCTTCTGTACAGTGAGCGGTCGGAATTCGTCTGGGAGCGTTCCGAGATGGGGGGGCGGCCGTTCGATTCCGACCACCCCCCCGCGATCGCTCCCGGCGAATAGAAATGCCCCCTCTGTCTGTGTAATGTTTACACAGACCGAGAAAGCAGGAGGAAGTGATGTCATCTCCTGTGCGGCGCTCACATATACCGAGCGTCGTACAAGAGAAGACACACAGGTCAGTGCACTAACACTACACTAACACCAGCACACATAGGCACATAAATCGCCCCCCCAGATCACTCCCCAGCCCCCCCCAGATCACCCCCCAGCCCCCAGTCACAGTGTCACTGATTGCAGTGACCATTTATTTACTGATCACTGCAATCAGTGACATTTGTGACTGTAAAAGTGTCACTACATTTTGTTTTAGGTCCAGTGTAGCCCCCTAACCCCCCCCTAATAAAGGTTTAACCCCTTGATCACCCCCCAGATAACCCTTTCACCCCCTAGCACCGCCGTCGCTTGGCGATCATTTTTCTGATCGCTGTCTTGGCGTCGGTGATGCAGATCGGTACCCAGTAATTTTTTTTAGGTTCGCCGCAGGTTTTTATAGCGTCGGGTACCCCCATAAATTATATAATAAAGGTTTAACCCCCTTGATTGCCCCCCAGGTAACCCTTTCACCCCCTATCACCACTGTCACTAAGCGATCATTTTTCTGATCGATGTCTTAGCGTCGGTGATGCAGATCAGTAGCCAGTAATTTTTTTTAGGTTCGCCGCAGGTTTTTATAGCGTCGGGTACCCCCATAAAATATCTAATAAAGGTTTAACCCCCTTGATCGCCCCCCAGGTAACCCTTTCACCCCCTATCACCACTGTCGCTAAGCGATCAATTTTCTGATCGCTGTCTTAGCGTCGGTGATGCAGATCGGTAGCCAGTAATTTTTTTTAGGTTCGCCGCAGGTTTTTATAGCGTCAGGTACCCCCATATATTATCTAATAAAGGTTTTAACCCCCTAATTGCCCCTAGTTAACCCTTTCACCAGTAATCATCATATAAGTGTTACGGGTGACGCTGGTTAGTTAGTTTGCTTTTTATAGTGTCAGGGCACCCGCCGTATATAACCCAATAAAGGTTTAACCCCCTGATCGCCCGGCGGGTGATATCAATTAGGTTTTAGCGTCAGAGAGGGTCTGCGTCACACCCCAGGCAGCGTCAGGTTAGTGCCAGTAACGCTAACACCCACGCATGAAGCATACACCTCCCTTAGTGGTATAGTATCTGAACAGATCAATATCTGATCTGATCAGATCAGATCTATACTAGCGTCCCCAGCAGTTTAGGGTTCCCAAAAACGCAGTGTTAGCGGGATCAGCCCAGATACCTGCTAGCACCTGCGTTTTGCCCCTCCATCCAGCCCAGGCCACCCAAGTGCAGTATCGATCGATCACTGTCACTTACAAAACACAACACACATAACTGCAGCGTTCGCAGAGACAGGCCTGATCCCTGCGACTCCAGTGCTGTAGGAGGTGATTTCACCACCACAGTTAAAAAAAAAAAAAAGCAAATATGCCGAAGCATTGGGGCAGCAGGGGCGGAGGAGCGATTTTGCTCCTAATGCCGCGTACATACGATCGAAATTCCGAAGGAGGCTTGCCCGTGGAAAAGTCCGACCATGTGTGTGCGGCATAACTTTTTTGCGGGAGGATGCCCCCATGCTTCGGCATATATAAATGGTGCATGTATGCCCATCATTAGAAGTGGGTGGATGAAGGGCGGTATTCTAATGGTGGGCATACCCACCGATCAATCTCTTTTTTTGTTCAGCCACCTGGCTGCATGAAAAAAAAAGATTACAATACATGTCCAACAAGGACCAGCAACGTACTGGTATGTTGCTGGACTTTGATTGGTTATACCAGATTGATGCCTGCGGCTTTAGGTATCATCTTGGTATCATTCTTTTCAGCCAGCGGCCGGCTTTAATGTAAAAGCAACCCTAGTGGCTAATTAGCCTCTGGACTGCTTTTACAAGCAGTGGGAGGGAATGTCCCCCCCCCCCCCCCGGATATAAAAAGCGCCATTGGGAAATTGGGAAAGCATTTTATCACACCGATCTTGGTGTGGTCAGATGCTTTGAGGGCAGAGGAAAGATCTAGGGTCTAGACCCCAGTTTTTTCAAAAAAAGAGTACCTGTCACTACCTATTACTATCATAGGGGATATTTACATTCCCTGAGATAACAATAAAAATGATTAAAAAAAAAAAAAATATGTAAGGAACAATTTAAAAATAAAATAAAAAAGCAAAATTAATAAAAAAAAAAAAAAAAAAAAAAAAAAAAACCACCCCTGTCCTGCCCTTGCCCAATGGCGAACGCAAGCGTAGGTCTGGCGTCATATGTAAACAGCAATTGCACCATGCATGTGAGGTATCACCGCGAAGGTCAGATCGAGGGCAGTAATTTTAGCAGTAGACCTCCTCTGTAAATCTAACGGGGTAACCTGTAAAGGCTTTTAAAAATGTATGTAGTTTGTCGCCAATGCGCGTTTGTGCGAAATTTTAAAGCATGTCGTGTTTGATATCTATGTACTCGACCTAAGATCATCTTTTTTATTTCATCAAACATTTGGGCAATATAGTGTGTTTTAGTGCATTAAAATAAAAAAAGTGTATTTTTTCCCCAAAAAATGCGTTTGAAAAATCGCTGCGCAAATACTGTGTAGAAAAAAAAAATGCAACACCCACCATTTTATTCTGTAGGGCCTTTGCTTTAAAAAATATATAATGTTTAGGGGTTCAACGTAATTTTCTTGCAAAAAAATAAATAAATGTTTTCATGTAAACAAAAAGTGTCAGAAAGGGCTTTGTCTTCAAGTGGTTAGAAGAGTGGATGTAAGCTTCCTAATGTTGTGTATAAAATGCCAGAACAGTTCAAAACCCCCCCAAATGACTACCATTTTGGAAAGTAGACACCCCAAGCTATATACTGAGAGGCATGTCGAGTCCATGGAATATTTTATATGTTGACACAAGTTGCGGAAAAAAAGACAATTTTTTTATTTATTTATTTTTTTTTGCACAAAGTTGTCACTAAATGATATATTGCTCAAACATGCCATGGGCATATGTGGAATTACACCCCAAAATACATTCTGTTGCTTCTCCTGAGTACGGGGATACCACATGTGTGAGACTTTTTGGGAGCCTAGCCGCGTACGGGACCCCAAAAACCAATCACCGCCTTCAGGCTTTCTAAGGGTGTAAATTTTTGATTTCACTTCTCACTGCCCATCACAGTTTCGGAGGCCATGGAATGCCCAGATGGCACAAAACCCCCCCAAATGACCCCATTTTGGAAAGTAGACACCCCAAGCTATTTGCTGAGAGGTATTGTGAGTATTTTGCAGATCTCGCTTTTTGTCACAAAGTTTTGAAAATTGAAAAAAAAAAAAAGAAAAAAAAAATTCTTTCTTCATTTTCAAAAACAAATGAGAGCTGTAAAATACTCACCATGCCTCTCAGCAAACAGCTTGGGGTGTCTACTTTCCAAAATGGGGTCATTTGGGGGGGTTTTGTGCTATTTTGGCATTTTATGGCCTTCAAAACTGTGATAGGTAGTGAGGAGTGAAATCAAAAATTTGCGCCCTTAGAAATCCTAAAGGCGGTGCTTGGTTTCCGGGGTCCCGTACGTGGCTAGGCTCCTAAAAAGTCCCACACATGTGGTATCCCCGTACTCAGGAGAAGCAGCAGAATGTATTTTGGGGTGCAATTCCACATATAACCATGGCATGTGTGAGCAATATATCATTTAGTGACAACTTTTTGTAATTTTTTTTTTCTTTTTTTGTCATTATTCAATCACTTGGGACAAAAAAAAAAAAAATATTCAATGGGCTCAACATGCCTCTCAGCAATTTCCTTGGGGTGTCTACTTTCCAAAATGGGGTCATTTGGGGGGGTTTTGTACTGCCCTGTCATTTTAGCACCTCAAGAAATGAGATAGGCAGTCATAAATTTAAAGCTGTGTAAATTCCAGAAAATGTACCCTAGTTTGTAAACGCTATAACTTTTGCGCAAACCGATAAATATACACTTAGACGTTTTTTTTACTAAAGACATGTGGCTGAATACATTTTGGCCTAAATGTATGACTAAAATTGAGTTTATTCGATTTTTCTTATAACAAAAAGTAGAAAATATCATTTTTTTTCAAAATATTCGGTCTTTTTCCGTTTATATCGCAAAAAATAAAAATCGCAGAGCCAATCAAATACCATTAAAAGAAAGCTCTATTTGTGGGAAGAAAAGGACGCAAATTTTGTTTGGGTAAAACATTGCATGTCCGCACAATTTACAGTTAAAGCAGCGCAGTGCAAAATTCTGAATTCACCTCTGGTCCTCTAGCTACCAAATGGTCCGGGGCTTAAGTGGTTAAACAACAGATGGGATGGTATAAATATAATATAGTTTTTATAGCAGCAGGAGCAGAGGGGCGGGCAGTGTCTCGAGCTGACAGGCAGGGAGGGGAGGGGAGAGAGGACAGGGGGAGAGCAGAGAGGAGAGCTGCAGATGACGGAGGCACGTAAACTGACCACGGTGTCAGGGCCCAGCAGCTATGATAAACCGTGGTCAGTTTACAGGTGGGAGGGCAGAACCAAGCAGGATCAGCCAGGCTTTTTAGGCTATACAGGGGGCCAAATGACACAACACAAGCACTGTGCTGCTATTCATGCTTTAAGGCAATATTTTTTGTTAAGGGTAACAAATATTTTAACCAACATCATATGCAGAGCCAAGATCATCCCTTTATGTGATGATGAATAAAACAAAAGTGGATACAAAATGACATTGTTACTTTTAGATCTACCTATCTTGCCCATGAATAGTGCTTATAAACACTGAGACAAGCAGTTTGTTTTTTTGACGGGATCAGCTACCAGCAGGTCTTTCGAGTGTGGGTGGAAACCCATGCAGGCATAGGGAGAATATGCAAACTCCAGGCAGGTAGTGCTAGTTCTGCTAGGTGGAAGTGCTAATAACTTATGCATATCGAAGTTGTTTTGACCATGTGTACCACACCCAGTGTCCACAACTGGTTAAAAAAAAAAAAAAAAAAAAAATCAACTATTGGCAAATAACATACACATCAGACAACAAGTAGTGTTACAGTCTGAAAAACGTGTAGGCCTCTTGCACACGGTACTGATGTTTGAGCTTCTGCTATTTTGGTCGTAAAATTTGGGGTGTTTGTTTTGCACGTATGTGCGCATTTGCGTGCACAATACCCTCCTAGGGAAAATTAATTAATATTTATGCTCTCATGCGTGTATTTGTGCGCATATGTGCATATTTACGCGCACTGGTGCAAAAATACTGACAAGGAAAGCAGATTTATTACTGCGGAATACTCGGCGCTTATTTAAAGTCGAAGTTCACCTTTTTTTTTTTTCTAAATTCTAGCTCCCCTGCGTACCAATATACCATTAATGTACTTTTTCAAAAAAAAAAAACAGCTTTCCATTAATTCCACACAGGCTTACCTCACTCTCTTCAAAGCTGTTTAACCACTTAACGACCGCCCACTGTAAATATACGTCAGCAGAATGGCACCGACAGGCAGAATCACGTATATGTACGTGATTGCCTTTGTATAGTTGGGGGGTCCGATCGGACCCCCCTTCTTTACAGTGGGTGGTCGTTTTACCTTCGGGAGCGATCCGGCATGAGGGGACGGCCGTTCGATTCCGGCCACCCCCTCTCGATCGCTCCCGGCGAATGAGAGAGCTTCCCCTGCCTGCCAGGAAGGAGGAAGTGATGTCATCTCTCCTGGGGCGCTCACATATACCGAGCGCCGTACAGGAGAAGATGCCAGGTTAGTACACACAACACTACACTGACACCAGGACACATAGGCACATAAATCGCCCCCCCAGATCACCCCCCAGCCCCCAGTCACAGTGTCACTGATTGCGGTGACCATTTATTTAGTGATCACTGCAATCAGTGACATTTGTGACTGTAAAAGTGTCACTACATTTAGTTTTAGGTCCAGTGTAGCCCCCTAACCCCCCTAATAAAGGTTTAACCCCCTGATCACCCCCCAGGTAACCCTTTCACCCCCTAGCACCGCCGTCACTAAGCAATCATTTTTCTGATCGATGTCTTAGCGTCGGTGATGCTGATCGGTAGCCAGTAATTTTTTTTAGGTTCGCCGCAGGTTTTTATAGCGTCAGGTACCCCCATATATTATCTAATAAAGGTTTAACCCCCTGATCGCCCCCCCAGGTAACCCTTTCACCCCCTATCACCACTGTCGCTAAGCAATCATTTTTCTGATCGATGTCTTAGCGTCGGTGATGCTGATCGGCAGCCAGTAATTTTTTTTAGGTTCGCCGCAGGTTTTTATAGCGTCGGGTACCCCCATATATTACCTAATGAAGGTTTAACCCCCTTGATCGCCCCCCAGGTAACCCTTTCACCCCCTATCACCACTGTCACTAAGTTATAATTTTTCTGATCGATGTCTTAGTGTCGGTGATGCCGATAGGTAGCCAGTAATTTTTTTTTAGGTTCGCCGTCAGGTTTTTATATAGCGTCAGGTACCCCCATATATTACCTAATAAAGGTTTTAACCCCCTAATTGCCCCTAGTTAACCCTTTCACCAGTGATCATCATATAAGTGTTACGGGTGACGCTGGTTAGTTAGTTTGCTTTTTATAGCATCAGGGCACCCGCCGTATATAACCCAATAAAGGTTTAACCCCCCTGATCGCCCGGCGGGTGAGATCAATTAGGTTTTAGCGCCAGAGAGGGTCTGCGTCGCCCCAGGCAGTGTTAGGTTAGTGCCAGTAACGCTAACACCCACGCGCAAAGCATACACCCCCCTTAGTGGTATAGTATCTGATCAGATCTATACTAGCATCCCCAGCGGTTTAGGGTTCCCAAAAACGCAGTGTTAGCGGGATCAGCCCAGATACCTGCTAGCACCTGCGTTTTGCCCCTCCGTCCAGCCCAGGCCACCCAAGTGCAGTATCGATCGATCACTGTCACTTGCAAAACACAACACACATAACTGCAGCGTTCGCAGAGACAGGCCTGATCCCTGCGACTCCAGGGCTGTAGGAGGTGATTTCACCACCACAGTTAAAAAAAAAAAAGCATATATGCCGAAGCATTGGGGCAGCAGGGGCGGAGGAGCGATTTTGCTCCTAATGCCGCGTACATACGATCGAAATTCCGACGGAGGCTTGCCCGTGGAAAAGTCTGACCATGTGTACGCGGCATAACTTTTGCGAGAAGATGCCCCCATGCTTCGGCATATATAAATGGTGCATGTATGCCCATCATTAGAAGTGGGTGGATGAAGGGCGGTATTCTAATGGTGGGCATACCCACCGATCAATCTTTTTTTTTCGTTCAGCCAACAGGCTGCATGAAAAAAAAGATTACAATACATGTCCAACAAGGACCAGCAACGTACTGGTATGTTGCTGGACTTTGAATGTTTATACCAGAATGATGCCTGCGGGTTTAGGTATCATCTTGGTATCATTCTTTTCAGCCAGCGGCCGGCTTTCATGTAAAAGCAATCCTAGTGGCTAATTAGCCTCTGGACTGCTTTTACAAGCAGTGGGAGGGAATGTCCCCCCCCCCCCGGATATAAAAAGCGCCATTGGGAAATTGGGAAAGCATTTTATCACACCGATCTTGGTGTGGTCAGATGCTTTGAGGGCAGAGGAAATATCTAGGGTCCAATAGACCCCAGTTTTTTCAAAAAAGAGTACCTGTCATTACCTATTGCTATCATAGGGGATATTTACATTCCCTGAGATAACAATAAAAGTGATAAAAATACATAAATATGGAAGCAACAGTTTAAAAATAAAATAAAAAAGCAAAATTAATAATAAAAAAAATAAAAAATAAAAAAAAGCACCCCTGTCCTGCCCTGCTCTTGCCCAATGGCGAACGCAAGCGTCGGTCTGGCGTCATATGTAAACAGCAATTGTACCATGCATGTGAGGTATCACCGCGAAGGTCAGATCGAGGGCAGTAATTTTAGCAGTAGACCTCCTCTGTAAATCTAACGGGGTAACCTGTAAATGCTTTTAAAGGCTTTTAAAAATGTATGTAGTTTGTCGCCAATGCGCGTTTGTGCGAAATTTTAAAGCATGTCGTGTTTGGTATCTATGTACTCGGCCTAAGATCATCTTTTTTATTTCATCAAACATTTGGGCAATATAGTGTGTTTTAGTGCATTAAAATTAAAAAAAGTGTATTTTTTCCCAAAAAATGCGTTTGAAAAATCGCTGCGCAAATACTGTGTAGAAAAAAAAAATGCAACACCCACCATTTTATTCTGTAGGGCCTTTGCTTTAAAAATATATATAATGTTTGGGGGTTCAACATAATTTTCTTGCAAAAAAAAATATGTTTTCATGTAAACAAAAAGTGTCAAAAAGGGCTTTGTCTTCAAGTGGTTAGAAGAGTGGATGTAAGCTTCCTAATGTTGTGTATAAAATGCCAGAACAGTTCAAACCCCCCCCAAATGACCCCATTTTGGAAAGTAGACACCCCAAGCTATATACTGAGAGGCATGTCGAGTCCATGGAATATTTTATATGTTGACACAAGTTGCGGAAAAAATACAATTTTTTTTTTTTTTTTTTGCACAAAGTTGTCACTAAATGATATATTGCTCAAACATGCCATGGGCATATGTGGAATTACACCCCAAAATACATTCTGTTGCTTCTCCTGAGTACGGGGATACCACATGTGTGAGACTTTTTGGGAGCCGCGTACGGGACCCCAAAAACCAAGCACCGCCTTCAGGCTTTCTAAGGGTGTCAATTTTTGATTTCACTTCTCACTGCCTATCACAGTTTCGGAGGCCATGGAATGCCCAGATGGCACAAAACCCCCCCAAATGACCCCATTTTGGAAAGTAGACACCCCAAGCTATTTGCTGAGAGGTATTGTGAGTATTTTGCAGATCTCGCTTTTTGTCACAAAGTTTTGAAAATTGAAAAAAAAAAGAAAAAAAAAAAAAAAAAGGTTCTTTCTTAATTTTCAAAAACAAATGAGAGCTGTAAAATACTCACCATGCCTCTCAGCAAACAGCTTGGGGTGTCTACTTTCCAAAATGGGGTCATTTGGGGGGGAGGAGAAGCAGCAAAATGTATTTTGGGGTGCAATTCCACATATAACCATGGCATGTGTGAGCAATATATCATTTAGTGACAACTTTTTGTAATTTTTTTTTTTTTTTGTCATTATTCAATCACTTGGGACAAAAAAATAAAAATATTCAATGGGCTCAACAGGCCTCTCAGCAATTTCCTTGGGGTGTCTACTTTCTAAAATGGGGTCATTTGGGGGGGTTTTGTGCTATTTTGGCATTTTATGGCCTTCAAAACTGTGATAGGTAGTGAGGAGTGAAATCAAAAATTTGCGCCCTTAGAAATCCTGGAGGCGGTGCTTGGTTTCCGGGGTCCCGTACGTGGCTAGGCTCCTAAAAAGTCCCACACATGTGGTATCCCCGTACTCAGGAGAAGCAGCAGAATGTATTTTGGGGTGCAATTCCACATATAACCATGGCATGTGTGAGCAATATATCATTTAGTGACAACTTTTTGTAATTTTTTTTTTTTTTGTCATTATTCAATCACTTGGGACAAAAAAAAAAATATTCAATGGGCTCAACATGCCTCTCAGCAATTTCCTTGGGGTGTCTACTTTCTAAAATGGGGTCATTTGGGGGGGTTTTGTACTGCCCTGTCATTTTAGCACCTCAAGAATTGAGATAGGCAGTCATAAATTAAAAGCTGTGTAAATTCCATAAAATGTACCCTAGTTTGTAAACGCTATAACTTTTGCGCAAACCGATAAATATACGCTTATTGACATTTTTTTTACTAAAGACATGTGGCTGAATACATTTTGGCCTAAATGTATGACTAAAATTGAGTTTATTCGATTTTTCTTATAACAAAAAGTAGAAAATATCATTTTTTTTCAAAATTTTCGGTCTTTTTTCCGTTTATATCGCAAAAAATAAAAATCGCAGAGGCAATCAAATACCATTAAAAGAAAGCTCTATTTGTGGGAAGAAAAGGACGCAAATTTCGTTTGGGTACAACATTGCATGTCCGCACAATTTACAGTTAAAGCAGCGCAGTGCAAAATTCTGAATTCACCTCTGGTCCTTTAGCTACCAAATGGTCCGGGGCTTAAGTGGTTAAAACACATTGTTCAATTATTTCTGCCTTACTTCCTGGACAGACTTTAGGTCATGACACCGGAAGGAGTTTACCAGCTGATCTCATTAGCACACACCCTGCATCATCTATTCTCAGCTGGTCAACTCCTTCCGATGTCATGACCTAAAGTCTGTCCAGGAATTATGGCAGAAGTAATCGAGCAGTATGTTTAAACAGCTATGAAGAGAGTTAGGTAAGCCTGTGTAGAATTAATGGAAAGCGGTTTTATTTTTGCAAAATAAGTACATTAATGCTAGGTACATAGGGGAGCTGGAATTTAAAAAGAAACTTAGCCCTTCTTTTTCGTACATCACGGGACACAGAGCGACATAGTCATTACTAATGGGTTATATAGTTACCGTCAGGTGCTGGCACTGGCAACTTCCAAAACCGGAAGTACCCTCCCCTATATAAGCCCCTCCCATCCGGGAGCACCTCAGTTTTTTTGCCAGTGTCTAAGGTGTTGGCCAAGAAGAAACATGTGTTTTTCACTGAGCTTGCGTACAGGTTCTTTTGGGCCTCAGTAAGCTATTCCGGATCCGACCAAAAAAGCTTCATAGCTAAACGGTCGGTACCCGGGCCTTGCAGAGAAGAGCAAGGTTCTGCCTGTAATGCTTCTCTTAGGAGAGCTGGACCCTGGGATCCAGAGCTCTGGTCATACCCACGACCAAGATGTTTTCTGTGCAGGGTGCTATACAGGTCCAGGGGAGTGGAATCCTTGGGAACCCGGTCCCTGAAGGTTTGATTACAATGCCTGCCGTGATAGGTGAAGTTTGGGCTTTTGTGGACCAAACAAAGTCCTGCGGCGGGGAACAGGTAAGTGGGGGCCCCCAGGAACTTGGTTCTATTGGGGGACCCCCAAGCCTAATTTGTCTTTCTGTCTGTTACCTAACGGTATTCCCGCTAATATCTGTGCATGCCTGTAACTACTAAAAAAAAAAAAAAATGTAATTTTTTTTTTTTTTTTCTTGACCACCATTAAAAATTAAGAATGTTTTTTTATATATGTTTAGTATATTAAACTGCGGTACCTGTGTTTGTCCACTAGAGGCCGCTGTGGAATGTTTTTCTTGTCATATGGACTAGTTTCTTCTCAGAGAGCAAAGTCCAGGCAGCTGGTGAGTTCTCCTACAGGAAACTGTTTCCTCTGCCATGTTGCAGTGTTCGTCTATCCCCCGGCCTGCGGCAAAGGGGGCCCTGGCTCCTGTCCCTGGTTTCCATGTTTGAAAATTAGCGCCGAGGCGCACGTGGCCGCGCGCGTGCGCGCGCCTCTATATATAGAGGTGGCCGGAAAAAGGGGCGGGGCCTGGGGGATGACGCTCTGTGCGCGCCGCAGCGCTTCTGCGCATGTGCGGGCGTCCCAGCAGGTTTTTAAAAAGCCACATTATTGCAGTAAGCTGGCTATGAAGTACAGAGACAGAGCTGGCAACATTTAAAGGCATACAGCAAGCGGTTGATACAGGCATCCCCTAGAAAGGCACATTAGTAGACACCAACTGTGATATAGCAGCAATTGTGCTAGACTATTCTCAGTAAAAGTGGTGTATTACGGCTGGAATACCTCAACTTTAGGCTTAGGAATATGCCGTCCAGTAGCTCCGGAACTGAATCTTCCAGGAAGCGAAGGGGGTCTCATCGGGCTCTGAGGATCTTGGGCATACTCCTGCTGCACCAGTCTCCCCTGAAGTTCAGAGGTAAGTGACCGTAGAGACCCCGCAGGGGTACTTGGTACTGTGGCTGTCCTCAGTCACCTGCTCCTGTGTATGTAACAGAGGAGGTTTTTTCCTCAGCTCTGGGAGGATTAGAGAGAGATTGTCAAAATTTATCGCTGCCTCCCTGTCAGGGAAAGCACGCCCGATCTCCGTCTCCTCCTTCAGAGTGCCTGTTAGCAGAGCAACAGTCCAATACAGGGATCGACCTGCCTGAAGGGGATCAGGATAAGGTTGATTCTGTTATAGAGGAATCAACAGTGGGGGAACCTTTTCTCAGCATCTCAAGCTGAAAGATTATGGGTTCAGTCTCTGACTAACATGGTCCGATCAGCATTTAAAAATGCACCTTGCGGAACCATCAACCACTACTGTATCCTCGTTGGGGTCGCTAGAAGCTCCCAGACTGTTTGTTCTTTTCCACTTCACCCTTTACTGAAAGGGCTCATTTACCAGGATTGGGAACGTCCTGAGAAAAAAGGGATTTTTATAACAGCTTACCTGTAAAATCCTTTTCTTGGAGTACATCACGGGACACAGAGCGACTTAGTCATTACTAATGGGTTATATAGTTTACCTTCAGGTGTTGGCACTGGCCAATTCCAAACCGGAAGTACCCTCCCCTATATAAGCCCCTCCCACCCGGGAGCACCTCAGTTTTGTAGCCAAGCAATAAGTGTCCCAAAAAGAGGGGTGGGAGCTCTGTGTCCCGTGATGTACTCCAAGAAAAGGATTTTACAGGTAAGCTGTTATAAAAATCCCTTTTTCTTTTTCGTACATCACGGGACACAGAGCGACTTAGTCATTACTAATGGGACGTCCCAAAGCAATGCCAAATGAGGGGGGGGTACATAAGCTGGGCGCCATCAGGCATGAGGATCTTTTGCGGCCTGCAACACACTGCGCCCAAAGGCGACATCCTCCTGACTTCTAACGTGTACCTGATAGAATCTAGTAAACGTGTGTACCGAAGACCATGTTGCGGCCTTACATACTTGAGCCAGGGAGGCCTGGTGATGCACTGCCCATGAAGTTCCAACCGCTCTTGTGGAGTGCGCCCTAACTTTGAACGGAGGCGGTCTCTTTCTCAAGCCATAGGCTTGTATTATGACCTGTCGAATCCACTTGGCTAAAGTAGATTTTGATGCTGCCTGACCCCTTCTGGGGCCTTCCGGCAGAACAAACAAAGAATCCGTTCTGCGAATCTGAGCAGTGGCTTTTAGATAAGCTTTAACTGCTCTTACCACATCCAAAGAATGTAATAACTTTTCCTCTACTGAGCTAGGTTTGGGAAAAAAGAAGGAAGAACCACATCTTGGTTCAAATGAAACCTCGATACCACCTTAGGAAGAAAGGCTGGATGAGGACGTAATACTACTCTGTCCTTATGGACAACCAGATATGGCTCCTTACAGGACATAGCTGCTAATTCCGACACTCTTTTAGCCGAACAAATGGCTACTAAGAAAACCAATTTCCTGGTGAGAAGAACCAAGGAAATGTGTTGTAATGGTTCAAACGGTTGTTTCTGTAGAACCGACAGAACCAGGTTTAAGTCCCAAGGACATATGGGAATACTAACCGGAGGGCTAATACGCATCACTCCTTGTATAAAGGCTTTGACTAGTGAATGCGAAGCCAAGGGCCTTTGAAAAAATATTGACAAGGCCGAAATCTGACCCTTGATAGTACTCAAGGCCAGCTTCCTATCTACAGCCCACTGTAGGAAGTCCAGAATCCTCCCTATCATGTACTTACGTGGATGCCATTTCTTGGTCTCACACCACGTAATGTACGCTTTCCAGATCCTATAATAGATCTGCCTGGATACCGGTTTCCTGGCATTGATCATGGTAGATACCACAGAATTAGAGAGCCCTCTCTTTTTCAGAATGTGGGCTTCAATAGCCAGGCCGTCAAACCTAGGGCTGGTAAGGAAGGGTGGTATATCGGTCCTTGCGACAGCAGGTCCGGACGAAGTGGGAGGGTCCAAGGACTCCTCACTGACATTTTTACCATCTCCGCGTACCATGCCCTTCGGGGCCACGCTGGAGCCACCAGAATCACTGGTTTCTTTTCTACCCCGATTCTGCGGAGTAATCGCGGTAACAATTGTGGCGGTGGGAATGCATATATCAGCTTGAACCGATCCCAAGGGAACACTAGGGCATCCGAGCCGCAAGCTAGGGGATCCCTTGTGCGAGACACAAACCTGTCCACCTTTGCGTTGAATCTGGATGCTAGCAGATCTACATCCGGTGTTCCCCACCGCTGGCATATTGCCTGGAAAACCTCGGGGTGAAGAGACCATTCCCCCGGGCATAATTGTTGGCGACTTAGAAAGTCCGCTCCCCAATTTTCCACTCCTGGGATGAAAACCGCGGATATGGCTGGGACATATCTTTCTGCCCACTCCAGGATGCAATTTGCTTCCTTCTGGGCTGCACGACTTTTGGTGCCACCCTGATGATTGATATATGCCACTGCCGTGGCATTGTCTGATTGAATTCTGACAGGGGACCCCTGGAGTTTGGATGTCCATGCTACTAGGGCATACCGGGCTGCTCGTATCTCTAAGAGATTGATGGGCAGGGCCTTTTCTGCTTCTGACCACCTGCCCTGGAGACCATTGCTCCAGCACTGCCCCCCAGCCGATGAGGCTGGCATCTGTAGTGACCACCTTCCAAGAAACCGGACTGAAGGGTTTCCCTCTTTCCAGATTCTGGGGCACCAACCACCAATGGAGGCTCTTGCGAACGGAAGGGGACAGGGACATTGGTAAGTCTAAAGCCTGAACTTTTTTGTTCCAGGCTGACAGTATGGCCCTTTGCAAATTCCTTGAATGGAATTGACCGTAGGGTACCGCTTCGAATGAAGCCACCATCTTTCCCAGCAGCCTCATGCAGAGACGTATGGATGGTTTTCTTTTTGTACCCACTAAGTGGGTCAAATTTCTTAAAGACGACACCTTCTCTGGAGGTAAGAAAATCTTTCTCTGATTTGAATCCAGCCTTAGCCCTAAGTATTCCAGACTTTTGACTGGTCTTAGAGCTGACTTGTCCCGGTTGATAATCCAACCGTGATATTCCAGATACTCGATTGTCTTGTGAATAGCTACTTCCAGCTTTTCCACTGAGTGGTCTATTAGTAGCAGGTCGTCTAGATATGCCATTATCGTTACACCCTGTGTTCTTAGATTGGCCAATAATGGGGCCAGAATTTTTGTGAACACTCGTGGTGCTGTGGCCAGACCGAAAGGTAAGGCTCTGAACTGAAAATGGCGCCCTTCTACTGCAAAGCGTAGAAATTTCTGATGGGCCGGAAAGATGGGAATATGCAGATAAGCATCCCTTATGTCGATCGAGGCTAGCCATTCCTGCCCTTGTAGGGCGGTGGCCACTGATCGGATCGACTCCATCCGAAAGGTCCTGATATTTAGGAACTTGTTTAGCCCTTTTAGATTTAATATGGGCCTCACGTCCCCATTTGGTTTGGGGACTGTGAAAAGGTTCGAGTAAAACCCGAATCCGCTTTCTTCCAGGGGAACCTTCATGATTACCCCTTGGAGCAATAGTTGTTCTAGTGCCAGAAGGAGGGATCCTCTCTTTTGGGGATCTCTTGGCACGTTTGACCTCATAAATTGGGCAGGAGGAGTGCCTTTTAACTCCAGCTTGTATCCCAGACTTACTGCGGAGAGCACCCATCTGTCTCTGATGGTGTCCCGCCAGGTCTCTGTGAACAACTGAAGTCTTCCCCCCACCCGATTGAGCGGGGGCAATACTTCATGCCTTAGGGGGAGGTTTTGTACCTCTCTTGATCCAGGGCTTCTTGTTACCCTGTGATTGTCCCTGATTTCTGCCCCCTGAATTTGACCGCGGAGGCCGTCGGAACTGCTTCCCAGCCGATGTGCCCGGGACTGGAGAGGTAGGCCTCTTAAAAGAAGGACTTCTACCCTTGTTCTTAACCGGTAAGAGTGAACTTTTACCGGCAGAAATTTTCTGGATATATTTGTCCAGATCTTCTCCAAATAAGCGTTCTCCATGAAATGGGAAGCTAACCAGCAGTTTTTTACAGGGAGCTTCAGCAGACCAGTTTTTGAGCCACAGAAGCCTACGCATATGTACTATAGACAGCGTAAAGCGGGAGGCCTGTTGGATTGTATCCTTTATGGCGTCCACCGCAAAACACAAGGCTCTAGGCAGGTCAGCTAGGGCATGAGCCTGCTGATCTGGTAAGTCCCTTAAGACTTGTTTCAACTGATCTTTCACTGCTTGGCAGACTCCAATCGCTGCTACCGCAGGTTGTGTCACCATACTTGCTGTAGAGAAAGCAGATTTTAGTAAAGACTCCAATTTTTTATCTATTGGGTCTTTGAACATTGGAACATTATCTACTGGACATGTCAGTGATTTGTTAACAGAAGAGATGGCTGCGTCCACTATAGGGACCCTCCATTTTCTTATGAACTTATCCTCCATGGGATAGATCACCGGAAATCTCTTGGGGGGAGCAAATATTTTATCAGGATGCTCCCAATCCTGGTAAATAAGCCCTTCTAATAAAGGGTGGATTGGGAAGGAACAGACCGCCTGGGGAGCTTTTAGCGACCCCAGCGAGGAAACCGTAGTGGATGGTGGTTCCGCCAGAGGCATTTTAAATGCTGATCGGACCATGTTAGTCAGAGACTGAACCCATAATCTTTCAGCCTGAGAAGCTGAGAAAGGTTCTTCCACTGTTGATTCCTCTATAAGTGAATCAACCTCATCCTGATCCCCTTCAGGTAGGTCGATCTCTGTGTGGGGCTGTTCCTCCACTAACAGGCACTCTGAAGGAGGAGACGGAGATCGGACGCGCTTTTCCTGTGACAGGGAAGCAGCGATCAATGCTGTTAATCTCTCTTCCAATCCTCCCAGAGTTGAGGATAAAACCTCCTCTGTTATATATACAGGAGCAGGTGGACTGGGGACAGCCGCAGCACCAGGCATTCCTGCGGGGTTTCTACGGCTACTGACCTCTGCATTCTCAGGGGAGATTGGTGCAGTGCAAGCATGCCCAATATCCTCAGAGCCCGATGGAGACCCCTTTGGCTTCCTGGAAGATCTATTTCCGGAGCGTCTGGACGACATATCCTTTAAGCACAAAGCTGAGGTATTCCCGTCGTCATACACCAATTTTTGCTGGTAATAGTCTAACACAGGTGCTGCTATATACCAGCTGGTGTCCACTAAAGTGCCTTTCTATGGGGATGCCTGCATCAACCGCCTCTGTGTGCCACTGTTTGTTGCTAGCTCTGTTTGCATGCAGCTGACACTTGTACTGTGTCTTTTAACCATGCTGGGACGCCCGCACATGCGCAGAAGCGCCGCGGCGCGCATCGAGCGTCATCCACCCGCCCCGCCCCTTTTTTTTCATAGGAGGCGCGTGCACGCGCCCGCGCGCGCGCCCGTGCGCCAATGGCGCCCTTTTCGAAAACCAACAGAGGACTAGGAGCCAGGGCCCTTTTTGCCGGAGGGCCTGTGCGGTGGATGAACGCAGCAACAGGGCAGAGGAAGTGGATTCCCTCAGAGAAACTTACCAGCTGCCTGGATCTTTTGAGTTGAGAAAACCAAAGATCCACATTTACAAGAAAAATGGACTACAGCGGCCTCTAGTGGTTTAACACAGGTACCGCGGTCCCTGTTTTTTTTTTTTTTCTTGACTACTATTAAAATTTTACATTTTCAGTAGTTATAGGCAAACACAGATATTTAGCGGGAATACCGTTAGGTAACAGACAGAAAGACAAATTAGGCTTGGGGGTCCCCCAATAGAACCAAGTTCCTGAGGGCCCCCACTTACCTGATCCCCGCCGCAGGACTTTGTTTGGTCCACAAAAGTCCAAACTTCACCTATCACGGCAGGCATTGTAATTAAACCTTCAGGGACCGGGTTCCCAAGGATTCCACTCCCCTGGACCTGTATAGCACCCTGCACAGACAGCGTCTTGGTCGTGGGTATGACCAGAGCTCTGGATCCCAGGGTCCAGCCCTCCTAAGAGAAGCATTACAGGCAAAACCTTGCTCTTCTGCTGCAAGGCCCGGGTACCGACCGTTTAGCTATGAAGCTTTTTTGGTGGGATCCGGAACAGCTTACTAAGGCCCAAAAGAACCTGTACGCAAGCCCAGTGAAAACACATGTTACTCTTTGGCCAACACCTTAGACACTGGCAAAAAACTGAGGTGCTCCCGGGTGGGAGGGGCTTATATAGGGGAGGGTACTTCCGGTTTGGAATTGGCCAGTGCCAACACCTGAAGGTAAACTATATAACCCATTAGTAATGACTAAGTCGCTCTGTGTCCCGTGATGTACGAAAAAGAAATATTTATTCCCCCAAGAGATTTCCGGTGGTCTATCCCATGGAGGATAAGTTCATCAAAAAAAAAAAAAAAATGGAAGGTCCCTACAGTGGACGCAGCCATCTCTTGTATGTATAAATCACTGACATGTCCAGTGGATAATGTCCAAATGTTCAAGAACCCAATAGATAAAAGATTGGAGTCCTTATGAAAATCTGCTTGGTGATACAACCAGCAGTAGCAGCTATTGGGGTCTGCTAAGCAGTGAAGGATCAGTTGAAACAGGTCTTGAGGGACTTGACAGATCAGCAGGCTTTGCCCTAGCTGATCTACCTAGAGCCTTAGGCTTTGCGGTTGACGCCATAGAGGATTCAGTCCATCAGGCCTCCCGCCTTACGCTGTCTATAGACATATGCGTAGGCTCCTATGGCTCAGAAACTGGTCTGCTGAAGCTCCCTGTAAAGAATGGCTGGTTAGCGTCCCATTTCAGGGTGAACGCTTATTCAGGGAAAACCTGGACAAATATATCCAGAAAATTTCCAGCGGTAAAAATACGCTCTTGCCGGTTAAAAGCAGAGTTAGAGGTCCCTCTTTAAGGGGCCTGCTTCTCCAGTCCCTGGGGCATCGGCTGTGTAACAGTTCCGACGGCCTCCTCGGTCAAATCCCGGGGGTAAAAAACAGGGACAGTAGCAGGGTAATGAGAAACCCTGGGTCAGGGGAGGTACAAAACCTCCCCCAAAGTTAAAAGACTCTCCTCCTTCCCATTTTTAAGGTCAAACGTGCCAAGGGATCCCCGGAAGAGAGAGTCCCTCCTGTTGGCACTAGAACAACTATTGCTCCAAGGAGTAATTATGGAGGTTCCCCTGGAAGAATGAGGGTTCGGGTTTTACTCAAACCTCTTTACAGTCCCGAAGCAAACGCGGACGGGAGGCCCATATTAATTCAAAAAGGGCTATACAAATTCCTGTATATCAGGACTTTCCGATGGAGTCGATCCGATCGGTGGCCACTGCCCTACAAGGGGAGGATTGGTTAGCCACGATCGACATCAAAGATGCTTATTTGCACATTCCCATCTTTCCAGTCCACCAAAAATTTCTACGCTTTGCAGTAGAAGGGCGCCATTTTCAGTTCAGAGCCTTACCCTTCGGTCTGGCCACAGCACCAAGAGTGTTCACAAAAATTCTGGCCCCATTATTGGCCAATCTAAGAACACGAGGTGTAACGATAATGGCATATCTAGACGACTTGTTGCTGATAGACCACTCAGTGGAAAAACTAGAAGTGGTTGTTCACGAGACAATCAAGTATCTGGAATATCACGGTTGGATTATCAACCGAGACAAGTCAGCCCTAAAACCAGTCAAAAGTCTGGAATACTTGGGGCTAAGGCTGGATTCAGACCAGAGAAAAATTTTCTTGTCTCGAGAAAAGGGGTCGTCTTTGAGAGATTTGATCCACTTAGTGGGTTCAAAAAGACAGCCATCCATACGCCTGTGCATGAGGCTGCTGGGAAAAATGGTGGCATCATTCGAAGCAGTACCCTACGGTCAATTCCATTCAAGGAAGTTGCAAAGGGCCATACTGTCAGCCTGGAACAAAAAAGTTCAGGCTCTGGACGTACCAATGTCCTTGTCCCCTTCCGTTCGCAGAAGCCTCCGTTGGTGGTTGGTTCCCCGGAATCTGGAAAGAGGGAAATCCTTCAGTCCGATTTCTTGGAAGGTGGTCACTACAGATGCCAGCCTTTTAGGCTGGGGAGCAGTACTGGAGCAATGGTCTCTCCAGGGCAGATGGTCGGATGCGGAAAAGGCCCTGCCCATCAATCTCTTAGAGATACGAGCAGCCCGGTATGCCCTAGTAGCATGGACATCCAAACTCCAAGGGTCCCCTGTCAGAGTTCAGTCAGACAATGCCACAGCAGTGGCATATATCAATCGTCAGGGGGGCACCAGGAGTCGTGCAGCCCAAAGGGAAGTAAATTACATCCTGAGATGGGCAGAAAGATATGTCCCAGCCATATCTGCGGTATTCATTCCAGGGGTGGAGAATTGGAAGGCGGACTTTCTAAGTCGCCAACAATTATGCCCAGGGGAATGGTCCCTTCATCCCGAGGTTTTCCGGACAATATGTCAGCGGTGGGGAACACTGGATGTAGATCTGCTAGCATCCAGGTTCAACACGAAAGTGGACAGGTTTGTCTCTTGGACAAGGGATCCCCTAGCGTGCGGCTCGGATGCCCTAGTGTTCCCTTGGGATCAGTTCAAGCTGATATATGCATTCCCACCGCCACAATTGTTACCTCGATTACTCCGCAGAATCAGGGTAGAAAAGAAACCAGTGATTCTGGTGGCTCCAGCGTGGCCCCGAAGAGCATGGTACGCGGAGATTGTAAAAATGTCTGTGGGGAGTCCTTGGACCCTCCCACATCGTCCGGACCTGCTTTCGCAGGGACCGATATACCACCCTTCCTTACCAGCCCTAGGTTTGACGGCCTGGCTATTGAAGCCCACATTCTAAAAAGGAGAGGGCTCTCTAATGCTGTGGTGTCTACCATGATCAATGCCAGGAAACCGGTATCCAGGCAGATCTACTATAGAATCTGGAAGGCGTACATCGCCTGGTGTGAGGCCAGGAAATGGCATCCACGTAAATACGTAATAGGTAGAATTCTGGACTTCCTACAATGGGCTGTAGATAGGAAGCTTGCCTTGAGTACTATCAAAGGTCAGATTTCGGCCTTGTCAATATTTTTTCAAAGGCCCTTGGCTTCGCATTCACTAGTCAAAGCCTTTATACAAGGAGTGATGCGTATTAGTCCTCCGGTTAATATTCCCATATGTCCATGGGATCTAAACTTGGTTCTGTCGGTTCTACAGAAACAACCATTTGAACCATTACAGCATATTTCCTTAGTGCTTCTCACCAGGAAATTGTTTTTTCTAGTAGCCATTTGTTCGGCTAAAAGAGTATCGGAATTAGCAGCTATGTCCTGTAGGGAGCCATATCTGGTTATCCATAAGGACAGAGTAGTGTTACGTCCTCATCCAGCCTTTCTTCCTAAGGTGGTATCGAGTTTTCATTTGAACCAAGATGTGGTTCTTCCTTCTTTTTTCCCCAAGCCTACTTCGGTAGAGGAAAAGTTATTGCATTCTTTGGATGTAGTAAGAGCAGTTAAAGCTTATCTAAAAGCCACTGCTCAGATTCGCAGAACAGATACTTTGTTTATTCTGCCGGAAGGCCCCAGAAAGGGTCAGGCAGCGTCAAAATCTACTTTAGCCAAGTGGATTCGACAGGTCATAATACAAGCCTATAGCTTGAGAAGTAGACCGCCTCCGTTCAAAGTTAGGGCGCACTCCACGAGAGCAGTTGGAACTTCATGGGCAGTGCATCACCAGGCCTCCCTGGCTCAAGTCTGTAAGGCCGCAACATGGTCTCCAGTACACACGTTTACTAGGTTCTACCAGGTGGACGTTAGAAGTCAGGAGGATGTCGCCTTTGGGCGCAGTGTGTTGCAGGCCGCAAAAGATCCTCATGTCTGATAGCGCTCAGCTTATATATGGTGTATCCCCCCCCTCATTTGGCATTGCTTTAGGACATCCCATTAGTAATGACTATGTCGCTCTGTGTCCCGTGATGTACGAAAAAGAAAATAGGATTTTTATAACAGCTTACCTGTAAAATCCTTTTCTTGGAGTACATCACGGGACACAGAGCTCCCACCCCTCTTTGGGGACACTTATTGCTTTGCTACAAAACTGAGGTGCTCCCGGATGGGAGGGGCTTATATAGGGGAGGGTACTTCCGGTTTTGGAAGTTGCCAGTGCCAGCACCTGACGGTAACTATATAACCCATTAGTAATGACTATGTCGCTCTGTGTCCCGTGATGTACTCCAAGAAAAGGATTTTACAGGTAAGCTGTTATAAAAATCCTATTTTAAGCGCCTGTGTGCACAGGCACATTGTGAATAATGGGCAACATTTTAGCTCAATAAAAGAAAAAACACTGTACTGAGCTTTTTGTGCAAGAGGCCTTCGGGATCTGGAACATTAAATTTGATATAAAAACGAGGAAAAAATCAAAATCTATTTACTTTAGTCACCGTTTCCCCACAAAGCTTACAATCTCATGTCCCTGCAGCACTTAGACTATGGATAATTAGGGAAGTCAAATCTACTAGTACATTTCATGACTTTTTAAGGGAAACAAACACCTGAAGAAAAGCCATACTGAAATGGAACATGCAAACTCCATGCAGAATTGTCCTAGGTGGAATCTAAACCCAAAACCGCTAGCAATCAGGCCACTATGCTGTCCAGATTTTCATAGATGTCGAGAGCTAAACCACACAGGGATATATCTATCTGTTGGGCATTATAGTGGTGAGATCCCCGAGTTCGAGACAAGCTCACAGGTCTACGCAACTGCAGCAACAATTAAGAGGGCTTCCCAGCCTGCATGTTCATACATCTAGCTGACAGACAGGTGGTTAAGGTTCACTACTTGAAACATAATGCAAAAATGATGCACTGAGGTAACAAAGTAGTACTTTTAAGATAGGTTAGAAGACGTCAGATTAATATATAGGATGAAGTGTTCTAATTTATTTTTTACCCCCACATCTAAAAAAATAAATATTAGATGAATTTCCAATCAGAATCTACTTAGTGATCAGCCTTTATTTTAAAAAAAGAACTGTAAACCAATCATCAATCAGTGACATAAAAGACAATACATTCCTCAAGAGCTGTTCTATGTTTCAAGCTGACACACATACATTTAGTACTTACAGATTTTAAAATCTCAGATCTCCTTTTGGACTGAAGTACATTTATCTACAAAAAAAGTAGAAAAAAAATGAGGTCCAGTAAGCTGACCACTGGTATACCATTTATAGCATGTAAACCATTGCTCAGTATGTATAATATATGAGCTTTCGCTAATAAGATAAGCATGCACAGTTTCCAGTGCAAAGGCCATGTCTAATTAGAACTCTGCAGAGGTCAAGCTAATGTGAACATTGGAATTTGCATTAGCAATTAAATAGCAACTACATAACGTTCTGCAGGATGTACATTTAAAGACAGACAGAGACAGGGAAAAAGAAAGTGAGTATGTGAGTTTCAGAATAGGAGTGAGCTGAGCAAGTAATGCATTTTCACATTAGTTATGAGGTCATCCAAGGAATGGATCTGCGTGTGAAATTTACCCCGATTAGGTCAGAACATTTTCACTGTCTCGCTTAAAAGTGGAGCTTCACTCTCCCAATCAACATTGATTATTTTGAATCCTACTGCTGCTAGCATTAGTAAATAGATAGTAAAGTATATCATAGTTATGCATTTTAAAAGTTTTTTTTTTAAACATTTTTTCAGTTACTCCCTAGTTTCTTGTCTAGGCAAATGATGTCATACGTGCTATTAGTCTTCACAGGGGGAGGAGAGGCTTTCTCAACTAAGCACACTCTCCTACATGCATGCTTGAGCTAAGGGCAGATGGATTCCAGGAAGTATATGCTACATCAGGGATCAGAAACCTTTTTCCACTTAAGGGCCAGATTCAATGCATGTGAATGCATGGAGGGCCGCATTTACCTGCTAATAAATGAAGATAATACTAATACAAAGTCAGTTCACCCTGAGGGAGCATGCAGGTTCACTCCCTCAAGGCTCTGGCATTGCTGCAGGGTCTCCCCCTCACCCCCCCCCTTTCCCTGCAGTGATTAATTTGTTCAAATTATACTCACCCTCTGGATTGCTCTCATGCAGCTCCAGCATGTCTCCGGACCATTTCCTTGTGACAGCAGGCCACTGATGCAGCATTATAAAGTGAAAAAAGATGGTTTTCACTTTATAGTAGTGCCCTGATCCCTATCCCACTGTATGATAATAATCAACAGAATACAAGAAAATTTGAATAACATCTACTTAAAATTAACAACAGAACAGTGATAGATAGATAGATAGATAGATAGATAGATAGATAGATAGGATAGATATCTATCTATCGCGACACAACCCCTTTTTCCTGCCTTTGGCTCCTTAGCAAGAAAAAAGGGCCCACCGTTCTACATGCCCGTACCCTCCTGTAGAAAGAGGTTGAGCGGTGTAATGTACCTGGGTCTCTGATCAGGTTCCCTCAGAGAATGGCTCCAATCTTCACTGTAACAAAGACAAGTCTCTATTCCTCAATAACTTCAAGGTCCACACCAATTGCAACTCCAACTTAGAGTTTTATTTTCTCTGTTATGCACAATAACTGGACAGGAGAAGGTTGGAAGAAGAGCAGGACAGCAAAAGATGTGGGAATAGGTCCAGGCACAAACAAATTCTTATTCACTACCCATATCTTCTGGTAGACTCAGCTCATCCGTATAGTCTCCCACGGAAGGGGCCCTAGCGGCCGGAATGATACTCGAACTAGATACACTTGGGTCTCTGCCACAGACCTGGTGAACTCAGTTGCAACGTTAAGCCTCTTTCAGGGAGATTTCATCCCTCCATAGAGTTACCGGGCCCCTTCCTTCACTGCGAGTTCCTCACCAGTCCCTCGGAACGGTCCTCCCCCGGCCTCCTCATCCAAGATACGGGTCTCCTCGCAAGGCAGCACCCTGGGATTCCTCGATCCTCTGTGGGCCTCAGCCAAAGGTGCTGAGCCCAAGGCCTCCAGTTGCAGCCCCAGGGCTAAAGGTGCCTGGGACTGATCGGCCAGTGTACCGAACCAGGAATTCCACCCCAGAGCTAAAAAGGTGCCTGGGGTGGCCACGAACAGAACCACACGCTCCCGGGGTCGGACCCACGGGAATGCACCTCGACAGCCAGGGTCTGCCCCTTTTATATCCCCTCCCGGGAGGCACAGCGGGCAAACACGCCCACCACACCACCGCCGACAGGGGACATCCAAGGCACAGCACTGCACCAGCGGTTCAACCCTGGCCTCCGATGGCAGCGCCACCAACAGGCCACAGGGAACTACACACCAGTATCCCGCCTGCAGCTAAAATTGGGTTTACTGAACCCTATCAAATAATGTTTTTGAGCACAACTACCACTCAAACATCCCCTTAAATTTCAAAGCCCCGCTACATTATATATATATATATATACACATATACATATATACACACACACACACACACACACACACACACATTCTGGACCCCTTTACATTACTCAGCCCCCCTACACATACCCCTTGAATATTACACAGGATAAGCATAGACACATTTACGTTTCAGCGACATCAAGTGACTAGCCTTGTGTCTTTTGAATTAGAGAATGACAACCCCTATAGCCACATGAAGTTCTCTGGCTCGGTAATATCTATGATTAGCTTCCAGAATTCTGGCTTCAGCAGGAAACTTTATAGTCTTTAGAATTTTAGGTTGAGAATTCTTTATCCCCCCTCTTCCCCATAAACACTTACCTGAGCCCAATCTTGAACCAGCACTGAGCCCTTCTGCACAGCGACTCTGCAGCAGAGGGAGCCTGCTGCTGTCAGTCAAATCCTCCCTGTGAGGGTTGACTTTTCTCCCTACAACACTTGGCTTAACACTAGCTCTTGCATTTCAGTATACCCCACGAAGGGCATTTATTATGAACTTTAATATAGTCGATTGTGTGGCGTTAAAGTTCCTATTTTTTTTGGGTGTTAGATTTTTTTTTTTAAATGTATACGACAGAATGCTATTGGCTCTTGTGCTTGTGATGTTTGATTTGTGTGCAACCTTAGTGATCATCTCTACTATACCGGGTTTTTTTGTTGCTGATTCTTTGAAGTCATTCACACTATTGGTTGATTAGATGACCTTTTGTCTAGAGTTGATGGAGTCGGCTCAAATACAGTTGCTGCATACTGAATTTTGATATTTGCTACTTTTATCTGAATTGCATGATGACATACTGAAGTACTCAATATAACGTTGAATTGAAAAAAATGCTGTGAGGGGGGTGGAATGGGGGGCAGGGTCGAGCCACGCTTTGTGTCTATGGACGCACACAGCCTGGCTCAAGATTGAGCCTTTATGTCTTCCCCCATAGCAAGCACTTTGCTAGGAGACAGATGGAGAAGGGAAGAGACCCCAAAAGAGGAAGTTCGAGGTACTTGTGCTAAACCACTGCATAGAACAGGTAAGTAGAACATGTTTTTTAGTTAAAGTTTAAACCTTTACAATCCCTTTATTAGAGCATGCTGTGTTCAAAGAAACACAACACAATGCAAAACAGGTCACATCCAGCCTCTAAGCCGCCATGTGTATTGCTCAGTTAAAGTCAGTGGGAGTTTGCGGACCCTATTTTGATACAAATGCAGAACGCCCCTGGACAGGGGCCTCAATTCTCACACAATTTTATACCTTAAGGATATCATTTCAAGTTTCCCAAAGATATAAGATGGTGGTCAGAAGATACAACTGCCAAATAATCATTCTTTACCAAACGACATAAACAAACAAAACAGACAAGGAGCGCCTGTCAATCACCTCCCTTGTAGGAGGAGCAGGGGGGAGTGTCTTGTCTGTTTAGTCTGGTTGCCTGTTCGTGTGGACACATATCAGTCAAGTTTAATGAATATAGGGGTGCACATATACAGTAGCACAAAAAAGATGGGTGACAGTACGAGGGCGTGCTTTCAGACCCGGAAGTTCAGGAAAGCCGCACTCAAGATCCTGGAGTATGTGGCTTAAGGGCAAAAGAAAGTGAGTGTGTTTCAGAGCATGGTGGAAAGGAACTGTGTATTAAGGTCTGTTAACCTAAAATGTACAAATCTGTTGCTAAAAAGGATTAGGCTATATAACTAAACTTTAATATTCAGGGTTTATTGTACAAAGGACTAGTGTGAATGGGTTAGTATGCATTAATATGGATTAGGAAATCCTAAAACCCTTCGTAAAAGTGTTATATGAGGGAATTTCTGTACAGTATAAACCACGTGAGAAATCTTGTGACATGCCCAATATTGTGAAATGGAGGTAGAGTAATGATGAGATCAGGAAGTACCAAGTATTTCAGTTACCTGTAAAACGTAGTCTAATGCAATGTGCCTGAAGCATTTCCGTGTTGCAGTAAGAATGTTAGTAGCTTCTTCTACCTCATGTTGTTTGGTCCTTTGCACCTGAGCATTTTTTGCCAAGGCATTTTCTTTTTCTTCACTGACTTTATCAAATTGTTTTTTAGCATCTTTGAATTTTCGAAGATCTCTGGAGCAGAAAAAATAGCTTTGTTAGAACAAAAACGCAGAACTCAAGCTCCATTCACACTTGTGCGATTTGTCATGCGACTTTGGACAGCAAAGACAAAGTCGCAGTGACTTTGAAGAGATGCCTGCACTACTTTGGTGCGACTTTTGATGCGACTTAGATCCACTGAGTGTAGTCAGATGAAAGTCTCATCAAAGTCGCACTGGAAATCGTGAGAGACACGCTAATGTAAATGGAGCCTCAGAGTTGTCATCAAAATAGAAATTATGTTTATAACCTTCATATATACATCCATCATGTGAAAAAAATGATAAACAGACCATATAACAAGCTCTTGAACTACAGCTCTCCGTTTCTGGACTTGGCATAATAAGAGGCAAAGTAGCTCATGTGCAATAAAACAATACATACGATGAGTGACCTGCTCCCATGCATTATGTTTTTGCAGATCACTGGACTGAACTCAAACAGCACTGCATTGGACTTTTCTAACACTATGGGGCCCATTTACAGTGCAGAGCAGATATCACAATCCACTGGACACAGCCGTCTTTACAGCACACTGCGCTGTGTTTTCCGAGCCATTTATTTATATCTAAGAGGGCAGTTTAGAGCCTAGGCTGTCATAATGAATTATCTCTGTATACTTGTGCAGGGAGATTTCTGATTAGAGGAAAGGCAGGTCCTGTAACTGCTCTCTCCTCGTTTTTTTGCTTCCATTCATGAATGGTACTGCTTTTGAGTTGGAGTCCCAAGTGGGACATAATGCAAATTTTGTAAAGCACAACTGTGCTTTTAAAATGTGGCTGTATTTTTTTTGGCCATATCACCGCTTTCTAACTGGGGCGCTATGTGTTCAAGGAATACAGAAGTGGATGCTGTAAGAAAAGTAGTAGGACAATGTCAGAAATGATCAAGCCATTAGTTACTGTGCAGTGTGTATAAGCACCTAATAAAGCTAACTGGATAAAATAAACATTTCAAGGTAATAGATTTATTACAAAGGAGCTAACCAATGTCAACTTACTCTTTCACAAATGACTGGAGCTGTGACTTGATTGATCTTTGGGCTTGGTCAAACAGGATCTGAAATAACATGATCTCGTTAGAACAAAAAGGAAATGGATCTCAAAAGTTGTTTCACACTCCACCAATGATTTCCATACTATAATCATAAGGCTGAGACGCTGCTAAACGTACGTTCAGAGGCAGTTGGTCGCTTTTTTCAACTGCCCCCGAACTCATTCAATGTTATCCTATGTGACAGTCTCGTTTATTGCCGTTTTTAGGCAGTTGCTTTTAACAGCGCTTCTTTGAAAGCAAAAAAAATGGGTTCAGACACCAAAGATTTTTACGTTCCAGATGCCAAACGCGACTAAACGCGGCAACCCGTGTTTAGCAGCATTTCGTTTATAGGTGTTTTTCGTTTTTAGGCATTTAAAAATATATAATAATTTTTTTTTTTAAACGCTTCTAACCGCAAACGCGGCATGTAAACGCGGTAAAATGGACGTGTTAAACGTGGGTTACTATCTGTCAAGTTAAATCAGTCAGGAGCAGTTGTAAAAATGTCCCGTGTACATGAAGCATAAATCGAAAAGTAAATAAGGGCAAAACACATGTACTCCCTAACATATTGTACATACTTTAACCTCTCACATATTATAGTGCCTTGAAAAGGTATTTATACCCCTTGAAACTTTCCACATTTTGTCATGTGACAATCAAAAACGTAAAATGTTTTTTTTGGGGGGATTTTATGTGATAGATCAACATAAAGTAGCACATAATTGTGAAGTGGAAGGAAAATGATAAATGTTTTTACAGATAAATATCTGAAAAGTGTAGCTTGCATTTGTATTTAGCCCCCCCCCCCCACCCCCCTTGAGTCAATACTTTGTAGAACCACGTGTAGCACCCACTACCTTTTGGGTAGGGTTTTTGTCTCAGGTTCTAGTATAGGCAAATCTACACAGGCCTGTGCATTATGCTAGGCCTGTTTGTTTTGATCTGGGACTGGGAGTGTTCAGTACAACAGTGGGTGTGACCCCACTTGTGCTCAGACTCAGACGCTTCCCCTGGTTTTCAGTCAGTAAAGTTCTGGAAAAGGGGTTGGACTTGAGGTTCTGAGTGACAGGCAGTTCATATGAGCTCAACCAATCCCCTTTCTGTATTGCAGGGGGGCAGGATACCTATATAAGCTGAGGTCACATGCTACTGGGGGGGTTGTCAGAGGAAAGAAGATGGAGCAGTAGTGTTTTGTGTGGAGGCCCCCTGCTGGGGCCTACCATGTGCTGAGGAGAAAGTCCTGGGCGAGGACCATCCCTCTTTAGCACCGCAGAGGAGGAATTCATAACAGAGAAAGGAGTAATGGAACTGCTACTGCTGGACTGTGCGACTGAACCACAATTTTTTTCCATGGACCGGGGAACATGGAGAAGGTCAGTGGGTACACTACAGCAAATGGTGGAACCTATTGAAGTATTAGTGTAGACTGTTGTGGCCGGGGAGCGCAACGGTTCAAGGAGAGACTTTAAGCTTAGCGCAGATGGCTGTGGCAGGGGAACAGTTTGCGCAAGATTGGACTATCTGGGCCTAGTAGTCCACCAGTTGCCATATGCTGTTAAGGTTCTGACTCCGTGCCAGCATTTGAGTAACTGTCCATGTGCTGAAGAGTTATTCAGAGTGACGCTTCACAGGAAAGCAGGAAATTCAGGAACAGTTTACAGCAAAGGCTTTACTCAGGAATATTAAAGTCATACTCTGCAGGTGTCAGTGCAGCATCAAAGGAGCAATAGTCTACAGTGACGCAGCATAGTAGGCTGTGAACGTTGCTGTGCCTTATTTCCCAAATGGAACTTACGATGTGCTAAATGTTATGGGCATCCCACGTCATTCCTATTCTATCCAAGTTAATCCTGCAATAAAAATACCGCAAGTGACTTTTCATTGCGTCAAACAGATTGGATAATGGAGGGTCGGGTAACAGGGTGATGTGTGGATCTTATGAACTCGTGCCAGTGCACCACTACACACCTTTCTCTGCAATTACAGTCTTTTTTGGGGATGTCGCTACCAGCTTTGTCCATCTAGAGAGTGACATTTCTGCCCATTCATTGCAAAATAGCTCAAGCTCTGTCAGATTGAATGATGAGCATCTGTGAAAAGCAATTTTCAAGTCTTGCCACAGATTCTCAATTGGACTTAGGTCTGGACTTTGACTGGGCCATTCTGACACATGAACATGCTTTGATCTAAAGCATTCCATTGTAGCTCTGGCTGTATGTTTAGGGTCGTTGTCCTGCTTGAACATGAACCTCAGTCTTAAGTCTTTTGCGGACTCTTAAGCTGGATACACACTATACAATTTTCTTTAGATTTACCAAAACCATATAATATGAGGTCAAACCTAAACACTTTCAATTTGTATGCAATCAGGCAGGCCCTTGCACTACATGGTTGAAGGTAAATCTAAAGGAAAACGAACAAAAGTTGTATAGTGTGTATCCAGCTTAACAGGTTTTCTTCTAAGATTGCCCTGTATTTGGCTCCATCCATCTTCCCATCAACTCTGAACAGCTTCCCTGTCCCTGCTGAAGAAAAGCCTCCCCACAAAATGATGCTGCCACCACCATGTGTCACAGTGGGGATGGTGTCTAAGTGATGTGCAGTGTTAGTTTTAAGCCACACATATCGTTTTGCTTTTAGGCAGAAAAGTTCAATTTTGGTCTCATCTGACCAGAGCACCTTCTTCCATGTCCCCCACATGGCTTCTCGCAAACTGCAAAAGGGGACTTCTTAAGGCTTTCTTTCAACAATGGTTTTCTTCTTGCCACTCTTCCATAAATGTCAGATTTGTGGAGTGCACAACCAATAGTTGTCCTGTGGACAGATTCTCCCACCTGAGCTGTGGATCTCTGCAGCTCCTCCAGAGTTACCATGGACCTCTTGGCTGCTTCTCTGATTAATGCTCTCCTTGCCTGGCCTGTCAGTTTAGGTGGACGGCCATGACTTTGTAGGTTTGCAATTGTGCCCTACTCTTTCCATTTTCAGATGATGGATTGAACAGTGCTCTGTGAGATGTTCAAATTTTGGGATTTTTTTTTTTATAACCTGTCTGGTGTGTTCCTTGGCCTTCATGATGCTGTTTGTTCACTAAGGTTTTCCAACAAATATCTGAGGGCTTCAAAGAACAGCTGTATTTATACTGAGATTAAATTACACACAGGTGTACTTATTATGCGACTTCTGAAGGCGATGGGTTCCACTAGATTTTAGTTAGGGGTATCAGAGTAAAGGGGGCTGAATACAAATGCACGTTACACTTTTCAGATATTTATTTGTAAAAAATTGGGAAATCCATTCATCATTTTCATTCCATTTCACAATTATGTGCCACTTTGTGTTGGTCTATCACATAAAATCCCAATAAAATACAATTACTTTTTTGGTTTTAACGTGACAAAATGTGGAACATTTCAAGCGGTATGCATACTTTTTCAAGGCACTGTAACTTTTTTTTCCCCCCCATTTTGCTTTATACAAAAAAGACTGCGTTTCTGTGTGGGAAAACAATAAGTGCAGACTTTCACTTTTTTTCCTTAAGGGAAATACTTTCCAGGAGAAAAATCTCCTTATTTGCACTATACCATTTGACCATCCTTACAATATTAATCACACACGTGTCTCACATACACAGAGAAAACATGTAGCCAGTAACATCATAATAGCAGTAACATTTTTATCAGTTTCCGTTCTGTAAATTCCACTGAGGATTTCCCTTTCCTCATATATTATCAAGCCAATATCCGAATAAGCCAGCAAACAATACTCCTGTTAATCATTGCAATGGCTTCAGGATACACTTGAAAGCATAGGTTACCAGCCGATAAAGATCGACCCAAAAAGGAAACCTTTTTTTCACAGTTTTGAGTGAGAGAGGGTAGAACATCTGTCAGGTAAGGCCCCATGCACACGAGACGCAGGTGCAAACTCTGCTGAACACACGTTTTTAAACGCTGAAACCGGCGTTTATAAACGCGCGTTTTGCCGCGTTTGCGGCCGCGTCTAGCGGCGTTTAACCGCGTTTGCGTTTATAAGCGTTTCATCATAGACCCTCCCTAAGCTCAAAAAACAGTAAATTTTAACCATTTCGGCCAGTTTGTGAGACCAGAGTGAGTAGCAGCAGCTGAGAGAGCAGCAGTGTACTTGTATTTAGCGTATCACTTGCCACATCATCTGCCACAAGTTGTGGATTGTCCACTTGCCACGTCACCTGGCCACGTCACCTGGCCACGTCACCTGCCACAAGTTGTGGATTGTCCACTTGCCACGTCACCTGGCCACATCACGTGCCACGTCACCTGCCACAAGTTGTGGATTGTCCACTTGCCACGTTACCTGGCCACGTCACCTGGCCATGTTACCTGCCACGTCACCTGGCCACGTTACCTGCCACGTCAGCTGGCCACGTCACCTGCCACAAGTTGTGGATTGTCCACTTGCCACATCACGTGCCACGTCACCTGGCCACGTCACCTGCCACAAGTTGTAAATTGTCCACTTGCCACGTCACCTAGCCATGTTACCTGCCCACATTACCTGCCACGTCACCTGCCACAAGTTGTGGATTGTCCACTTTCCACGTCACCTGGCCACATCACGTGCCACGTCACCTGCCACAAGTTGTGAATTGTCCACTTGCCACATCACCTGCCACAAGTTGTGGATTGTCCACTTGCCACGTCACCTGGCCACGTCACCTGGCCACGTTACCTGCCACGTCACCTGGCCACGTCACCTGCCACAAGCTGTGGATTGTCCACTTGCCACGTCACCTGGCCACGTCACCTGACACAAGTTGTTGATTGTCCACTTGCCACGTTACCTGCCACAAGTTGTGGATTGTCCACAATGCAATGCAAGCAATTACAGTTTTCTTTTATATTTTTTAATAGTTTTTCATCATTTGCCATCATTTTTGAGATTTCTAATGTTAAAAAATAGGTCACCTTTAAAAACGCTTATAAACGCAAACGCGGCAAAATGCCGGTACCGCGTTTAGCGTCTGAAACGTGGAAAACTTTTGCGTCTGAACCCATTTTTTTGCTTCTGGAAAAACGAGGTTAAACGCAACTGCTTGTAAACGCCAAAAAACGAGAGTGTGTGCATGGACACATAGGATAACATTGAATGGGTTCAGGAGCAGTTGAAAAAAGCGTCCAACTGCCTCTGAACGCGCGTTCAACAGCAAATAACAGCGTCTCGTGTGCATGGGGCCTAACACTACAAATAAGAAATGGTGTGAGATATATGCAAAAGAAGGCAGATGCTCCACATAAAACAAATAAGCAGCGCAAGCACATTAAATGCCTACAATACCCGATTAGGACAATAAAAAATTTGGTCATGGCATGCAGGCAGGAAGGAAGGTGTGCTTAGTGAAGACTTCTGGGATATAGGACATAGGTCTGGAAACCAGGAGGTAACTGAAGAGATGTATTTAAAAAAAAAAAAAAGAAAAAGGGAAATATGATATACTTTCCTATCCATTTTCTAATGCGAGAAGCATGAGGATTTAAAATAGTCAGTGCTACTGAGAGAGTGAAATCCTGCTTTAACCACTTCCTTACCGGGCCATAGTAATACGACGCCGGCAGGAACCCTCCCTCCGGGTGGACGTCATATGACGTCCCTGCTTCCCGGCCATCTAGGGGGCGCGCCCGCCGCATTGCTCGGGACCGGGTGCGCGTGCCCGGCGGCCGCGATGGCCGCCAGGCACCCGCGATCACGGCAGGAGTGTGGAGATCCACCTCCTGTCAGAGGTGAGGAGACCGATGTGTGTTCCCAGTACAGGGGAACACACATCGGTCTCCTCCCCCTACAGTTAGAATCACTCAATAGGGAACATATTAACCCCTTCCCTGCCAGTCACATTTACACAGTAATCAGTGCAGTTTTATAGCACTAATTGCTGTATAAATGGGAATGGTCCCAAAAACGTGTCAAAAGTGTCCGCCACAATGTCATGGTCACAATAATAAAAAAATATCGCAGATCGCCGCCATTACTATTAAAAAAAAAATAAAAAAAAAATATGCCATAAATCTATCCCCTATTTTGTACACACTAACTTTTGCGCAAACCAATCAATATACACTTATTGCGATTTTTTTTTTTTAATTGTGATATTTATTAAATCAAAAAGTAAAAAATAGTGTTTTTTTTCAAAATTGTCGCTCTTTTGTTTATAGCGCAAAAAATTAAAAAACCACAGCGATGATCAAATACCACCAAAAGAAAGCTTTATTTGTGGAGGAAAAATAATAAAGGTTTCATTTGGGTACAGTGTTGCATGACCGCGCAATTGTCATTCAAAGAGCAACAGCGCTGGAAACTAAAAATTGGTCTGGGCAGGAAAGGGGTGAAAATGCCCGGTATTGAAGTGGTTAAACAGTATGCCAGAAGGGGCGTGGTTTACCAAAAGACACGTGAAGATGCTACCTCGCTGAGCTCTCACACCCTATACCAGCTTCACAGTGGGAAATGGAAATTCCTCTCATTTTCAGCTCACAGATGAGTAAGTAGCCTCAGCGGAAGACCCAGAACTCCGGGCTGACTGCTATACCAGACTCAACGCCCAACATTGGGGCTTTTTTCCCACAAGCCTGGAGTACGACAGTCCTCAAGCCGGGCTTCCAACATGATGCCAGACAGAGCCAAATCTGAAGCTTCCTCCCCGGCCTGTTCTACCCGTTGGACCAGCAATTTCCAGTAAGCCTCTCAGCTGCACTTACTCCGAGTCAAGCAGCAACCAAGAGAATACTGACTTCACGGGATCCCTAGAGAAATACTTTTCTCTATTACATACAAAGAAGGATCTGGAGGCCATGTTTAAGATTGCCATAAGCAGGACATGGACGACCTACGCTTGAGCCTGCAGGGCTTCCACAAACGGAGGCTAGCGAGAATGTCATCACACCAGTCCTCCCTGGGTTTGTCAAATACCAGACAGTACTGTCACACCACCATTGACAACTACAAGCTCTTTTTTCCCCTGCATAGATGACCTAGAGGATCGCCATAGAAGTAATAATATACAACTGTGAGGTCTTCCAGAGGCGAAGCAACGCAACAACCTTCTTCCAACTGTCCAGGGCATCTTTTACGCTTTGCTAGGCAATACGGAGACTGAGCACATCGAAAATCGACAGGCTACACAGGATCCCAGGATTCCTTAACCCTAACATGACCAAGCCCAGGAAAGCACTTTCCAGAGTCCACTTTCTTCAAAATTGAAAGAAACAATCCTTACGAAAGCTAGGGAGAAGGGATCCATTGATTTTGACGGGGCCATAATTAACATATATTCAGACCTCTGTAGTGCTGTAGGTACTGCCCCTGAGATCTTGTGACCGATCTGACTGGAGTATTCCTCCGCATCCCTTAATGCCTGCTTGAGACTTGGTATCCCCCACATTAACATGTCTGCTTTTGTTTCTTCTTCTATGGAAATAATAGGATTTTTTGTACTCACCGTAAAATCCTTTTCTCTGTCGTCCATGGACGGACACAGCTCCTTAATTTCTTGACCATTGGGTTATGTTCCTGTTCTTTAGGAGAGGACTAAGCAGAACATGTTAGATATTTAAATACATGTTACTTTAACAGAGATGAACAGCCCCTCCGGACATAACCCTCAACCCTGAAGCCAACAGCTCAGTTTGTAAAAAAGCAGTACAAACCAAAAAAGGAGGGGTGGGTGCTGTGTCCGTCCATGGACAAAAGAGAAAAGGATTTAACGGCGAGTACAAAAAAATAGGATTTTTGTACTCACTGTAAAATCCATTTCTCTGACGTCCATGGACTGACACAGCTGGATACTGTAAACGTGTGGGTATATGTCCCTGCTCGCAGCGCAGGAGAAGATCTAGGCAGAATGTTAGATGTTAAAACATTCTAGAACAAACCAGACCTGAACAGCCCCACCCAGGGGGGCGGTCCCTCCGGACATTACCTTCCCACCTGCAGCTAGCAGACCTCAGTTCGTAACAAAGCAGTACAAACCTTAAAAGGAAGGGTGGGTGCTGTGTCAGTCCATGGACGTCAGAGAAATGGATTTTACGGTAATTACAAAAATCCTATTTTCTCTTATCGTCCATGGACTGACACAGCTGGATACTGTAAACGTGTGGGACGTCCCAAAGCAGTATCAGAAGGGTGGGAGCAGTAGTAAAGGAACAACCAAAACTTCACTCCAAACAAGCAGAGCTCCTCAAAGGAGGAGTTGCGACATTAAACAGCGGCCTGCAATGCTTTGCGGCCGAAGGGAGCATCCGAAGATGCAGCCACATCAACCTTATAAAATCTTGAAAAGGTATGAATGGACGACCAGGTCGTCGCCTTGCACACTTGTGCAACCAACGCTTGATGTCGGAAGGCCCGGGAAGCACCAATTGCCTTGGTGGAATGCGCCGCAACCGGAAAGGGGAGGCACCCGCCCCTTAAGGGCATAGGCCTGTATGACGGTCTGCCTGATCCACCTAAAGATGGTGGCAGACGACACCGCTCGGCCCTGTTTTAAACCAGACACAGATTTCCGAATGGAAACAGTAGCAGACAGGTACACTCGTAAGGCTTGTACTCATCTTAATGTATGAAGCGCAAACTCTCAGGGATGCGATGGGTGAGGACGCAAGGACGGAAGAACAATGTCCTTCTTAAGGTGAAAGTCCGAGACCATCCTTAGAAAAGAAGGATGGTCGTGGGCGCAACACCAACATATCCTTATGGAGGACCAAGGAGGGCGACTTGCCGGACAAGGCCGCCAACTCAGACACCCGTCTAACCGAAGCAATGGCCACTAAGCCAACTTCCGGGACAAGGTCAAGAGAGGAATCTCTCTGATATTCTCAAAGGGATGTTCTTGGAGAACCGAGATGCATCAAAATCAGATCCCAAGTAGGGAGAGGAGGCTTGACAGGGGGGATCACATGGCGAACCCCCTGCACAAAAGGTGCTAATCAAGGAATGGCCCGGTAGCGGTTGTTGAAAAAGACAGCCCGGGCCGAAATCCGACCCTCAAAAAAGGTATGCAAGGCCAGCTTTTGGGTCACACCACACTGTAAGAACAGCAAAATCCTGGGGACGGAATACATCCGAGGATGCCACTCAAGTTCCTCGCACATAGCGATGTAAGCCTTCCAGGTACGGTGAGATATCTTTCTGGAGGAAGATTCCCGTGTCAACAACATAGAAGAGATGACCGAATACAAGAGAACAAGAGAACTCGGTCCTTCAGCACCTGGCTTTAAACAGCCATGCCATTAAAGCCAAGGACTGTAAAGCAGGATGAAGTATGGGATCATGAGACTTTAGGTCCACCCCAATAAGCCGTCGCCAGGAATGTCTGCGACTAGCCGAAGTAGATCGGCATACCAATGTCAACGTTCCGGAGCACTGGAATGGCCTCAGCCCCTACTCTGCGAAGCCGGCGAGGCAACAACAGTAGCGGAGGGTAAGCATATATCAGGCGATACTGCTCCCACGGGCTTCCAACGCGTCTGACGCGTCCGCCCAGGGGTCCCTGGACCTGACCACGATCTTGCCACCTTGCGAGTGAGTCGAGAGGCCATAAGGTCCACTTCCGGTGCCCCACCTCCGGTAAAGAAGGTGGAAACACCTCCGGATGCAAGGACCCTTCGCCTGCAATGCACACGACCGACAGGACCATCTTGCAACGAGATGTATGAAAATCCCAAAGAGACTCCGCAATGTATCGGAGAAGGGAGGCCCCGGTGTACAGGGTGCCTCAAATGTTGGCCAACAAAGGCAACTTGATGAAACTTCCCTAGAAACTCGGTCAGAGGACTAGTACCTCAGCCTCCACAGGTGGCGCAAACCCACCCCAGGCACAGAGACCCTAAAGGCTAAAGCAGTTGTAGTGCACCTGCTAGACGACTGATGGATGAAGCAGAGGCTTTTGCCCAGTCATTGAGCTACAAAAAACGCCAGAAACGCAGCCACTAACGGACGTAACGCTAACCTCAGCCTGGCGAACACAGTCCAAGCCAGCGCTTCTGATCACCACTGAAAGCAGGTGGAAAGTGATACCCCTGAAACCAGGGATCCTTGTGACAATGCTCCATCCAGCAGCTACCCATGGATAGGTGCTGATTGTGCAAACACAGTTTATACTATGTATTGCGTCAAACGCGCAAATAGAGAGTGTGGGAGGAAACCCACCCAGCCACAAAGAGCATAATACCCCCACATACGGCGTATGTAGTTTAGTATTTGTGGATAAACGTATTAAACACATATATACTGTGCCAGCGATGAAGGGGCTTGGACGTAAACCAGCCACGCAGATTGCGTACACAACCGTGTAGGTATGTTAGCCTGCGAATAAACAAATTTCACATGTTTATACTGTGCATAGTGCTGAGAATGCGCACACCATTGGAACGCAGGGGAGAAACCTGAGCACCCGGATGAAACCCATGAAGACTGCATACGCATACCGTGTATGGTATTATAGTATGTGTGCTAAACATTTTGCACAAGCCCATGTGTGCATAGCACCAAAGGCGCGCACACTGTTGGCGCGTGGGAGGAACCGAAGTACCCCACGCATACTCAGAGAATGCAATACCTACAACTACTGTGAATGTATTTAGTGTAGTGTATAAACATAATGTGTATGTTTACATTGTGTATTGCACCAAAGGCATGCATGTCATGTAGCGTGGGGAGAATCCCACGCAGACTGCAAAGACATACCGGGTAGGTATGTTAGTATGTGGATATCCAATCACACAAATTTAGACTGTGCATAGCGCCGAAGCGCCCATACCAATGAAGTGTGGGAGGGAACCGGAGTACCCGGAGGAAAACCACACAGACTGCCTACACATACCGTGTAGGTAAAGAAGCATGCGTGACAAACATTAAACATGTTTAACTGTGCAGAAAGCCAAAGGCACACATACCGTCAGCGCGTGGGAGAAAACCGCAACACTCGGAAGAACTCCACGCAGACAGCACACAGATACCGTGTAGGAATGATAGCATGTGAATCAACATATTGCACATGTTTATGCTGTGCATTTCCATTGGAGCGTGGGGGGAAACCGGAGTACCCGGAGGAACCCCACGCAAACAGTATAACCATACTGTAAACATGTATAATATGTGCAATAAACATATTGAACATGTCTATACTGTGCAGAGAGCCGAAGCGCACATACCATGAGAGTGCGGGAGGACACCGGAGCCCCCGCCGGCCCAGAGAGTATAATACATACATATACCGTCAATGTATCAGGAGTCGTGCATAAACATATTTTGTACGTTTATATCATGTATGGCACTGAAACACAGCATTGGAACGTGGGGGTACACCCACGCAGACACAGAGACCAATAACACATACATACAATGTGAATGTATGCAGTGTAGAGGTATAGGATGAGTTTAAATTATGGCGCAGAGGCGTATAATCTTCTCTGTATCATTCCAACCTGCTTGACTGTGCTGCCGAAGCAGCATGCAGGTAACAGGTAACCTCTGATCCTCAGACCGTGTGTCTGTCAGAGCTCAAATCATTCCCCAGGAAATGGCGGGAAATGTTGCCTCAGGATATCACACAGAAGGCTCACAGGGATAGAGACATAAATTAATAAAGTCCTCCCTCATCCATGCTGCTCTTGAGGCAGCGTGTGAGGAAAACCGTGAGGAAACTGTGTAAAATAAAAGCTCGTCACAGCAATTCTAGCTTGAGAGTGTTTCCCACATCAATGAGATCACTTACAAGCGCCCTGTCATTCACTGACACAGAACTGGAGTCTTCCTCACAAGGGAATGTCCTGTTCATAAACATTAAATATTCAGAGGTAGGGTCCTGAGCATAGTAGCTAGGCCCATATCTGACTCCGAGCACTCCTTCACTAAAGATTTTTGTGGGGGGGAGGGGGCTTATAGCTCCTTTTGCTCGCACACCACTTCCATCCTGACAGGAATGATTCCAGGACTGCTGGCAACTGGTCCATAAGGACCGCAGGTGCAGGAAACATATGAACATGTTTAACTGTGCAGCACTGCCAGTTGCCCCAGGCAAGTGTGGAAAGCAGGTGTATCAGACTCCATAAACGCCACCCTCTGAGACCTTATACACTATACAGTGAATATACAGTCCACCCACTGGCTACGCTGAGGCTGAGGAGGGAATACCCCGGAGGACCCACCAACCCTTAAGGACCGCTCAGTCTGTGAGAAGATTGTGAGGGAAAACACGCCACCACCAGAAATAAAATGCGCGGCGGCCACAAGAAAATAGCCGCCGGCCGCAGCTATAACTGCGCCACTGAACGCCAAGATGGCCGCCAAGGACGAAATTCAAAGCTCTAATGCGCGCCAATGGCGCACGCAATAATCACCTCACACACCAGAAAAAACTGCAGACATGAGCGCCCAGCCAGGCCAGAGTGACCCCCAAGCACCCCACAGCACAGCACCAGTACAGGGTGCAGAGAGCAGCATAACAGGGGGGAGACAGGGAGAAACCCCCACACACAGAAACACAGCCAGCATGCACTAACCTGCAGTAGGAGCGACTACTTACCTGTCCCTTTCAGGGACCCACTGGCTTGTTTCAGACAGACCTATCACAGAGTCGTACTGCGTAGCTGTCGGCCCGGTCCACCGCGAGAGATACAGTCAGTCAAGTACTGTTCAATCTTGAGAGGACCGCGGGAGCATGAAAGCAACCCGGCCACCCCTGGAGCCACGGGGTATGTCGTGAACGGAGTCTCACGCACGCAAGGCGAGGATCAGCATGCTCGATGGTCGGACAGGGAAGACTACGAGGATACTAGTGTACCCAACCTGTTGCCCAGCCGACAGTTGATTGAAGGTCTCAAAAATAAAATAAAATTCCCAAAAGGAATAAAATTTAAAAAGTAAAATCTTCCAGGAGACTGGCTCCTGAGAGAGCCACGTCTTCTTCTGCTAGGCAGAAGAAAAAAAAACTGAGGTCTGCTAGCTGCAGGTGGGAGGGTAAAGTCCGGAGGGACCGCCCCCCTGGGCGGGGCTGTTCAGCTCTGGTTTGTTCTAGAATGTTTTAACATCTAACATTCTGCCTAGATCTTCTCCTGCGCTGCGAGCAGGGACATATACCCACACGTTTACAGTATCCAGCTGTGTCAGTCTATGGACGATAGGAGAAATCCTATTTTCTCTTTTCGTCCATGGACGGACACAGCTCCTTAATTCTTGACCATTGGGACGTCCCAAAGCGGTGTCAAAAAAACAAGGGGTGGGCACAGCAATCAAAAAACTTTCACCCCAAACAAGCAGAGCTCCTCAACGGAGGAGTTGCAACCTCAAACAGCCGCCAGCAAAACCTTGCGGCCGAAAAAAGCATTCGAAGATGCACTCACATCAACCTTGTAAAATTTGGAGTAAGTGAACAGACGACTAGGTCGCCGCCTTACACACTTGTGAGACAGACGCTTGATGTCGGAAAGCCCAAGAGGCACCGATAGCCCTGATCGAATGCGCCGTGACAGGAAAGGGAGGCGCCCGCCACTTAAGGGCATAGGCCTGGATGGCGGTCTGCCTGATCCACCGAGAAATGGTGGCAGACAAAGCCGCCAAGCCCTTCCGCGGACCAGACACCAACACAAACAGTGAGTCAGACTTCCGGAACGGAGCCGTAGCAGACAGGTACACCCGCAAGGCACGTACTACGTCTAAAGAATGTAGCGCAACCTCCTTGGAATGCGATGGCCGAGGACACAAAGATGGAAGTGCAATGTCCTCATTCAGGTGAAAGGCCGAAACCACCTTCGGAAGAAAAGAAGGCTGCGGGCGTAGCACTGCTTTGTCCTTATGGAGGACCAAATATGGGGACTTGCAAGACAAGGCCGCCAATTCAAAGATCCTCCTGATGGATGTGATGGCTACCAGGAAGGCCACCTTCTGAGAGGGCGTCAAAAGAGGAATTTCCCTGATGTTCTCAAAAGGAGGTTTCTGAAGCGCCGAGAGCACCAGATTCAAATCCCCTGGAGGTAGTGGTGGTCGCATCGGAGGAGCCACATGTCGGACCCCTTGCACAAACATACTTACCAGTGAATGAGCCACCAGGGGTCGCTGAAAGAAAACAGCTAAGGCTGAAATCTGCCCCTTAATGGTGCTCAAGGCAAGTTTCTGATCTACTCCGCGCTGTAAAAACAGCAGGATTCTGGAAACCGAATAAGCCCGTGGACGCCATTCCATCTCCTCACACAGAGATGTAGGCTCTCCATGTGCGATTGTAGCTCTTCCTAGAAGAAGATTTCCGTGCCCTCAACATGGTTGAAACGACCGAATCCGACAGGCCTCTGTCCCTTAGTACCTGGCTTCCAAAAGCCATGCCGTTAAAGCCAGCGACTGTAATGCAAGATGAAGAATGGGACATTGCGAGAGAAGGTCCTCCCGCAGTGGCAGTCGTCAGGGTACATCCGCCACCAGCCGCACGAGGTCGGCGTACCAGGGACGCCTGGGCCAATCTGGGGGCGATTAGAATCACCGGAATGCCCTCGGTCTCTATTCTGCGGAGTAGACGAGGAAGGGGGAAAGGCATAAATTAGCCGATACTGACCCCACGGGGTCACTAACGCATCTGACGCGTCTGCCCAGGGATCTCTGGACCTGGCCACGAACCTCGTCACTTTGCGATTGAGTCGAGAGGCCATGAGATCCATGTTTGGCGTGCCCCATCTCCGGCAAAGGAGTTGAAAAACCTCTGTATGTAACGACCATTCCCCCGTGGTCCAGCATCTGGCGACTCAGGTAGTCCGCCTGCCAGTTTTCCACGCACGGAATGTAAACTGCCAATAGGGCCTGGCATGCTCCTTTCCGCCGGCATGCTCCTTTCCGCCCACCGTAGGATGTGAGCTACCTCTGACGCTGCAGCCAAGCTTCTTGTTCCTCCTTGATGGTTGACGTATGCCACAGCCGTGGCGTTGTCCGACTGGATCCTGACTGGATGCCCTCTTAGTCTCTAAGACCACTTGGGGAGGCACAGCCTGATCGCCCACAGTTCCAGAACATTGAACGGCTGTTGGGATTCGGTCGGAGTCCAGCGGCCCTGGGCCGCCTGAACCCCCCAGACTCCCCCCAACCGGTCAGGCTGGCGTCCGTCGTGATCACAGTGAAAGGGGAGGAACTACCTCCCGGACCGAAGAGCCGGGGATCTCAGCCACCAACTCAGAGAGGACCTGGCAAGATGACTTATCTGAATCCGACGATCCAGAGACAATGGAGATTTGTTCCATTTGGAGAGAATCTCCTTCTGCAAGACCCGAGAGTGGAATTGGGCATAAGGTACTGCTTTGAAAGAAGCTACCATGAGGCCTAGGAATCGCATGCAAAAAACGGAGAGACGACCACTTGCGAGATGTCAACAACCTCACCGCAGTCTGGAGTGTCTGCAACTTTTCTAAGGGAAGAAAGACTCTGGCCTCCGAGGAGTCCAGGATCAACCCCAGGTACTCTAGGCGCTGGGCCGGTACTAACACTGACTTCTGGAGGTTCAGTATCCAACCAAACTCCCGGAGGGTCTGACTGGCTATAGACACGTCCTCCTTTTGACTGCTTGGCTCTGTTGAAGAAGCTTGTTGTTTTTCTGCTACCGTAAACGCCCTCCTTTAATTCTGAGCTTGAAGCAGCTCTCAGAAGGTCGTCCAAGTAGGCTACGATAGCAATGCCGCGCTGTCTCAGCATAGCTAGAATCGGGGCGAGCACCTTGGTGAAAACTCTTGGTGCTGATGCTAGGCCAAAGGTTAGAGCCACAAATTGATAGTGGTTTTCGCTGATCGCAAAGCGCAGGAACCTCTGATGCCCGACGCAGACGGGGACATGCAAGTAAGCGTCCTTATCCAAGGAAGTCCCCCGGATGGAGCGCAGCAACCATCGAACGAATCGATTCCATCCGGAACTTTTGAATCTTTACAAAAGCATTGAGGGCCTTGAGGTCCAAGATGGGACAGACTCCGTCCTTTTACGGGACCACAAACAGATTTGAGTAGAAACCCTGAAACCTGTTCTGTGGTTGTACGGGTATGATCACTTCGCACCTCAACAAGTCTTGCACTGCCCCCTGGAGGGCAGCCCGACGAGCCGGAAGGAGAGGCAGATTTGAGGGAAAAAATATGTTTGGTGGACAGGAAAGGAACTCTATCTTGTACCCCGAGGTGACCACCTCGCAGACCCACTGGTCGGAGAGCAGGGAGGTCCACCGAGCTGCAAACCCACAAAGCCGTCCCCCCCACCCTGGAGTCGGGTGGAGGCAACACTTCATGCAGTAGCAGGCTTGTTTGCTGGCTTGTTGGGCTTGCGCATCCAGGGACGCTTCTGTCCCCCAGCTGGACCTTTGTCCGCCTGGGAGGGTCTGCCGGCAGGTCCTGACTGACAAAAATATACTGCTTCTGTGTGGTAAAGGAGGACCCCGGGCTAACGGCGTGGCTCCTTCCCTTTAGTGGACTGAGGGAGAAGTGTGCTCTTCCCTCAAGTGACATCCTTAATGATGTCGTCCAGTGAGGCACCAAAAAGCCTCCCAACTTTGAAAGGCAAATCTGCCAGAGTTTTCTTAGAAGCTTAGTCAGCGGACCAGCATTTCAGCCATATTAGGTGGCGCAATACCACCGCAGATGTGGAGGCCCTGGAAATCAAAGGGGCTGCATCCAGGGTTGCATCACAGACGTACACAAGTCCCTATAGCAACTGTTCGGCCAGTGACACGCATTCTGGAGGGATCTGATGCTCCTCCACAGTCTGGTGCAATATTTTAGCCCACTCAGTGAGTGTCTGGGACACCAAGGTAGCAGCCAATATAGGCCGCAATGCTGACCCCAGCATATTGAACATGGAGTGGCTCACCGCTTCAGACCTCCTAGGAGTAGGGTCCTTAAAAACAGGGGACCCCTCTACCAGGATAGTGGTTACTTTATTTAACCGAGAGACCGGCGGATCAACGACCGGAGGAGAAGCCCACTTTTTCAAAAGGCTCTCTTCAAATGGGTAACGGACCACCATGCGCTGAGGGACCGCAAAGGACCTCTGCGGCCGTTCCCATTCCTTATCTATGAACTTGTCAAATAAATCAACATAAGGAAAAACCTTAACAGAGCAGGTCGGTTTGTGTGACCCAAAAGGGACAGCCCCTGCAGTGGAAGTCCCAGCTGTGTCTTCCAGCTTGAGAGTGTCCCTCACAGCATTGATAAGTGCACTCACAAGTGCCCTGTCTTGAGCTGACCTGGACGAGGGGTCCTCCTCACAGGGAAGGTCCTGGTCCGCCTCTGACGCCCCAGAACCGGGGTCCTGTGCTGCAGCCAGACCCGGGTCTGAGTCAGAACATTCCCCAGGCGATGGCAGTGGGAGGGGGCGCTTAGTACCCCCCCCTTACACTCGCACGCCGCTTCCACCCTGGCAACAAAAGACTCCAGACTGCCGACAAAGCATCCATGGGAACCGTAGGTGCAGGGGCACTGGTTGCTGCCTCTGGAATGTGTGGCAAAGAAACGCCAGCTTCTGACTCTATATTGCCCACTGACAGCCCTTAGGGACTTAGTCAAGACACTTGACACAACATTTTGTCCACCCTCCTTGCTGCACTGACCGGGGGGGGTTACCCAGGGGACTCACCGCCTAGCAAGAGACTGTTCAGCGCCGCTGCCCGCTCTCCATCCGCACACCGCGTGTGACTGAGGAACTGTGTGAGGTGAATTGCGCTGTGTCAGGAAGCCAGCCAGCACTAGAGGCCAAAACCCACTCCAAAATGGCCGCCGGGTGCCTCAGAGAAAAGCGCGCGGACCACAAGAAAATGTCCGCCCGCAATGCAGACCTGCATCACGGCACGGACATGGCAAAATGGCCGCCAATGGGATTTGCAATGCAATACACAGGCCCCAAAAGCGGAGGCTTCTAAAGAAATTAACTACCCCCCCCACAGAGAGCGGGCCTGGACACCCCCACAGCCCCCTGCCGGGACCTGGAGCCCCCCCTACAGGTATTCCCTGGTCGCAGCGAGCCCTGCAAGGGGAGGAGGAAAAAAAGGGGTGACAGAGGGAAAGAGGGGAGGGCAGGAGAACCCCCAAACGACCCCCCTAGGAATGCCCAGCTGTTCAAACCCACCGAAGCAGGAGGAACTGTACTTGCCCGTCCTTGCGAGGACCTGCTGGTGCATTCCTGACAGACCTACAACCGAGCAGTACGGAGTAGCTGTCAGCCCGGTCCACTGTGACTGAGACAGCAAGCAGCCCGGTCATATGTGAACCCTGGAGCATAGCACACCGGCCACCCCTGGAGCCATGGGGGTATGTCGTGGCCGACCCCGCACGTAGCCAAGGCCTGCTCGATGGCCGGACTGGGGAGACTACAAGGATCTATAATATCCAGCCTGTCCACCAGCCGGCAGTTGATAGAAGATTTCTTAAAAGAAATTCAGAAAAAAAAAAAAAAAAAATACTTCCGGACCCTGGGACCAAAGGAAGCCAGGTCCTTCTCTACTAGGCAGAAAAAAAACTGAGCTGCTGACTGCAGGGTGGAGGGTTATGTCTGGAGGGACTGCCCCCTGGGTGGGGCTGTTCAACTCTGTTAGCGTAACATGTATTTAAATATCTAACATGTTCTGCCTAGTCCTCTCCTATAGAACAGAAACCCAATGGTCAAGAATTAACGAGCTGTGTCCGTCCATAGATGAAAAGAGAAATAGGAAAATGTTCCGTTTGCGATTTGACCATTAGCTTTTATGGCCATCAGCCATGGGTTCCCCTGGAATGGATTTCTTTCCTGCTCTTCTGGGTATACCAGTCAGGTAGACACCCCAGTTTTCTATAGGTCTTACACGTTAACAAGGAAGCTAGATTGTGTGCAAGATATTATTGTTTTTGTCACTCTACACACTGGCAGCGGTCTTGTTTCTGGAGGGGACCCCCATGGCGAAGGGTCATATTTTGGTCCCACTTTACAATACAATAATAATCAGTTATTAGCTGCTCTAATGGATAAGAGGCTTCCTTACCTCTTTTACCTAACTAATCCCACCCATATCTACACCTCTAGAACACGTTCTCATCAGGTACAAGCTACAACCCTTGATGGACCTCATCCCCCAATAGGCTTCAAACTCAAAAATTTGCAACCCTTCTTGTGACTGCCGTTGGAAATTCTCAAATATTGCATATAGATGGCCTGACTGATTAACCAGCCGGGTGACTCACTCAATCCTTATTTTCTTCTCCTTCCTCTTTCTTGCTGTTTTTTTTCCTCTCTCTACTTGGTGTAAACGCAAATCTTAAAAAAAAAAAAAACACACACCTTCTCTACTCAGTGTTAAGCAAATCAGATGGATTAACTGGGCCACTTAAGTACTGAATTATGTACCATTTTTAGGAATTCATACAGTATTCCAGATCCACATCAAAGTTTACAGGGGCATTTAAACCATACGGAACTTTTTCATACCAGATTACTAGGATGCTGAAAGATCGAAATCACAAAAACGGTCATGACTTTCTGTTGAAAGGATTATCGCACTGTGATGTCTCTTTTCTAATTATGTTTTCACAGTGACTCCGTTTTACTATGATGGAAACTTTAAACAAACTTTTTGCTTTAAAAATAGTATTCCAAACGAAACCATTGATTTTTAAAATTTGGTGCATAACAATTTGCACATAATTCCAGCGCCTCTAAAGCAGGCGCCTTCGTCCCACTTAACAAAATACTTTCTTTTTGGTCCTATGTATATTTAGCAGTTTAAGAACTCAGTCTCATTAAGAAATCAAACCTTGGCACATATTCATGTACGCTAATCCACTTCTGATCCTATAAAGATGAGCAGATGCTGTAATCCAAGACAAGACAAGACAAATGCCAGCTGCCAGTTTGCACAGATCAAAAAATGGGTACTGCTGAAGTTCTGAAGACATATCTTGTATTTACTGCAGAAACTAACAAGAAAAGTCTCCATGTAGTTTACAAACCCTCCTTACGATAAACCCAAAGCTTTTGAAGCGGTGTGCCAAAATCAGAAACAAAGGCATGAGTTTTTTTACCACAATTAAAGGGCATTAAGTGCAATGACACAATAAAAAAAAATATACAGTAATCCAAACAAATCAGTTGTCATTTATTATGTTTAAAGAGGACCTGAACTGAAACGGACAAGAAAAATAGGATTTTTATAACAGCTTACCTGTAAAATCCTTTTCTTGGAGTACATCACGGGACACAGAGCGACATAGTCATTACTATGTGGGTTATATAGATACCTTCAGGTGCTGGCACTGGCAACTTCCAAAACCGGAAGTACCCTCCCCTATATAAGCCCTTCCCATCCGGGAGCACCTCAGTTTTGTAGCAAAGCAATAAGTGTCCCCAAAGAGGGGTGGGAGCTCTGTGTCCCGTGATGTACTCCAAGAAAAGGATTTTACAGGTAAGCTGTTATAAAAATCCTATTTTCTTTCTCGTACATCACGGGACACAGAGCGACAGTCATTACTATGTGGGATGTCCTAAAGCAATGCCCAATGAGGGGGGGGATACACCATACATAAGCTGAGCGCTATCAGACATGAGGATCTTTTGCGGCCTGCAACACACTGCGCCAAAGGCGACATCCTCCTGACTTCTAACGTCCACCTGGTAGAACCTAGCAAACGTGTGTACTGAAGACTATGTTGCGGCCTTACAGATTTGAGCCAGGGAGGCCTGGTGATGCACTGCCCATGAAGTTCCAACTGCTCTCGTGGAGTGCGCCCTAACTTTGAACGGAGGCGGTCTCCTTCTCAAGCCATAGGCTTGCATTATGACCTGTCGAATCCACTTGGCTAAAGTAGATTTTGACGCTGCCTGACCCTTTCTGGGGCCTTCCGGCAGAATAAACAAAGTATCCGTTCTGCGAATCTGAGCAGTGGCTTTTAAATAAGCTTTAACTGCTCTTACTACATCCAAAGAATGTAATAACTTTTCCTCTACCGAACTAGGTTTGGGGAAAAAAAGAAGGAAGAACCACATCTTGGTTCAAATGAAACCTCGATACCACCTTAGGAAGAAAGGCTGGATGAGGACGTAACACTACTCTGTCCTTATGGATAACCAGATATGGCTCCTTACAGGACATAGCTGCTAATTCCGACACTCTTTTAGCCGAACGAATGGCTACTAGAAAGATCAATTTCCTGGTGAGAAGAACCAAGGAAATATCTGTAATGGTTCAAATGGTTGTTTCTGTAGAACCGACAGAACCAGGTTTAGATCCCATGGACATATGGGAATATTAACCGGAGGACTAATACGCATCACTCCTTGTATAAAGGCTTTGACTAGTGAATGCGAAGCCAAGGGCCTTTGAAAAAATATTGACAAGGCCGAAATCTGACCCTTGATAGTACTCAAGGCAAGCTTCCTATCTACAGCCCACTGTAGGAAGTCCAGAATCCTACCTATTACGTACTTACGTGGATGCCATTTCTTGGCCTCACACCACGCGATGTACGCCTTCCAGATTCTATAGTAGATCTGCCTGGATACCGGCTTCCTGGCATTGATCATGGCAGATACCACAGGATTAGAGAGCCCTCTCTTTTTTAGAATGTGGGCTTCAATAGCCAGGCCGTCAAACCTAGGGCTGGTAAGGAAGGGTGGTATATCGGTCCTTGCGAAAGCAGGTCCGGACGACGTGGGAGAGTCCAAGGACTCCCTACTGACATTTTACAATCTCCGCGTACCACGCTCTTCGGGGCCACGCTGGAGCCACCAGAATCACTGGTTTCTTTTCTACCCTGATTCTGCGGAGTAATCGAGGTAACAATTGTGGCGGTGGGAATGCATATATCAGCTTGAACTGATCCCAAGGGAACACTAGGGCATCCGAGCCGCAAGCTAGGGGATCCCTTGTCCGAGAGACAAACCTGTCCCCTTTGCGTTGAATCTGGATGCTAGCAGATCTACATCCGGTGTTCCCCACCGCTGACATATTGACCGGAAAACCTCGGGGTGAAGGGACCATTCCCTTGGGCATAATTGTTGGCGACTTAGAAGTCCGCCTTCCAATTCTCCACTCCTGGAATGAATACCGCGGATATGGCCGGGACATATCTTTCTGCCCATTTCAGGATGCGATTTACTTCCCTCTGGGCTGCACGACTCCTGGTGCCACCCTGATGATTGATATATGCCACGGCTCTTTGCAAGGCCCGGGTACCGACCGTTTAGCTATGAAGCTTTTTTGGTCGGATCCGGAATAGCTTACTGAGGCCCAAAAGAACCTGTAGGCAAGCTCAGTGAAAAACACATGTTACTTCTTGGCCAACACCTTAGACACTGGCAAAAAACTGAGGTGCTCCCGGATGGGAGGGGCTTATATAGGGGAGGGTACTTCCGGTTTTGGAAGTTGCCAGTGCCAGCACCTGAAGGTATCTATATAACCCACATAGTAATGACTATGTCGCTCTGTGTCCCGTGATGTACGAGAAAGAAAAGGCATCAGAGGACAAATGACTAGTCTCCAGTATTTTCTATGCTCTCCGTGCGGCTGATCTTTTCCCCGTTCTGACATACCATGCCTTGTTCTGCACTGTGTCTCTGTGTAGAAGTCACTATCTTTGTAGATGAGCGTTGGCTTTACTTTTTAATTTCAGAGCAGTCAGATCATATTCCAGATCCCTTGAGACTAGCAATTTAGAGGCACCACTGATTTAGATTATCTCACGCTGAAAATATAAAATAAGTCCACTTTTTAGACCACGTTATGTCCATATTTATGGTTTAACTTACGGGGGTTTCTTCTGCCCTGCAGCAGTTATCACTTTTGAATTTTGTGCAGCTGTGTAAGGCACTGCTCTCACACAGCTGTGTCATTCATTCATTCACTGAACTACAAGTCTCGTCTGCCACTGTGGTGGTTGCCAGACTTACAGTTCATTGAAACTTCCTGCAGCTCACTAACTAAAAGCCCATACCTAAATGTGGACAAAGAGCTAGAGGAAGAGTCTGTAGGAGCCTGTGCATTGCACCCACAATCCGTTCATTGCAGAAGCAAAGCTTTGCAGGCCTATTTGCACACAAAATAATAAATGCACATGTTTTTGCTGCAAATATGGGTGCATTTATTATATTCATGCAAAGGCTAGGCTTAGCCTTTCAGTTACGAAGTTGTAGGCATAGCCAGTGCACTGCCTACCAAGGTAAGAAACAAAAAGGTAAAATTTTCAGGGTACTCCTCAGGCACAATTAAAATTTCTAGATTTTTCCCTATAGCATGGCAAATTTTCAGCTTGAGTTCAGGCTCACCTTAAAGTGGTTGTAAACCCTCCTTTGCAAGTTACACCTACAGGTAAGCCTAGATTAAGGCTTACCTGTAGGTGTTTGCAATATCTCCTAAACCTACACGGTTTAGGAGATATTTGCCAAAGGGATTACACCGTTGTATATGGCGCATGCGCGCCGCAGGCGCACTGTAAATCCCATTCACAAATCCGGCCTTGCCGGATTTGACAGCTCCCGCGCGCATGTGCGGAGTGACGCCTTCGCCGCTCCGGCCAATCACAGCGCTGGAGCGGCGATACCCGGAAGTAACCTTCCGGCGAGATGACTGCGGCCGGAGGGGGAGACGTGGATGGTTTCGGGGGCTTCAATCTAAGGTAAGTAATGCATGATGAGCTAGTATGCTAGTCATGCTAGCTCATTATGGCTTTGTCTTGCAGGTTTTTTTTTTTTTCCAGGGTTTACATCCACTTTAAAGTGTTAAGCCGTGTACACACGATCGGTTTTACCGATGAAAACAGTCCGATGGATTGGTCTTTTTTTCATCGGTGTCAAAAAATAGAACATGTTTTAAATTTTTCTGATGGATAAAAAACCGATAGCAAATTCCGATCGTCTGTGGGGAACTCCATTGGTTAAAAAACCCACGCATGCTCAGAATCAAGTCGACGCATGCTCAGAAGCATTGAACTTCACTTTTCTCGGCTCATCGGAGTGTTTTACATCACCGCGTTTGGAACGGTCGGTTTTCTGACTGATGGTGTGTAGGCAAGACTGATGGAAGTCAGCTTCATCGGTTTTCCGATGGAAAAATCCATTGGTTAAAAAACCATAGGAAATCCGATCGTGTGTACAGGGCTTTACTAAACCCAGGAGCCTACATTCACTATATCTGGTCTCCCATTGTACACAAAACTTGGAAATGCAATAGTTTTAGTAAATATAAACTGCTAAATACCTTTTTACATCAGCAGTATATAGCAGTCTTGAGACTTCTATCAGTGTCAGTTTAAAGCTTGTAGGAGTTTTTATTCTCCCCTGATTGCTCTATAAGGTTGCAGGACCCCTGACCCTCTGTCTGGACAGTGCCGATTGGCCCTGTGCGGATTACAGAAAAAAAAAAACTCACAATACACACCAAACTGAGCATGTGTAGCTTGTCCCCTAGCCTCTGTACACTGTATAATCAGGAGATATATTGGGGACTCTGGAAGAAGGGGAGGCTCAGAGGAGATGTGATCAAATAGCCTTTTAACACAATGCAGAGGATTAACCCCTTCGGTTCCACAGCGAGTATAACAAGCATACATTACTGCATATACAGACTCATTTTACTGTCGTGGGTTTAGTAACACTTTAAGTGTTCACAGACAGATGTGCTTTTTTTCTCTATAGTGTACCGGACAGCACGGCGTTACACAATACCCATATTATAATAATTTATTTTCAACATAACAATTTGATTCTATGAACTGCATAAAACCAGTGGGATTTAAAAGGTGTAGTAAATGTCCATGCCACAATTGTATTGTAGCAAAAATATTTTTTCCTCCCTCTCAAGCAAGGGAGCAAAACCTTTTAAGAAAAGTCACTAAATTATTAAGGGGGTGGTGGAATCGTAGGTAGAATTGCAGCAAAACATGGGACGCGTTTATTTCCTAATGGCACCCCAAACGCAGTGCGATGTTGCAGTGATTGTCGAGCGACAATAAAAAAAAAATGACAATGCCAAACGCCACAAAGCTAAAAAAATGTGGCTACACTACGCTTAGGTGTGAATGCAGCCTTAACATTACAATCAACCTCCTGGATTTGTTTTAGAAACACGTGTATTTGGGGTCCAGGCACAAATACAAACTGATCTAAAATGTCTCAGTGTAGTTGTGAAAATCATAATAGTGAAAATGTATTTCCGTTTAAAATAAAACACCTCAGTTTATAGCTGTAGAAGACCCTTTTTTATGCACTTACATTATGAAACTTGATCATTTCTTCCAGACTGTCAGAGAATTTTGTCAGGCTACTCTGCAAAAAAAAAAGGGAACATACATCAGATTTAAGATAATAAGAAGTGTAGTAGCCTATAGCAAACAAAAATAAACTCCTTTCATTGATGTGCGTCTAATAAACTGATATCGTATCAGTTGTTACATTCTGCACAAACATCTAACTAACTATGCTCCCTCGAAACCGCAATCTACCAAAGCAACATCCAAAAAATCCTGCACAGGTTTCAACTAAATTAAAATTTGATGGGGGTCTAGGTACTTCCACCCGCCTCCCAGTCCCCACGAGAAAGAGCCTGGACCTGGCATTTCAGCTCAGGCACCAAGCACCATGAGTGGGAAGCAGGGGTGAGTGTCATATGTTCCCCCTAGAAGAAGTGGAACATAGATGAGCTCCAGAAGAAGAGGAGGAAATGACAAATGCTGCCCGAGACTAAACAAACCTGTAACTTTACTTGGGGAATTCTAAACTCCAGATGCACATAAAAAGACCACTATTTTTCCTGGTATATTAATTTAAATACCCTATTCTGTTGCTTTAAGGACCTGAATACTTTAAGGGTCTTTAAACATTTGACGCCTCGTCCTGGGAAAAGGAAGGTAGTATTGTCAGCCACTCAGGCTCTACTACGCTATACAGAGCTTTCAGGTTAAAAGGATAAGTTAACCTTTTGGAGCATGTTACACATTACACCTATAGTTGGGGTAGAATGTTTAACATGCCCTAGGATGAGCAACCTCATAATTAATTGACAATTCCTCCAGCTTTGTAACTGTCTGCCTGTACAGAGGTACAGGCAGGCAAGCTGGAGGAAGAGTCTGCAGGAGCCTTTCATTGCAGTAGATCAAGAGGTCGCAGGCCAATGCTCTGCTGGCTCATTAGAAAAAATGAATGCAATGCTTTTCCTGCATAATTATGTGCATTTATATATTTTTTTCTTAAAGGTGAACTTAGCCTTTAACTTTAGGAGCAAGCTGGGGGCAGGTCAGAAATCACACTGCACTACTTTACTGGATGAAGAAAAGCAAAGTCATTGACCTGCCCATACTGTATAGAAGGGGTGCCTTGGTGAAACAAAACAATTTAGCATACAGGAGGGTTTACATATACTGTATGTACGAGGTGTGACAATTTAATTCTGGGAATGCCCGCAGCGTGGCACTATGGTGGTGCACTTGGCTGGGTCGCAGACCAGTTGACTCAGTCTTTACAGAGCAGTAGAAGAAATAACGTGTGCACTGTTGGCAGAAAAAAAAAGTGTGACAGGAATCTGGAGCAGCAAATTAACATCAAAATATGCATGAAAATTGGCAAAAAAGTGCGAGTGAAACTTTAGCTCTGCTACAACATTCAATTGCGAAATCAAGTGTTTTTGAATAGCATAGGCGGTTTAGAGGGGGGGATAAGTCCACGATGATGCAAGAAGAGGGCAGCAAAAAAACTCAAAAAGCACAAATGCAAATGTGGACAGAGTGCAAACCCTTGTGCGCTCATGCTGGTGTTTATTTGGGGGTGTTTTTATCACAAGGGGATAGTTTACTACGAGTTCATAGAACATGGTAGAATGGTCAATCAACATTGTTACTTGTAAATTCTGAAAAGGTTTTGGGAATCTGTTCAGAGGAAAAGACCGGAATTCTCGCCTGACAAGTGGATTCTCCACCACAACAATGCTCCTCCACAAAAAAAAAAAAAAATAATAATAATTCTACAGTCTATTACAGAATCAAATTGTTACACCTCGTACTTTAACCACTTCCAGACCGGCTCACTACGATATACGTCGGCACTTTGAAAAGGAACATCGTTGTTATGGCAGCAGCTAGATGCCATAACTCCGGTATCCTCTTCTTTAGTGAGCGGTCCGGTTTCAGATAAAAGTGGTCTCTACGACAGATTCGGCGCGAGATCACTTTTAAAATCAGTGGCGGGAGAGGGGGTTTCCCTCCTGCCGCGCTCCGTTCCCTCTGCCACTTACCGGAGCCGCCAGCAGCGATCGGGTCCTCTTCCCTGTTAGGTATGGAGCTGAGTGAGGGGAAGATGGCCCCCACCCAGCTCCATACTATTGCAGGGCGGAAGAGACCTCAAAACGTCACTTACGCCCAATGCTCTTAAAAAGGGACTTTTTTATTTTATTGCATTTTAGTGTAAATATGAGATCTGATGTCTTTTTGACCCCAGATCTCATATTTAAAGTGATTGTAAAGGTTAAAAAAATAAAAATAACAAACATACTTGGCCTCCACTGTGCAGCTCATTTTGCAGAGTGGCCTCGTCTTCTGGGGTCCCTCGGCGGCTGTCTTGGCTCCTCCCCGCCTCAGATAACCCCCTCTGGAAAGTGTTTTCCCAAGGGGGTTACGTTGCGGGTGCACTCCCGAGTCCTGCATTTGCGCCCATAAACACGAATGCCAACTCAGCCCCGCCCCCCGTGTCATTGGATTTGATGGACAGCAGTGGTAGCCAATGGTTGCGCTGCTATCAATCTATCCAATGAAGAGCCGAGAAGACCAGGCCGAGATCAAGCGCGTTCTTGACACGGGACTTTCGAGGGCTCAGGTAAGTAAACCGGGGGGCCAGTAATGATCGGCTGTTTTTTCACCTTAATGCATAGGATGCATTAAGGTGAAAAAACAGGAAGGTTTACAACCCCTTAAAGAGGTTCTGTCATGCTTTTTTTCCATTACAAGGGATGTTTACATTCCTTGTAAGGCCTCATATGTACACTGCTGCTGGTAAACGGACATTTAGGAGCAGTTGAGCATTTTTTTCAACTGCTCCTGAACCCTTCTCTATGTTATCTTATCAGTACATGTACACTGGTTCGTTTATAGTCATTTCTAGGCAGTTGTGTTTAGAGGCTTTTTCTTGAACCCAAAAAAAATGCGCTCAGAAGCTGTGTTTAGAGGCAGTTGAAGCGGCCGGCTAAACGCAGCTACTCGTGTTTAGCAGCGTTTCGTTTAGAGACGTTTTTCATTTTAAACAAAAAAAAAATGCTTCTAGATGTAAACGCGGCTAAACGGCCGTTTTATACACTGGTTTCTAGCTGTCAAGTTAAAACGTTCAGGAGAGGTTGAACAACGTCCCATGTACATGAAGCCTAATAGGAATAAAAAAGTGTTTTTTTTAATTTATTTTTTTAAAGAACAGTGTAAAAATAAAAAATATTTTTTTTTTAACAAGGCCCGACCCATTGAGCTTGCGTGCAGAAGCGAACGCATGCGAGAGTAGCGCCCGCATATGAAAACGATGTTTAAACTACACGTGAGGTTTCGCCGCGAACGATGGAGTGAGAGCAATAATTTTAGCCCTAGACCTCCTCTGTAACTGAAAACATGCAACCTATAAAAAAAAATTAAACAATCGAATATGGAGATTTTTAAGGGTAAAAGTTTGTCGCCATTCCACCATTGGGCGCAATTTTGAAGCGTCACATGTTGGGTATCAATTTACTCAGTGTAACATCATCCTTTGCAACAATTAAAAGAAAAAAAAAGTGCTACTGTGGTCTTATTTTTTAATTAAAAAGAGTGTACTTTTTCCAACAAAAGTGCGCTTGCAAGACCGCTGCGCAAATACGGTGTGACAAAGTATTTCAACGACCGCCATTTTATTCTCTAGGGTTGTTAAAAAAAAATTTATATATATATATACTGTGTATATATATATATATATATATATATATATATATATATATATATATATATATATATATATATATATATATATATATATATATATATATATATAATGTTTGGGGGTTTGAAGTAATTTTCTAGCAAAAAAAAATGTTTTTAGGTAAACATCAAATCTCAGAAAAAGGCTCGGTCCTTAAGTGGTTAACAGTGCATTTAGTGGTTTAACTGAAGTTCAGCTTTAAAGCGTATCTAAAGCCTAAACCTTTTCTTTTTTTTTTTTCGTTTGGAAGGGAGAAGGGTAAGAACCTCTGTCCTTTATTTTGTTGTTTGTTTATATCCCACTGAGATTGAGATTTGACCTCTCTATTTGTCCCGGTGACCCCTATCCCCAGGACAGGAACTGATGATAAAAAAAAGAAAAAACTGGCCAGGGTTTCAGCCATCCCCCATTATACTCCAAGCAGATAACCAGATGCCTATATGCCAAGCAGACATACTTGCTTGAAAATGGCAGGTGTTTTTTGTGCTACTCAGTTTATTATTTATAATCCCTAAATCTGCTTGAGAGCAATGCCAGCAATTCAAGGAAAAAATAAAGAAAATTCTGCGGCAGCACACTGAGTGGTCTGTTATCAATAGGGATGTTGTAACAATGGCATAGCTTCATATTGTTCTGAGCAGAAGCTGCTTACTTCAATCACTTCATCCTTGCTAGAATATTGGGCCAGGTCCCGGATTCCATTCATAAATTGCTTGTTGGCAGTACAATATGCTTTTCCAGCATCGATCATTCCAATGCATAGTTTTACCAGCTGAAATAAAAAAAAAAGTACAGTATTTATCAGTTCAGATCAAATCCTACTAATTTACCGCGACAACCAACAAGGGTTGGTTACTTTTTCTGCAATGGACACATGCCACTCGTAGTCAGTAAACTGCATAATTCTGACATAGTTTTTATTCAAGTGTCATGCAATTTATTCAGAACTATGAATTAGAGCTGCACGATTCTGGGAAAAATGAGAATCACGATTCTTTTGATTAGAACAAAGATCACGATTCTCTCCCGATTCTTTAAAATGGTCAATTTAAAAAAAAAAAAATTTGCTTGCCGTTTACTTTTTTTTATTTTTGCATAATTTTCTTATTTTTAATATTTTTCTTATTCTTTACTTTTTAATTTCTTTATTTTATTAATTTAAATTATTTCTTTTTTTTTTTTTATCATTTTGTTTCACTTCACTTTATTGCCATCACACAGGAGAAAACAATTCACTGTGTGATAGCAATTGGAGGAGACAGTTTCTCTTTATTGACCCTGCCACTTCCAAAAACAGGAGTCCTAGCATTAGCACTGTGCTAGAACTCCTGTCACAGCTGATATGGGAAGAGCACAGCTCTCCCCTCTCACTGTGAACATAGGCGGCAGGGACAGGAGACGGGAGACAGACTCGGCAGCCGGGGGGGAGGACGGAGACCCGAAGACAGCCAGCCAAGCGTGGTATGTGGGGGGGGGGGGGAGAAGGGAGGACGGACAGCAGCACACATTTTCTGCTGGAAACTCACCGCCCGTATGTTGAAACTGTCTCCGCTCTGCTCGCACACAGCCCCGCCTCCTCCTAACCCCACGCTGTGATAGACAGAACACATCCCAGCATTGGACCTGCATTCTGTCTATCACAGCGTGGGGTTAGGAGGAGGCGGGGCTGTGTGCGAGCAGAGCGGAGACAGTTTCAATGCATCACGCTCTATGATCCATTTGCGTTCCACGCTGGTTACGTGGAACCGGCGGGGATTTAAGAAAATCGCGGTCATCCAGCCTGGAGATCGTGGGGGGGGGGGGGTGAATCGGGATCGAGATCCTCAAACGATTAATCGTGCAGCTCTACTATGAATCACACAGCAAGATCTTCAATAAAATAATTTTTCATCATCAAATGGCTCAATTTACACCAATGAATTCACAGGCATGATGAATCACTAGGAGTGAAATATAAAAATAAGGAGCCTATTAGAAATGTACTTATTATAGAAAGAGGCATAAATCACATATCACTGTAGAATTAGGGCAGCATTAGGGAAATCACGTTAACTCTTCAATATTTAAGACTAGTATGACTGAGTAGGTTTACCTTGTCAAGCTTCTGCTCAAGTTCTGATACATCCCCTTCAACTACTTCTAAAGCGGCTCTGTAGGATGGAGATCAAATTTAGTTACATTTTGAACCAAGGACAACCTGAAAGGTACAGAAATAATGAGCCATAAAATACACCAGGATTGTTATAACAGCTTAATATCATCAGTGCCTACTGACTAACCTGGGACCCAATAAAAATGTTAAATCTTGTTGTGCGTGCAGCATATAAAGCTATTCTAATTAAAAGATCTAATTTAAAAAAATTGATTGCTGGGAAATATGGTTTTGTTTTTTCAGTATTTGAAAACAGTTTAATTGTGACTTAAAAAAGAAGTATAGCGAAAGCTGGCTGTACTTTTGTGGATCACAAAAGTGCACTTTGCGTTGCACTCTTGTGACCCGTTTTCAGCAGACAGCGGGCTAAAGTCCGCTATCTGCTGAGGTCACAGAGCCGGGCCAGGCTTGGGCAAGATCGCGACACTGGAGTCGGTATCTGCCCACATGCCTGGATTGGCATTCGGCTCAGCGAGCCGCTAAAGAGCCTGAGCTGCCTGCTCCCGCCCCTGCCACAGCCCAGTGTTCCAGGAAGGGGCAGAGCAGAGAGCGGTGACTGACAGTCAGCAGCTCTCTGCTTAGTGAGCAGTGAGAACCGAGCAAACTGCGGTGTTAGATTGCTCGTTTCTCAGTGTTAGAGTCGGTGGGGGACTGATGCTGCATCCACCTAGGCAAGTATAAATCTGTAAAATACCCATAATTCTCTTTTAGCCCAGGTTCACTGGGCTGCGGGAGTGAAGCCGTGCAAGTTTAGCTGAACTCGCACAATTTCACTCCCGCTTGTCAGTCCCAATTTCGTCCGCGATTACAGAGACATCTGTACAGATGTCAATGTAAATCGCGGGAGGAAATCGCAAAAAGTAGTACAAAAACGACTTTTTGAAATTGGTGCAGTGCCGCAGATTCGGCATCGCACCGATTAGGACGGAGCCAAATCGCATGTCAAAATCGCACCAGTGTGAGCTAGGGCTTAAGAGTCTTTTTTCCTGCATGGGCTTACTCTACCAAGGCCATGTCCTAATTCTTTTTTTTAACAAAAGGCAGGGGTTGACTATTGTAATCTCAGAATCAGAGTATCGCAGGCGAAGCCAAGTCAGGCAGTTGGAGATCAACACGTACAGCTGTAACATTAGTGTTACAAGGTCAATGTTCTCTGAAATTAAATACAAAACATAATGCAAGAAAGGCAAGTAAGGTTACGACCAAGAAAGTATGATAGAACTCCTAAGGCTGCTCTGCTGCCTACCAGAAAGAAAATAGAAAGAATCAAAAATAATAGAGAAAAAAGAAGAAAAAAAAGGAGGGGGGTTGCTGACATCGAGGGGAAGGGTTGCGCTATTTTTATTATGAAAATACACATATACAAGTTTTGTACAAGCTATTAAAGGAGGTTGGGCTCCAAGGGATCAGAATTATTATTATTATACAGGATTTATATAGCGCCAACAGTTTATGCAGAGCTTTACAATATAAAAGGGAGACAATACAGTTATAATACAATAAAATACAAGAGGATTAAGAAGGCCCTACTCAGAAGAGCTTACAATCTAATAATAATCAAAAGCCATTTAGGCTCCATGTACACAGAAGCTGATAAACTGCAGTTAATGGGCGTTTTGGCGTTTTTTTTAAAAGCCCATTAACTGCACTCTATGTTAGCCTATGTGTTCATGTACACATAACGTTTTTTAGCTTTAATGAGCAGTGGAGTTAATGGGCTTTTTTCTGAACGCAGGAAATTTGCGTTCAAAGTGCCGTTTTTCGGCAGAAAAAAACGAAAAAAAACCGCAAAACGCCGAAAAACGCTCATAAACGCTCATAAACGCTCAAAAACGCTCAAAAACGCTGGCCTCGAGCGTTTTTTGGTCCATTGAATTTTTTTTTTTTTTTTTTTTTTTTTTAAAGCTAAAAAAAGCTACACTGAAAAACGCTAATAAAAGCTAGTAAAAAAAACGCTGATAAAAGCTAGCTTTTTCTGCTGCTTTAAAAACGGCCGTTTTTGAGCTTCTGTGTACATGGAGCCTAAAGCATGCAGGTTTACTGCAACTGATGTAAATTTGTTATGTCTGCATGAATTGCTTCATGTTTTACAACGATTTGTACAAAAACACTATTTGAAAAGCAATAATTTCTTCAAAATTTGTCTGCAAAGTTCCAGATGATAATTATTTTTTGTTTTTCATCTGGTTGCAGTTAAAGGTGGAAAATCAAGCTGGCCAAAAACCTCCATGAAAAAAATAAAAATAAATAAAAAATAAATCACAAGGTCATCTAAAACCTGGAAGTACAGGAAAAGAACAGAAGTATAACGTAGCTGGCCAAGCCAATTGGGCAGAAATATGGGCAGAGCTTATGCATGTTCTGCCTCATCACAGGCTTCCATTGCCATTCTTACAGCACTCAGCTGTGCTATTTTTGTTCCCTTAACGTAAGCCTGCAATTAGTCAATTCTACGCTTCAGAGCAATGAAACACTGCAAAATCAGCGCATACTAAGTGTGCTACTCTGATTTCATCCACATAAGCAATAATCCAACCGTTTCCACTATCAAGATTTACAGAAGAAAGACGCAAGGCTTGCTGACAAGTACCAGTAAACCAACGGCGGCTTTCAGATGTGCCACACACATACAATGTCACAATGATCATAGAGGAGAGAAAAGATGATAGATATCCATTTGCAATTATGTTACAGCTTTTAAAAAAAATCAATATCTGAGCATCATTAACTCCAACTTTTATTTTTTTTAATCAAAAAACTTTTTTATTGATAAATTGCTCAAATGGTACTTACATTCATTGCAGTGAACCACACACACAACAGTACAAGTATAGACCATAATAATATGACAGGGGCCCATACTATGTGAGCAATAACAGTATACAGTGTATATAAAATTTCTTTTTTACCCCCCCCCCCCAACCCCAAAACTTGAACCAGCACACACTTGACACATTATAACAGAGCAGCATTAGTCAGTTCTTCAACCAACGGATTCTCCCGGGTCTTATGCACAACATTTAACGCGACCAAACGTAAATTTCTCGCTCCCCCCCCCCCCCCCCAGTAACAACAGAAAACCTTTACATAAGAAGTCTGTCCAGTACCTATTGCGGTGGTGCAAGGCTGGGATCCCCCAACCATGTTTGCCATATGAGATCAAATTTACCTACCGCCTTCAGTTATAGGCTATAGGCCAACCGTTCTCTAAGTAGTAAGGAGTTAACATAGCTGATCCATTGTTTCCCCGTGGGGACCGCAGATGCCATCCAGTACCGTGCAATAAGCTTTCTAGCTAAATACATCAATCTAGTAATCATATAATACATTCCTTTCGGATACATTTCAGCATCAATGGCGCCGAGCAAGTACACCAGGGGATCCAAGGGAACAGGTACCTGAGCCAATCTGGTGATACCTTGGGATATTTCTTCCCAGTACCGATGGAGCTTTGGGCATCTCCAGAGTAGATGTATAAAGTCCCCCTGATGTACTTTGCACTTGGGGCATAAGGGAGAGTCCCTTCCTCCCCACCTATGAAGTTGCACTGGTATCCTATAAGCTCTATGCAAAATAAATAATTGTGACAGTTTGTGAGATGCAGAGACTGATACCGCAGGAATGGATTCCAGAACCATGTCCCACTGGTCCCAGTCTATATCCCCAATATCTTCCGCCCACTTACTACGACATCTAAGAAAGGCATGATCTTGAACTGAGGACAATAATTGCGCATAGATTTTAGATATTAGCCCTTTCCGGGCGTCTGCCTGGAGGACTTCCATCAGCAGAGGCGATGATGATACCGCCAGAGAATGTGTCAGTTGCTGTGCTTGTAGAGCATGCTGAAGCTGGAGGCATTGATAAAAGCCCCTAGGGACTAGCTGGTATTCTTGACATAGTTTTTCATACGTTTTTAGCACCTCCCCCTCGTATAGCTGCGGGAAGAACCAAATCCCCCTCTCTTTCCAGGGGGTAAAGCCTTGTAAGTCCTGTAGCTCTGGGTATCTAGGATTATGCCACACCGGGGTAAAGGGCAGTGGTCCCCCTAACTTCAGGGCCTTTCTGGAGCTCCCCCCATACCTTAAGGAGGACACATATAGGGGCAGAATGTGGTATGCTTGACAGGTCCATCTCCACATGGGAGACCGCCTTCAGTAAAGGGTCAGACATGGTCACCAGGTTGATTACAGGGTCCTCCTCCGCTTCCCGCCCCCATCCCGCCATCTGCTGAAGCTGGGAGGCCAGAAAATACAATTTGGGGTGGGGTACCGCCAATAACTCCAACTTTAAAATAAACATTTAAATAAAAATAAAAAGCTAACAGGGCAAAGGGGCTAAATAACAAATACAATCTGCTTGCCACCAAAGGATTTGTAGTTCTCTGAAACCCGTTTTGTGATGCAGACAGTATAACCTTTCAAACTCAGCTTTCAGATTTGCAAAATTAATCTGTGTAATAACCCATTTTGGGGAGCTTTTGGAGGTGTACATTTTGTTGAGGTCATAAATGTACCGTATGTGCTCAAAATACTTAATTTAGCCGATGGTGTAAAAAATAAATGGTGTGGACTACACATTCAATAGGTGCACATTAATTAAAAAAATAAAATAAATCACTTTTAAATGTGACTATTGTAATGCTAGCCATCCACAGCTAGATTTATCTTGTTTATCCCAGAGGCTGAAGAAATTAGATGAACCCATTCCCTAATCCACATGAACAGCATGGATGGAGGAATCTCCAGTGCCAGCTACCCTAATTCATACAGCCACAATAGCCAGAGCTGCCTGAATACCAGAACAGTGATTACTTCTGATTAGGATTGTGCAGGCAATATTTTTCCATCTGGCTCGACAAAAGTTGATTTAGCCCAGGTTCACACTGGGGCTGTGGGAGTGAAGCCTGCGAGTTCAGCTGAACTCGCACGATTTCACTCCCGCTGGCAGTCCCGATTTCAGCTCGATTTCAAAGACATCTGAAACAGATGTCAATGTAAATCGTGGCTGAAATCGCAAAAAGTAGTACAGAAACTAATCGGTGCAGCGCCGCAACGCAACGATTAGGACGGTGCCATTGGCCGCAATTTGCGGCAAATTTCGCCCATTTGACATGTCAAATCGCACCAGTGTGAACCAGGGCTTAAAAACGGAATGAGACGATTGGAAAATGATCCATCAATTATCTATCAGTAAGACCCCTTTCACACTGGGGTGCTTTGCAGGCGCTACAGCGCTAAAAATTGCGCCTGCAAAGCGCCCTGTCTCTCCAGTGTGAAAGCCCCGAGGGCTTTCACATTGCAGCTGTGCGCTGGCAGGATGCTAAAAAAAAAGTCCTGCTAGCAACATCTTTGGAGCGGTGTGTATACCACTCCTGCCCATTGAAATGAATGGGCAGCGCAGCTATACCGCCGGCAAAGCGCTGCTGCAGCAGCGCCTTGCGGGTGGTTTTAACCCTTTTTCGGCCGCTAGCGGGGGTTAAAAGCGCTCCGCTAGTGGCCAAATACCCCCGCAAATCAAATAAAAATAGCGGTGCTTTACCGCGGATGCCCCAGTGTGAAAGGGGCCTAAATAGATAGGGAAGGTATATTAGATTTACTTGTTTAAAAAAAAAATCTTCAGTTGCTTCCTGGTTTCTGGCCTAGACCAAAATGATGTCATGCATCCCAGAAGTCTACATGGGAATTTTTTTTTAACTTTAATCTGGAGGAGGGTTTTCTCCTGTTTGCATGCCTGAGCCAAGGTCAGAAGGATTCCAGGAAGTGAAGTAAATGCTACATGAATCATTTGCCCTTATTCAAGATGACCATTGCTATAAATGCAAGGGGGCATTTTTTTAAAAGGATTGCTCAACAAAAGCATAGATGGGTGAATTTACTTTGAATATTAAAAATGAATTAAAATAGTGTTTTCATTCTGTGGTGCTCTGATAGAGTTTAGTTCCGCTTAAGTGCCAAAGGGCCCTTTTACATAACCATTACAATCAGGTTTGCCTGTAATTTTTTGGGCAGACCTGATCAAATGGTCCATTCATCCTTATGGCCCGGGGATGAATGGACCTTCCTCCAATCTGGTCTGCTAGAAACAAACAGAAGGGGATCCGTTCTCCTCTGTGTAGGCAGATTGGAGGTAGTCGAGTCGAGTGTAAAGTGACATTGTAGTCTGTTTACACCTGGTCACCCATAGAGAACAGCAGGCTCTGTCCATGTCAGCTCTGCATAAACTGAGCAGACACTGACCTGTCATCTACACGCTCTGCTCTAATCAGCAGTGGATCTGAGAGCGGATCCCTTGCTGATCAGAACGAGGTCCGCCCCATGGGAAAGGGGCCTGACAGTCAACTTTCTGTAACCTTCTGTACTAGTTTTTAGCCTAAAAGTGAGAAGGGACAGCCAATCAGACTTTTCTGCTGTTCTTATATGCTGACAGGAAACACGCTGATGGGAAGACACAGCAGAGTGAGCAGAAGGATGATTACATCAGTTTGCAAATTCTCCTGTATTTTACAGCACCTGCGGCTGTCAGAATACCAGAAAAGTGCCTGCATCTAATTGGATGCAGGTGCTGTTCAGCCAACATAAACCAAATGAAAAAGCAAACCACAGAACTGATGATTCAGCAGGAATCAACCAAAATTCAATCTGTGCATGGCCAGCTTAGACCCCTTTCACACTGAGCCGCCCATAGCGGTCGGCGGTAAAACGCTGCTATTTTTACCGCCGACGCTATGGGCGGATTTGCAGAGCATTTTGGCCGCTAGCGGGGCGGTTTTACCCCCCGCTAGCGGCCAAGAAACGGTTAAAGCAGCGCATTGCGGGCGGTATAGCCGCGCTGTCCCATTGATTTCAATGGGCAGCAGCGGAGAAGTAGCCGTAAACATACCGCTCCTTCTCCGCTCCAAAGATGTGGCTAGCAGGACTTTTTAAGGGCGGATTGCAGGCGCTATTTTTAACGCTATAGCACCTGCAATGCATCGTTTCCGTTATGTGGTTTTGTAAACAGGCTAGGTGGTTGTGCTGATGTCCATTTAATTTAATTTATTTGACGGTAATGCCTCCCCAATGGGCTTATGGCCCTGTAATGGCTTATTATGGGAACTGTCTGTCCCTGGGGATGGGTTATCTTATAGTTCTTATCTTTTTGGTATTGTCCATTGTGCCCTTATATGGCGATACTGATTTGTGTGGAGTTCCCCTTAACTTCACCCTTTTTAATCTTAGCCGCCAGTGTGGATCTATCAGGTCCTGTCGTTCTGGCTGTCTGGGATGTTTATCACTATATTCTATTTCGCTTTAAGCCCATTTTCTGGCGCCTTATTGCGTTTGATATGTGCTTAATTTATGCACATATTTGCCATACGTTACCCAGCAGATTTATTTCCCCTGTATGCTGCTCCCTGTGCCCTGTAGTGGTTAACTCCAGGCAGGGGGGCGGGCTTCACACTGCCTATGCATGTAGCGTCAGGTCTCTATGGCAGTGCTGGGATACTCCCACCTCCCTCACATGATGCTCACTTTGCTATGCTGATGACGCTGATGTGGCGGGCGGGTCTGGACTGCATGATGCCCACACTTCCTGCAGGGGCGGCGGGTCACGTTACCACACATTGGTTTCATCATGTGATGGACTGACTGCGCCGCCCCTGTGACGTGGTTGTAGAGGGCGGTACAGCTCTTTCCTCTGATCACTGCCACGATATGCAGTCAGATGACATTTGAGGCAGGTCAGTAATCAGGGAGGGTAGCGCTGGCCAATCATGAGGCCTGTTACATTGTGGATATGGACATGTAGCTACTATTGGCAGCACCTGTGATGGGGGTCATTTGGCCGGGAGGGGACGGGGCCTCTGTCTGATTGAACCAGGAGTAGCACTTATATAATGAGCACTGACACACGGACCCCTTACTATATTCGCTGAGGAAGTCCTTACCCACGGACGATACGCGTGCCTTGTGATGTCAGGACAGCCACCTACCTGGTTTTATCTGTATACTACATGTCTTTAATCCGTGCACTGGGACACAGTGCCGTTTTTGTGAGTAGTCCATCTTTTTAAATAAAATTACTGTTATTTATGCATATGGAGAGCACTATGTATTCCTTTTGCATCTTTACATGAACATATGAATGTTTATTGTTGAGTCTGGAGGCCATTTATTGAGTGAGGAGATTAAGTGAAGGACCATACCTGAAGACATCCCTCATCTTTTTTACCCTGGTTAAGGGAATGCTTGAATGACCCTCTGTTTGCTCAGAGGTCCATTCGTTAAGGTGAGTGGCCTGTATCTCTGGTGGAGGAGACACTGATATAGATGCACAGTGATCGTTTCAAGCACCCTGTTCACTGCCTAAGGAGTCCTCTTCCTCTTTCTGTTGTTCTTGACTGTCAACACCTCTTGGCCTCAGCATTCCACACCCTTGGACTTGTTCATGTGATTTTAGTTGATTTCAGCGCTGCACTGCTTTTTATATGCGTTTTATCTAAGGACTTTTTTATATTGACCTCCAGTGTTCAGCTGCATTTGTTAGGTTTGGTTTTGCGCTGTCTGATTTTCTTTACTGTAATGTCATTATGTGCTAGTATGCATCGCATACTAGCACATTATGTGAAACTTAACTGAAAACTAAGCATTCCAGCGACGTGATGTCATCGCTGGGGGCCACTTCCATCTTCACCCGACTTGCTTCCAAGTTTGCGGACTCCGGCTCTGTGATTAGCCTTAACAGCAGTGTCACTCCAGTGCATGCGCGCGGGAGTCAGCGTTCACGGCACAGGACTCTGAAGGAACAGCACGGGCGCCCATTCCTTCAGAGTGCATGTGCCAGTGATGTCACTGGCTGCATGTACAGTAAATATCTCCTAAACAGTGCACATTTAGGAGATATTTACACTACCTATAAGTAAGCCTCATTATAGGCTTACCTATAGGTAAAATTTAATGTCGAACGTTTACTTGCACTTTAAGGCCTCATGCCCACAGACGTTTTTAGAGCCGCGTTTTTTACAGCTTAAAAACACCTGTCCATGTTAGTCTATACATTTTTCGACTGTATTTTTTTTGAAAAAAATAAATAAAAATTAGCCCAGATAAAAACGCCGGAGCTCAAAAACGCCGCTGCAGCGTTTTTGCGCTTCGCGTTTTTTTTATGCCCAACGCCGGCGCAGCGGAACGCACTGGTCTTGTTTTTTTTTTTTACAGCTTAAAAACGCCTATGCCATTTGCAACTCAAAAACTCCTAGGTGGGCATGAAGCTATAGACTAACATGGACAGGTGTTTTTAAGCTGTAAAAAACGCTCAAAAACGCGGCTGTAAAAACGTCCGTGGGCATGAGGCCTAAGGCTGCAATGTTTAGCTGTACTATAGTCTGCAAGTAGATCTAGGAACTTACCACCCTGGTTGTCAGAATCTCAAGACTGAACTAATAGAATTACAAATCTTTTTGGCATGTAAAACAGTTTCTATATACAGTATGCACCGTATATTAAGCTCAATACCAGAGCCTTCTCTTTTGTTCTGCCTTATTATAATAATAATATAAGGAAGTATAATATAGATGTCCTTGTATAGCACAACCAAAAATAAATAAAAAATCATGGAGATACAGGCAGATGTCATCAAATGATGATTTTGCTTTTCAAATCAATACCATGAATAGGATATGTTCAACTGTTAACAGTATATGGCAGCAAACACAAGTCAAATGGCATCTATGGTATGCAATTTACTTGTTTGTCATAAGGAACACAACCACTCTTGTATGGATGTGGTCTCACTGAGGGTTTGCTTTAGATGCATTTTTAATCAGGGTCTGCAACCACACGTCTTCAACATGCATTAGGCTCTTTTTCTACTTCCTGACCAGAAAGAAAATATTCTTTGTGCCAAACGTGTAGAAAAAAACCAATACAATGGGGGTCCCCAGCACACTTTCCAGCTAGCCAGCTAAACGGAATGGTATGAATGGACGACTCTCCCGTGCCAGACTATTTTATTCTGACAGCCCCAAGCACTAGCTGTCGGAATACCCAACAGTGTCCACAGCTGACTGGGTGCAGGGGCTGGTCGGCTGACAATTTTAAGAACGGCTCTTTTGACAAAGGTTGGACGAGTACTTGCTAGAAATGGTAGAAACTTGGCTGATTTAGGGGAAAGGCTAACAGTGTATGGCCAGTCAAGGGTGCTACACAGGGAAACGGGAATGGACTAGAATATAAATACTGGTACTTGGTTCCTGCTGAGTTGGCCGAAATTTAAGACATGGATGACCCTGCCTAAACCATCCGGCTTGAAAAGTCAATTTAAAAATTGACTGAGCCTGGTTGAAATGTATTGGTCGATCAGTGACAGCATCCTGTCAAAAGCCAGCAGCAGAGATTCCTCCATCCACATAGTTTATCGTGGCTGGTAGAATCAATTGATTTTTTCTCGTTCAATATGAAAGATGGTCGAAATGAAGGCTGTAGTACCAACAATTTGATACATCAGTCTTTTTGCATTAAAAGGCCAGCCATAGATGGTTCTAATCTTGACCAGTTCAGTAGGAACCGGCCTGAGATTCAAACCATGTATGGGCAGGCTAAATGTACCAACTTGATCGATCAATGAACTTGGCTACAACCAGCCTGACAAGCGATTTTTGCTAGTGGCTGCTATAGTCAGCCAGCAATAATCACTGTCTTCTCCTGGCAGGGACAGATTCCCCCCACTCTGAGAATACAATGGCTCAGCGGGAGGGATTACCCTGTCAACACTGTGGGGTTGATTTTCTAATGCTGGAGAGTGCAAAATTTGGTGCAGCTCTGCATAGAAACCAATCAGATTCCATTTTTTATTTTTTATTTTTTTGTAAAAGCTTAATTGAACAAGCTGAAGTTAGAAGCTGATTGGTTACCATGCACAGCTGCACCAGATTTCGCACTCACCAGTTTTAGTAAATCCACCCCGTCTGTGTTAATGGGGGGAAAAAAAAGAAAAGGAAAAAAAAAAAGGAGGATTTTTTGTTCTGTGTATGGCATGCAAAAGAGTCTTCAAGCAGGCTACAGTGGGTGTGATTGGTTGTGCTTGGTTATACCTCTCCAGCAATACAAAACAGAAAAGCTAAAAGGGGTTCCAAAACTGCTAGAATAATGGCAAAAGGATAAGATTGCCTACAGCTATACAGGTAAGTTCCAAGTAGGGCGTTGTTCCTGTGTGCAATTTAAGGGTTAAAGCTAAACATTAGGCAGATATAAAAACAAAAATATTATTATTGTGGGTAGGCATTCAAAAAAAATAAAAAATGTATTGCATATTTATCAGCAACTACTATTGCAAGTACCTAAATCTGTCTTATTATCAGCCTACAGTAAGCCCCTGCACAGCCACACTCAGACTGGTAGGAGGCCATTCAGGGCTATCCAGCAGAACATGAGGGCTGGCCATGAACATACTGACAGTAGGGGTAAGCAGAGCGAAGAGAGTCATAAGCAGTGTGTTGCTTCTCCTTCACTTTACATTGAGTAAACTGGGGGCATAGCCAGGTCCAGCAATAGTGCTATAGATGAAGGGTAAATGGCAAACCTGGCTACCTTGTCTTGAAGGGGTGGCTGGATGCCAAGACAGGCTGAAGAGAAATATAAAACCTTAAAGTGGTTGTAAAGCCTTAGGTTTTTTTTTACCTTAAAGTGGTAAGTAAACCTACTTTTTTTTATATATTTTACCTACAGGTAAGCTTGTAATAAGGCCCACCTGCAGGTACTGTGAATATCTCCTAAACTTGCACCGTTTGGGAGTTATTCAGAGTACATGCAGCCAGTGACATCGTCGGCGAATGTGCTATGAAGGTCCTGCATACCGTGCCGGACCTTCAGAGCCCGTGCCATAAACAGCCGGAGGTCACAAACTCAAAAGGAAGACCGGGTGAAGATGGAAGCCCTCTCAGTGGTGACAGCGCGATGCTAGACGGCTTCATTTTAAGGCAAGTCTCTCATAATGTGCTAGTATGTGATGCATAGTAGCACGTTATGACATTGCCTAGCAAGGGATTTTATATATTTTATATATTTTTTTTACTGCAGTTTACTACTGCTTTAATGCATTCTATGCATTAACCTTCTGTGCTGCATGTGTCCCCCTCTCCCCCTTATACTTACCTGAGCCCGATCCCTGTGAATGAGAGCAGTGGCTCTCCCAGCTTTGTCTCTCCTCACTGCACAGATTGGCTCCCATTGCTGTCAGTCAAATTCTGTGACAAGGGAGCGGGGCCGAGCCACTGTCTGTGTCAATGGATGCAGACACAGTGGCTCAAGAGTCAGCCCGCTTAAGTGCCCCCATGGGAAGCAGCTTCCTATGTGGGCACTCGCTGAAGAGGAGGAGCTCAGAGTCCCAGCAGGGGACCTGAGGAGAGGAGGATTGCGGCTGCTCTGTGCAACACCACTAAACAGAGCAGGTAAGTATAACATGTTTTTTATTTTAAAAAAAATAAAAAATTGCTTTTAATGTTGTTACTTATTCCAATATTATCTGGGTCATATGCAAATAAAGCTGATCACGTTCTTATATTATGAGTGCAATGTTACAGTGGCTACTGCCTTTTTTCTCACAACACAATGAAATTTATTTAGTTATACCATCATCTGATTCAGAGGGACTAAACCACAGCACAAATCTGCCCTTAGACTTTTCTATTAGTTCAGCTTTTTGACTTCCTCTCAGGAACTAAGAGAGATTAATCAGTAACAGAACTAAGTAACTAGATTCCCTGGAGCTCTTATAGGAGGTAAAGCATAAACAGGCACCCATGGTCCCTGGAATAATTTCAACCATTTACAACCACCCAGTTAGGCAGAGGTCATACATAAGGCTCTAAAATATTAAAAAGAAGCTTGAAGTAGTGTTTCATTGCTATATTCTAATCACAATGCTTTGAGTGGTTTTCACCCTGTGAGGTGGACCCTGGTCCATAAAGCAGGTGCCCATTTGTGAGATCAGTTTCTTCAGATTCCCTGAGCATTCTAAGTGCTCTATTACATAGTTATGGATTAGCAACCTTCCTGGTCAACACAAATGAACTGTCCCCTCCAACCCTGTGCCTTTCTATTGGCTGCCAAGGACAAATAAAGGCATGGGAGGAGGCACTCACATCAAGTTAAAAGTAGAACTAAAAGCAAAACTCCCCCCCCCTCCTTTGGATAGAGCAGGGGAGGGCTATAACCCCTGTCATCTATGTCCCATTGGGGAGATTTCCCTTCAGTTCCTCTTCCATGGGCCAAACTAGGAATTCCCTGCAAATTAAAAGAAACTCTTGGGGACGCCCAGGTCACAAGAACCAGTGGCCCCATTGGAAGATTTCCCTCTATTATTGTAAACCAAAAAACTTAGGATATTCTTTTACTTTCAATGATAATGTTAATCAGGACAAATAGAGGAGGGGTGAATCTCCTAACTGGGGGGGGGGGGGCACAGACTGCAATAAAAGCCTGACAGATATTCTAATCCATCTCCACTCTATCCAAAACTAAAAAAAAAAAAAAAAAAAAAAAAAAAAAAAAAAAAAAAAGTTTTGCCTTTAGTTATAAAATTTAAAGAAATGTTTATTTTCTGCTGAAAGTTAAAAAAAAGAAAAACCCTTGGGGGATTTACTACAATGCATATATTTATTATGATAGGCTGAGAAATGGACAAAAAAAAAGTCAGAAAACCCTTTTAATTAAACACAGGGAATTGTGATTAGGATTGTTAATCTACATATTGCAGTGCCCCACTGGTTAAAAAAAAAAAAAAAAAAAAAAAAACCACACATGAATACTTACTAGTATTCAAATGATTATAATTTAAATGTATGGGTCATGTTTATTGCAGATTTTTGATACGTTAAAATTGGGTTAAAAGGACAGTCCTTCACATTAAAAACCCTTGAAATGGCAAAAAACAGTACCCAAAATTGCCCATAGGTGAAGCTTATAAGCTTTTACATGTTATTACTTTAGAGCCAACTCTGAACTATGACCCTAGAAATATTGCTCTCACTCCGAAGCAGTGATACCTTACACGTTTTTATTATTTCCCCCCTATTTAACATTGCTATATCATGGGGCTAAAAATGTGAGAGCATTGGTACAGGTGCTATTTATGGAGACACCAGGAGTCTATTATACCCCCAATATGCCCCTTTCCTCCCACTGCATGAATCAAACACAGATCATGCTTTCATTTGCTGTTAGGCCGGCCATAGAAGATGCAATTTTCTTCCCTGAAAGAGAAGAACTTTTGCCCCCCCCCCCCCATTAACACAGTCAGTGTTGATTGGGGAACCCCTCCAATTGAGCTAAGCTGTTCCTTCGGCCGAGATTCGAACCATCTATGGCTAGCTTTACCCAGCCAGAGAATGAATGAATTGAAAGCAATTTCTGTTACTCGTCAAAGAGGAGATCAAGGGACAGATGTTTCCCTGCTCTTCTCGTACTGTAAAAAGGGTATGGCAGTTCTATAGCTGAAAAAATAAAAAATATATACTAAGCTTGCTTTCACCACTTCCCACTATTTATCTGTGGCTTGTAGACGTCAAGTGGTTATATTAAAACGGTTAGTTTTGGGCAACTTTTTTTTTTTAATACATTTACTTTACACAATTTGTTTTAGAAATCTAAAGGAGTGCTTTGTGGTTCTGTTTGATTGAGGATTTGGACTAAATCATCTGATAAAGGGATGAATCGCCATAATGACTCATCCCTAAATTCTGTAAGCAACTGTTTTTTTCCCCCCGGCAAAATTAAGGGTACATTTGAATAGGAGATTTTTTCCAGCTTTACCTGCTAACCAAACAGAAATATGAACAATTGAATCGTATACAGTGAGTCATACTAGAAACCAGTCTGATCACACTTTAAGCAGGATTAAACAAAAAAAAAAAAAAGCTGTCAGGTAGGATTTTTAGAAGAGACCCTTATTGCTTTGCTTGGTCATGAGCCTCTCTCTCTCTCTCTCTGCCTGTCAGCGATTGTGTACCTGGGCCACAAATATACAGCTCAACACATGTTTATGGCACAGCTCTGTGTTGCGATGATGAGACTCCTGTGTGCATGTGAAGGAGTGATGTCATTGTGGTATGGTCAACCAATCGGCAAAAAGTCAGAACCCGGAAGGAAGACCAGGACAAGCACCCTTGACAGATGGAAGTGCCAACAGAGCAGTATTGGGCCGGGATCACTAGCTAGGTACCGAGTTTCCCCGAAAATAAGCCTGGGTCTTATATTAATTTTTGCCAACAAAAACACACTAGGGCTTAATTTCAGGGTAGGGCCTACAATTTAACCCCCAGTGTGCACAGCATAAAAGTGCTTGCAAACTGCCATAATCCTTGCCACCACAGCAGTATATAATGCAAAGGGTATGTCACATAACTTCCCACAGCGCCGCTTGGCGCTTCCGTGACCCGCCAGAATGTTCTTCCATGGCACAAGCACTGCAGAGGGAGGGGGCCCAAGATCCCCCGATGACAGCTGGCAGAAGATGAGGGCAGCGGGGATCAGCCGAGTGCGGCTCGGCACTTCCGTGACCCACCTGAGCTCTCTAGTCCGCTCCAAGCTTTGCAGAGGGAGGAGGGCCTGAGATCCCCCGATGACAGCTGGCAAAAGAGGAGAGCAGCGGGGATCATCTGAACGCTGCTCGGCACTTCCGTGACCTGCCTGAGTTCTTCTTCCCCCTCCGAGCCTTGCAGAGGGGGGGGGGGGCTGAATTCCCCCCGCTGACAGCTGGGGGAAGGGGAGGACTCCAGCAGCAATATAGAACTCCATCAGCCTAAACTAGGGCTTATTTTTGGTGGAAGGGCTTATATTGCAGCCCTCCTTGAAAATCAGGGAAGGTCTTATTTTCGGTGTAGGTCTTACTTTCGGGAAACACGGTAGGTCTCCCCTGTGCCTACTAGCACATCATGGCTAAAAGTTCCTGGTGCCCAATTTATTTATTTATTCTTACATTTTAAAGTAGAACTATATGCAAAACTTTTTTTTTTCCCCACTTTGGGTAGGGTAAGGGAGGGTTATAACTGTCAGATTTTTTTTCCCCATAGGGGAGATTTCCCTTCACTTCCTGTTATATAGCCAAACTAGAAGTGATAGGAAAGACCAGAAAATTAAAGGGCATTACTTGGGGACCCCAGGTCACCAGAACTAGTGTCCCTATTGGAACATTTCCCCTCTATTACTTTTCTGTGGACAACCCAAAGTTTGGAATTGCTTTCACTTTTAATGATAATGGTAAACAGGACAAACAGAGGGAGTGAATCTCCCTAAGGGGGACACAGACAGCAATAAAAACTGAAACGCTTTCTAATCTCTCTACACTCTATCCAACACTAAAAACAAAAAGTCTTGCCTTTAGTTATACTTTTATGTTTAGTTTTCAGGTTTTGTTTTGATCAGCATACGAGACCGTACTTACAGTGGCTAAAGGGGTTAAATGAGCCACTAGACCTGCCATAGGAACTAAGTAAGACTATTCCCACCTTTTCCGCCCATCTCCTCCATTGATAAAAGCTGTACTAGCTTTCAGTAATAAAAAGGGCTCTATGAATATGAAGAGAGAAGAACCTTTTAATTAACTGCACAACACAAGGCTCTGGGCTGTAATTGGACACAGCTGATCAGCAGGTCCCAGCCATGAATCATTGGGCGAGACCTGCTGACAAACTCCTGTGTACAATCACAGAGAGTGCTGGCCGTGTTAGTGTGGAACCCTAAACCCAAAAACAGGCAGCGATATGCCAGCATGTCGCTCATTGCGGGCAGGCAATCTGCAAGTGGTTAAGTACTGGTCAAAGATCATTTGTAATCAGCATTAACATACAAACGGCATTATGACACAAATGTGTGCAGCCACAACAAAACGGTCAGTAAAATGGTATTTCATCAACACAAATTAAATACAAAGCAGCTTCCTAAGAAGTTACACTACACATGATGACATCACATCTTGTTGAATGAAGTCAGCAGCAGTAACACTGCATTGTGCCCGTAGAATTTGAGTTCACAGGCAAGACTGGGTTGCTTGTTAGTAAGGAGTTGAAGTTTGCGTTCACCCTTATTGTAGGTGTAATCCATATACGTTTAGAAAATAAACTGAAAAATTTGCTTGTCCTGCACCTGGCATTACTTTATATGCTTCAACAAGGTCCATGTATAAGATTAAGGCCCCATGCACACGAGACGCTGTTATTTGCTGTTGAACGCGCGTTCAGAGGCAGTTGGACGCTTTTTTCAACTGCTCCTGAACCCATTCAATGTTATCCTATGTGTCCATGCACACACTCTCGTTTTTTGGCGTTTACAAGCAGTTGCGTTTAACCTCGTTTTTCCAGAAGCAAAAAAATGGGTTCAGACGCAAAAGTTTTCACGTTTCAGACGCTAAACGCTGCTAAACGCGGCTAAACGCGGTACCGGCGTTTTGCCGCGTTTGCGTTTATAAGCGTTTTTAAAGGTGACCTATTTTTTAACATTAGAAATCTCAAAAATGATGGCAAATGATGAAAAACTATTAAAAAATATAAAAGAAAACTGTAATTGCTTGCATCGCATTGTGGACAATCCACAACTTGTGGCAGGTAAAGTGGCAAGTGGACAATCAACAACTTGTGTCAGGTGATGTGGCCAGGTGACGTGGCCAGGTGACGTGGCAAGTGGACAATCCACAGCTTGTGGCAGGTGACGTGGCAGGTAACGTGGCCAGGTGACGTGGCCAGGTGACGTGGCAAGTGGACAATCCACAACTTGTGGCAGGTGACGTGGCCAGGTGACGTGGCAGGTGACGTGGCAAGTGGACAATTCACAACTTGTGGCAGGTGATGTGGCACGTGATGTGGCCAGGTGACGTGGAAAGTGGACAATCCACAACTTGTGGCAAGTGACGTGGCTAGATGACGTGGCAGGTAATGTGGGCAGGTAACATGGCTAGGTGACGTGGCCAGGTGACGTGGCAAGTGGACAATCCACAACTTGTGGCAGCTGACGTGGCCAGGTGACGTGGCAAGTGGACAATCCACAACTTGTGGCAGGTGACGTGGCCAGGTGACGTGGCAGGTGATGTGGCAGGTGATGTGGCCAGGTGACGTGGCCAGGTGATGTGGCAAGTGGACAATTCACAACTTGTGGCAGGTGAAGTGGCCAGGTGACGTGGCACGTGATGTGGCCAGGTGACATGGCAAGTGGACAATCCACAACTTGTGGCAGGTGACGTGGCCAGGTGACGTGGCAGGTGACGTGGCAAGTGGACAATCCACAACTTGTGGCAGGTGACGTGGCCAGCTGACGTGGCAGGTAACGTGGCCAGGTGACGTGGCAGGTAACATGGCCAGGTGACGTGGCCAGGTAACGTGGCAAGTGGACAATCCACAACTTGTGGCAGGTGACGTGGCACGTGATGTGGCAAGGTGACGTGGCAAGTGGACAATCCACAACTTGTGGCAGGTGACGTGGCCAGGTGACGTGGCCAGGTGATGTGGCCAGGTGACGTGGCAGGTGACGTGGCAAGTGGACAATCCACAACTTGTGGCAGATGATGTGGCAAGTGATACGCTAAATACAAGTACACTGCTGCTCTCTCAGCTGCTGCTACTCACTCTGGTCTCACAAACTGGCTGAAATGGTTAAAATTTACTGTTTTTTTGAGCTTAGGGAGGGTCTATGATGAAACGCTTATAAACGCAAACGCGGTTAAACGCCGCTAAACGCGGCCGCAAACGCGGCAAAACGCGCGTTTATAAACGCCGGTTTCAGCGTTTAAAAACGTGTGTTCAGCAGAGTTTGCACCTGCGTCTCGTGTGCATGGGGCCATAAAGAAAATTATTGCCAGCATAAAAGAAGAGGAATGTTTAGGAGCATCTGTTACACAATTACTATATTGCATTGCAATTCAATCTGCAACTTCCAAAGGGGGAGCACAAAATGAAACACAGATGTTTGGTAGAAGGGTCACTGCATTTTTCTTGTCTTGGATGTTTTTCCATTATACTCTGCCAAGGGAAACGTTAGGACATTCAATACTAAGCAAACTTGCGGAGGAGGGTAATATACTCAAACATAAATTATACCCATTTTATTTATTTTTTAGTTTGTTTTCATTTGTGTTTTCTACCTTTTTCATACATTTGGCAGTGCAATACTTTATATTATTATTTTGGTGTAAGGTATGCAAAGATCAATAAACAAAAAACCTTGGGTTTTCCTGCAAGTATTGTTTTTCTGTGGAGGCTTCTGTAAGCTGCACTGTGTGTGAACAGCAGGTGGAATAAGGATACAGCAAGTTCATATTTTTCTGTACATACAGCAAAGAGTAGAGGAGGAACCAAAGTGAACCATTACTGGGAGGAATTAAAAAAAAACAAAAAAAAACAAACAAACATGAAAAAGGGATACAGGTGAGAACTGGTTCACAGCAGCGCGACTTTGGGGCCGACATCCCTGCGTGACTTCATTGCGGCTTGCATACGTCTACTTTAACAGAAGTCAATGCAACTTGTGTTGAAGGCACCCCCAAAGTAGAGCAGGAACCTCTTTTTTTTTTTTTTTTTTAAGTCAAAGCATCTTGAGTCACACCTATTAGAACAGTTCCATTGCTGTTAATGGGGCGTGATTTGTGCGACTGACCCAAGTAACAGAATGCAAAGAAAATGTGAAAAAGTGAAAAATGTAAGACAACTCTACCAAACATACAGTATGTATGTATGTATGTATGTATGTTTGGTAGAGTTGTCCGTTTATTACAGTGATTGCAGTATACATCCCATTCTAGAGCATAAAGTGACCAATTCCTCAGTATTCCACTATTACAACCTCGCGATTTTGATGCGACTTGAAGCAATGCCTGTATATTCTGGAGGTCTATGGACCTCAAGTCGCATTGAAGTGGGACCAAAGTAGTGCAGGGACTACTTTGAAGTCGCTGCGACTTGAAGTCGCACAGATATGAACGGTACTCATTGGAAATCATGGGGTATGACTTGTCATGTGGCCTTGCAGTCCCTAGTCACATGACAAGTCACACAAGTGGAAACCGAGCCTTATATTACAATGATTGTAGGGCTGGGCGATTTTCCCCCCAAAAAAAATCTGCGATTTTTTTTATAAAAACTCGATTTACGATTCGATTTTTTTTTTTTATTATATTAATTAACCACTTGTCCCCCGCCCACTGTCAATTGACGGCGGGCGGAGGATACTCTCGTTCTGGGAGGACGTCATATGACGTCCTCCCTTTAAAACGAGCTAGGAGGCGCGCGCGCGCGCCCGCCGCGTTCACAAGGCCCCGGTGCGCGTGCCCGGCGGCCGCGATTGCCGCCGGGCACCCGCGATTGCCCGGGAAACGAGCAGGAAAGTGATCTCTGTGTGTAAACACAGAGATCCACGTCCTGTGAGGGAGAGGGGACCGATGGTGTGTCCCTTGTACATAGGGACAACCATCGGTCACCTCCCCCAGTCAGTCCCCTCCCCCCACAGTAAGAACACTTTGAGGGAACATATTTAACCCCTTCCCGCCCCCTAGTGGTTAACCCCTTCCCTGCCAATCACATTTATACAGTAATCAATGCATTTTTATAGCAGGGATCGCTGTATAAATGTGAATGGTCCCAAAAATGTGTCAAAAGTGTCCGATGTGTCCGCCGCAATATCGCAGTCACAATAAAATAAAATAAAAATCGCAGATCGCCGCCATTACTAATAAAAATGCTATAAATCTATCCCCTATTTTGTAGACGCTATAACTTTTGCGCAAACCAATCAATACGCGCTTATTGCGATTTTTTTTTTTTACCAAAAATATGTAGAAGAATACGTATCGGCCTAAACTGAGGAAAAGTTTATTAAAAAAAATAAAAAAAAAAAAAAGGGTATTTATTATAGCAAAAAGTAAAAAATAGTGTTTTTTTTCCAAACTGGACGCTCTTCTTTTGTTTATAGCGCAAAAAATAAAAACCGCAGAGGTGATCAAATACCACCAAAAGAAAGCTCTATTTGTGGGAAAAAAAGGACACAAATTTCGTTTGGGAGCCACGTCGCACGACCGCGCAATTGTCATTCAAAGTGTGACAGCGCTGAAAGCTGAAAAATGGCTTGGGCAGGAAGGGGGTTTTCGTGCACAGTAGAGAAGTGGTTAAAGTGCATCAACAAACAAAATTACAAAGGCAAACCCTTTCTCTAACTGCAAAGTCAGTGTGCAACAAACACACAATATATTCCAGCGCTCATGGAACATACATTATTAACTATTGAAAACTCTTGAAACTCTGTGTGTGATTCCTTCTGTCCCAGCCTTGCTGCGATCCTGGCTCTGCATCCTTTTGGGTTGGAGGGCCCTCCACACGCTGGTCTGCCTGTTGTCCATCATTCAAGGTACTGTGCTCACACGGAGATCATGCCACAGGCTTTGTTTTGACTTTTTTAACCCCTCCTTGCTCCACGGATGTCACTGCAAGTTTAACAAGTTTGTCACCACTGGCAACTGGAGAGTTAAGATTCATTTGCCCTCTGCACATTTGGGATTGGATCCCTCTCTTTATTGTGATAAATGGACTAAGCTTTTTTATCAATTCTTCAAGAGTTTTCAATAGTTAATAATGTATGTTCCATGAGCGCTGGATTATATTGTGTGCATGTTGTGTATTTTGTACTTCTGGGTACGGATTTTTTCTTGCTGCGCTGGATCCTGTTTTTTCCCCCTTTTGGATACTTTGTACTTCCCAAAATATTTGGGATTTTTTTCTTATTATTATTATTATCATCCATTATATTTTTTTCTTTATCCACCAATTTAGCGCTTGTGACCTTTTGTTGTTTTTTGCAGTGTGCAACAAAGCGTGTTAAACATCCAAATTATTAATACTGTATTTGGATTTAGCTAATAAAACAACAAAAAATCCTGAGGTTACTCTTAGTTGAATTGAACTGTGCCCGTGTCTCACTGTGCCCGTGCCTCACTGTGCCCATGCTTCAATCACTGTGCCTGTACCTGATGCAGATTTTCATGGTATACGGATTTTACTGCTACACCGGTGGCCATTCCAGTATTCAAAAGCCGCGCCTCCTTCTCGTCTGTGATAGGCGGAACACTCAATTTCCCAGCATTCAGTGTTCCGCCTATCATGGTCATCCTCATAACACAGACGAGGATGAGAGGATGTCCGTGATAGGCTGAATACTGCCTGCTGTGAAATTGAGTGTTCCGCCTATCACAGACGACGAGGACTCGGGAGGCGCGGCTTTTGAACACTGCAATGACCGCCGTCTGTCTGCATGACACGCTGATCAGGTAGGCAGACGGCGGCTGCAGCGAGATGTAATTGGGGTAACGCTGCCCAATGCCAGTCCTGCTACGGAAACTTTAAAGGGAAGGAAAAAAAAAAAATCTAAAAAAAAAACGATTTTCTTCAAAACTGAATCGATTTGAGCTCAAAACTCGATTCAAGATTAAAATCGATTTTTTTCCCAGCCCTAAATGATTGTAGGATAACTGTTACAATATCCCTCTGTGTGGTTTATATTAGGGATCTTTTCTCTGCATGCTTTAACCACTTAACCTCCAAAAGATTTTACCTCCATTGTGACCAGACCACTTTTAGCTATTCATCACTTTGCTACTTTAACTGGTAATTGTGTGCTCATGCAACACTGTATGCAATATATGTCTTTATTTAAAAAAAAAAGAGAGATTTATTTTGGTGGTATGTAATCACCACTAGGTTTTGATTTTTTTTTGCTAAATAAAATGAAGACAGAACAAAAAAAAAAAGTTCGGTCATAAAACATATGCAATAAAATCGAATTGCTTCATAAATTTAAAGTGTTACTAAACCCACAACGGTAAATCAGTCTGTATATGCAGTAAAGCATGCTTGTTATACTCACTGTGGAACCTAAGGGGTTAATCCTCTGCATTGTGTAAAAAGGCTGTTTTATCCTATCTTCTCTAAACCTCCCTTTCTTCCACTGTCCCCAATCCATCCGCTGATAAAACAGAGCCTTGGTGGCACTCTGCACATGCTCAGTTTGGTGTGTATTGCTAGAGAGTTTTTTATTTTACTTAGGAGGGTGCATGTGGTCAGCAAAGGGCCAATCAGCACTGTCCAGACAGAGGGTCAGGGGTCCTGCAGTCTCATAGGACAGCCAGGAGTAAAAAGAAAACTCCCCCTACAAGCTTTAACCAGAAGGTATTCAGCCGTTTAGATTGACTCAAACTACTGCATTTCTGTGTACTGTGGGGGCCATATATAGTGAATGCAGAGTCCTGGGTTGTTATCCTATGTACAGGCCTTTTTTTTTTTTTTGTACAAAAAGTAAGTACACCCCTCACATTTTTGAATTTTTTTTATTATATCTTTTGATTTGACAACACTGAAGAAATGACACTTTGCTACAATGTAAAGTAGCGAGTGTACAGCTTTTATAACAGTGCAAATTAGCTGTCCCCTCAAAATAACGCAACACAACCATTAATGTATAAACCGCTGGCAACAAAAGTGAGTACTGGGCCCAATTAGCCATTTTCCCTCCCGGATGTCATTAGTGTTACAAGGTCTCAGGTGTGAATGGGGAGCAGGTGTGTTAAATTTGGTGTTATCGCTCTCACTCTTTCATACTGGTCACTGGAAGTTCAACATGGCACCTCATGGCAAAGAACTCTGAGGATCTGAAAAAAAGCATTGTTGCTCTACATAAAGATGGCATGTGCTATAAGATTGCCAAGACCCTGAAACTGAGCTGCAGCACGGTGGCCAAGACCATACAACGGTTTAACAGGAAAGGTTCCACTCAGAACAGGCCTCACCATGGTCGACCAAAGAAGTTGAGTGCACGTGCTCAGCGTCATATCCAGGAGGTTGTCTTTGGGAAATAGACGTACGAGTGCTGCCAGCATTGCTGCAGAGGTTTAAGGAGTGGGAGGGGGGGGGTTCAGCCCGTCAGTGCTCAGACCATATGCCGCACACTGCATCAATTTTTTTCTGCATGGCTGTCGTCCCGTAAGGAAGCCTCTTCTAAAGATGATGCACCAGAAAGCCCGCAAACAGTTTGCTGAACACAAGCAGACTAAGGACATGGATTACTGGAACCATGTCCTGTGGTCTGATGAGACCAAGATAAACTTATTTGGTTCAGATGGTGTCAAGCATGTGTGGTGGCAACCAGGTGAGGAGTACAAAGACAAGTGTGTCTTGCCTACAGTCAAGCTTGGTGGTAGAAGCGTCAAGGCCTGCATGAGTGCTGCCAGCACTGGGGAGCTACAGTTCATTGAGGGAACCATGAATGCCGACATACTGAAGCAGAGCATGATCCCCTCCCTACGGAGACTGGGCGGCAGGGCAGTATTCCAACATGATAACGACCACAAACACACCTCCATAACGACCACTGCCTTGCTAACAAAGCTGAGGGTAAAGGTGGATTGGCGAAGCATGTCTCCAGACATAAACCCTATTAAGCATCTGTGGGGCATCCTCGAAGCGGAAGGTGGAGGAGCGCAAGGTCTCTAACATCCACAAGTTCTGTGATGTCGTCATGAAGGCGTGGAAGAGGACTCCAGTGGCAACCTGTGACGCTCTGGTGAACTCCATGCCCAAGAGGGTTAAGGCAGTGCTGGAAAATAATGGTGGCCAC